>CM038146.1:63932272-64532272 GCA_021437245.1 Aegilops speltoides | reverse complement strand
GGCATCTTTGCCACCTTTTTCACATGGTGCTCGCAGGATGATGAACTCTTTGCCACCCCTCCAGATGTGGGTAGTGAAGAAAAAGAACTAATCTCTTCTGCAGGGTCAGGTCTCCAGACGTGCTCTAACGTCTGAAGAATTTTTTGGGGACCTGACAAAAATGCCTGAATGGGCGCAGGCAAATCATGATGAAATGAACTTTCATTTCACACGTCCTCATACTGCTATATCTGTTTACTGCTTGATGAAATTCATCGATGAACTTGATATCATATTCTTCATCGATGAAGCATATGAGATTGTAAGCTACACTAATTCATCTGCAGGATGATCAACCCAAAACCACCGAATGGGTCCTCGATAGTGGATGTACAAATCACATGATTGGTGACAAGAATCTATTGATGGATGCTCCTTATCACCGTCACCTCTGAAGCATATCATCTTTCTTTGACAAAGGCAAAAGTCGTATTGGGTCTTGGTAAGGTTGCTATCTCTAAGGATAAGCACATGGACAAAGTCATGCTTGTTGAGTCCTTAGGATACAATCTCATGTCGATCTCAATGCTTTACGATCTTGATATGGTTGTTGTCTTTGGCAAATATCGCTGTGTTGTGATTATGGAAGCTGACAATTCCAAAGTCTTCGAAGGCTTTAGGAGAGGAGATCTGTATATTGTTGATTTCTCTACAGGACCACAACCAGCCGTATGTCTACTTGCAAAAGCTTCAGAAGGCTGGCTATGGCATCGACGACTTGGTCATGCAGGCATGAGGAATTTGAACACGCTTGCAAAGAAGAAGCATGTCATTGGCATTGAGAATGTCAAATTCCTCAAGGACCACTTATGCGGAGCCTGTGAGGCTGGAAAAATGACCAAGGCCAAGCATCCAACGAAGTCTATCATGACCACTACCCGTCCATTCGAATTGCTTCACATGGATCTCTTCGGACCTAATCATTATTCAGCAGTCACTAATGATGCATCTTTATATGGTTTTGTCATTGTTGATGATTATTCTCGATATACATGGGTACACATTGTTACTTACAAACATGAAGTGCAGGAAGTCTTCAAACGATTTTCCTCGAGGGCTTCGACCAACTTTGGTGTGAAGATCAAGCATATCGAAGTGACAATGGAACCGAGTTCAAGAATTCTGGTCTTGATGCATATCTTGATGAACTTGATATTACTCATGAGTTATCTCGCACCCTATACTCCTCGGCAGAATGGCGTCGTGGGCGCAAGAACAGAACTCTTGTTGAGATGGCTCGCACTATGCTTGATGAATACAAACGCCTCGGCGTTTTTGGATTGATGCAATTGATCTTGCTTGCCACATCATCAACAGAGTATATCTTCACAAATTCTTCAAGAAGACTGCCTATGAACTCCTCACTGACAAGAAACCCAATGTGAGTTATTTCAAAGTCTGCGGTGCTAAATGTTGGATTAGAGATCCTCACTACAACTCTAAATTTGCACGAAAGCACATGAAGGTTTTATGCTTGGTTACGGAAAGGACTCGCACACCCTCTGAGTCTTCAACATTGTTCTTCACAAGATTGTTGACATTGTAGATGTGCGGTTCGATGAAACTAATGGCTGCAAAGAGAGCACCTACCTACGTGTTAGATGAACCAGCACGAAGATGCTATCAAGCTCAAGGCAAGCGAGGATGTCATTCCTCTTGAAGAATCTGCTGTAGAATTCATTCCTGTTCATGAAGAACGTCGGTGATGCACTGAAGAACATGATGAGGAAAATGGTGTGAAGAAAATGCTGATCAAAATCCTCGGCGACAACCAACTCATCCACGCGTTGCAAATGAAGTGCAAGTGGAGAAGATCATCGATGACATTAGCACACCAGTCCTCTCACCGCTCAAAAGCATCACATTTATCTAACTTTTGTGGGCACTATGCTTTTGTCTCTATCACAGTGCCCACTAAGGTAGATGAAGCATTTACGAGCGAGTGGATTCAGGCTATGCAAGAAGAATTACATCAGTTCGAGCTGAACAATGTCTGGGAATTGGTCAATCGCCCAGATCCTCGCAAGCATAACATCATTGGCACAAAATGGATCTACCGCAACAAGCAAGATGAAAATGGCCTTGTGGTGAGGAATAAGGCACGATTAGTAGCTCAAGGCTACACATAGGTTGAAGGAATTGATTTCGATGAAACTTTTGCACCTGTTGCTAGACTTGAGGCTATTCGCATTTTACTTGCCTATGCTAACCATCATGATATCATCTTATATCAAATGGATGTGAAAAGTGCACTCCTCAATGGTAAGCTTGAGGAAGAAGTATATGTTGCTCAACCCCCAGGTTTTGAAGATCCCAAGAATCCTGACAAAGTCTTCAGACTCAATAAGGCCCTCTATGGCCTCAAGCAAGCCCCTCGGGCTTGGTATGATACATTGAAGGAATTCTTCGTGAAGAATGGCTTCACACCCGGTTCACTCGACCCTACTCTTTTTACTAAATCATATGATGGTGAACTGTTTGTGTGCCAAATATATGTTGATGATATAATCTTTGGCTGTACTAACCAACGTTATAGTGATGAATTTGCCTATATGATGAGTGAAGAATATCAAATGTCTATGATGGGAGAGTTGAAATTCTTCTTAGGTCTTCAAATTTGTCAGCAGCGCAATGGCATATTCATATCTCAGGAGAAATACCTCAAAGATGTACTGAGGAAATTTGGCATGCAAGATTGCAAAGGCGTCAAAATTCCTATGCCCACAAATGGCCATCTATGCACTGATGAAAATGGTATTGAGTTCGATCACAAGGTATACCGCTCCATGATTGGTTCCTTATTGTACTTATGTGCATCTAGGCCAGATATAATGCTTAGTGTTTGCATGTGTGCCCGATTTCAAGCTTCACCAAAGGAATCACACCATAAGGCTGTGAAGCATATTCTTCGATATCTAGCTCACACACCAACACTAGGATTATGGTACCCCAAGGGCTCTGCTTTTGATCTCATTGGATATTTCGACTCGACTATGCGGTGATCGTGTGGACCGCAAGTCAACATCCGCACTTGTCATTTCCTTGGACGATCTTTAGTCTATTGGTCCTCGAAGAAAGCAGCTGCGTATCACATCTCTCTGCTGAAGCTGAATACATTGCTCTTGGCTCATGTTGTGCTCAACTGCTTTGGATGAAGCAAACCCTCAAGGACTATGGCGTCAGCGTGAAGAATGTGCCTCTCCTCTGCGACAATGAGAGTGCCATCAAGATTGCTCACAACCAGTTCAACACTAAGACTAAGCACATCCAGATTCGTCATCATTTTCTTCGTGATCATGTGTTGAAGGCGACATCTCCATCAAGCATGTGAAGCGAAGAACAGCTAGCTGATATCTTTACTAAGCCCTTGGATGAGAAGAGATTTAGCAAGTTGCGGTGTGAGCTAAATATCTTAGAATCTTGAATGTTCTTTGAAAGGACACACATCCTAACCCTTATGCAGAATTGGTGACTTAGATGTGCAACACATGAAGAAAGCGTTTTCTTCAATCAATGAAGAATAACAATCTAAGTGTGAAGAAATTAATGAAGAATTTGATTCTCGAACCCTCGACAATTGTGCTGTGTCTCGATATCATCATTCTTATATGGTGGGTCACACCACCACAAAAGTTGAAAATCTTCAATTTGAGTTTTTCCTCATTTTTGAAATTCTTCAGTCTTTCAAATTCTTCAACTTTGCAAAATCTTCACTGTTTCCGCCGTTTTTCTTCATTGGCTATATATATATATATATATGTGAGTTTAAGTCCTCTACAACATTCACTTATTGCTATTTCTTCAAGTTGCGATTTTCGCTAAGTGAATGTGATCGGACCCTTCCCCCTCTATGCTATACTCAATCCAATCTATTCACAAATTCTTCATGTGCGTTCTGATTGAAACTCGTTCAAAGTCTTCACTATGTCCTGTCAGCTGAAGAAATTGCGAATGAAACTTTAAAAGATTTTCGGTTTTACCGCTCAAACCGTTCCGCATCCCACGATGCATTAGTTTATTCACCCACGATCTTACACGATCTCATCTACACAGTACGTGGGTGACACATGTCGCGTGAAGAAGTAAGGGCAGGGGCATGTTCGTCCCAAAATCTTCGGGCGAACAGTTTTTACCGTGGCTATAAATACCCCTCTCCCTTCCTTACTTCATTTACTCCGCTCGGTCGCTGTCTCTCACTCGAGCTCTCCTCAAACCCTAGCGCCACCGCTATTCCATCGCCGTCGGTGAGGAAGAGCTTCACTGCCTCGACCTCGTCGCCGTCGTACTCGCGCCAGCTGCGGAAATCTTCACTCCGCCGCCGCCGTAGCTGTCTCCCTCTGCCAAGTTGGGGCGTGGGAGATCTAACGTGACGAACTTCACCACGGTTCATCTCTGTTCGTCGTGTTCTTCAGTTCGGGTAATTAAAAGTCACTTTTATTACTCGCTTTGATTCTCAAACTTTTCTGAAAATCTTCAAAGATGTTTTATTCTTCAAATCTTCACATATGAACACCTCACACCTTTGTATGCTCTTGATCCATCTCTCTAAGCACTCATTTCTTCAAGATTCCTCAATTGTGCGGATTTTCGATCTGATACAACTCTGGAACCTAAGACAAGAGCGCTTAGTGAAATTCCTTAAGGCTCAACTGGTCAAATTCCTCAAAACTTGTCTTTCAGAAAAATCTTACGAGAGCATATGACCTCTCCAAATTCCTCGCACCTACACTCTGTTCACAGTACTCATGTCATTCTTTGAATCACTAGGTTCTCATCAACTTAACTCATTTGCAGCGTTCCTCGAAGAAACTGCATACTTCTTGAGTGTTCTATTGTTCAAATTCCTCACCTGAAGAAAATGGCAGAAGGCAAGAGACCGCAGAAAGGAGGAAAGAAACCGGAGGTCATGACTGCTTTTGAGATCCCTGATGAAATATACAAGGATTATTGCACACCTGATGAAGCCAAGTTTGGCAAAGAAAACAAAAATCAGCGCAAAGTGCGCATTCAGAGGATAGAATGAAGATAGGCACGAGAATAGAGGGAATATCGCTATGTTACTCCAAAGTACATGATGAAATTCGCCTTAAACCCTCCATGCCCAAGAGCTCCATTGGCACCTGGCCAAGTCGCTGATCCCACCAGCATCAAGCATGGTGAGGACTTTCCTGAAGAATGGTCTAGGCGTCAAGCAAAACTGGCAAGACAAGCCAAGGAGGCAGTGAGGAAATTCAATGAGGATTCTGCTGCTGCTGCCGCTGAGACCTCGGTCAAGCCGAGAAATCAATGCCAAGAAGCACCGCTGCAAGCCAAGTGCTTCACCATCAGCGCCCTCACGGCCAAGTTCCTCGGCCCGCGCCCTCACGGCAAATTCCTCGAGACTCTGCTGCTCCGGCAATGTCCTCAAGCAGCTCCTCCAAGTCCTCAACTCCTGTGCATCGGCTACATGTCAAAGGACTCAGGGTTTCTCGATTGCCTCTGGTGTCTCAGCAAGTTCCTCAGCTGCACCAATGTCGTCATCAGGCCCCACTCTGCTGAAGACAAAAGCAACAGCTGGATGCGGTCCTCGGCCAAGTCCAAGAAAGAAACAGGTTGCTTTCCACGTGCCCTCTGATGACGAGGCTTCTGATGAAGAACTTGCAGAAATCATCAGAGACAGACAAGCAAAGGCCGCTAGAGACAAAGGAACACCTGTGCCTCTGCTTTTGGATCCGAAGAAGATCCTTGACTTCATCGACTTGTGGCATCAGGATCCAAACACTCCAATGCCTGATCTGCCTCTGACTCCTGGTCAAAGTCATATGCTGACCCATTTCATCTCTGAAGAGAAATGGAAGTTTGAAAAGGCTCGTGAAATAAAGAGAGCACAAGCTAGAAAGGAGAAGCTTCTGAAGAAGAACATTGTCAGACTATCACCTGAAGAACTTATCAAGGCTCAATCTGAGATCCAAGCCCTCAACAAGGATTTCGATGCATACAATGCTGATTGGCAAGGAGCCAAAGTGAAATTCGTCAATTTGACGAAGAAAATGACAACTGTTGCAGCCCCATCGCAACAAGCAAATCCTCAGGCTGCAGATTCTGCTCAGCCTGCTGAAGAGCGTGCCAGCACTGCTGATGACTTTCAGCCTGCTGATGAGAATACAAGTTCCAGGGCTGATGACTCCATTCCAGCCGCTGAAGAAATTCCCAGGGCATCCACTAGTGGTGCGTCTGAAGAAGCGAAGAGATCGGGTAACTACACTGTTGCGCTGAAGAAAGCGAACCACGATCCTCGGCTCCTCCAGCGCCAACACCAACTCCAATTCTTCATACGCTTATGAAGTGAAGAAGACCAAGGCTGCAGAGCGTCTGCGAGAAAGAAAAGGAAGGCATCGGCTGCGTCAAATTCTTGACCTGAAGAAAATGAAGCCAATGACCGGCTCATTGGAAAATCCCATTGATGCCGTTCCCATTTCCTCCATGTCGTCTAAGGAAATTGTTCCTTATGGAGAAGAATACAAGATCCCAAGCGGATCTGATGAAGAAAATCACTCTGTTTCTACCTCAGAACAGTTTGACGAAGAAATTGAAGTGGAAGCATTCCCTTCAACGCCAGTCGTTTCCTCACCTATGCCTCACTTCACAGCTGAAGAGGCTGGTGTTGAGGAAATTGAAAAAGAAGAAGAAGACGTGGATATTGGATGCACTACACCAGTGATGAATGATGAATTTTGGGAAAGTCAGCATCCCAATACTCCTCTCTTCACCCCCATTCAACAAATTCCTCAGTCCCCGGCTACAACGGTTCAAATGGGCTCTGAAGAAACTCATCCCACATCGCCTGTTCATGAAGAAATTCCAGCCGCTAGTGCTGAAGAACCTGCTACTGCTGATCCTCAAACTGCACAACAAGAGGAACCAGAAATTCCTCAGCCTGAAGCACCTGAGATCGCGATTCTTGAGGTTGTGCTGCAAATCATTGACACTCCTCTGCCCAAACCGAAGAATCCGTTTCGAGCAAGCAAAAAATCAAGGCTGAAGACTTCTTTTCTGAGCATGTGTTCTTCACTGACTACAATCCATATGACTCTGCTCGCATAAGGAAAAAGCGTTTACGGACTGCTACTCAAGCCAACTTCTATTCCTCGGTGCTCTTTGACAAGGACAAAATCTTGATCATGAGCATATTCCTCATGTGGATATGGAATCTCTGCCGTGCTTGAGCCGGTCCTCGAGTTATTCACGATGCACGACTCTTGAACTTCTGCGATATCTATGATTGGAATGAAGAACTCATTCTTGATTCTATGCCACTTTGCATATCACGGAGATCTTTGAAGATGTCAATTCATGGGTGCTGGATTGGATGGTGAAAACACTCACTACAAGGCACCAAAGCATCTGAATTGCCGTGTCCTTCCTCTTGATCCTCCCCATGACGAGGCACGTTGCATCTACAATGACCATGAATCGACTGATCATTATATGCAAGTGCTCATGAAGCCTTTGAAGCGGGGCAGGCCTCGAACCAAATTCCTTGTCAAGGAATTCTGTATGTGCCTCGGTTGTCTATCGAATCCTAACGAAGACAATGAGTCCTATCAAAGGCCACGACTCAAATGATGAAGATGTCGTTGGCATCATGAAGAACATGCTCTTCAACATCATTCATGGCGTTCCCGTCAACTTCCATGATTTCTTCATGAGGACTCTGGCTAATGTTGCAATGTCACCTTTTGAGCTGAAGCCCTATCGCCTTGGATTATGAGATTCATAAGGGCAAGATCTTCCTTTGAATTACAAAGGTGACACTCGAACCATGGTAGCTACTTGCCGCCCATTGAAGTCCTCAAGTGACCAATTTCATCACCGATGATAAGGGCAAGGCAGCTCTTGTGATCGATGAAGGCACTCGTCCATTGGATGGTCAATTCCGTCTAGCTACATCTTACTCCACCAATGGCGATTCGCAACACATGACACCTTGCCGCAAATACCTCGGCTAAGCAAAATCCTCAAGCCACAACACCGTGGTGATGGTCGACCGTGAGTTACTCCTCGGTCTTCATCGGAAGGTTGATCGCAATCACAAATGGGTGAAGCGTCAATTTGCTGCAATTCTTCACAACATGACCTCAACACATAATGCGGTGAAGAAAAATCAGTATCACCTTCATGAAACCCTCAACCGCTTTTGGGCTGTTCTCACTCATGTATATTCAGCGGAAGAACGAAGACTATGGGTCTCCGGGAAGCATTTGGTGGTCGCACCACCTCGAAGAAATTCAAGAGAGACAAAGTTCTGATCGGTGGCGAGTTCTTATTCTTCATCGCGTGGCCCGATGAACATGAAGATTTGGACGACACTGCGGCAGGCCCTACTTCAACGAACAACCCCGACAACGCTGGCGCTCCTCCATCGACTTGAAATTCTTCAGGGGCGTTAGTCCTTAGTTTCAATACTTTTGGTCATTTGATGACAAAGGGGGAGAAATCTGAGTTAGTCTTCAAGCGGGTTTATATTATGGGCGTTTTGTTAAGTTACAACTCTCGTTCTTCCGAAACTTTTTATTGGATCGAGTTGTAATCTTAAATCCGATGGTGCCTTGATACTTTTGGTCGTGTTCTGATGCTTTTGATGCACCGAGCTCTGAAACTTTTGATGTGCTATTCTGCATGCTTATTCCTCGTTAATATTATTGCACGCATGCTGAATCTCATCAGGCACCATACTTCATCATGCATTTCAAATTCTTCATATTATATATCAAATGCGTGTATGAATTACAAGATATAGGGGGAGATCTCCATGATTTAATTCTTCAAATGTGCATTGCCTCAAAAGCAAATTCCTCACTATGCACATATTCAGGGGGAGTTCTTCTTTATCTTGCAATCAAATTCCTCAATATCAGTATTTACACTTCATATGTTTATCACCGTTGAAAACTTAACCTATGTTGTCATCAATCACCAAAAGGGGAGATTGTAAGTGCATCTAGTGCCCTTAGTGATTTTGGTGTATTGAAGACTTATAGATTAAATAACTGATCGTTTGTGAGTGTACACAGGTCTATAAGTCTATGAGGAGTTTGATATTTCTGAGAAAGTCGACCCCTAAAATGAAGTTCTTATTGAAGACTTTGATATTCGAAGACTTTGAAAGTGAAGAAATTGGTGTGACCTTGAAGACTTGGTATTCATTTGAGGAACATGAAGCGTGAGGACTTTTGTTTTCGTAGTTTCATTTTCTCTTTCTTGAGTCATAGGAAACACCATACTGTTAAAGGGGGTCGAGGAAATACTAAGGAAAATTTTCCATGTGATGCTCAACTCAAAATCGTACACCTACCAATCCCTTGAGTGAAGCCATTGGAAATCTCATACTGATTCGGTCAAATTCTTGATGTGAGACGCAGTTCTTACAGTCATCGATGACTTCTTTCGGCGAGAGTTAGGAATTCGCCGGTGCAAATTGCCTACAGTGAGAACATGATAATACGAGGAATTTGAAAGTCAAATTTCCGACCGTTCTTTGTCTTCTTTGCCGGCTGTCCAAAATATCTTATCCACCTAACGGTCATATCATTGAAGGGCATTTATGTCTTATCATGTCGGGCTGCTCCTAGGCTATAAATAGCCGCCCCTACAACCACTAGCTGGTTGGCTGCTCGAAGAACTTGACACTTGTCATCGAGAGCAACCCATCCTCAGGGACTTTGGCGAAAATCATCAGTGAGGAAAATCCCAAAACCAAACCCCACAAACCCAAAGTGATTGAGCATCTTGAAGAAATTGATCTGCGTGGATCCGGCGCTTGTTACCTTTGAAGCTGTGCTTCTTCCAGACGGTTAGGCGTCAAGGTCTAGAACATCAAGAGGAATTGTGGATTGCCGAGTGACCAAGTCTGTGAAGGTTTGGAAGTCACTGAAGACTTACCACGAGTGATTGGGACGAGGCTGCATGGTCTTAGTTCAAGGAGAATACGGTGAGGACTGGGTGTCTGAGTTGCGGCTCAAAGACTAGGTGTCGGGACTGTGTGTCCTCGAGTTTAAATACTCGGCCGCTCCAACCAGACGTACAACCGAGACAGCGGTTGCAACTGGTCTACCAAATCATTGTCTTCACCAACTGATTGGTTCTATTTCCTCAACTCCTTCATTTCCTCATTCTTGTGTTGAATGTTGTTCATATCGTGCTTGAAGACTTTGGTGAAGACTTTGACAAATTCCTCGGTTCAATTTCTTGATCTGTTTGTCTTCATCTTGTTATCATGTGTTTACGCTTTCCGTACTCTGTGCTAGTCTTCATTTCACCATGATGACTATGTTTGTATCTGTTATGTTTACTTGAGTACTTATTCGCTGCAAGTAGTTCTTAGCTAAGGAATTTCCTCACCACAAATTCCTCGATGAAGAATTCATAAAATCGCCTATTCACCCCCCTCTAGTCGATATACGCACTTTCAACCGTGCGGATTCCTCCCTTCTTGACGGCAGCAGCGTTAAGCCTCCTTCCTTTCGGTGGACGGATCCTGCGGCTCTTTGAGCTGTGATGTGAGGGAGAGAGAGGCCAACGAAGTCTTGTTTTGATCTGGAGAGGCGAGAGAGTGTGAAAGAGCAACTACAAGTGCCGAGGATCCAGCGGAGAGGGAGAGAGTGTGAAGAGAGCAACTTCTAGCGGCGAGGCTCCGGCATGTATATATATCTTGGAGAGTGTGAAGCGTGCAAACCCTAGAAAACATTTTGACGGTCAAATAATCCTCTGGCAAAAATTATGCTCAAGTGTAGTTATCGAACCGAGACCTCAAGTTTGATGGCGAACAGGCTAACGAGCTACACAACCCTCCGTTATGTTCAACGAGAGGAAAATAACCTTTATACATTCCTGCATTAGTGTGCGGGCATGCCGTGTTTTTTTGCGTGTGTGTGTGGGATTCATTAGGATTTCAATCATAATCGTGTCATGTGGCTTTGGTGGTAAGACTATCCACAGTGGTGCAGAAATAATGCAGCCTTAGTCACCTTACCTCTCTCCATGTAGTATGTTGGGTCCCACCAGTCAGAGGGCGAAACAAACAAATTAATAAGAAAAATTAAAAGCGCCAGCGGTGTATCTTACTACCTCACACATCTTGCTACTGCTCGGGAACACTGTCCAATTTATCCCTCTGTTCACTCACGTACTATTTTAAGTGAATCCTTATTATAACATGCACACAAATTTTGGGCACTTGTATTCGACTTAAGCCAGTGTGCCACCGTATCTCGTATACTTACTACTCCCTCCGTCTAGGTGTAATAAGTCACGTTAGAAAGTGCAACGGGACCAAGGTGCATGCGTGTGCGTGTGTGTGCTAGAGAGTGCGACAGATCGACCTACGCCTACAGAGATATGGTGTGTAGTGTACGATTTTAGCCGCGAGAGTCGGTGCATCCTCTCGTTTCCGGGCATGTCCGGTAGGGACATCTTGGACAGCTGCCACGCCGCTCCTAACCTGCTGGCCACCCAATGCCCTCCACCGCCCTAGCGTGCTTCCGCTTAAAGCAGTCGGCGCCGCTCAAAGAATCGGTGCCGCATTCATGCCCGGGCAGAGCGGACGCGACCTCTCACTGGCGCAAGAGTGATGGTTGCTTCGTCCGTCCAATTTACTGCTGGGTCTATGTGATTTGATGGCTCATTGGTCTTTATTACTGAGGTGGTAGGACTGCTGGATGTCCCAAGCTTTCGGCGAAAGGAGGTAGTAGATTACAATTTATTCCATTCTTACAGTGGAGGAGTGCAAGAGCAGTGAAAACACGTAGGCTCAGTGATTACATGGCCCACCTCACACTATCACCGTGCGACAACTAACTCTTTACATAGTACTCCCTCCGTTCCTAAATATTACTAGATGAGTCCTCGCTCGTTGCCGCGGAACAGCGGTATATCTCTCTGCGCAAAATTATCGATTTCATAGAACTAAAAAAAATCTATAACCGCATTACAAATGTGGTAGCCAAACTATATAAACTCCCATCATCATTCAGATCATCCCACATATGGAAAAAAGATCAGCCAACTCCTACTGAATAATGGGATTATATTTTTCTTTTTGACATGTTAATGGGACTTAAAAGCTCACTTACATGCATGCTACCAGTGCATGCTTGCATGCAGATATGTTGATGTGATTTAAAACCCACTCACATGCATGTGCCACGGTATTTATGCATGCTTCCATGTGGCTTAGTGCTGAGCCTCTCAACGTCTAGATCAGACGGCTATTATGACTGATTTACTTCATCTAACAACTACGTCAATTTTGATGATGTGGCTCAAGGAGAGGATAGAGAATTCCTTGTAGTGGGGGCTAGCTATTACTAGTAGATAAGTCTTTGTAGAGATTCCACTAGGTGAACTACATACGGAACAAAATGAATGAATCTACACTTAAAATGCATCTATATACATCCGCATGTGGTTAATGGTGAAATCTCTACAAAGACTTATATTTAGGAGCGGAGGAAGTACTAGTATAGTACTAGTACGTCTTGTAATTTATCGCGAGATAAATTTGTACAATGCTATGAAGCTTCCAGCTCCTGTTACATGTATCTTGCGTCCAAGGTTGCCCGTTGCAACATTTCATCAAATACAAAGGAGACTAACATGCATGCTATTGCATCTCAATGATTGACAGATCATAGCAAATATGTACTCCCTCCGTTCCAAAATAAGTGTCTCAACTTTGTGCAAACTTTAGTACAGAGTTGTACTACTACTAAAGTTGACACTTATTTTGGAACAGAGGCAGCTAAAAAAAATGATCCATGCAGTCCCTAGCCCTTGAACCGTGAAACCTGACCAGGCTTCAATTTGCTGGCAATGTTCGAGCTTCCTAATAAATGAAGTTTGCAACCTTTTGACCATTGGATCATTTTGTGCAGTTTCACCAAAATCAAGATGAGCATCCCTGTGGCAAAGAAATTGAAGAAGCGTGATTAGAATAAGATTACTAGGACTAGTTGATGAGACATAAACTCATCACAAATACAGTATGTAGAAGCCAGTAGAGGTATCATGTATGTGCGTGGCAAAGAAGTAGAGAAATATCCACAGGGAGTGAAGTGGGCAGCTGGAGCAGTTGTGCAAGCCGGCTGTAGAGGGAGTTGTACCTGAGGGACGTAGCTCGACCTTGAGGAGGGCGGCAGGAGGCGGCAACTTCCCACGTCGCGGTAGTGAGCAAGGGACGAAGGCAACCTCACCGGCTTTGTGAGAGAGATCGGCGGGGACCCCTGATCGGGACGTGCCGACAGTGGGTTTTCGCCGTCAGCGACAGACACCGCATCTACACTAAGCATCCACCCCTTCCCCAAGCGGACGTGATCTGCCGGGATGTTCTGAGATGTGGCCCACGATCGTTTTGTGCTAGAGAGTGTGAAGAAGCAACCCCTGACAAGCAACCGTGTAGGCTGGCCCGTCCTGACTATGCATATAGTGGAGCGGTATCCTTTTCTCTCCATATGAACCTATCATATTGCGTACGTGCCACTGAAGAAAAAAAATTATTTATAAATGATGCGGCACCTACTACTCGTTCTCCTATAACCTTGCGCTTGGCATCTCCAAACTATTAACCTTGCGATTGGCTCTTCGCCTCTTCGGGAAGTCGAGCGATAATGGTAGTGCAGTATATATCGTTCTGGCTATATGAGACCGAATGAATTGCTGCACGTCCACCACGTGGGCGAGGGTCGAGGGGCGAGGTAGAGTGCTACTACATACGGAGCAAAATGAGTGATTGTACACTCTAAAATACGTCTATATACATCAGTGTTTGGAGTATGTACTAGTAGTTCATACTGAAATCTACTAAGGACATATATATTCCAAACAATATGATATAATCTCTATAACCAAGGTAGTAGGGATGAGGAGTAAACGGAGGGAGTAGTAAATTTTTCTCCTCGTCCTGCGAGCCACCGCGCGCATGGGCGAGGGAGGAGCAAGCTTCACGTCATCCTGCGAGCCACCGCGCCCGTGGGCGGAGGAGACGGTGTACTAAGCAAGCTTCTCCTCGTTCTGCGAGTTGACGGGACACATCAAAAGTACTCTAGTGTATAGAGCCTTGCCTCTAAGGTAGGCCCCACATGATTTGCCTCTTCTTTTAACTTAACATAACGCGTCAAGTCGCAATTTGTTTGTTCACCCGTGGTAGACGATCCTCCCTCCACCAAGTGGACAACCAGTACACGTGCCAAATTATCACGTGGGCTGCCTTTTTCGTACAGAAATGAGCTCCACCGTATACCCGCGCGGGTGTGGTTGGGAAAAAGACGGGAGTATGTGCGCCGTGCATGCACCTCTTCTCTTCGTGCACGTCCCCCACCTACGTGGGTGTGTGTGAGAGATACAAACCGCGTTCGTGAGTGTTTTTTGTTTTGTGGTGGGGGGTGGGGGTGGGGTGGGGGGTTGATTTCGTGAATTATTTGTGGGAATATGTGTCGATGACATCTCAAACAAAATTTTGCATGCAATGTATGTGAAATGGAGGCCTATCCATATCATACATAGAGGGTCGGGCAATCCACGAGAAGAGAGGGAGGGGTCATAGCTATCGATAGAGTCGAAGAGAGGATCAAGTACGGGTGGGTGCGAGATCGGTGAAGAGAGCCATCGAAATTGCGTGTGTGTGTGTGTGTGTGTGTGTGTGTGTGTGTGTGTGTGTGTGTGTGTGTGTGTGTGTGTGTGTGTGTGCAAGTCAAAGATATAGGGCGACTAGCCTACCGGAACGTTAGAGGGCACATGTCAAGTTTGTGTGTGGCAGGGAGACATGACTAGAGCGCTTGATGTATCGGTGTGTGTGGAGGGTAGGGGGTGGGGGGAGGGGTACGCAGAGGCTTAACTATAGAGGTAGAACGACTCGTATATGTGTTGAGAAGGAGAGACCTAGCTATCACTACAAGAAATCTGTTAATCCATGACGGATTTCTGGTGACGATTGGGAAATCCGTCACCGTATCCGTCACCGATCAGCAGGATGCGAATGAGCATAAAAACATTGACCTCTTGATGACGAACATTGATATACCATCACGAAAACTGTCACAGACTGACCAATTGGACCTACCGTTTTCCCTTATATACACTAGTATATCCAGACTGTCACGGATTCCTCTTATTTATGTGTTGTGTGGATGCTCCTTGTTTGACCCATGTGTCGTTCAGAGCTATTAGGAATACACGCATGTCAGTGTCTTTACTCTCATAGTAATACTGCAAGAAATATGAGAATAATGCGCTCGTGGCCACGTCAGTGAACAGTAAAGTGTTGGCCCCACATGTCATTGCGACCGAGAAAAATAATAGCAAGAATAATGCGCTCGTGGTTATTGTCCCATGTCAACGAACAGTAAAGTGTTAGACCCACATGTTATTACGACTGGAAAAAAATAGCAAAATAATAACGTAAACTGAGACCTAATGAATAACGGTGAAAAAGTGATGGGTCATCCCATTGGAACAAACATAAAACAAGGAATATTACAGAGGAGAAGGAGCGTGGTGGGTGGGATTTGATCCAAGTCTCCTGGGTAATAACCATTACAACATTTTGGACAAAATCTATGGCACGTTATACTTGAGGCGACATGGTCCGGTTTATTTCCATTTTTCTCCTACTTCAAGCGAGTCAAGCTGGGTTTTCTCCTCTTTTTTTTGTTTTTTTCGTTTCCTTCTGTTTGTTTCTTCTCCCGGTTTTTTCATTTGCTTCTTATGTTTTTTCCATTTTATTTTTCCTTTGGTTTATTTCATTTCTTTTTCAGTTTCCATTTTTTGGGTTCTTCTTTGTTTCTTTTTGTATTTCATTCTACATTCTTATGTACTTGTTCAACATTTTTTTATACATGATCAACATTTTTTCAAATACCTGTTCAAGGTTTTTTTAATACTTGTTCAACATGTTTCAAATACGTGTTCAACATTTTTTAAATACTTGCTCAACATTTTTATATAAATGAACGACATTTGTTTTTAAAATACTTGTTCAAGATTTTCAAATAAATGTTCAACATTATTATGTGCATTTTAAAAATATAATAAAGTATAAATAAAAGTACAAAAATAAAACCAAAAATAAAACAGAAAACGTAAAATGTAAAAAAGGGAAAAAAGGCGCACCCTGCACACAATCCATACGTATGGCTCGCACAGTGCGCATAACTGGGCCAGCCCAACTGTATAGCATAAATCTTTTCATAAGAAAAGAAAACTTTGAGCCATTTTCCTAGTGCGTTTCCTACCTTTTTCGTTTTTCCCTTTTTTCCAACTTTTTGTTCATTTATAAGCTCACCTTTTCTCATATTAAAATTACAAATATTGTGTATTTAAAATATATATTTATTTTCACTATTGTTTACCTTGAAGAGCCAAATATGAAGTTTTCCTAAATTGTACTTGGTTTTAAACTGTTCAATGTGCATTAAAAATTGTTTTATAAATTTATATATATTCATTCAGAAGAAAAATCATGCACAATTATTATACAAGTCTTTCATACATGTATAGCATTTCCTGAAAACACATTCAATTTTTTTTGAAAAATTAACAACAAATAGAAACCTGAACGTGCGAAAAGAAAAAAAGAAAACTGATAGATGAAGCGATCACTACTTCATCCGTTAGCCTTGAAATTTTTTGTGTACACTCAACATATACCATTAGATCTACCATGTCGAAATTTGGTATTTCCTGGGGTCCGTTTGCTATACTTAAGTCATTTAGTGATTTTCTAGGCACTTGCAGAATATAATTCAATTTTGAAATGCAGATGAATGAAAAGTTCACAATATTCCTTTAAAATCATATATACGTTAGCAAGTCTATATGTAGGCCTTATGCAAGAAAAGCAAAGAAAATTTATAAACATGAGGGTGACAAGGCATGACCCGAGCATGGAAATTACCCTTTTTTTTAATTCTAAAAAACTGTAAATGGAGTCTGAAAAACATGAAATTTGGCATGGTACCCTCGCATCACATTCAGAAAATGTGGTGAAAATTTCATAAGGTTTTGCAATCTATAGTCCACATTTTCCGAAGTTACCTAAGACTTTAACACAAACACCTGAGGTCTGGAAAGGACCCCGTACCGGTTTTCATAAATTTCTGAATAGTTTTAGATATCATCATCATTTTTCGCGATAGCTTGGAAATAAAATTTCGAGTTATCCCTAACAAACATTCTATATTTTCATCTATCTGCAGGACATAAGCTAAACTGCAAATATACATCTGTATATATATTTATTTCTGAAAGTTTAAACCTTATTTGAGATACAAGTAGTTCAGGATGGAATTACTTTTAATAAGAGCACTTAAATTCATTTAAAGTATTAAAAATATTGAATCATATTAAAAATATTTGAAAGACTATAAAACCTGATATTAGCAGTATATTACATGTAAATAATGTATTGTGGTACATATATGATAAATGTTCTTGCAAGTTACTTTATAAGGGTGCCTTTATTCCTTAATGAAAATGAAAAAATAGGACAAATTCAAGACCGGCCTCAGTCGGCTGGGCTGAAGCGTATAAAAGCCCACTAAGGTTCACAAGGCGTGTATCCCACATGAGGCAATTCCTGCATTCTGATTGGTTGTCCCAACCCTCCCACGGATCGCAGATAGCCACCGTCGGATCCTCCCGAATCCAACGGCAAGGAAACCTCCCCTCTTCCTTGTGTTTCCACGATCCACCCACGAGACAGAGGCGCCGCTTATCTTCTATGAGAGAATTCCTTATTTGGCCCTTTCTTAAAATTTGCTTCCCTTTTTGGCCAAAAAATATTTTTCTTTCCTTTTTGACACTCAAACTTCATTTTGTGCCCTATGTGACATTTCCATCCATTTTCCGTCCAACTCTGTTAACTGCCACGTGCAATTACTACTTTACCCCTGATGGTGGTATATCACCACAAAGAGAAGGGTGTGTGTGTGTGTGTGGCGCATGGAGAGTGCTATATGTGATGTCGCTACCAGTAGCACTGCTCCTGTGTCGCTGGAGCTGGCCATGTGCTCGTGTGCGCCGATACTAACGAGACGCACGCACCGTAATACAGAGCTGGCTTCCTTAATCCCTAATCGATCCTTTGCTTGAACGTCTACTAGTAGTACTAGCATGTACGAGCACGTTGCTGGAGACCACGACGAAAACGCCGCGTTGCACGTGAGTGGCAAGACGCCGTCGGCGCCCGGGATGAAGGAGCTGAGTAGGTGACGGCCGGGGCTGAAGACCTACCCCGGCGCGTCGACGATGCTCGGAAACCGCGGACCTTCCGCACCGTGGCGCCGCTTCCGAAGAGGGAGTTGCAGTGGCAGCCGTCCTTTGGCCAGCGGCGGCGCACCGTAAGAGGTCGGCAAAGCCGGGGGCGCGCGACAGGATCTCCAGGTCGACGTCTTCGGGCAGCCTCACCAGCGAGAACACTGCGCGTGCGTGCATGCCAGTGCCGTTACGCGTGTGTGCATGTCATCGCTGGTATGCGCATGTACGCAACAGGCAAACATGCTTAGTTTTTTGCTCTAATTAACCTAGGTACGTATCTAATGGACGCTATCTAGCTAAGCGATGCATGCATATCAGACAAGATTACCTACAAACCTAATTGCTACACATAAGAATAATATGTGAATTTAATTTTTACCGTCATAAAAATTTCCGCAGCAACGCACGGGGAATCATCTAGTTTATTCAACACCACAAAACATATCACATCATCCATGTGTTTGTATGTAAATAATCTGATCACAAACTACACTAAGGGTAAAACAGTCTCTTTAGTTCAGACTTGACACCGTTAGTGGACAAAACTGACGGAAGTGTCACATAGGGAACAAGATGAAGTTTGAGTGTCAAAAAAGGAAGAAAGGAGAATTTTGGGCCAAAAAAGAAAACAAAATTTAAGAAAGGGCCAAATAAGGAATTCTCTCATCTTCTATCGGGAGGAAGTGGATCTCGGTCGGCTCTCTTCCAGATCCTGCACCCTCCCCCCTCCCCATCCATGGCGGCCGCCACTACACCAAGACAAAGGCTGGTAGCCGCCGCCGCAACCTCGCCATCCATAGCATCTTCCCCTCTGCACCGGAACCTCCGCATTAGCAGCCGCCGCCGCATCCTCTTCATCCACGACCATCTTCTTCTCTGCATCTCGCACCAACCATCCGACGCCGCGACGTTAGCCTCGTCTAGTAGGCGAGGACGCCCCTGAAGGCGGACCAGTGCACACGCGCCGGTGTCTTTGCTGTGGATGGTACCTGGTGCATCGAGCGACCTGGTCCCTCTTGGGCGTGCAGAAGCTGGATGGGCCAGGCGCGTTGACTACAAGCGTCCTCGAGGTCCCGCTTCAGACTCGCCTGGTGATTTTCCGCCGCATAGGACTGGCGGGATCCTCAGATGGCTGTGAGCCGCATGTCCCACCAGGTGTCCCTCCCCCTGTTCCTTTCAATTTTCTAATCCTTTCGTTTCCGATTTTCCAAGTAGTTCTTAGGGCTTCTCGATACGCAGGTATTACAGGTTCCATGGACTCTTCATCGGTGGAGACAGATCTCTGTTTAGGACCATGGTTCTTGGCAAGATGGTTGCGAAAATGGTGTCTCGCTTTGATGAATTTGACGAGTACGGCAGGATCCATGTCCACAAAGGCACGAGGATTTAACCCTAGTTGGCGTATGGCGAGCGCCACCAGCGGTTGAGGAGCTGGGGAGTAGCTTAGTGTTCTCCAGGAGCTTTGCAATTTTATGTTTTTAGGCATATTTTTTGCTTTCTTTTTTGCGGGAAAGATTTTTTTGCTTTGTACAGGTGTATTTCCCTGTTAGTTTATGTAACTTACATTTTATTTAATGAAATGAGCATATATTTTTCTGACAAAATATATTGGCTTAAAAATATCATGGACCACCAGAAATGAAATAAGAAATGAAATAAGAGGTGAGTGTATCGCTTGTATTGAATTAGTGGGCCTTGGACGGACCATAGTTTAATGGGCCAAAATTTTAATTGCGTTGATGGCTATATGCGCTGTCACTCTTGGACCTTGTTGAAACTTGGTGGGCCAAAATTTTAAATGGGCTGATTCCTACATTGGTTACCATGTTAGATCCATGTCAAATGATGACGTGGCAAACATATTAACGCCGTTACAAGCACGTCAGTTAAGCATGCCTAGGGCAGATCCATGACGGTCGAAATCCGTCAAGGACGGTACGATGTCAAATTATGACGCGATATACATGACGGATTTCATGTCCGTCATGGATGGACACCCATGACAGTTTTTTACTGATCCATGACGGATTAGATCTGTCACGTGTTAACAGATTTCTTGTAGTGTATGTCATGAGGGAGATCGGTCGACATCCATACATAACTGAAGGACGGGAAATATGATGGGACAGAGAGAGAGAGAGAGAGAGGAGAGAGAGAGGGAGGGAGAGGGAGGGAGAGGGGTAGAGTGATGGATGGGTGATGGAGTTGCTTCTCGGAGATGTTGGGAGAGGCCTACTAGACAAACTGAGGGTGGAACTGCAATGCTATCAATAAGAGTGGAGATGTGTTTCTGTGTGCACCTGTGCGTGATAGATCTGTCGGGACGCATCCATGGATGATGAAGGGGAACCATGTGTTTGGTAAGCAAACCTAACTAGATCGATAGATCAGTTGTTGTTTGTTGGAGGAAGGAAGAGACACAACTAATGAGGTAGATCGATCGATGTGTGGGTAAAACAAGTTATAAGGACCTAGCTGGCTATATGTATAGCGAGAGATCTGTCGGTGTACGTCCATTTGTTAGAGGCAAATAAGGCCCAGCGAGACGGATAGACAAAGAGAATGGAGCTAGGAGGTGGTGCGAGAGGCCCAACTACTAGCTGGATAGGGGTAGGAGTGTGCGGTTGTGAGATCGATTAAAAGAGGTGTGAGAGTTTACACGTGTCTGACCATATGAGAGACACGAGGCAAGGACACATAAAGGAGGAGATTGAAGCTGTGTGTGTATGCTGTAGGCATGCATCGCTGGAGAGGTTTATCGATCGGTGTGTGTTGGAAAGGAGTTGTGGAGACTCTGGGAGAACGACCTAAAGGAAAAAATGAATGTTCGGTGGATAGAATGCGGGGGGGGGAGGGCGAGGAGGGCGTGTGCATGCACGAGAGAAAGTTAGTGGTAGCTACAAAGGTTAGAGGACTATGTGGGTGTAAGAGACTAACAAAGATCATAATTTGATATGAAAGCAGATTCATATATTTGAATAGGAGATCATAGTGTTTTAAACATTGCATGCATGAATATAGCAGTGATACACGTGTTGTGCACATGTTATTCCAAAATGTGATAATGCATGGCGTTTGCAACTCACAGCTAAATGCCGAACAATCTAAACCATACTATACATCAAACAATCTCACATCTTATTTGAATTTGTGATAAAGTGCGGCGTTTGCAGCTTACAACTAAATATCAAGCAATCTAAACAATATTATATATCGAACACTCTCACATTTTATTTGAATTTGTGGTAATGTGTGGTGTTTGCAACTCACATCTAAATACTTGTAGGCGTAGGGGGCGGGGCACCATACATAATGTGACAAACACATTATACATATGAGACATGGTTTAGATTATGAAGATCTAGCTAGAGCTAGAAATGTAATGTGATTTGAAATCAAAATAAAGTGGATTCAAAAAATTTAGTTCGAGTTCATATAGTACACATAGTTCATATGTAACTCGATACTGATCATGTGGTGTGCTGTGAAGATAATACACAAACGATGGTTCAACATGACAATAATGATGATTGTAGATCTTATTAAAACAGAGAAACAAATTCAAATGCTTTGACTTCACAACAATCATTACTGTAGATCTTATTCAAATTTAGTTCATATTGAAGCCGTAGTATATACGTTTGGAATGCACTAAAACGTTCATTTGAGTAGTAGGTTGCATGCATTATACACGTAGCGAAATATTTTAATTGAACATAACATGAATTCAAATTTTGAATGACATTTGTAGTGCGCATGGATTTGGTACAGTACACGTTAGGCTTGTCCGGAAATTTCAACCCGCGCCTTGGTAGCCCGAAATATTTAAGATATATCTTTGTGCTCCGACAACTCCCTCCATCTCAACCCGCGCCTTGCTATTCCGAAATTACAACGCGCGCGAAAACTCCCACCTCCTGTGAAATCCCGACACGCGAAATGCCCGTGGTACCCCTGAACCGAAAGAACCGCCTCAAATCAGTGGGGGGGTACATTCGTAACTTACCCCACATTTTGGACAAGCACGTCTCTAAGCCATGGTTCCCCACTGCCATCCCATCCGCCCACCCATTCGTACACCGAGGCCGCGAAAACCCGTGGCGAACCCCACACCTGCTCCATCCGCCACCCGGCTGAGCTTCTTCCCGACGGCGTCGTCCACAAAGCAACACCTCGACATCCCTCATCCACGATCGGATGAGGATCCGTCGTCGATCTCATCGTCCCGCCGGTTCAGCCACCCCATCCTCCACCTCCAAGGAGCTGCCCCGACGTTCCCCTCGTCTTTCGCGCCACCTCCATTCCCACACCACCGTCTTCACCTGCACCACCGGAAGAGCATCATCATCACTGTTTCCTCGGATGAAACTGCGGCCTAATCGGCGCCACCAAAGAGGTTGTACACTAATTGCTGCATTTTGTTCTTGATTCGATCTCATGGTGCTGCCGGCGCTCGGTCCCGAGTCGACACGACGCGGCTCCATCCATGGCAGCGTTGCTGTCTACTTCCTCCACGGCGTCGCTCCCTCGGCGGCGATGTCCACATCAGTAGGAGCTGCTGTTGCTTTAGCTCTCGCTCGCGCTGCTGCTCTGCTCTTGCTCTCGGTCCCCTGCCTGGTCTGCTCTTGCTATTGCTCTTGCTCGCGCTGCTTCTCTCGCTCTTGCTCTTGCTTGCGATGCTGCTCGATTTTGCTACACTTGATCGGTGAATCAACTTTTGGGTCGGTCGATTTCAAAGGTGGGCTCATTGGGGTGAAGGAAGAACCAGCTGCTCTTGAGGAGGGGGCTCACGGAGAGGTACCCCACTCTCTATCTTAGGGTTCAGGATGGGGGCGGTGGTCGCCGGCGGTGGCGGGGCGGTGGCGTGGGGATCGCTGGAGAAAAAGCTCGGCACGGGGGGCCTAGAGGGATAGCCGCAGCGGCGGCGGACTGGCAGTAGGGAGTGGTTTCGGGGCGGGCGGAGCGGCGCACCACCGGCGGCGGGCGACGGGGGGCTGCTGTTTGGCCGGTGGTTGCTGGCGGCTCAGGGGGGGTGGAGGTTGAGGATGAACCGCAGGCCCTTGATTTCGTATCCAACGGCTGCAAAATCGACTGACGTGTAGCCTCACCTTGCTAGTGCGTTCAGTTTCGACAGCAAAATTCAGTTTCGACAACAAAATTCAGTTTCGACAGTTAGGTTCAGTTTCGACAGTTAAGTTCAGTTTCGATAGGTAATTTCAGAGATGAGAGGCTGATGTATTTTACATCTAGCAGTTTGTGGTTATGTATTTTACGTCATGTATTGGAGATGCTATTAGAATTCCACTCAGGTTAACGTTGTTCGTTGTCTCTCTTGTCCTGCTTCAGCCTCGACGTCGTACAACTCACCGGAGCTGCTCCAACGACGAAACCCTCCATCACAGCGGAGCAGTACCTCGGGCTCCATCTCCAGACGCCTAAGATCTTCTTCCCCTCCTCCGATAGCAAAGTCAGCTGGAGCATCCTCACCGGCTAACCCAATCACGCTGAGATCGACATGGCTTCGCCAAAGAGGTTGTACACTTGTTGCATTTCTTTCTTACTCTACATGTTATATATATTGTCCACTGAGCACACGGATTTCTTCCTTTAGTGTCTCCTTGAAAGAAAAAACGTAGGAATTTTTAGTTTCACTTATCCTCCTTTTCAAATTCCTATTCATGAAGCACAAGGCTAAGAGATAGTAGCACAAGACTAAGTTTCTTTGCATCCTGTGATCTTCCAATTGTTGTGAATCAAACACCCAGATTGGCAGAAATCCCGTGTTTTTAAATTCTCTGTTTTGCACGTGCATTCCTATCCTATTCCTGTCTATTTCCTATCCCTGCATTGTCGGAATCCTCAAATTAAAACGAGCCCTTATAGAATTACTTCTCTTACAGATAGTTGTCAAATAAAACCTTGCGTGGTTTGTCCCGGTCCTGCTGCGCCGTCGTCCACCCCAGTTCAGCTGCTCCAACGACAGAAGGGTCTAGTAGAGCAGGGATCCGGCCTGCAGACTGTCTTTCGCCGCCTCAGATCTTCTTCCCCGCCTCTGGAAGCCATGAAAACTGCATTACCATCATCAACCTAGCAGATGACCTCGAGGACTACACGGGTCCGCAAGAGAGGTCGCACTCTTTCGTGTCTGCTTACGTTATGCATCGCTTAATATTACATCCTACTTTATCGTCCTGTTCACCGACTAGACTCTGAGTCAGCTCCAAACTAATGGTCAAACTTTAGTTTTTAAATGGTTGTGGGGTACATATCGGGGCCGCTATCAATAGTATCTATCTACTATCTGGTTAATCTCCGGTGTCTACTATGAGTTTCATGTTGGGTGGGAAACAAACGATAAAAAGCCATTATCTGTATTTATTAAGCGAAGCCATTATCTGCCTGCTATTATTGGTTTTGGGTCTATCCACAGGTTGCTACAATCACTCTGGATTTCTGCATGCACTCCTTACATAATCTCACTATGTTTTATTCCTATGCATGACAGTTATTGTAAACAATGGAACTGACCATGTATAGCAAAAGAGACGAGCCTTGTGTGCCAATATAATTTCATGCAGACGTCGCTCCATGGTAGGTGCAAAGGCAGCCCCCTCCACGCATTTGGATTGTGTCGAGAGGAAGATATCATTACGAGGGGATTCGGATAGAAGATAACTCCTATTTACCCCCTGAGGTCTTCGCTCTAACTTGGCATGCTGATGTTGGTTATATCATGCATATGGTGTCTTGCATTGCTTACTTTATACATCAAATATGTCATCTACTTGGTTTGGATATCCTTTGTGCGAACACCACCTGTTTAGTTTATTCATCGTTTATGTGAATTATGCAATGCCACCTTGTTTAGCCAAGCATCATATATGTGAATTTTGCAATGCCATCCTACTTAGCCAGTCATCTTATATGTAAATTATATCAGACCATCTTTTTTTCCATTACATATTACATTCGTCAACAATGTTAGTACATTCAACTGCTCTTCGTGTGCATCAGCCATTTGACACGGTGATGGCAAATTCTGTAGTGAAAACAAGGTCTTCTGAGCAGACTATGCTATCTGACGAAGCGCATATCTCGCTGGTTATAGATAGCTCCTCAAAGGAGGATTCAGAGACAGATGACCAGTCCTATTCCCCCCCGAGGTGTATGCTCTAACTTGGCAGGGTTATGTTGCTCATATCGTGTGTATGGTGTCTTGCATTGCTATGCCATTTGATTAGTTTAGACATGCTTTGTGTGAATGCCACATGTTCAGTGTCTAATTACCATATATGTGAATTATGCATTGCCATCTTGTTGCAAGACATTATATATGTGAATTATACAATGCTATCTTGTTGCAAAGGCATTATATATGTGAATTATGCAATGCCATGCTGTTTAGCCAATCATCATGTATGTGAATTATATCATTTGTATTACGTGTTCCATTTGTCGACAATGTTTGTATATTCAACTACTCTTCCTATGCATCAGCCATTTGAAGCGGTGATGGAAGTATCTGGAGTGAAAACAAGGTATTCAGAGCAGACAATGCTACCTGCTGAAGCAGACATCTTGCTGGCTACAGAGTTTTCCTCAGAGGAGGATTCAGAGACTGATGACCAGTCCTATTTCCCCCCCTGAGGTCTATGCTCAAACTTGGCAGGGTTATATTACACATGTCATGCATGTTGTCTTGCATTGCTTAGTTTTTACATCATATATAGATTACCATCTGCTTACTTGCTTACTATATAAATCATATATTTGAATTATATCATGCCATCATGTTTACATAGTACATACACATCATCTATATGAATTATGGCATGGCAACCCATTTAATAAACACATCATATAGTTATATCATCTCATCATGTTTAGTGTTTACAGTCATCATATTTAGAATTATGGCATTCTATCCATGAATGTATGTGAATTATGGCATGCCAACCTATTTAATAAACACATTATATAGTTATGTCATGTCATCCTGTTTACATAGTCTCATATTTTGAACTATGCCTTTCCATCTTTTTTATTAGCTATCATAATGTGAAATTGTGTCATGCTATCCTGTTTAGTTAGCCATCATATATGTGAAATTGTGTCACGCTATCCTATTTGGTTAGACAACATAAATATGAATTATTTCATGCCCTCTTTTATTCCGCACTATCCATTGCACCTGTCTATCATACAATGTCTATACTTTCAATTACTTTTCTTGTTTATCAGCCATTTGAATTGGAGAGCGTGATGTCAGTATCTAAGGGAGTAACAACACGGTCTTTAGAAAAGTTAGTGCTACCAGTTGATGCAGATAGAACCACAGTTGTACTTGCCCAAGGACCAGATCCACCACACATAACCCAGACTCTCGCAGATTGTACCCCTACCCAGTTGGACAGAGAACCAGCTACACCCCTTTTAACCCCAACCCCGGCAGATAGTAACCCACTTCCAGTTGACACAGCACCGTCTCCACCACAGAGCATCCAAACACAAGCGGTTAGTAAGGGAACTACAGTGCCCAAAGCACGAGGACAACCACTCCGAATCCCAACTCAACTCTTAAAGGAGAAGAAGATTTGTTCTCAGGTCAGGTTCTGTAGCTATGGTTCATACTCCTTTGCTCTTGCATTACTATATTTACTCATACCAACTATTTTCGAATTTGAAGGATGGAATTGAAACTCCAATGGCACAACAGGTATGTTTCAAACCTGTTTCTTTAACTGGTTTGCTGTTGTAACCTGCTCTATGTTGATTTTAGTTTCAATTGAATAAACAGTTATGTTCTCATGTCATGCACATTACAAGTGTTGTTATTGCTCTATAGTTACCCACACTTATATTACATCTATTCTGCTTTGTCTTGAACAAATATTATTTGAACTGTGTCTCTATTTTGATTTGGCAACAAAAACTAGAATGATATAGACCATAAAGTGACCATGGCACATAGATATATGTTTGTTTCATGTTGTTATCCTGTCCACTTTACTACTGAACTCATTTACCAAAATGAGTTTCATATACAACATAGTAAACATGTGATGTGTGCCTTGTTTCTCTTTTAGAATGCGGACAAAATATTGGAGAAACGATGCAGCGTTATCGAATGGTAAAGGAAGTAATGCAGATAAGGTTCAAGATAGTGAGACATCCTGTTGGTCTCCAAGAAAGTGATAAAAACTATCTTGACGGTGAGGGAACCCAAAAGTCATGTCTTGATGTAGTGTTAGAGTTCTTGGCCTCTCTGCTGGCACAAGCTCTTCGAACTCGCTGCCTGAATCAGTTCATATTCTTGAGTCTCAACTTCAAGTTGAAAGACATCGATCAGATGTGCTGCGACAGGAAGCTGAAGGACTGAGGAAGTCCCTGCAGAATTCAGATGCATATTTTATGGTGCAACAACAAGCGCTGCAGGATTTAAGCGCCAAACAAGAAAAAGTAATAAGCTTGCTAAGCATCTTGCCAGCATTATGGGTACACAGGATATTGTTTCTTGAGATCTTCTGAAGTGGTTTTAGTTCTGGATTTGTTTTGTTGCTGTGTTTATTTGCGCTGGTCGCCAACTTTGACAACCAGTGTATATGATATGCTGCTTTGTTCCCTATATTTGCACTGGTGGCGAACTTTGATGCCCAGTGGATGTAAGATGTGTAGCAACCATGATAGGCTAGCATAAGTTGCTTGCTTATTTATTTCCTTGTTGTCTTGTTTATTTGTTTGCTTGTAGTCAGTGCAGTTCTTTTTAAAACTAGGCCACAATAACCATGGGCTAATATTTACTGTAGTGACATTGGGCCTCCTACGGGCCGTAGAAACAGTGGGCCTTCTACAAGCCGTAGAAACAGTAGGCCTTCTACGGGCCGTAGAAACAATGGGCTTTCTATGGGCCGTAGAAACAATGGGCCTTCTACGGGCCGTAGAAACAATGGGCCTTCTACGGGCCATAGAAACAATGGGCCTTCTATGGGCCGTATCATCAATGGACCTTATACGGGTCGTATGACCATAACGGGCCATCGTTAATAGGCCGTATTTGATGACGCTATGAAAACAGCCCAACTTATTAACGGACCACAAACGGGCCGATGTAACCACGGGCTGAATTTGGCCGACAAGCAGAAAATGACAGTAGCAGGCCATAAGTAAACGAATGCTGGAAATGAGCCCAAGAATAAATGGGCTCTGAGAAGGTCGAAAGATAACATTTGCTGGAAACGGCCCAACTGAATAACGGGCCCTTAATGGGTATAAAGTGATACACTGTTCATTACAGGCCAGTTTCACCACGGGCCGTTAGTGGGTGTAAAGTGATAAACTGTTCATTGCGGGCCAGTTTCACCACGGGCCGTTAGTGGGTGTAAAGTGATACACTATTCATTGCGGGCCAGTTTCACCACGGGCCGTTAATAGGCCAAGAGTTACATAGGGCCTCATATGGGCTGAAAGACGGGCCATACATGGGCCAGAAGTGAAAACGGGCTGAAATCATATTGGATGGCCCAGATGACGCTACTGGGCCTAATTCGGATAGGGTGTAATGGGTCTTGGGTTAGCGGGCTGTAAATGGGCTATATGCGAACAGGCCGTTAACAGGCTTTCCATGGGCCGGCCTGCCACCTTTTGACCAAGTAAAACGGGCCGGCCTTTTCACAGGAATGGGCCTCTGTTGGGCCTTGCCACGTGTCGACGTATCATAGGCGCCTTCTGTCCAATGAGTGGATGACATCTATCCCAACGGTGAGCCGACACGTGTTTCCTCCAGCCAATGATGATTTTACACATGGAAAATCCCCATTGGTCGGGGCTGTTAACGGGTTATCGGATCCAAAACCCGACCCGACAGCTTAACGGCGTTCCGTTATGGTGGATGCCACGTGTTGGTTACCCTTGACGAAAGCAGTTCTGTGACACGCGATTTATCGTCATGGAAGTGGACACTTCCGTGATGATAATTTTGGTAATGTCATGGAACACTTCTACGACAGCACATGTATGACTATCTTGATTCTGTCATAAATTTGTCATGGATGTACATGCATGACAAAAAACGTGACCTATTGTGGCAAACACGTATCATCACGGAAGTGTATTTTTTTTGTAGTGAAACGTAGACCTAGCTAGCTAATCACAACAAGGAATTATATTAATTAGTGGCCTCGATGCTTCTCTAGGGTTTGGGGTGGCCTTGGCAACGCTTCAAGGGTTTGGGGTGGCCTCGACGATAACACTCTTTTAACTTGGTAAATTTGGGTGGCCTCGGCAGTGCTTCTAGGGTCTAGTGTCAAAGGATTCAACAAAACCATGTCTTCATCATTAGGCGAAATTAACAGGCGCATGATGGTACGAAGTTCTCCAAAGTTATTCTGGAACGGAATCCCAGATTGGATAATTCGCTTTTTGGTACAAAGTACAACAAGAGCCTTCCGAATATCGCTATTTGGAAGGCCTTTGCTGAAATTTGTACCAAAAGGCGAATTATCCTAGGGAAAATTTTGTTTTTACCACTCTAGATTTTGCCAATTTTCCTTATGCCACTCTAGATTTTGACATTTCACTTTTGCCACTCTCAATTTTTGACAATTATCACAATTGCCATTTTGTGGCAAAAGAAAAATAATTTTTATTTCATTTTTGCCACTCTTAGCTTTTGACAATTATTGCAATTGCCACTTTGAAAATTTTTCTTTTGCCACGGGAATGTCAATTGTGATAATTGTCAAAAACTAAGAGTGGCAAAAGTGAAATGTCAAAATCTAGAGTGGCATAAGTAAAATTGGCAAAATCTAGAGTGGCAAAAACAAAATTTTCCCATTATCCTATGCGGGACTCCGTTCCAGAATAAGTTTGGAGAACTTCGTACCATCATGCCCCGGTTACTTCTGGCTAATGATGAAGCCATGGATTTCTTCAATACTTTGACACTAGGCAACCTCTCGACCCCTTGGCGATCCTCGACCCTCGAACCCTCGGCCCCTTGTCGACCCTCAAACCCTCGAACCATCGATCCTAGAACCCTTGAACCGTCAACCCTCGACCCTAGAACCCTCGAACCCTCGACCCTCGAACCATTGAACCCTCGACGACCCTCGACCCTCGAACCCTCGGCCCCTCGACGACCCTTGAACCCTCGACCCTCGAACCCTAGAACCCTCGAACCCTCAACACTAGAACCCTAGAACCCTTGACCCTCGACCCCTTGACCCTCAAACCCTTGACCCTCGAACCCTCGACCCTAGAACCCTCTCGACCCTCAAACCCTTTACCCTCGACCAGCCTCGACGACCCTCGACCCCTCTGTGACCCTCGACCCTCTAGCCTAGTTCCCGACCCTCGACCCCTCGGCGATCCTCGACTCCCTCGTTCCCGATAAAAAGAAGAAGAAGAAGCAAAAAAAGAGGATAAGAAGAAAAAAGAAGAAGAAGAAGAAGAAAGATAGAAGAAGAAAAAGAGGATAAGAAGAAGGAATAGAGGAGAAGAAGAAAAAATTTCTATTTTTGCTTCTTCTCCTTTTTTCTCTTCCACTTCCTCTTCTTATTTTTTTCTCCTCTTCTTCTCCTTCTTCCTTCTTCCTCTTTTATTCTTTTCCCTTATTTTCCTTCTTCCTCGACGACCCTAACCCTAAACAATACAACTTCCTCGACGTCCCCGCCTCTCTCATGAACAAATAAATCTATGAATAAAAAAAATATTCTATGAACAAAAAAATATCATATTCCATCCACATCCATGCATACATCATATATATGATCAACTATGAACAAAATAAACATCATATTCTACAAAAAAATCATCAAATATATGAACAAATAAAATTATGATACAAGCATATATATCATCATATATCTGAAAAAAACATATATATATATGAAAAAAGCATATATATCATCATATATATGAAAAAACAAGGATAGGGAGGGCGCCGGCCGGACCAAGGTGAGGAGGGGCAGGGGCGCTGGGTCGGCGGCGAGGACGGCAACGGTGATGACATCGATGGGGCGAGGGCTCGGGTAAGGAGGCGACAGTGACGAGGGGGAGGCGAGGCGGCAATGACGACGAGGCGGGCAGGCGGCGCATGTCGAGGCAGGCGGCGGCAGCGGCGGCGTCGCGAGGCGCGGGCGACGCCGACGGCGGAAGCGAGGCGGCGTTGGGGCAGCCTAAGCGGTGTCGATGTCGTCGGCGTCGTGGGGGCAATTGCGAGATGAGAAGTGAAAATTTCCTAAGTGTCATCTTATATAGCAAAGCCTTTAGTCCTAGTTGGTGGCACAAAACGGGACTAATGCCACCCTTTAGTCCCGGTTGGTGCCACCAACCGGGACCAAAGGTCTCTTTTCAGCAGCCCAAAGGGCTGGAAGCGAGGCCTTTAGTCGGTTGGTGGCACCAACGGGTCTAAATCGGGGGCATTGGTCGGTTGGTACCTGAATGATAACAATGCACCCTTTAGTCGGTTGGTGCCTGCAACCGGGACCAAATCTTGTCTTTGCCGCATCGCGACAAGTTTAGTCCCACCTCACTAGTTGAGAGAGCTCGAGAGTGGTTTATAAGCGCTGCTGCGCCCACCCTCTCGAGCTCCTCTCAACTGCAGGCTTTCGGGTCTAATTTGTATCATGTTGTGCTCGTGGGCCTACTAGGCCTGCTGCGGGCCTGAATCCTGGCCCATGGTTGGGTTTCTAGTCGTATTCAAGCCGTGGTGGCCCAGTAGGTGGCACTTTGTTTTGCTTTATTTATTTTATTTTGTTTCTACTTACTTTTGCTATTTTTATTTATTTTATGAAAGGTTATTTATTTTACTTTATTAAATTTTATTTTCTTTCAACTTATTTATTAAAGTTTATTTTGTTTCTACTTATTTATTTTCTTTTCTTTTTTGCTTTTTTATTTATTTTATGAAAATTCTTTTTTGCTTTATTTATTTTATTTTGTTTCAACTTCTTTGTTGCTATTTTTGTTTATTTTATTAAAGTTTATTTATTTTACTTTATTAAAGTTTATTTTGTTTCTACTTATTTATTAAAGTTTATTTTGTTTCTACTTATTTATTAAAGTTTATTTTGTTTCTACTTATTTATTTTCTTTTCTTTTCGCTTTTTATTTATTTTATGAAAATTTATTTTGCTTTTAATGTTTTGAACAGAAAATACTTTGATAATTTTAGTTTCATAAATTTTATATAATTTTAGTTTCAATAATACTAGAGGTTTATAAAAGCTTTTTGGTTGATCCCTGAAATTGAAAAGCATTTCAAATGAACTCTGAAAAGGTTGAATGTTGGCATGGTATCATCATTTCACCCACATAGCATGTGCTAAAAAGTTGAGAGGGTTACGACAAAAACTGGATGCACTTCATGTACAAAACAGACAATCTCTTTGGAAGTATCAGGGTTTCGGACGAAAACTCATCTGTTACAAAGGGATTTCATTTGTTCAAATGTAACTGCAGTGATATTCTACATCGTCAAAGGCATCATCATAATAGTTGTTGATAGAAAGTCTTCACTTTTTCTTCGCTTGTGTTCTTTGCTTATTGCGCCGTAACCATGGATACTTCATCATTTAATAGGGTGCTTTGGTCAGCCTTGAATTTGAAGGGAGGAATTTCATGAAACTTTTCATAATCTTCAGACAGTCTTGCCCTCCAATCCCACGATGTCTCTTTTTCCTGAAAGAACTATGTGGCGCTTTGACTCATTGTATGATGTATCCGCTTCCTTATCTTTTCTTTTTCTCGGTTTGGTAGACATGTCCTTCACATAGAAAACTTGCGCCACATCATTGGCTAGGACGAATGGTTCGTCTGTGTACCCCAGATTGTTCAGATCCACTGTTGTCATTCCGTACTGTGGGACTACATGTACTCCGCCTCCTGACAGATTGACCCATTTGCACTTAAACAAAGGGACCTTAAAATCATATCCATAGTCAAGTTCTCATATGTCCACTATGTAACCATAATATGTGTCCTTTCCCCTCTTGGTTGCTGCATCAAAGCGGACACCACTGTTTTTGTTGGTGCTCTTTTGATCTTGGGCGATCGTGTAAAATGTATTCCCATTTATCTCGTACCCTTTGTAAGTCATTACAGTCGAAGATGGTTCCCTCGCCAATGAGTACAGGTCATCAGAAACAGTGTTGTCACACCTGAGACATGTTTGGAACCAACTGCCGAAACTCCCGATGTGTTCACATGTAATCCAGTCGTCACACTGGCCCGGGTGTTTGGAGCGCAGAATGTTCTTGTGTTCATCGACATACGAGGTAACCAAGGTAGAATTCTATAGAACCGTGTAGTGTGCTTGAGACCAAGAATGCCCATCCCTACATATTATTGAGTCCCCTCCTAGCGTGCCTTTTCCACCCAGTCTCCCCTCATACCGCGATTGAGGGAGACCTATCTTCTTAAGGTAAGGAATAAAGTCAACACAAAACCCAATGACATCCTCTGTTTGATGGCCCATGGAGATGCTTCCTTCTGGCCTAGCGCGGTTACGGACATATTTCTTTAGGACTCCCATGAACCTCTCAAATGGGAACATATTGTGTAGAAATACAGGGCCCAGAACGACAATCTCGTCGACTAGATGAATTAGGACGTGTGTCATGACATTAAAGAAGGATGGTGGGAACACCAGCTCGAAACTGACAAGACATTGCATCACATCACTCCTTAGCCTTTGTAGGATTTCTAGATCGGTCACTTTCTGAGAGATTGCATTGAGGAATGAACATAGCTTCACAATGGCTAATTGAACGTTTTCTGGTAGAAGCCCCCTCAATGCAACCGGAAGCAATTGCATCATAATCATGTGGCAGTCATGAGACTTCAAGTTCTGGAACTTTTTCTCTATCATATTTATTATTCCCTTTATATTAGACGAGTAGCCAGACGGGACCTCAAAATTGAGCAGGCATTCAAAGAAGATTTCCTTCTCTTCTTTGGTAAGAGCGTAGTTGGCAGGACCTTCATACTGCTTTGGAGGCATGCCATCTTTCTCGTGCAAACGTTGCAGGTCCTCCGTGCCTCTGGTGTATCTTTTGTCTTCCCATACACGCCCAAGAAGCCTAGCAGGTTCATGCAAAGGTTATTAGTCACGTGCATCACGTAGATTGAAGAGCAGATCTCTAGGTCTTTCCAGTAGGGTATGTCCCAAAATATAGATTTCTTCTTCCACATGGGTGCGTGCCCTCAGCATCATTCAGAACAGATAGTCCACCGGGACCCTTTCTGAAGATTACCTTTAGATCATTGACCATAGCAAGTATGTGATCACCGGTACGCATGGCGGGCTTCTTCCGGTGATCTGCCTTGCCTTTGAAGTGATTTCCTTTCTTTCGACATTTATGGTTGGTCGGAAGGAATCGACAATGCCCCAGGTACACATTCTTCCAACATTTGTCCAGGTATATACTTTCGGTGTCATCTAAATAGTGCGTGCATGCATGGTATCCCTTGTTTGTCTATCCTGAAAGGTTACTGAGAGCAGGCCAATCATTGATGGTGCCAAATAGCAACACATGTAGGTCAAATTCCTCTTGTTTGTGCTCATCCCACGCACGTACACCATTTCCAATCCACTGTTGTAAAAGTTCTTCAACTAATGGCCTTAGGTACACAGCAATGTTGTTGCCTGGTTGCTTAGGGCCTTGGATGAGAACTGGCATCATAATGAACTTCCGCTTCATGCACAACCAAGGAGGAAGGTTGTAGATACATAGAGTCACGGGCCAGGTGATGTGGTTGCTGCTCTGCTCCCCAAAAGTATTAATGCCATCCGTGCTTAAACCAAACCATACGTTCCTTGCGTCACCTGCAAACTCCTCCTAGTACTTTCTCTCAATTTTTCTCCACTCCGACACGTCAGTGGGTGCTCTCAACTTCCCGTCTTTCTTACGGTCCTCTGTGCCATCGCATCAACTTGGCATGCTCTTTGTTTCTGAACAGGCGTTTCAACCGTGGTATTATAGGAGCATACCACGTCACCTTGGCAGGAACCCTCTTCCTGGGGCGCTCGCTGTCGACATCACCAAGGTCATCGAGTCTAATCTTATACAGCAATGCACCGCATACCGGGCATGCGTTCAAATCCTCGTATGCACCATGGTACAGGATGCAGTCATTAGGGCATGCATGTATCTTCTGCACCTCTAGTCATAGAGGGAATACAACCTTATTTGATGCATACGTACTGTCGGGCAATTCGTTATCCTTTGGAAGCTTCTTCTTCAATATTTTCAGTAGCTTCTCAGATCCTTTGTTAGGCACACCATTCTATGCCTTCCACTGCAGCAATTCTAGTACAGTACCGAGATTTGTGTTTCCATCTTTGCAATTGGGGTACAAACCTTTTTTGTGATCCTCTAACATGTGATCGAACTTGAGCTTCTGCTTCTGACTTTCGCACTATCTCCTTGCATCAACAATGACCCGGCGGAGATCATCATCGGGCACATCACCTGGTTCCTCTTGATCTTCAACAGCTTCCCCCGTTGTAGCATCACCGTATTCGGGGGGCACATAGTTGTCATCGTCCTCTTCTTCTTCACTGTCTTCCATCATAACCCCTTTTTCTCCGTGCTTGGCCCAAACATTATAGTGTGGCATGAAACCCTTATAAATCAGGTGGGTGTGAATAATTTTCGAGTCAGAGTAAGACTCCGCATTCCCACATATAGGGCATGGACAACACATAACACCATTCTGCTTGTTTGCCTCATCCACTTCGAGAAAATTATGCACGCCCTTAATGTACTCGGAGGTGCACTACTAGGGAAAACCTTATACACAGAATGTTACCAGTAGCGTTGTACAAAATCAAACGCTATGCTACTTAATAACAACAGCGTAAATAAACAAGCGCTCTGCTATGACTTTAGCGATGGCGGCATACAACAAGCGCTGCTGCTATGTTTGAGCTGGCGCACATGGCTAGCGCAACCTAGCGATGAGCGGCGATATCTTGCCCAGTAGCTCTGCTACTCTCCTTAGCTGTGGCGGCGCTTACGTGTAAGCGCTGCTGCTACGGAAATAAAATAAAGTGAAAAACAAGTAGAAAATTAAATGAAAATGAAAGAAATAGAAAAAGGAGAAAGGAAAAAAATAAAATGTAAAGAAAAATAAAAGAAAAAAGGGGAAAAAGGAGAAAGGAATAGCAGTAGCGGGTTTCGGGAAACGCGTTGAAGCTAACTTAGCTGTAGCGCATTTCCGAAACGCGCTACCGTGATGTTTCACTTAAACAACGGTTCCCCCCCGCCCCCCAGCCACCACACTTCTTCCCCAAATCCCTCGCCCTCGCCGTCGTCTCCCCAATTCGCTGTCGCCCCACTTCGCCGCCATCTCCTCTCGGCGTGGACGCTCGCAACCTCATCGTCCCCCCCCCCCCCCCGAGGCCGCTGTCATCCTCACCGCCATCGCCCGAGACCGCCCTCAGCCTCACCACCGCCGCCTGAGGCCGCCCTCGACGTCACCGTCGGCGCCCTCAACTTCACCGCCGCCCGAGCCCGCCCAGGACCGCCGTTGCCCGTGCCCGAGCCCGCCCTCTCCGCCCCTGCCTCCGTCACCGAGCACCTCCCCGCCACCATCTCTCCCCTCTCTGTAAGTCCCCCACCCCTCCCCCCGACTCCTCTCTCTCTGCATTTTAGAGAAAAATTAGTAGAGCAAAAGTTTGTTTATAGCAAAAAATTTAGTTTAGAGCAAAGGATGTTAAGTAGTAGATGTTAGAGCAAAAATTAGTTTAGAGCAAAAAATTTGGTTTACAACAAAAGTTAGTTAGGGCAGTAGGGTTTAATTAGGGTAGATGCTTCTTGTATAGTATATAGTGATACTGTGACACCCCAAAATTTTAACCTTGTTTTATTACTTAAAATTTTGCCACGAAACTTAAACTTTTATTTTCTGGATTTATTTTTGATCTCAGAACCTCTCTTTTCTTCTAAGTTATGGAGTTTTTACCCCAAGTGAAATCTTTTCAATCATTATTGGACTTATTTCCCCTCTCAAATAAAACAATTCTTTTATCAGTGGGATTATTTATAAAATTATTTTTCACTGAGCTTTATTTCTCTAAAATGGTTTTTCATAAGTTTTAGGGTTCCATTTGCACTGCAACCCTTTGATAAATTCATTTAAAAATCCCACCAAAACTTGGGGATGACATATGATGACCCTAAATCACTTTTATGCAAAACTATTCCTTAGTCATTTGGAGATTTTGAGTTTTACCACAAGTTTTTAAATCTGGTTAAATTTCACTTTTGCACTACAACCTATTTAAATATTTCTTTAAAACTACCACCAAAATTATGGGATGTTAATAGGAGTATATTACTCAACTTTATGCAAAAACCCAGTGATGTTCATTGAAAAATTTGAGTAAATCAACCTCATTTTCATTCTGGTCCAACTTGATGATTTGTACTGCAACCATATTTTAACTTGCTCCTTTACCCATGACTCTTTTTCTTGCTTATAGACCACCCTGCAAAACCCTTAAGTCCAGGAGAGTGGACCCATTGGAAGATTTTAAGTGCATGCAATCATGCCTTTTTCTTTCTGTCCAAAACTGAAGATTTGCAAAACTTGCACTAGCAAGTTTCTGGCTTTGCCCAAATGACCTTGCCACTATCACCTACACCTAAAGAGACTAGGATTTGGAGATTTTGGCCACGCCAAGAGTTACCTAGATGCCCATGGCATTTTGTCAAACACCCTGTGAGCATGGCTAGTTTCGGCATGAACTTTTAGTTTGCACTGTGAGCTTGATCCACTGAACCAGCAACCTTGTCCACTAAACTCCCTAATGCCTCTAGCCTGGACCTGCTAATCCGCAGCTCCACCCAAGTCCCCTAGCTTGCCCTGGCATTTTGCCAAATAGTTGGCGTGCACACTCTGGCACGACCAGAGCACGCGTTTTGCACGTGCGTGCGCCCGAGCCGCCGCGTCCCACTGCCGCCTCCCCGCACCTGTTCTAGTCCCCTCCCACTCCCAGCCGACGCACCTGCCTCCTCCCTTGCCGCAGAGCCTCCCCTGGAGCTCCACAGCGCCGCCGTCAGGTCGGCCGTGGCCACTAGCGGCCGACCACAGCGGGCCCTGGCCCTGGACGGCACCGCCCGAGCCTCCCGCGCCCGCCAGCTCTCCCCTGGAGCAGTGCCAGCTTGTCCTCAAGCGCTCGTCGCCGCCACGATGCCCTGCAAGCTACAGAACGGCGGTCGCCGATGATCCTATCCATGGCCGCCACGAACCGACCTCAACCGCCTATATACGGGCCACCGAGCGAAACCGATTCCTCAAGCAACCTCAAGCTATCCCCCTAGAGCTACCATGGCCAGAAATCGAGGAGAGGAAGGCCGTCTTCCCCATCTCCAGTCGGTTCAGCCGCCGCCAAGTCCCAGCCTATTTCATCGGAACCAAAGCCCCTCCCATCCATCCAGCACCACCACCTGACTCCACGTGATCGTGCGGAGCCGGCCATCACGTCAGCCCCGACCGAGAGCCACCATAGCCCAGACCCCCAATCCCTCCCGAAGCCATCTCCACCGCGAAGCTCGCCGCCGGCGACTCCCTCCGTCCCCGTCAGCCAGTCGACCACCGGGAGGACCGCCCCGGCCTGGCGGATCCATCTCTGCCCTTGGATCCCCGTGGGGAGCCGCCGTTCTTCGGCAGCGATCACCGGAACCCCACCCTCGCTCGGACAAAGGAGGGAGAAGATGCGGGCGACTGGTCAAACCTGACCGGTGGGCCCAAGGGACCCACTGTCAGTGACCAGCCCCACCGCCATGTGTTTTAAGTGGAAGCGTAAAAGCAAAGTATGCCTTCGACGTGTTCAATTTTCAAAACGTTTTCTCCTCTTTTTCTGTTTTATTTAAAAACCAGAAATTTGACTAAACTTTGACTGGCTATATCTTTTTAAATAAAACTCCAAATGAGTTGATTCTTTTTCCTTCCTCTCTCAAATTTAGTCTAGTTTATTTTAAGATTTATTTGAAAAAAATTCAGACAACTTTTTTGCACTATTTTGAAAATATGTGTTAATTTGAATAATTTCAAAAATAGGTTTTTGAAGAAGAAGTCAACTTTCAAAAGGCACACCCCACTTGCATCCTCTTGAAGGCAAGCATTCTGAACCCTGGCATAATATTTTTGTGTGTTGGTTGACACGATTATAACACCACCTTAATATGGAGAACTCGTTATTTTATGTGGTGACGCGATCATTTGCATGAGTGCATATTGGAGATTTCCTTGTTGTTGGAAATGGATATACTTGTGATGGTAATCGTCCTCGTATGCCTTGCATGCATGCCAGAAAGAACCCGGGAAAACCTCAACCTTGGGTAGGCGTGAGCTTGCCTCCGGTCTCCGTCCGGACGGTTATGTCCGGTATGGCATAGTAAGGTATAATGAGTGGCGATTCTGTTGGTTGAAATATATTTGCTATACATATCATGCAGGGAATTTATAAACCTACTGAGTCGACTGTAGATCGAGTCTTGTTCCAGTAACCCCCATACTAGTTTTCGTACTACCACTTGTCCCTGCCGTAGGTAGGCTACGGTTCAGTAAGTTGTCAACCACTTTCTTGGCACACACACCGTACAGAGAGGCCATGGTGGAAGATACCGGCTGCATCTAGTAGGCAGGCCACCTGGTCCGGGGGCATGGGTGTTTCCGGTTGGGGCCGAGAGGGGGGCACCCCTTAGAGCGCGTGATATAAATTTGATCCCATGCTATGCGAGTTTGTAGCCTCCCCACTTAGAGTTTTGCTTGACAGGTGTCATGGGTGATTCCAGACACCGGTAAGTTAAGCTCGTGTGTGCAAGTCAGGTGTGTTTTCAATTAAAAGACCGTAGACGGAATTAGTCCCTATGGACTAAAGGAATCCGTTACTCGTGGGTAAAGAGTACACCCTCTAAAGATATAATATCGATTCGAATGGCCGTGTCCATGGTTAAGGACTACAGTCTGGGATGGGTCAAGTGTCGGTCTGAGTGTCGGTCTTCGGAGGAGAAACTGCTAAACCAGAACATGGATCACGACTTGTGACTTGTGTTGATTATGATGATTGTGATTATTATTATGGACTAACCCAGTATATTACTTGAATTATTGAGTATCCCTAGGACGGTTCTACCTCCTGGATATTCATTGTGATTATTTTCCTATAAGCCCTTTATGTGGTGTCGCTCAGATGCCCGACTGTGGCATGCTTGTTACTTGTTCACTTTATGAGCCCTTTATGTGGTTTCGCACAGACACCCGACTGTGGCATGTTTGTTATTTATTTACCTTATAAGCCCTTTATGTGGTGTCGCTTAGACACCCGGCTGAGGCATGCTTCATATCATGATCTTTCGAGGCGTCGCTTCAGACACCCAACCGGTGCATTTCATTTCTACTCCATCATTGCATATTCATGTTGCATATAAATAACCTGGTTGCATGCATCAACGATTTTTATTGCGTGACTGACGTTATGATTGCAGGATATGTCAGAGCATGATCATCATTTGTTATATTATACCCATGTTCATAATGTTTGCGAGTACATTCAAAGTACTCACTGGCTTGTCCCTGGCTATTGCCTTGGCCAGATTTCTTGCATGGAGAGGAGCGTTGCGATGATAGCCCCGGAACCTAAGCAATGGTGATAGCAGCCTCGCGATGATAGGAGTTAACATGTTCAGCTGTTCCTGTGGGAAATGGAGTCCCATAGACACTGATGATCCACAAACCGCTTCCGCCATCAACCACTAGAAACCATTTGTTCTACTCGGAGGCCAGAATGGTCTTGTACTACATATTTTGTATTTGGCTTTGAATTTCTGTATCAAGTTGGTGCCATATCAGCTAAAAGTAATCCTGGGGCTGGTGAGCACAGGGGCCATTTTCTAGAAATTAATATCCCAAAATTCCGATCCTAACAAACTTGGTATCAGAGCCAGGCTGACCATTGGCTAATCCTATCCTAGCCAGGTCGAAAAACCTAGGTTAGCCAACCCACCAGACCTTAACCTAACCCCAGCCAAGCTTCTCGTGCAAGATAGCCACACAGTGACCCCGACACCTTTGGCAGTCGGTGCCCAACCTATCAGCCTAGCATGTCGATCACGCGCCAGTGACCAACCCCTAAATTGTCCCATTCGCAAGCGTGCGAAGGAAGACTCTGTCCCCTTTTTCTATAAAAAGGGCACGCTAGCCTCAACACAGCACAACACAAAATCTTTCCCCAAATCAAGCCATAATGCCTGGCCCCGTAGTGCACAATGAGACCACAGCAAACAACCTTGGAGGTTTTGTGACCGTGCTAGCAAACCTCACCCGCCGTGCCTTTGCATTAGAAGAGCCTCCAGAATATGTTGTGTACCAAGGGCCCATGAGCGGTGAAAGCCGTCAATTCTAGGCCACCGTGCACATCTATGGTAGGGGTCTATCTCCAGAACGCCCCTACAGGTTCACCGGAAGGACAACTTCCTTTGAGCCACAAGCCATCCAACTAGCTGCTCGAGAGGCTATAGTACAACTCCGGCAGTTGTCACCTAGAGTTAACTGTCGCTCATTCTACTACTACCCCAGCCGTGACGGGTATAGTAGGCCACCCCTGGTCGCCAACGGAGATCATGAGACGGGTCCTGCATTGTTGCATCTGGTGCGCTATGTAAGTGCACTAGAGGATCTATTCGATCAAATCACTCTTGATCTGATTGCAGCTCGTGAGGAACTGATCCGCCGAGCCCCGGCAAGGGGAGAAGATGAGCCAAACACCGACAAACCAGTCGTACTGTTCGGACAACCGATCGAGCCCTTGAGGTCTGCCCCAGTCATCGATCAAAATACCTTGATGACCCCAGAAGTGCTTCGTCGCCTTTTGGGAGCACGCTCCAGCGGGATTGTGGCCAACAATCCCCGAGATGGTCATCATCGCCACCCCGACCCTGTAGTCCCTCAACCCCCCCAGCTAATCCCGATGTTGAAAACCGTGGAGAAGCCTCGACGTCCACAAGGCAAGCCCGCTTAGATATTAACGAGGTAGACTAGAGTTGCTCGAGTAGTACTGAGTCTTAGTATGTCCACGCCATGTAATTGTGTGATCTTGTATCGCCAAAATTAAATGTTGTTTGCTTGTGCGCCCCTGTTTTTAATAGTAGCCATGCATAAGTATGTTGGTGTGCGATTGCTCTTTTTATTCTGGGCCTAGCCAACAAAAACCAACCTCGACGGCACAAAAATTTGTGCTATGAGTAAACTTTTAGTTTCAACTAACGGGAATGGTATTTTCAAAACAACCCTTAACAAATCTCGAGGACGAGATTTTTCTTAAGGGGGGTAGTGTTGTGACACCCCAAAATTCTAACCTTGTTTTATTAATTAAATTTTTGCCAGGAAACTTAAACTTTTATTTTCCAGATTTGTTTTTGATCTCAGAACCTCTCTTTTCTTCTAAGTTATGGAGTTTTTACCCCAAGTGAAAACTTTTCAATCATTATTGGACTTATTTCCCCTCTCAAATAAAACAATTCTTTTATCAGTGGGATTATTTATATAATTATTTTTCCCTGAGCTTTATTTCTGTAAAATGGTTTTTCTGAAGTTTTAGGGTTCCATTTGCACTACAACCCTTTGATAAATTCATTTAAAAATCCCACCAAAACTTGGGGATGACATATGATGACCCTAAATCACTTTTATGCAAAAATATTCCTTAGTCATTTGGAGATTTTGAGTTTTACCACAAGTTTTTAAATCTGGTCAAATTTCACTTTTGCACTACAACCTATTTAAATATTTCTTTAAAACTTCCACAAAATTATGGGATGTTAATAAGAGTACATTACTCAACCTTATGCAAAAACTCAGTGATGTTCTTTGAAAAATTTGAGTAAATCAACCTCATTTTCATTCTGGTCCAACTTGATAATTTGTACTGCAACAATATTTTAACTTGCTCCTTTACCCATGATTCTTTTTCCTGCTTATAGACCACCCTGCAAAACCCTTAAGTCCCAGAGAGTGGACCCAATGGAAGATTTTAAGTGCATGCAATCATGCCTTTTTCTTTCTGTCCAAAACTGAAGATTTGCAAAACTTGCACTAGCAAGTTTCTGGCTTTGCCCAAATGACCTTGCCACTCTCACCTACACCTAAAGAGACTAGGATCTAGAAATTTTGGCCACTCCAAGAGTTACCTAGATGCCCATGGCATTTTGTCAAACACCCTGTGGGCATGGCCAGTTTGGGCATGAACTTTTAGTTTGCACCGTGAGCTTGATCCATTGAACCAGCAACCTCGTCCACTAAACTCCCTAATGCCTCTAGCCTGGACCTGCTAATCCCCAGCTCCACCCAAGTCCCCTAGCTTGCCCTAGCATTTTGCCAAACAGTTGGCGTGCATGCTCTGGGCACGACCAGAGCGCGCGTTTTGCACGTGTGTGCGCCCGAGCCACCGCGTCCCACTGCCGCCTCCCCACACCTGTTCTGGTCCCCTCCCGCTCCCGGCCAACGCACCTGCCCCTCCTCGCCCATGAGCCGCCACAGAGCTCCAGGCGCTTGTTGTCGGGTCGGCCGTGGCCACTAGCGGCCGACCACAGTGGGCCCGGCCTTTGGGCGGCGCCGCCCAAGCCTCCGCGCCGCCGGCTCTCCCACAGGCGATGTCGGCTTATCGCAAGCACCCGTCGCCGCCACGATGTCGTGCAAGCTACAGAACGGCGGTCGCCGACGATCCTATCCACGGCCGCCGTGAACCGACCTCAACTGCCTATATCAGGGCCCCGAGCTCAATGAGTCCTCAAGCAACCTCAAGCTATCCCCCTAGAGCTACCATGGCCAGAAATCAAGGAGAGGAAGGTTGTCTTTCCCATCTCTGGTCGGTACGGCCGCCACCAAGTCCCAGCCTATTTCGTCGTAACCGAAGCCCCTCCCATCCATCCAGCGCCACCACCTGACTACACGTGATCGTGCGGAGCCGCCCATCACCTCAGCCCCGACCGAGAGCCACCATAGCCCAGACCACCAATCTCTCCCGAAGCCATCTCCGCCGCGAAGCTCGCCGCTGGCGACTCCCTCCGTCCCCGCCGGCCAGTCGACCACCGGGAGGACCGCCCCGGCCTGGCGGATCCATCCCTGCCCTTGGATCCCCGTGGGGAGCCGCCGTTCGTTGGCAGCGATCACTGGAACCCCACCCTCGCTCGGACAGAGGAGGGAGAAGACGCGGGCGACTGGTCAAACCTGACCAATGGGCCCAAGGGACCCACTGTCAGTGACCAGCCCCGCCGCCATTTGTTTTAAGTGGAAGCATAAAAGCAAAGTACGCCTTCGACGTGTTCAATTTTCAAAACGTTTTCTTTTCTTTTTCTGTTTTATTTAAAAAATTGAAATTTGTCTAACTTTGACTGGCTATATCTTTTTAAATAAAACTCCAAATGAGTTGATTCTTTTTCTACCTCTCTAAAATTTAGTATAGTTTATTTTAAGATTTATTTGAAAAAATTTCAGACAACTTTTTTGCACTGTTTTGAAACTATGTGTTAATTTGAATAACTTCAAAATTAGGTTTTTGAAGAAGAAGTCAACTTTCAAAAGGCACACCCCACTTGCATACTCTTGAAGGCAAGCATTCTGAACCCTGGCATAATATTTTTGTGTGTTGGTTGACACGATTATAACACCACCTTAATACAGAGAACTCATTATTTTATGTGGTGACGCGATCATTTGCATGAGTGCATATTGGAGATTTCCTTGCTGTTGGAAATGGATATACTTCTGATGGTAATCGTCCTCGTATGCCTTGCATGCATGCCGGAAAAGAACCCGGGAAAACCTCTACCTTGGGTGGGCGTGAGCTTGCCTCCGGTCTCCTCCGGGACGGTTATGTCTGGTATGGCATAGTAAGGTATAATGAGTGGTGATTCTGTTGGTTCAAATATATTTGTTACACATATCATGCAGGGAATTTATAAACCTCCTGAGTCGACCGTAGATCGAGTCTTGTTCCAGTAACCCCCATACTTGTTTTCGTACTACCACTTGTCCCTGCCGCAGGTAGGGTACGGTTCAGTAAGTTGTCAACCCCTTTCTTGGCACACACCGTACAGAGAGGCCATGGTGGAAGATACCGGCTGCATCCGGTAGGCAGGCCACCTGGTCCGGGGGCATGGGTGTTTCCGGTTGGGGCCAAGAGGGGGGCACCCCTTAGAGCGTGCGATATAAATTTGATCCCATGCTTCGCGAGGTTGTAGCCTCCCCACTTAGCATTTTTCTTGACAGGTGTCGTGGGTGATTCCAGACACCGGTAAGTTAAGCTGGTGTGTGCAAGTCAGGTGTGTTTGCAACTAAAAGACCGTAGACAGAATTAGTCCCGATGGACTAAAGGAATCTGTTACTCGTGGGTAAAGAGTACACCCTCTGCAGAGATAATATCTATTCGAATAGCCGTGTCTTGGTTAAGGACTACAGTCTGGGATGGGTCAAGTGTCGGTCTTCGGAGGAGAAACTACTAAACCAGAACATGGATCATGACTTGTGACTTGTGTTAATTATGATGATTGTGATTATTATTATTATGGACTAATCCAGTGTATTACTTGAATTATTGAGTATCCCTGGGACGGTTCTACCTCCTGGATATTCATTGTGATTATTTTCCTATAAGCCCTTTATGTTGTGTCGCTCAGATGCCCGACTGTGGCATGCTTGTTACTTGTTCACTTTATGAGCCCTTTATGTGGTGTCGCACAGACGCCCGACTGTGGCATGTTTGTTATTTATTTACCTTATAAGCCCTTTATGTGGTGTCGCTTAGAAGCCCGACTGAGGCATGCTTTATATCATGATCCTTTCGAGGCGTCGCTTAAGAGACCCGATCGGTGCATTCCATCATTGCATATTTATGTTGCATATAAATAACCTGCGTGCATGCATCAAGGATTTTTATTGCGTGACTGACGTTATGATTGCAGGATATGTCAGAGCATGATCATCATTTGTTATAATATACCCGTGTTCATAATGTTTGCGAGTACATTCAAAGTACTCACTGGCTTGTCCCTGGCTATTGTCTTGGCCAGATTTCTTGCATGGAGAGGAGCGTTGCGATGACAGCCCCAGAACCTAAGCAATGGTGATAGCAGCCTCGCGAAGATAGGAGTTAACCTGGTCAGCTATTCCTGTGGGAAATGGAGTCCCATAGACACTTATGATCCACAAACCTCTTCCGCCATCAACCACTAGAAATCATTTGTTGTACTCACAGGCCAGAATGGTCTTGTACTACATATTTTGTATTTTGCTTGGAATTTCTGTATCAAGTTGGTGCCTCATCAGCTAACAGTAATCCTGGGGCTGGTTAGCACATGGGCCATTTTCTGAAATTAATATCCCGAAAATCCGGTCCTGACAGATACTAGTAGATGTTAATTAGGTTAGGGCAATAGTGGTACTAGTAGATGTTAATTAGATGTTTTTCAGTTAGGGCACTAGAGTTTTGCTAGGTTAATTAGGTTAGTGGTGCTGCTAGTAGTAGTGGTACTGTAGGTTAATTAGGTGATGTTAAATGAATAACCTAAATGAATGAAATTAGTAGTTAACTGAAATTTTTTCCTTTCATCATTATAGAGCACTAAAGTTAACTGAATTTTTTTCTATTAGTATTTAAATGAATTTTCTTCTACACTTTGTTTTTTAATTAGCTTGTAAAATTTGGACATGTGGTTGCTCATGTATATTTGGACATGTGTTGCGGTGTCGAAGAGGCATATTTGAACACTGTTTCCAGGGAATGATGCTGAGTGGCCTATGTTTTGCCGGAATGTTGATTCATTTCTGTTCCGGCAAATTTCAGGTTCTCGATTTGTCCACTTTTTAGCAAAGTTCAAGCCGAAATTTTCCGTGAATTTCGGCATGACTTGTGCTACAAACTAGGATATATCGAGTGCCCGTGATTTGCCGCACCCGGAAGGAGTCAACATTCCTGCCAAACAATAGGCCTTTTTTATGTCATTCTTCATTTTATTAGGTCTAGAATTAATTGACTAGATTTAATCATAGGAAACATGGCTAGCAACAATGAAGGACAGGGTTCTAGTGATTGCGACGACGTCTATCGGGTGGCAGATGAACTTTTTAGCCTTACGGACGATCAACCGATGTTGTTGCTGGGCCCACTGGTGGCATCAGGGATTGGGACCGACACGCAGACCAGTGCTAAGACTCAGACCGGCATCGAGACCGGCGCTGAGACTGAGACCGGTGCTGCCTCGGGGAGCTGAGCCGGTGTAGAACCGAAAGTGAAGAGGCAACGGCTTCCTAAAAAACTCAGGACTACTAGAATGGTGGTCACGGAGGTGGACGACGGCATTTTTGAGCCAAAGGTGCCCAAGGAAGTGCGTCGATGCTACGGCAATCAAATAGGCTGCATCGTACGGACAACCGCCACCATCAACGATGAGAAACTATAGAGGATAAAAATATGAGGAGCTCCCTCCTAAAGAAGTTTCACCATATATTCTTGTTCCCGGGACGGAATGAGAAGGATTATGAAGATCCAGATGAGGACCTGGCAATGAAGAAGATAAACAAACATGCCATGACCAAGTTTAGCCACGCGTTGGCCGCCTGGAAAACTCGAGTGAAACCAAGGATCATCGACAAGAAGGAACCCTACTCCGAGATTGTAAAGGATAATCCGACAATCACGGAAGAGCAGTTTAAAATATTCAAGGAGGCTTGCGAGGCTGAAGCTGCCAAAAAAAGTCTAAGTACATGAAGGGGCTTCAAGAGAGGAACATTGGGAGCCACCACCTCGGAAGCCGTGGTTACGGTGGAAAGAGGTCCAAATGGGCCAAGGAGGGCCGCGAAGCCTTGAGTCAGGCATCCTAGACCCCTTGGCGTATTTCACCGTCCATGAGGCGTGGCGTCTTGAGGGCCCGCACCGTTGGGACCCGTGAAGAAGGTTTATGAGACAACACGGTCATTATGGAGTTCATGAGACTGCTGGTAATTTTGTTTCTAATCAATTCAAGCGCACCGTTAGTCATATTTGTAAATGATCCTTGTGCCTTTTGCGAGAGAGAGCAGCACGGATTGCGGCGGCGACTTGCCGTCGAGGCATTGGCGAGGCCAAGTGGGACACTCCATTCAACGGGCGTTGAACATATTGAAAGCGACAACGGTGGATACTCGACCGTCATATGGACGCATGCACGGTGTCGGAGACGGCGCCACGTGGAAGAAGTACTACCGTGAGACCACGAAGGAGAGAAAGGAAAGATGGAGGTTAACTGAAGAAAACATTGACAAGATGGTTGAGATTGCGGTTGAGAAGAAATCATCTCAGACAGTCGCAACAGCGGTAGCTGCCGCAAAACAGGTGGTTGCAGATTTGTCTACTTCCTTGGTGACGGGCGTTTTCACTTGGATAAGGCAAAATCCAGAAAAAAATGCAGAGGACTTTCCCCTTTCTGACTTCTAGGGGAGCAGCTCGACTAGCGTTGCACCAGCACCTGCTCCCGCACTAGCTCCCGACCTGCTCCTGCACTGGCTCCCGCACCGGCTCCCGCACCTGCTCCTGTACTGGCTCCTACACCAGCTCCAGCACCTGCTCCCGCATTGGCTCCCGCATCGGCTCCCACAACTGCTCCCGCACCGACTCCCGCACAGGATGTGCTCCATGGTGCCTCGTCTTTGGCTGAGCTTGACGCCCTCACAGCATCTGCCACACCGGCCCCCTTCAATATAAATGTATAATCTCCCGTTTTCCTTGCCTTTCGGATGTCTCACGTCGCAGACTTTTCTTTGCAGGCCGACAAAACCCCGTGCACCATATTGTACACCATCGGCGACCAGAAGGTGGATGTGGGGAAGGCGACGATAATGGAGCCGAAGGAACCATTGTTCCACAGCCGGCCGATCCCCCCGAACATCTTCAAGGTTTCCGTGGCTAGTGTCAAGCAGACCCACGAGAATTTTCCTCCTCTAATACTAGTGGGGATGACAAGCGAGACCCATGGCGGCTTAGTGATTTTGCAATGATTGGGTCTTGTTGTGGCCAAAAGTGCGCGCCGTCGAGGCGGCGGGAGCACACCTGCGAGCACGCAGCCTCAGCAAGGTATGAACATCAACAACCCACCTACCCAATTAGCGTCGGGTGTCGGGTTGGGTGATAGCAGACAGGGTAAGGAGGAGGCTCCATTAGTCGCTGATGACGTTGCCATTGATGGGGATGAGGATGACGATGGCGCTGAACAGTATGTCTATACTGGCGCCTCCTCAAGATTTGAGTGTCATGAGTCGGTGCCTGAATTGCCGTCTCAATGTATTATGGACGACCTTCCGGTAGTAAAGAAGTCTAGGAAGAGAGCGAGGAAAGGAAAAAAAGCTGATTCTATGATCCAGCCGCCTCAGCAGCCTCGGCTTCAGGACCGTATAGATATCCCCAATGTGGATAAATGGCATATCCCCGGTCAACCAATCCTACCTGCAACAGCGCTACGGGCTAGATTCGGCAATCTAAGGAGACTTCATGACGATGTGCTGCGGGTAGAGAAAGGCCTCATCGCCTCGAAAGATCCAGGATACCCACTCTACGTGGTTAACGTTCCGCGGCAAATGTCGTACATCGACAGCTTCCCTGTGGATTAGTTCTTCCTCCGATTCGATTACATATTCGACATGTTTCATGTGTAGAAGCTGGAGTTTACGTTTGTCCGCCTTTATGCCTTGCACATGAACTACATCATCGGGGTTGAGCAGATATCTCATATCTGTGTTGCTGACCCATACTACATGCATGAGGGCTTCTTGGGAGTCTGCGCAAAGCACGGTGAATACGCGAGGGATTACATCGTCAGTTTCATGCTCGCCAATAAGGACAAGAAGGCGATTCTCGTGCCTTATCAGCCCGTGTAAGTCATCCACGCTGCTATCCTTCCTTCGATTTCAATAATTCATTTGCACGGTGGAGGCTAATTAATTTGAGGTGTACTTATTTTGTGCAGCGGCGGGCATGCCGTCCTCATCATCCTCTACCCCCAATTCTCCCACGCTCTTTACTTGGACTCGTCGAAGAACATTCACAAAAAGGATTACACCCACATCAAACATGTTCTCGACAGTGCTATGTTTTACTACCAAGAAAGGGGTGGAGAGGTTAGGGACAGGAAGAGAAGGGGCGGCAGGGTCACCTTCAGCCATAAGACCGACTTCTGCTGCATCCAGCAACCGAACGATTCTCTTAATGATGGATTCTATGTCCTACACCACATCTTTGGAGTCTGAGCGGGATCACGGAACCTTCGCATGTCACCTAGATCTGGCGATGCCCATATTCTGCAATGGGCAAAGGACATAGGAGATACCTAGGATCATCGACTTCGAGCTCAGTTCTATAACATCCAGCATGAACTTGCCCAAATCATCATGAAGGGGGTCATCGGAAAAATAGGGATGTTCTACGGAGAAGGACAATGTCACAGGAAGACGTCCGAACATGGATAGCCTCTCAGCGTCTCGACATGAAGCCTTTCACTAAGCTCGAGGACTATCTCCCTGACATGGATGGATGGCACGACATGGTGGAGTGATTGCCAATATATGACAATGTGTCCGTTTAGTCCATACTTTTTGTATGACAAAACTTTGAGTTATGCACGGTCAAACTTTATTTGTGATGTAATTAAACCGTCCTCCTCCTAGACTAGCGCAAATCACTCTAGTTAGGGCATTTTGGGTACAATGAACTTTGTTATTTATGCTTATGATGTGTTGTTTATATTTTTGCCAAGTCTGTCTCTTTCTGTTGCTCAACTATATATGTTGCATATCATCGACTCATGTGACGATGCAGGTGCATAGATCATAGATGGCAAAAAAGTGCTACGCCGAGGAGTATATATCGACAAGTGGTGGAGTGTCGAGCCCAGTGTACGGTTTCCGGTTTCGGCGACAGCGATAGTTAGTTTAGGTTAGCGCTAATGCGAGAGGATCTGAACTCATGTACTCAAAGTGATAGCTCTTCTCACGTATATCATTGTTTAGATGGATGCGATGTATTTGCAAATGTCGAGACTTGTATCGCTATTTTGAGATGATGACAAGAGACCACTTTGTGTTGGATGATGATTATGATGATGACATGATTTGATGAGAGTAATTGTATGTATATGCTATGATTACATTTGTATGTGTATGATATGCTAAAGATTATTGTATAAAGCCTATTCAAATACAAAACAAATACAAAACAAATATGTAGGGAAAAAACTAATAAAACTAGTAGTAGCGAGGGGGGGAAATTTAGCTGTAGCGCCGCCTTACCAGTAGCGCTTCCCTGTAAACAGCGCTACAGATAATATCATCAGCGCCCTTTTCTAAAGAGCGGTGCAGCTATTCATGTATAGCAGTAGCGTGGGACAATAGGCGCTACTGCTATACGTTAGCTGTAGCGCCTTATTAGTAGCGCCGGTCCCCGCGCTACTGAGAGGCCCAAAACCCGCGCTACTGCTAGCCTTTTCCCTAGTAGTGGTGTGTCTGTCATCGTACATCCATTGCCAGTTTGTCTGCATGCATTATATATAATTAAGTGTGTCAAAAACCATTACGGAACATCATGAATAGATAATTAAGTGACCAAATTAATAGAAGTTCATCATCACATTAAAACCAAAGTACATACACAGTTCGTGTGCATAAGAACAAGAGGCTCACCACGATGGTGCCGGCGACGAGATCAACGCGGGAGATCAACGGCGGTGAAGACGGGGACAGGACATGATGGACCGCTAAACCTAGACAAATATTCAGGAAAATGGAGCTTGGAGGTCGAGCTTGGAGAGGAGAAAGCTTAAGTAGTGTGGCTCGAGCATTCCATCGAACACCTCGTGTGCATAGGAGGCGAGCTAGAGCACCACAAAGCCCTCTCCCCTCGCCGGCCAGAAAAACAAAGCAGTGTGCTCTGCTCTTATGCGAGGGGGTATATATATAGGCATATCATTGGTCCCGGTTCGTGGCATGAACCGAGACTAAATGGCAGTCTTTGGTCCCCGTTCAAGCCACCAACCGGGACCAATGGTGGTGGGCCAGGAGGGAGGCCCATTGGTCCCGGTTCGTCCCACCAACCGGGACCGGAGGGGCCAGACGAACCGGGACCAATGCCCCCATGAGGCCCGGCAGGCCCCCTGGCCTCACGAACCGGGACCAATGGGCCCATGGGTCCCGGTTCGTGACTGAACCGGGACTAATGGGCTTATCTGGCCCGAACATAAGCCCTGTTTTCTACTAGTGCTTGTGGCCAAGGCACCTAGGAGGAGGCGCTCGAACCCATCTAGGGTTTCCCCCTTGGTGGCCGCCACCCCTAGATGGGATATAAGGGCAGCCCCTCCCTCCACCCTTCCCCCTATTTATATAGAAGGGAAGAGAGGGCAGCCGCACCGATACAGATCTATTCGTGCCACGACGCTGCTCCTCCTCTCCCTCATAGCCATCTTCTTCTCCGTAGTGCCTAGCGAAGCTCTGCTGAGATTTTTCCACCACCGCCGCCACCACGCCGTCGTGTTACCGGAGGACTCGAGCTACTACATCACCATCGCTCGCCGGATCGAGGAGGTGAAGGCGACATCAAGCCCTACGTGTGTTGAACGCGGAGGTGTCGTCCGTCCGGCACTAAATCGGAGTTCACAGGACGGATCGTGATTGGATCATGAAAACGTTTGACTACATCAACCGCGTTTCTTAACGCTTCCACTTGGCAATCTACAAGGTTATGTAGATGCAATCTCTCCTCTCGTAGATGGCCATCTCCTAGATTGATCTTGGTGAGCATAGGAATTTTTTTGTTTCCCACACAATGTTCCTCGACACTCGCATCATGAGCTAGTCTATGCGTAGATGACATCACGAGTAGAACACAAAGGATTTTGTGGGTGTTAATATTCAGATTACTTCCTTCCTTGGTCTTTTCTTGATTCGGCAGTATTGTGGGATGAAGCGGCCCGGACCAACTTTACATGTCCACGTATGAGACCGGTTCCATCAACAAACTTGTGACTTTGTTGTAGAAAGATGGCTGGTGGGTGTCTATCTCTCCCGCCGTAGTTGAATCGGATTCGACAAAGGCGGTCCATGTAGAAGGTTAAATAACAACTTGCATATCACCTTTGTGGCTTTGCATAGGTAAGAATCTTTCTTGCTAGATACCCATAGCAGCCACGTAAAACATGCAACAACAATTAGAGGACGTCTTAACTTGTTTTTGCAGGGTATGTTGTGATATGATATGGCCAAAGACATGATGAAATATATTCGATGTATGAGATGATCATGTTTGTAATAGTTTATATCGACTTGCATATCGATGCATACGGAAACTAGCAGGAGCCATAGGGTTGTCTTTAATTATTGTATGACCTGCGTGTCAATCATTAAGCGCTATGTAATACTTTACTTTATCGCTAAGCGGGTAGCAATACAAGTAGAAGCATGGTTGGTGTAACAACCCCGATGGCAACACGATGATGGAGGCGTCCGATGTGTCGGCGGCGGCACTGCTGCTGAAGGATTCTGACATGTAGTCGCCGGCGCTGCCACTCCTCCTCAGGAAAGCTACTTCCCAGTGTAGAGGCTCAATAATCTTCTTTGTCGTGCCATGGGGCAGGATAGCTTCTTGCCCGGGGCGGGCGCCCCTAGGGTGGGCGCCGTTTTCTTGGCCGTGGCGGACGTCAAAGGGGGCCCGTGTCCACGGGAGTGGGGCGCGCGCCCAGCTGAACCATCCGCCTCCGCCTCCATGCTCGCAAGATTCTTGCCTTGGTTCCGGTCCGCCCTCTTCTTTTTCGCCATTAGCACCGAGCCACCGACCAATAAGACGAGGGCGGGTTCCTTGGGGGATGCTTGGGTGTGGCGGGGAGGGACTGGTAAGATCATAAGCGTACCTACTCCCTTGGGGGAAGCTGCGTTGTTGTATATATTGATGTGGGCAGGAGCCTTGCCTTGGCGTACAAGATGAGTTACAAGAGTTTGGAAAGAATAAGGGATAAGGAAGGAGGTTGAGATTACAACGCAATATTCTCTAACACCCTACCTTAATCTCAACTATCCTAAATTAAGATTGCTCTTGAACTTCTCAAATGGTCTTGCTGGTAGTGCCTTTGTAAAGCCGTCTGCTACTTGATCCTTGGAGGGAATAAACCGTATCTCAAGTTTCTTTGCTGCAACTCTCTCTCTCACAAAGTGGAAGTCAATTTCTATGTGCTTTGTTGTTGCATGAAACACTGGATTTGCAGACAAATATGTTGCTCCCAAATTATCACACCACAAGCATGAGATACGATTTTTCTTAATCCCCAATTCCTCAAAAGTGATTCAACCCAAATGATTTCAGCAGTTGCATTTGCCAAGGACTTATATTTAGCTTCTGTGCTTGATCGTGACACAGTGGCTTGCTTTCTGGCACTCCAAGAAATAAGATTAGATCCAAAGAATATTGCAAAGCCTCCAGTTGACATTCTGTCATCACTGCATCCTCCCCAATTAGCATCAGAGAATGCACTCACAAGAGAGGAATTACAATGTTTGAAATGAAGTCATATTCCCATAATATGCTTTACATATCTTACAGTTCTTTGGACATCTATCCAATGTGCAGAAGTAGGTGCATGTAGATATTGACAAACCTTGTTGACAGCAAATGAAATGTCTGGACGTGTGAGAGTTAGATATTGCAATGCTCCCATGGTACTCCTATACCGTGTGCTCTCCTCTCTTGAAAGGGCTCTCCTTCATATGCTGAAAGTTTCTCCGAGGAAGATAATGGTGTAGGCACTGCTTACAATTCTTAATTCCCATACGAGACAAAAGTTCAATAATATACTTTTCCTAATTTAACACAATGACATCTTGAGTTTTCTTGACTTCAATACCTAGGAAGAAGTGCAAATCACCTAGGTCCTTCAAGTCATGTAGGAGAGCATTAGTAGCATTTTGTGAAGAAACTACAACTATGATATCATCAACATATATAAGCACAAAAATTACTATCCCTGCCTTGTTATAAATAAACAAGGATGTATCAGCCTTGGTGAAGGAAATTTTCCCTAAAGGTAATAATGAAGTTATTATTTATTTCCTTATTTCATGATAAATGTTTATTATTCATGCTAGAATTGTATTAACTGGAAACTTAGTGCATGTGTGAATACATAGACAAAACATTTTGTCCCTAGTATGCCTCCACCTGACTAGCTCGTTAATCAAAGATGGTTATGTTTCCTAACCATAGACATGTGTTGACATTTGATGAACGGGATCACATCATTAGGAGAATGATGTGATGGACATGACCCATTCTTTAGCTTAGCATGATGATTGTTACAATTTCATTGCTACTGGTTTCTTCATGACTTATACGTGTTCCTTAGGCTATGAGATTATGCAATTCCCGAATACCGGAGGAACACCTTGTGTGCTATCAAACGTCACAACGTAAATAGGTGATTATGAATATGCTCTACCGGTGTCTCCAGAGGTGTTTGTTGGGTTGGCATAGATCGAGATTAGGATTTGTCACTCCATGTTTCAGAGAGGTATCTCTGGGCCCTTCGGTAATGTTCATCACTACAAGCCTTGCAAGCAATGTGATTAATGAGTTAGTTGCGGGATGAAGCATTAGTGAACGAGTAAAGAGACTTGCCGGTAACGGGATTGAACTAGTTATGATGATACCAACGTTCGAATCTCGGGCAAGTAACATACCAATGACAAAGGAAACAATGTATGTTGTTATGCGGTTTGACCGATAAAGATCATCATAGAATATGTAGGAACCCATATGAGCATCCAGGTTCCGCTATTGGTTATTGACCGGAGATGTGTCTCGGTCATGTCTACATAGTTAAACAGGTAATTTGCCGTCTGTGGATCACAGACGGCAAAGACCCAAATCCAGACGGCAAAGAGTTTGCCGTCAGGAAGCAAATGGCAAACTCATATGGCAAAGCTAAAGTCGACAAAGAATACTTTGTTGTCCGCTTTTTATTGGGAAGACAACAAAGACTTTGCCGTCAGCCAAATCTGCTTCGGCATCAGCCTTATATATAACAGACGGCAAAAAATTTGGTCTTTGCCGTCAGTCAAAATGTTTTCTTTGCCGTGAAAAAGTCTAAACTACAGACGGCAAAGATTGTTTTCTAATTTTCTTAAAAAATAACGTCAGTTCAAGCATTCCGAGGGTGGCCTCTGCTACTGCGGTGAGCTCGGGAAGAAGGGAAGCAGTGAGGAGGGCGATTGCTGCTTCGGTGGTTGCCGGAGTAGCAAACTCCTGCAACCGCTAACACTTCCGGGGAAGCTCTGGTGCTCGGGGCAGAGAGGATGAGGTTGGCGAGGCTCAGGCGCGATAGGGTCCGATGAGGGGCAGCTCAGGCACGGCGGGGTTCGGCGAGGAGCGGCCACGGTGGGGTCTGATGAGGGATGGTTGCGACGGGTCCCGTTGAGTGACGGCCGCGACGTAGTAAGTCGAGGGGCGGAGAGGAGGTGGTTGTGGAGGCTCGGGCGCGATGGGGTTAGGTGATGGGAGGCCGTGGCAGGGAACGGCGAGGAGCGGCCGCGGCGGAGTCCGGCGAGGGGCGGTGATGCGGAGTCCAGCGAGGGATCCGAAGGGCATGCCGTGGACGCGAGTGAGGGGACGGAGGAGACAGGTGATGAAGCTGGGGCGGCCGGTGAGTGTAAATCTGGCGCCGCTGACACGGGGCGTAGCTAGGAAGCTTCGGGTGCGTGGCGGAGGAGCGGTTCCCTCCATTGCCAGATCGAGAGGAGTGGATACTGGGCGTGGGATGGGTGGTGGGCCAGGAGGGGAGAGGATAATGGACGGGTGGAGTGGGTGGTGGGCCACCTGGTGGGTTTGTCAAGCGCGTGTGGTGAGAGGGAGGCAGGCACAGCGGATTGCACGCGTGGGGAGATAGGCGGGCGGTGCAGATCGTGCCATGTCATCGACCCGTGGGATCGATCCATGCCGTGTGTTTTCTCTTTGCCGTCTGCTTTTATATTTACTGACGGCAAATTAAGTCCTCATTTTGCCGTCTATAAATATAAACGCAGATGGCAAACACTTTGTTGTCTGATACATCTATTTTGCATCATGCTTTTATATCAATATTTATTGCATTATGGGTTGTTATTACACATTATATCTCAATACTTATGGCTATTCTCTCTTATTTTACAAGGTTTACCATGAAGAGGGGGAATGCCGGCAGCTGGAATTCTGGTTGGAAAAGGAGCAAACATTGGAAACCTATTCTGCACTACTCCAAAAATCCTGAAACTCCACGAAACATGTCTTTGGAATTAATAAGAATTATTGGGCGAAAGAAATACACCAGGGGGGGCACACATTGGCCAGGAGAGTGGGGGGCGCGCACCCTGTATCCTGGGCCCCCTGGTGGGCCTCCGGTGTCCATCTTCTACTATATGAGAGCTTTTACCATGGAAAAAGTCGTGGGCAAGCTTACGGGATGAAACTCCGCCGCCACGAGGCAGAACCTTGGCGGAACCAATCTAGGGCTCTGGCGGAGCTGTTCTGTCGGGGACACTTCCCTCCGGGAGGGGGAAATCATCACCAACGTCATCACCAACGATCCTCTCATCGGGATGGGTCAATCTCTATCAACATCTTCACCAGCACCATCACCTCTCAAAACCCTAGTTCATCTCTTGTATCAAAACCACAAATTGGTACCTGTGGGTTGTTAGTAGTGTCGATTACTCCTTGTAGTTGATGCTAATTGGTTTACTTGGTGGAAGACCATATGTTCAGAGCCTTAATGCATATTATTACCCCTCTGATTATGAACATGAATATGCTTTGTGAGTAGTTACGTTTGTTCCTGAGGACATGGGTGAAGTCTTGCTATTAGTAGTCATGTGAATTTGGTATTCGTTCGATATTTTAATGAGATGTATGTTATCTTTTCCTCTAGTGGTGTTATGTGAACATCGACTACATGACACTTCACCATTATTTGGGCCTAGAGGAAGGCATAGCGAAGTAATAAGTAGATGATGGGTTGCTAGAGTGACAGAAGCTTAAACCCTAGTTTCTGCGTTGCTTTGTTAGGGGCTGATTTGGATCCATATGTTTAATGTTGTGGTTAGGTTTACCTTAATACTTCTTTTGTAGTTGCAGACACTTGCAATAGGGGTTAATCATAAGTGGGATGCTTGTCCAATTAAGGGCAGTACCCAAGCACCGGTCCACCCACATATCAAATTATCAAAGTACCGAACGCGAATCATATGAACGTGATGAAAACTAGCTTGACGATAATTACCATGTGTCCTCAGGAGCACCTTCATCATTATTAGAAATTGTCCAGGCTTATCCTTTGCTACATAAAGGATTGGGCCACCTTGCTGCACTTTATTTACTTATTACTCGTTACTATTTATCTTATCACAAAACTATCTATTACCTACAATTTCAGTGCTTGCAGAGAAAACCTTAATGAAAACAGCTTATCATTTCCTTCTGCTCCTCGTTGGGTTCGACACTCTTACTTATTTAAAGGACTACGATAGATCCCCTACACTTGTGGGTCATCTAGACTCTTTTCTAGCGCTGTTGCCGGGGAGTGTAGCGCTTTTGGTGAGTGGAACTTGGTAAGGAAACATTTATATAGTGTGCTCAAATTTTCTGTTACTTGTCACTATGGAAACTAATCCTTTGAGGGGCTTATTCGGGGTATCTTCACCCCGACCAGAAGAGAAAAGAGTTTCTCCTCAACCTACTGAACTTTATGAAAATATTTACTTTGAGATTCCTTCGGGTATGATAGAGAAACTGCTAGCTAATCCATTTGCAAGAGATGGAACATTGCATCTCGATTTACACCTTAACTTTGTGGATGAAGTTTGTTGATTATTTAAGCTGGCAGGTATTCTCGATGATGTTGTCAAAAGGAAGGTCTTCCCTTTATCTTTGAAGGGAGATGCATTGACATGGTATAGGGTATGTGATGATACGAGATCTTGGAATTATAAGCGACTGAAGTTGGAATTTCACCAGAAGTTCTATCCTATGCATCTTGTTCATCGTGATCGTAATTACATATATAATTTCTGGCCTCGTGAAGGAGAAAGCATCGCTCATGCTTGGGGGAGGCTTAAGTCAATGTTATATTCATGCCCCAATCATGAGCTCTCCCGGGAAATGATTATTCAAAACTTTTATGCTCGGCTTTCTCTTAATGATCGCAACCTTCTCGATACTTCCTGTGCTGGCTCTTATATGCTCAAGACTATTGATTTCAAATGGGACTTATTGGAAAGAATTAAATGCAACTCTGAAGATTGGGGCTCCGATGATGGTAAGGAGTCAGGTATGACACCTAAGTTCGATTTTGTTAAATCTTTTATGGATACCGATACTTTTCGTGGATTTAGAACTAAGTATGGACTTGACTCTGAGATAGTAGCTTCTTTCTGTGAATCTTTTGCTACTCATGTTGATCTCCCTAAAGAGAAGTGGTTTAAATATAATCCTCTTGTTGAAGTGAAAGTAGTTGCACCTATTACAGTTGAAGAAAAGACTATCACCTATAGTGATCTTGTTGTTCCTACTACTTATGTTGAGAAACCTCCTTTTCCTGTTAGGATAAAGGATCATGCTAAAACTTCGACTATTGTTCGTATGAGTAATAATAGGAAATATACACCTCCTGAGCAAATCAGTGTTCAACCTAGTATTGCTATGGTTAAAGATCTCTTGGATGATGATTTAGATGGGCATGTTATTTATTTCTGTGATGAATCTGCTAATATTGCTAGATCAGATACTAAGATACATAGACCTGTCGTAGGCATGCCTGTTATTTCTGTTAAAAAAGGAGATCATTTTTATCATGTTTTATGTGATATGCGTGCTAGTGCTAGTGCGATACCTTATGATCTATATAAAGAAATTATGCACGACATTGCACCCATTGAGTTAGAAGACATTGATGTTACTATTAAGCTTGCTAATAGGGATACCATTAAGCCTATTGGGATTGTTAGAGATGTTGAAGTCTTGTGTGGGAAGGTTAAATACCCTGCTAATTTTCTTGTTCTTGGTTCCCCACAAGATGATTTTTGTCCCATTATTTTTGGTAGACCCTTCTTGAATACAGCTAGTGCTAAGATTGATTGTGAAAAAGATACTGTCACCGTTGGCTTAGATGGTATGTCTCATGAGCTTAATTTTGCTAAGTTTCGTAGACAACCTCGTGATAGGGAACCACCTAGTAAGGATGAAATTATTGGTCTTGCTTCCATTGCTATGCCTCCTACTGATCCGTTAGAATAATACTTGCTTGACCATGAAAATGATATGTTTATGAAGGAAAGAAGGGAAATAGATGAAGTGTTCCTTAAACAGGAACCTATGCTGAAACATAACCTTCCCATTGAAATTCTTGGGGATCCCCCTCCACCCAAGGGTGATCCCGTGTTTGAACTCAACCCATTACCTGATAACCTTAAATATGCTTATCTTGATGAAAAGGAAATATACCCTGTTATTATTAGTGCTAACCTTTCAGAGCAAGAAGAAGAAAGATTATTGAAAACTCTAAAGAAGCACCGAGCAACTATTGGATATACTCTGGATGATATTAAGGGCATTAGTCCCACATTATGCCAACACAAAATTACAGTGGAGAAAGATGCCAAACCAGTTAGAGATCCTCAACGACGACTAAATCCCAAGATGAAAGAAGTGGTAAGAAAGGAGACACTAAAGCTCCTTGAGGCAGGTATAATTTATCCCGTTGCTGATAGTGAATGGGTAAGCCCTGTCCATTGCGTTCCTAAAAAGGGAGGTATTACCGTTGTTCCTAATCATAAAGATGAATTGATCCCGCAAAGAATTATTACAGGTTATAGGATGGTAATTGATTTCCGTAAGTTAAATAAGGCTACTAAGAAAGATCATTACCCTTTACCTATTATTGATCAAATGCTAGAAAGACTATCCAAACACACACATTTCTGCTTCTAGATGGTTATTCTAGCTTCTCTCAAATACCTGTGTCAGCGAACGATCAATCTAAAACTACTTTTACTTGCCCTTTTGGTAATTTTGCTTATAGACGTATGCCTTTTGGTTTATGTAATGCACCTGCTACCTTGCAAAGATGCATGATGGCTATATTATCTGACTTTTGTGAAAAGATTTGTGAGGTATTCATGGATGATTTCCCCGTTTATGGATCCTCTTTTGATGATTTTTTGAGCAACCTTGATCGAGTTTTGTAGAGATGCGAAGACACTAGTCTCGTCCTAAATTGGGAAAAGTGTCACTTTATGGTTAATGAAGGCATTGTCTTGGGGCACAAGATCTCCGAGAGAGGTATTGAAGTTGATAAAGCCAAAGTTGATGCTATTGAAAAGATGCCATGTCCCAAGGACATAAAAGGTATAAGAAGTTTCCTTGGCCACGCTGGTTTTTATAGGAGGTTCATTAAGGACTTCTCTAAAATCTCTAGGCCTCTCACTAATTTATTGCAAAAAGATATTCCTTTTGTCTTTGATGATGATTGTGTAGAAGCATTTGAGATACTTAAGAAAGCCCTGATCAATGCACCTATTGTTCAACCACCTGATTGGAATTTACATTTTGAAATTATGTGCGATGCTAGTGATTATGCTGTAGGTGTTGTTCTGGGGCAAAGAGTCGATAAGAAATTGAATGTTATCCAGTATGCTAGTAAGACTCTTGATACTGCCCAGAGAAATTATGCTACTACTGAAAAAGAGTTCTTAGCAGTTGTGTTTGCATGTGATAAGTTTAGACCTTATATTGTTTATTCCAAAGTTACTATTCACACTGATCATGCTGCTATTAAATATCTTATGGAAAAGAAAGATGCTAATCCTAGACTCATTAGATGGGTTCTCCTGCTCCAAGAATTTGATTTACACATTATTGATAGAAAGGGAGCTGAGAACCCGTTCTGCACAACTTCGTCTAGGTTAGAGAATGTTCTTGATGACCCACTGCCTATTGATGATAGCTTTCCCGATGAACAATTAGCGGTCATTAATGCTTCTCGTACAACTCCTTGGTATGCTGATTATGCTTATTACATTGTTGCTAAATTTATACCGCCTAGTTTCACATACCAGCAAAAGAAAAAGTTCTTTTATGATTTAAGACATTACTTTTGGGATGATCCACACCTTTATCAAGAAGGAGTAGATGGTGTTATTAGACGTTGTGTGCCTGAGCATGAACAGGAATAGATCCTACGCAAGTGTCATTCTGAATCCTATGGAGGACACCACGCTGGAGATAGAACTGCACACAAGGTACTACAATCTGGTTTTTATTGGCCTACTCTCTTCAAAGATGCTCGTAAGTTTGTTTTATCTTGTGATGAATGCCAAAGAATAGGTAACATTTGTAGACGTCAAGAAATGCCTATGAATTATTCTTTTGTTATTGAACCGTTTGATGTTTGGGGCTTTGATTATATGGGACCTTTTCCTTCCTCTAATGGTTATAAACATATTTTAGCTGCTATTGATTATGGTACTAAGTGGGTAGAAGCTATTCCAACTAGTAGTGCTGATCATAACACTTCTATTAAAGTGCTTAAAGAAGTTATTTTTCTGAGGTTTGGAGTCCCTAGATATCTTATGACTGACGGTGGTTCACATTTTATTCATGGTGCTTTCCGTAAGATGCTTGCTAAGTATGATGTCAGTCATAGAATCGCATCCCCTTATCATCCGCAGTCTAGTGGTCAAGTAGAGTTGAGCAATAGAGAGCTCAAATTAATTTTGCAAAAGACTTTAAATAGATCTAGAAAGAATTGGTCCAAAAAACTTGATGATCCATTATGGGCCTATAGAACTGCATACAAAAATCCTATGGGTATGTCTCCATATAAGATGGTTTATGGAAAAGCGTGTCATTTACCTCTTGAACTTGAACATAAAGCATATTGGGCTATTAAAGAGCTCAACTATGACTTCAAACATGCCGGTGAGAAGAGGTTGTTTGATATTAGCTCACTTGATGAATGGAGAACCCAAGCTTATGAGAATGCCAAGTTATTCAAATAAAAAGTCAAACGCTGGCATGACAAAAGGATACAAAAGCGTGAGTTTAACGTAGGAGATTCTGTGTTATTATTCAACTCTTGTTTAAGATTTTTGCATGAAAACTTCTCTCTAAATGGGAAGGTCCCTACGTTATCGAGGAGGTCTATCGTTCTGGTGCCATAAAAATCAACAACTTCGAAGGCACAAGTCCGAGGGTGGTAAACGGTCAAAGAATTAAACATTACATTTCAGGTAACCCTATCAATGTTGAAACTAATATTATTGAAACCGTAACCCCGGAGGAATACATAAGGGACACTTTCTGGAATGTCCCATACTCCGAAAAGGAATAGGTATGTTGTACAAAGTAAACCGACTCCAAAACAACTCCAATGGCAATTTTTATCAGTTTTGGAATATTTAAGAATTTTAGGAAGAAAGAAATAGTCCGAAAGGGACATGAGGCCTCCACGAGAGTGGGGGGCGCCCTCCCTTACTGGGCGCTCCCTCCTGTCTCGTGGGCACCTCGTGTGCCTCCCAGACTCTGTTTTCTTGCACGTTACGTATTTTGGTCGGTAAAAATTCATTATATATACTCCCGAAGGTTTTGACAACCGTATCACGCAAATATCCTCTATTTTCGTTTCAAGCTGTTCCTGTTGCAGAATAAAAGCAAGATGTCTTCTCAGGAGTCAGTCGGGGAGAGTCGGGTGTCTCACCCAACACCAGGTCCAGGAGCAAATAGCGATGCCTATCACTTTGGACCATCAACGGAGGATGAGATGGAGGCTGATTTGAAAAGGATAGATACCATGGAGGAGGATCAATAAGTTACCTCTCGTCTCCAAGCAGAATTCACTATGGGGGAACTACCTAGCTTGGCTATCCCTACTTCAGTTACCCCTTCCAACTTTAAATTGTTTTCTTATGAAAATATGAAAAAGAGCTTCGCTTGTTCTCCAGAAGCTATGCAGCATCCTTGGGGAAAGGGAGCTTTGGCCTTTATGGGCAATCTCCGTATAGAATTATGGACCTCAAACGACAAGTTAATAAGCTCTAGGAGGAGAACCGTATCCTGAAGGGCATCATCGCCAAGAAGATCATAACACCAACTGTGAAGAAGGAGAAATAAACACATGGGTATGGGCACTCCCTTTGGCAACTGCTAAGCTTGGGGGAGGTGCCCCGGTATCGTATCACCATCACACTCCTATCTTTACCGTTTTATTTAGTTCGATCCTTTTAGTTGTATCTTGATCTAGTAGATTGAAGTTTTGATATCAAGTAGTTTTGAGTTTTGCTTTGTGATCTCTTTTTGTAATCGAGTCCGTGAGCTATCTATAATAAAGATTAGTGTTGAGTCAAGGGCTTTGCTATGTTGCTATGATCTTGAGGAAGTAGAAAGAATAAAAGAGTTCATATTGATCTTATGGTTAGTGATGACAGCACATATAGAAAGTATGAGGCATAAAAGTTGTTGAGAGTTGATAAACGTAGTTTTGGTCATCATTGCAATTAATTGGAAGTGATAAGGGAAGAGGGGTTCTAATATAAATATATTATCTTGGACACCTTTTATGGTTGGGAGCACTCATTAAGTATGACATGCTAAACATGCTAAAAGAGTTGACGTTGGACAAGGAAGACAACGTAATAGTTTATGTTTTCTCACATCTCAGTTAAAGTATATTGTCATTGACCTTCCAAACATGTTGAGCTTGCCTTCCCCCTCATGCTAGCCAAATTCCTTGCACTAAGTAGAGATACTACTTGTGCTTCCAAATATCCTTAAACCCAGTTTTTCCATGAGAGTCCACCATACCTACCTATGGATTGAGTAAGATCCTTCAAGTAAGTTGTCATGTTGCAGGCAATAAAAATTGCCATCTAAATATGTATGACTTATTAGTGCAGAGAAAATAAGCTTTGTACGATCTTGTTGTGGAAGTAATAAAAGTGACGGACTGCATAATAAAGGTCCACATACAAGGGGCAATATAAAGTGACGTTCTTTTGCCTTAAGATTTTGTGCATCCAACCCTAAAAGCACATGACAACCTCTGCTTCCCTCTGCGGAGGGCCTATCTTTTACTTTATGTTTTTACTTTATGCTTGAGTCAAGGTGATCCACACCTTTCCCTTTTTCATTTTATCCTTTCGCAAGCTCCTCGTGTTTGAAAGATCATGATATATATATCCAATTGGATGTAAGTTAGCATGGGCTATTATTGTTAACATCACCTAAAAGTGAATACGTTGGGAGGCAACACAATAAGCCCCTATCTTTCTTAGTGTCCGGCTGAAACTCCGTAACCACAAGTATTGCGTGAGCGTTAGCAATTATAGGAGACTACAAGATAGTTGAGTATGTGAATTTGTTGAAAAGCACTATTGTTGACTCTTTCTGATGTTACGATAAATTGCAATTGCTCCAATGACTGACACTATTGTTTGTTAGTTCCCAATGAAGTTTTTGAACCACACTTGACATTGTGAATTGATTGTCACTTGAGCATAGGAAATCATATGATAAAATCTATATATGTTGTTGTTATAAGAATGATCATGATGCCCTCATGTCCGTATTTTATTTTTGTCGACACCTCTATCTCCAAACATGTGGACATATTTTTCGATTTCGGCTTCCGCTTGAGGACAAGCGAGTTCTAATCTTGGGGGAGTTGATACGTCCATTTTGCATCATGCTTTTATATCAATATTTATTGCATTATGGGTTGTTATTACACATTATATCTCAATACCTATGGCTATTCTCTCTTATTTTACAAGGTTTTCCATGAAGAGGGGAATGCGGCAGCTGGAATTCTGGTGGAAAAGGAGCAAACATTGAAACCTATTCGCCTTTGCTCCAAAATCCGAAACTCCATGAAACATGTTTTTGGAATTAATAAGAATTATTGGTCGAAAGAAATATACCAGGGGGCCCACACTTTGGCCAGGAGAGTGGGGGCGCGCCCCTGTCTCCTGGGCCCCCTGGTGGGCCTCCGGTGTCCATCTTTTGCTATATGAGAGCTTTTACCCTGGAAAAAATCGTGGACAAGCTTATGGGACGAAACTCCGCCGCCACGAGGCAGAACCTTGGCGGAACCAATCTAGGGGGTCTGACGGAGCTGTTCTGCCAGGGACACTTCCCTCCGGGAGGGGGAAATCATCACCAACGTCATCACCAACGATACTCTCATCGGGAGGGGGTCAATCTCCATCAACATCTTCACCAGCACCATCTCCTCTCAAATCCATAGTTCATCTCTTGTATCCAATCTTGTATCAAAACCACAAATTGGTACCTGTGGGTTGCTAGTAGTGTTGATTACTCCTTGTAGTTGATGCTAATTGGTTTACTTGGTGGAAGATCATATGTTCAGATCCTTGATGCATATTATTACCACTATGATTATGAACATGAATATGCATTGTGGGTAGTTACGTTTGTTCCTGAGGACATGGGTGAAGTCTAGCTATTAATAGTCATGTGAATTTAGTATTCATTCGATATTTTGATGAGAAGTATGTTGTCTTTTCCTCTAGTGGTGTTATCTGAACATCGACTACATGACACTTCACCATTATTTTCGCCTAGAGGAAGGCATAGGGAAGTAATAAGTAGATGATGAGTTACTAGAGTAACAGAAGCTTAAATCCTAGTTTATGTGTTGCTTTGTTAGGGGCTGATTTGGATCCATATGTTTAATGTTGTGGTTAGGTTTACCTTAATACTTCTTTTGTAGTTGCGGACGCTTGCAATAGGGGTTAATCATAAGTGGGATTCTTGTCCAAGTAAGGGCAGTACCCAAGCACCGGTCCACCCACATATTAAATTATCAAAGTATCAAACGCGAATCATATGAACATGATGAAAACTGGCTTGACGATAATTCCCATGTGTCCTCGGGAGCTCCTTCATCATTATTAGAAATTGTCCAGGCTTATCCTTTGCTACATAAAGGATTGGGCCACCTTGTTGCACTTTATTTACTTTATTTACTTATTACTCGTTACTATTTATCTTATCACAAAACTATCTATTACCTACAATTTCAGTGCTTGCACAGAAAACCTTACTGAAAACCGCTTATCATTTCCTTCTGCTCCTCGTTGGGTTTGACACTCTTACTTATCGAAAGGACTACGATAGATCGCCTACACTTGTGGGTCATCACTCATCACTATAAGCCATGCAAGCAATGTGACTAATGAGTTAGTTGCGGGATGAAGCATTACGGAACGAGTAAAGTGACTTGCCGGTAATGAGATTAAACTAGGTATGATGATACCGATGATCGAATCTTGGGCAAGTAACATACCGATGACAAAGGGAACAACGTATTTTGTTATGCGGTTTGACCGATAAAGATCTTCGTAGAATATGGAGGAACCAATATGAGCATCCAGGTTCCGCTATTGGTTATTGACCGGAGATGTGTCTCGGTCATGTCTACATAGTTAAACAGGTAATTTGCTGGCTGTGGATCACAGACGGCAAAGGCCCAAATCCAGACGGCAAAGAGTTTGCCGTCAGGAAGCAGATGGCATACTCATACAGCAAAGCTAAAGTTGACAAAGAATACTTTGTCGTCAGCATTTTATCGGAAGACAGCAAAGATTGCCGTCAGCCAGATCCGCTTCGCCGTCAGCCTTATATATAACAGATGGCAAATAATGCGGTCTTTGCCATCAATAAAAACGTTTTCTTTGGCGTGAACAAGACTAAACTACAGACTGCAAAGAGTTTTTTCTATTTTTTTTTAAAAAATAACGTCAGTTCAAGCGTTCTAATGGTGGCCTCTAGTGCTGTGGTGAGCTCGGGAAGAAGCGAAGCAGAGAGGAGGGCGGTTGCTGCTTTGGTGGTCGCTGGAGTAGCCAACTCCGGAAACCGCTAACACTGGCGGGGGATCTCTAGTGCTCGGGGAAGAGAGGAGGAGGTTGGCGAGGCTCAGGCACGATGGGGTTCGGTGAGGGGCGGCTCAGGCACGGTGGGGTTCGGCGAGGAGCGGCTGTCGTGGTTCTAAGTCTGACAGTAGAAGTAGGGGTAGATTAAGGAGAGGCGATGTCCTAGCTATGGAGCAGTTGTGGAGACAAAGGATGTACGAGTTCGGGCCCTTCTCGGAGGAAGTAACAGCCCTACGTCTCGGAGCCCTGAGGCGGTCGAGTGGATTATCCGTATGAGTATTACAAGAATCTGAACCCTTCTATCTCGTGGAGGGGTGGCTTATATAGAGTGCTTGGGACCCCAGCCAGCCCACATTATGGAGGGATTAAAGTACATTAAGCTAGGGGGTTCTTGTGCGCCCTCATAAAATGCTTTAACTACCATTAAGTCTATTCAATAGCAAACCGTTCGCTGCGAGTGCCTTCGATCTTGGTGGTCGAGTGAGTCTTCATGGTCGAGTGAGTCTTCCATGGTCGAGTCATTCGATCTCGGTCAGTGGATTCTTCTTTGGTCGTTGGAAGATGATCTCTTTCGTAAGTGTCCTTGGGTAGGACGTTTAGGTCAGGCCTATGACCCTACCCTAGGTACATGAATCCATCATTAGCCCCCGAATGGATTGAGGCTTGAGTGAAGGAGGGGTTGACGTTGTTACCGACTGCTTTTGCATTCTGGCTGCGTGTTGTCTCGGATCAAGATCTTCTTTGTTGATAACAAGAAACTTTCCTTCAGTCGACTTGATCCATTCTTGTTCTTTAGTCGAGTGACTTTCTTTGCTATACTTGAGTAACAGATCGCAGGAGATCTCGCACTTGACAGACTGATCCGTCGTCCGCGGATCTCGCGGGATACGAAATTTGGGGAAGCTTGAAAGCGGAAGCATGCGGCGCTTGGATGGGACATAACAGGGGCGCCTCGATTTTCGCGCCGCTTTCTCCGCCACGTATCGCGCAGTGCGGTTGCTCGGGATATGATTGGATTGCTTGGGTCCACCTGTCATCCACTCGGAAGGGATGCTATAAGAGTAAGTCCCGGAGGCTCATGCACAGTACCTTGTTCTTCCTCCCTCGTTCTCCCCGTCTCTGCTCTCCACCTCCGCTGCTGCTCCTTTGCCATCTCTCTCCTTGCGCATTCCGCCGGCGGCCATGGGCAAAGAGAAGACGACGATGTTGGAGCGCGTGAAGAAGGCGTCGGTGGCGGAGAAGGCGTCGGCGGCCGAGAAGGCGAAGGGGAGATCCACCGGTCGCGGTGGTTCTTCGTCGAGATCCAAGCTGCCGAAAGGCTGGGTCCAGGGAGACTGGATCCAGTCGACGATCAGGGAGAAGGATCTCCTTGACATGGCTGACGACGGATTGATTCCCCACGGTGCCGCGAGACTTCCCGGCCGAGAGTGGCAACCTCAACCAGAAGAGGGTGAGTGCGTGCTGTTGGCCACCCATGTCGACCGAGGTTTTTCGTTGCGCGCGGCGTCTTCTTCGAGGTTTTCTGAATTTCTTGAGCCCAGCTCCACCATTTTACTCAAACTCCATCGCATACCTTGCAGCGTTTGTGTCTATGTGCGAAAACTTCTTGGGTTGTCGGCCGCTGGGGTTTGTTCAAGTACATCTTCACATGTCGCTCTCGGGTGTGAAGAAGGCGAATCTGGAGATGAGAAGACCCAAGTAGTCCGGATGTGTGGTGGTTTAGGAGTCAGTTGAGGAGCAAAAGCACCTTTCCAGCTATGCATTTTCCGAGTCGGTCGGGGTTGGCGATCGACCTGGTTTTATTGCGGAGCGAGGCGGCCTTGAGCGATCGACCGGCCTCCCGAATTTACCATGAGTCGAGTGAATAAACCCTCCTCCACGAAGGTTGTTCTCAAGAGAGGGCTGAAGTGAAGATGCTGATGGACCGTGTGGTGCAGCTGGTGGGGACGGAGTGGTGGCATGGACCTTTGGAGGTTTTTCTTGGGGCGAATCCAGCCCCTTGGTTCGAGTCACTTGTATGTGGTTGTATTGCGGCACGAAGAGCGAGACTCGCGTCCACCGGAGGCAGCCGGCGATGCGTAGTGGAAAGATGGATGGCTTCAATTCTGGAAACAAGGACAATCCTCGCGGATCCGGAGGATTTCTCCGCAATCGTGACAGCGTTCGGATAAGGTACACTTGTTACGCTTTACATTGTATATGTCGTCGAGTGTGCTTCAGTAACTTGGTCGTGAACTCTGCTTTGATATTTCGAGGCTCTCCGCGAGCTATACTCGATGCCAATGGCGCCCAGATTCGGCGAGGAGGGGAAGCGGTGGAGGTGAGAGCCAGGAGGAGTGGAATTGAGCGCTGCGAGAGGCAGCAGCGGCAGCGATGGCGATAGCGAGGGCGATGATGACGAGGACGAAGAGGAGGAAGTCGCACCACCGTGCTTGGAAAGGCGGTCAAAACTTGTGCACGATCCTTCGGTTGAACGCGGCAAGGGAGTTGCGACTGTTTCGCAGTCGACCAAACGCCCTCGGACTGCTTCTCCGGTGCCGACTGAGAAGGCACCGAAGCAACCGAAAGTAGCTCCGCCGAGGACAACCAAACCTCTGCCGAAAATGAAGGTGTCCATCCCCACCATCTCAGGGTAAGCATATTGCTTAAATCTTCTTACTCTATACAGATCTTGTCTCTGGTTGATGCTTGAATCGGTCGACTGATTCTTTGGATTTTCAGTGCTGCGACTTCTGAAACCTCAGCTAAGGCTGACGACCTTGAGATGGAAGACGCCGCCACCTCAAATCTTGGTATTATATCTTTAATTCCTGTTCTTAGTCGACTGACTCAAGATTTCTGACTTTAACTCTTTTCTGAAGCTCCAGCCGATAACATCATCACTCTCCCTGATGACGATGATGAGGATGAGGAGCCACTGAGGGCTAGGAGGAGCAGGAAGGCATCTGCTGGCAGAGAAACCCAAGGTGCGACGGCGCCCGAGACCATCGTGACGGAAGGGGAGGGCGGCACTCGACATACCGTGACCTTCGTGGTGCCGCTGACCAGTGCTCGGCCTACCTCGTCGAGTGCTGGACAACCTTCGATCTTCACCACGCACCACGTCCCGGAGGACCAAAGCGATCTGCTAAGGAGGCGATCTGTCAGCGGGGATCATGATGGAGCGGTGAAGATCGCTCGGGATGCGAGTCAAGCGACTTACGATGCCAGCTCGCCCTTGAGCAATGTTGGTCGATCGACCACCACATTACTGTTAGGATATGCTATCGAAACTTTTCTTTACGAAATTTATAGCAATAGCAGTCACCCACTAGGTGTGTCGATAGAAACTCCGTGTTAGCGGGGCACGCTGAGTGCACCCGGCGGGTGTAATCCCCAAGGCTAAGGTCATTGCTGGCGATCGGTCTTAAACTTCATAAGTAAATATTGATCATCACTCGAATGAAGCGAATATGTTTACGAGACCAGTGGGAAACGCTGAGTGCACCCAGAGTGTAGTCCCGAGGCTGTGATCATTGTTGGCGATTGATTACGATCTGAAAAAGCTTCAGTCATTGGTCGATTTTTTTTTTTTTGGTCGATCGGTCGTTCATCTTAGGCTTACTAAGAATGGAACTGGTCGACTGGTCGACTCGCTCTCCTTTACTGGTCGACTGGTCGACTATGTCGTGGAGAAGACCAGTGGGGGCACGCTGAGTGCACCCAGGGTGTAATCCCGAGACTACGGTTGAATGCTTGCATTATTTGTAGTCTTAAAGCACCATTCTTCTTAATTCACTCGGAAGTGGATTATCTCTGATATTTTTGCAACTGACTCTTCGTAGAAATCTTGTGATCTTGCGGCACGCTATACTGAACTGGAGCAGAAGCATATTCAGCTCGAGTTGGACTTGAAACTGGTGCAAGAGAATCTGACGAAGGCGAAGGAGGAAACCAAAGGTATGTTTGGTGAGATTTTGACGACTCTGTCCTCCTCCCACTTGCTTCAATTTTGACTTTGCTGCGATTTGCAGGCAAGGTGAAGGAGGCTCAAAGGAAGAAGGAGCTTGAGCTGTGCGAGAAGATCAAGCTGCGATGAAAAACGGCCTCTGTTGCCAAGCTCGAGCAGAAAACACCGACTGAAGACTGCTCGGCCGCTGCCGCAAGGATCTTTGGCGAATGAAGGCGACAAGAAGAACGACCGAGAAGATCCTCCAAGCTGGCTGGGAAGAAGAGCGAGATGGAAAGCTTCTTGGGCGGTCTCGCTAAGAAATTATTCCTTAAGCTCGAAGGTAACCTTCTCCACTCGACCAATCCTCCCAACTGTTATGTTTCCATTCATTGTTTTTCGACTCGGGGTTTTGTCTTTGCGAGTTACGCGCAACCGAAGAAGAGACCAGCCAGCCGGAGAGCGAATCTTGACCTGTCAATTCTCCGGTGAGCGATGAAACTGCCATGAACATCTTCCATTTGGAGTCAGCGTTCTTCTTTGTTGTGGATTATCTCGCAAGGCGAAGGTGGCTCGTCCGCATCGACTCGGACTTTCTGGCCCAATGAGACACTCCAAAATGACCTCGAGTCATTGATGGCTCGGCCGAACGCCGTCCTGACCGAGTGCAAGAGTGGAAGAAATCTTGGCTCGGTGCGGTGCGGGCGTTGCCACAATAATGCGCGAGTCCATTGCAAGGAAGCTTCGAGAAGATAAGTGGCGGCTCTTGAGTGGCCAACACCAAAAGCACGACTTGAGGACTTTCATGGAGACTTTCATCGCTGCTGCCACGCGGATTGCCGACGGGATTGATCTTGACGAGTTCGTCGCTCCATCCAGCCCTCCACAGGAGGGGTAAAAAACTTTCCTTGACCTTAAATTTGCCTCGGTATGCCGAGTGGAATTGTAACCGATAAAACCTTAACAGGCTTAGTGCCTGAGCACTCTCGGTTATTTTAGGTATCGACCTAAATTTGGATTGAATGTTTGGGTATGATTGCTCTTGGCTTGAATTGCTCTTCGCGAGTTAACGGCGGGATCTTGACTGCGATCGACTTATTCCTTAGGCGAGCACGAGCTGCAGCTAAGCCTCCAGTGGAAGCTTTGGCTTATCACTCGGTAGGAATTAAATAACTTAGGCGAGCACTGGGCTGCAGCTAAGCCTCCGAGTGGGAGGTTTGCTCTCCACTTGGTAGGATTTCTTATACCCTAGGCGAGCACTGGGCTGCAGCTAAGCCCCCGAGTGGGAGGTTTGCTCTCCACTCGGTAGGATTTCTTATACCTTAGGCGAGCACTGGGCTGCAGCTAAGCCTCCGAGTGGGAGGTTTGCTCTCCACTCGGTAGGATTTCAATAACTTAGGCGAGCACTGGGCTGCAGCTAAACCTCCGAGTGAGAGGTTTGCTCTCCACTCGGTAGGATTTCTTATACCTTAGGCGAGCACTGGGCTGCAGCTAAGCCTCCGAGTGAGAGGTTTGCTCTCCACTCGGTAGGATTTCTTTTATCTTAGGCGAGCACTGGGCTGCAGCTAAGCCCCCAAGTGGGAGGTTTGCTCTCCACTCGGTAGGATTTCGGAGTCGACACGTTGTATTTGTGTCGAAGCTCGGAGAAGAGGGTCGCAGTCGACACGTTGTATTTGTGTCGAAGCTTCGGAGAAGAGGGTCATGATCGGCTGCACCTCGCTTTCCTTGCGAATATACTTCATACTTAGGCGAGTCCTTGGACTGCAGCTAAGCCTCCAGTGAAAGTCGGCTTACCACTCGGTGGGATTTTTAATAACTTAGGCGAGCACTGGGCTGCAGCTAAGCCCCAGTGGGAGGTTTGCTCTCCACTCGGTAGGATTTCTTATATCTTAGGCGAGCTTGGGCTGCAGCTAAGCCCCGAGTGGAAGTCGGCTTACCACTCGGTAGGATTTGTAAAACAATTAGGCAAGCAGCTGCAGCTAAGCCCCAGTGGAAGTCGGCTTACCACTCGGTGGGATTTAATAACTTAGGCGGAACGGATTCGCGACTAAGCCACCCTTGGGGGAGGTGAAAATTGTACTTGACTCAAAGTAAAAGTGACAAAAATTATGAAGGAATTATGACACTATTGCTTCAAAGCTCGTGAGCTACAAGAGTACTTTATTACAATTCTTCCGGTGAAAAAACTTTAAGTGTAAAGCAGGCGGAGCAGATCCGCATTCAAGCTCGGGGCTCATCGATATCGTGTTCGACATTGTAGAGGCGATATGCCCCATTGTGGAGAACCTTGGTGACGATGAAGGACCTTCCGGGGAGGGAGCAAGCTTATGTTGCTTCTGCTGATCCACCGAAGGACCAGATCCCTTCTGGAAGGCTCGACCTCTCACATTTCGGCATCTGGTGGCGCAAGTCTTGCTGGTAAATGGTCGGCGGATCAAAGCCATTTCCTTTCCTCTTCCGAGAGGTCATTGCATCTGGCGCGCTTGCTCAGCTACGCTTCATTATAAAGTTCAATTAGTGGAGCATTGTGAAGGAGATCACTTTCGGTAAAACTGCTTACGCCCCATAGACCGGGGAAAAAGGAGTTCTCGATCGACCGATTAGGCGTGGTCCATGAACCCCAAAGCGAAGGAAGTTAAATCGACCCAAGCACCAGCCGCATGCTTGAGATCTCGCATCAAGCGGGGCTTGGACCCTTGAGGATCAATCCATTGGCTCGTTACGCTGTCCATTCGATTTGTGGATGGGCGAAGCGTAGTCGACTTCGTATGCCTTGGGAGTTGCGAAACCCTTGAATTCTTCGAGTCAAAATTGACCCATTGTCCGTGATAATCATGCGGGACTCCATATCTGAACGTCAACTTTCTGATGAAGGAAACAGCAGTACCAGCGTCAAGTTTTTTGATCGGCTTAGCCTCAATCCACTTGGTGAACTTGTCGACTGCTACCAGTACATGCGTGAAGCCGCTCCGACCCGTTCGCAAGGGACCGATCATGTCCAACCCCCATACTGCAAAAGGCCAGACGAGCGGAATGGTCTTCAAAGGTAGCGAGCTTGTGTGACATATTGGAGTAGAAGCGGCATCCTTCGCACTTGTCCACTATTTCTTCGCCATCTCATTTGCTCTTGGCGGTAAAATCCGCTCGGTATGCTTTGGCTACAATGGTCGAGAAGGGCGCATGGTGACCACAGGTCCCAGTGGATATCATTGAGTATGACTCGACCTTCTTGGTGTTATGCATTTTGTCCGACTCGTTGGGCTTTCTCTATAACTGCCCATTGATATGAGTAAAGGCTTTGGATCGTCGGACGATCTGCCGAGCCTCTTCCTCATCCTCTGGGAGTTCCTTTCTCAGAATATCGCAATGTATGGAATTGTCCAATCGGGAGTGACCACTAAAACCTCCATGACCAAGTCGACCCTTTGCGGGACCTCAACCGGATCGAGTCTGTGGCACTCTTAGGTTGTGGAGCTTCCTCTGTGTAGGGATCTTCTTTGACTGACGGAGTGTGTATATGCTCCAAAAACACACCACTCGGAATGGCTTCCCTCTTGGATCCTATCTTCGCCAGATCATCTGCTGCCTGATTTTTCAGTCGGGGGATGTGATGGAGCTCCAACCCCTCAAATTTCTTTTCCAGCTTCCTCACTGCGTTGCAGTATCCAGTCATAGCCGGGCTTCTCACGTCCCACTCCTTCATCACTTGATTGACCACTAGATCTGAGTCGCCATAAACCATCAGGCGACGGACGCCGAGTGAGATGGCCATGCGCAATCCATATAAAAGGGCCTCGTACTCTGCCTCATTGTTGGAGGAATCAAAGTGAATCTGGAGCACGTATTTAAGCTTATCTCCTCTGGGGGAAACCAGAACAACCCCAGCACCAGAACCATTCAGCATTTTGGAGCCGTCAAAGAACATGGTCCAATGCTCCGAGTGAACTTCGATCGGTTCTTTGTTGTTCAATCCACTCGGCAAGGAAATCCGCTATAGCACAGGACTTAATGGCTTTCTTTGCCTCGAATTTGATATCAAGGGGAAGAAGTTCAATCGCCCACTTCGCCACTCGACCGGTTGCGTCTCTGTTATGCAAAATCTCTGATAAAGGAGCGTCGCTGACGACTGTGACAGAATGATCAAAGAAATAGTGAGCAACCTTCTTTGTGGTCATGTATATACCATACACAAGCTTCTGATAATGAGGGTATCTCTGCTTGGATGGAGTCAAAACTTCGGACAAATAATACACGGGCGTTGAACTTTGAAGGCCTTTCCTTCCTCTTCCGCTTTCGACCGTAAGCCTGAGCCCGACAACTTGTCCGATGGCTGCAATGTAAAGCAACAGAGGCTCTTTGCTGATTGGAGCAGCAAGCACCGGCTGGGTGGAAGCGAGCTTTTAGCTCGACAAGCGCTGCATCGACTTCCGAGTCCACTCGAACTTGTCAGCCTTCTTCATCGATCGGTAAAGAGGTAATGCCTTTTCACCGAGTCGTGAGATGAATCGACTTAAAGCGGCCAAGCATCGATAAGCTTACGGGCGTCGTGCACTTTCGCCGCAGGCGTTTCATTAGGAGAATAGTGCCGATCTTCTCGGGTTAGCGTCGATTCCTCGTTCGGAAGCGAAAACCAAGTAATTTTCCACCGGGAACCCGAATGTGCATTTTGTGGATTGAGCTTGATATCGTACCGTCGGAGGTTGGCAAATGTTTGGCGAGGTCAGCGAGCAGGTCGGAACCTTTTCGCGACTTAACGGCGATATCATCCATATCGCTTCCACATTCCGGTGATCTGGTGAAGACACTTCGAATCATTCGCATAAATGTGGCTCCGGCATTCTTGAGGCGAATGGCATGGTGATATAGCGAAGCACCGAATGGAGTGATGAAAGCTGTTTTTATTTCGTCGGGTCCATCTGACGGATCGATGATACCGGAATATGCATCTAGAAAAGACAATCTCTCACCCCGCGGTCGAGTCGACTATTTGATCGATGCGGGAGAGGAAAATGATCCCGGGCAGGCCCGATTAATGTGCTTAAAATCAATGCACATGCGGAGGAGTTATCCTTCTTGGGGACCATGACAACATTGGCGAGCCACTCGGGTGGTAAATCTCGGATAAATCCTGCTGTCGGCAGTCGAGCCACTTCTTCACCAATAGCCTTTCTCTTACGGGCGGCGGACGCCGAGATGCTCTTTGACTGGTTTCGCTGATTTGTCGACTCGGGCGATGCTCAGCCAGCTCCACAGGAACACGGCATGTCGGTGGCTTCCATGCAAAAATGTCGATTCTCACGGAGGAACTGGATGGCGCTTCTTCCTATTTGAGTCAGTGTTGTGGATATGTGGGTCGGAGCTGCATCGGGTCGGTCGGATGAATATGGGCCGGGCCGTCTCACGGATGACTTGAATGCAGACTACTGTGGCAGGCCTCTTAGATCGTAACAAATCACTCGGATCTGCATTTTGCATGTACTCGTCGAATTCGACCGCTGACACTTGGGAGTCGGCAATCTTTGAGCCCTTCTGAAAGCACTCTTCTGCCTTCTTCCGATCGCCAGTGACAGTGATCACTCCTTTGGGTCCTGGCATTTTCAGTTTGAGGTACACGTAGCATGGTCGAGCCATGAAAGCGTGCATATCTGCGGCCTCCCAAAATGGCATGATATGCACTCTGAAAATCCACAACCTCAAAGGTCAACTTTTCTTTGCGGAAGTGCTTGGAATCACCAAAAACCACGTCCAGGGCTATTTGGCCGAGTGAATTGGCCTTCTTTCCTGGTATGACTCCGTGGAAGCTCATATTGCTGGCGCTCAATCGGGACATCGGAATGCCCATCCCTTTCAATGTATCCGCATATAACAAATTCAGCCCTGCCACCATCCATCAGCACTTTTGTCGATCGAGTGCCTTCGACAATGGATCGACCACTAACGCTTGCCGCCCGGGGTGGCAATGTGGGTCGGTGATCGAGCTGGTCGAATGTGATGGGTGTCTGGGACCACTTCACATAACTTGGCTTAGCGGGGCAACCATATTCACCTCTCGATTGATGACTTTCGATCGACTTTTGCTTTCCACATCTGCGAAGATCATCAGTGGAGTTGACATGCGGGTATTCTTCCTCACTGTCCTCTTTATCTCCGGCCTTGTCCGGCTCCTTCTCCTTGTCCTTAGACTGTTTGCCTGGCCGCTGGATCGAGAGTCGACAGCGACAGTGGTGTGCCGGGTAAATAATGTTGCCCTCTTCATCTTTCTTCGTGTGAATATGGCATGGCATATCCATCCGTCATTTCCTTCTTTATCTTTTACTTTCTTGATTCGAGGATCCTTTGGGTTTCCCCTTGAACTTCCCTTGAGTGGCGGCGGGGCCTCTCCAGGCTCTTGGCTCGGCTTTGCGTTTCTGCTTCCGACTGGAATTGCCTTTCTCCGACTGGCTCGGCTTGTACTTGCCGCTTCGGAGTCGGTCTTCTTCTTCGCCGTTGGCATATTTGCTAGCAATCTCCATCATTCTACTCAGGGTCATGTCTCCGGTTCGACCGAACTTCAGACTCAACTCTCTGTTTTTGACACTGTCCTTGAAGGCGCAAACGCTTTGATGGTGGACACATTTTCCACAGTATTGTGCAAGGTAATCCATCTCTGAATATACTCTCGGAGAGTTTCATTGGTCTTCTGCACACAAACTTGCAGCTCTGTCAAACCAGCCGGTCGCTTGCAAGTCCCTTCAAAAGTCCTGACGAACACTCGGGACAAATCCTCCCAAGTATATATCTTTCTTTGTGAGGTAATTGACTCAGCCATGCTCTGGCCGAGCCTTCCAACATGAGGGGCAAATGTTTCATGGCCACCTCATCATTCCCACCACCAATCTGAACAGCCACTCGGTAATCTTCGAGCCAAGTTTCAGGCTTAGATTCCCCAGTGAACTTGCATACTCCTGCTGCTAATCTGAAATTGGGGGATCACTGCGGCTCGATAGCCTGCTAAAACACTCGGACGGAGACATGCACTGATTGCTGGTGGGTGCATCCTCTCGGTCCTCCTCGATGGGCTCGGTTCGGTCGACCAAGCCTTGCACGATAATGGATCGCGCATCAAAGCACAGCTCTCGGGGTGTTGGAATCCTTCACCTATCTTGAAGCGTAAATCATCATCGGCGCCCGAGGCGTCGACCCTTCCCTCGGAGGAAAGGGCACTCGGCGCTGTCATCTCGGTCGGAGCGGTCTCGAGCTGTTCTCGCCGGTTGTCGCGCCCTTCCCGCCCGCGGAGGCGTCTGGGGCTGTGAGCCGGTATGCAGTGTTCGCGCGACGGATCGGTGTGAATCTGTTGCGTGGCTGCGACACGGCTGAGTTCTGATCACCTGCCGCTCGGAGTAAATCTCTGATCTGCTGCAAGCCTCTTCCAGCTTCCGACTGGGACGGCTGGATGGACTCTGCTATGCGAGTTGCAGCTGCTAAATTCTGAAGTGGCGGCGGTATACGAGTCGGCGGGGAAAAGCCGGCGTCGACCGATTCAGGAGTGCTGCTGCTGGCCTCGTCGAGTGCTCGCTGAAGATTCTCCAAGCGGCGTGTTCAGCCACATTAATGGCGTGCTTCCTCCAAGGCACGAGCCTCGGGGTCTCTCCGCGATAGGAGTATGTAGTGCATCCATGTTCTGCTGGGCGGCTCTTCTCTCTGCAGAGAGTCGAGTGTCTCGGGCTGGTACTCCTCGTGTTCATGCAGAGGTCGCCTCCTCTGGCGGCTCCACCGCCGCTAAACGGGAGGACTGCGAGGGCCGTCGACCATGAGAATCTCCGCCGCCGGATCACTGCTATCACACTCGGATCAGTCTCTCGGTGCCGGTCGACAGTCGAGCAGGCCGTAGAGGATTCGTCGGGCTCGATAGCGCGACTTGGCGGTGGCTGTCTGGCGAGCCACCGCGTGCTTCACCCACCGCTGGAGCCTCGACCGACCAGGCGCTTGCGCTGGTGGGAGCTGGCGGCGACCGCAAAGGGAGTCGACCGATCTGGTCGGCGGTTGCCGCAGCAAAATGCCGCGAACACATGCGCGAAGTCGTCGCCCAGCGACGGGGCGCCTCGGCGTCAAGAGGGGCCTCCACGGAGCCATCTTGGTCGTCGGCGACAAAAGTGAGAGCACCGAGGCGGATCTCGTGCCCCGCTCAAAACTCCGAAGTCATCGTGATGAAGGTACTCGGAAATCTGCAACTCCTCCACAAATCGCTAAAACACCTGCCCCACGGTGGGCGCCAAGCTGTCGTGGTTCTAAGTCGGCGGAGAAGTAGGGGTAGATTAAGGAGGCGATGTCCTAGCTATGGAGCAGTTGTGGAGACAAAGGATGTCGAGTTGGGCCCTTCTCGGAGGAAGTAACAGCCCTACGTCTCGGAGCCCTGAGGCGGTCGAGTGGATTATCCGTATGAGTATTACAAGAATCTGAACCCTTCTATCTGTGGAGGGGGGTGGCTTATATAGAGTGCGCCAGGACCCCAGCCAGCCCACATTATGGAGGGATTAAAGTACATTAAGCTAGGGGGTTCTTGTGCGCCCTCATAAAATCTTTAACTACCATTAAGTCTATTCAATAGCAAACCGTTGCGCTGCGGAGTGCCTTCTGATCTTCTGGTGGTCGAGTGAGTCTTCATGGTCGAGTGAGTCTTCCATGGTCGAGTCATTCCAGTCTCAGTCGAGTGGATTCTTCTTTGGTCGACTGGAAGATGATCTCTTCTGTAAGTGTCCTTGGGTAGGACGTTTAGGTCAGGCCTATGACCCTACCCTAGGTACATGAATCCATCAGCGGCCACGGCGGGGTCTGATGAGGGAAGGTTGCGGCGGATCCCGTTGAGTGACGGCCGCGGCGTAGTACGTCGAGGGGTGGAGAAGAGGAGGTCGGCGAATGAGGGAGTCCTGGACTAGGGGGTGTTCGGACAGCCGGACTATCATCGTCCGCCAGACTCCAAGACTATGAAGATACAAGATTGAAGACTTCATCCCGTGTCTGGATGGGACATTCCTCAGCGTGGAAGGCAAGCTTGGTGATACGGATATGTAGATCTCCTACCATTGTAACCGACTCTGTGTAACCCTAGCCCTCTTAGTTTCTATATAAACCGGAGGGCTTTAGTCCCGTAGGACACAACATCCATTACAACAATCATACCATAGGCTAGCTTCTAGGGTTTAGCCTCCTTGATCTCGTGGTAGATCCACTCTTGTAATACACATCATCAATATTAATCAAGCAGGACGTAGGGTTTTACCTCCATCAAGAGGGCCCGAACCTGGGTAGAACATCGTGTCCCTTGTCTCCTGTTACCATCCGCCTAGACGCACAGTTCAGGACCCCCTACCCGAGATCCGCAGGTTTTGACACCGACATTGGTGCTTTCATTGAGAGTTCCCTTGTGTCGTCACCGATAGGCTTGATGGCTTCTTCAATCAACAACAACGCTGTCCGAGGTGAGACTTTTCTCCCCGGACAGATCTTCGTGTTCGGCGGCTTCACACTGCGGGCCAATTCGCTTGGCCATCTGGAGCAGATCGAAAGCTACGCCCCTGGGCATCAGGTCAGGTTCGGAAGCCTAAACTTCACGGCCGACATCCGTGGGGACTTGATCTTCGACGGACTCGAGCCACAGCCGAGCGTGCCACGCTGTCACGATGGGCATGATTTAGCTCTGCCGCCGGATAGTGCCTTGGTGGCCGCACATGAACGCGCTCCGACCCTTAGTCCGGAGCCGATCGCGCAGATCGAGGACCGGTGGCTGGACACCGCCTCGGGGGCTGCAACTTCCACGGCGATGGAGCCGAACACTAACCTTGTCCCTTGTAAAGCTCGTGACTCTGAGGCGCCGGACTCCCTGCCGGAATCTGAACCTCCTGCGCCCCTGCCAATCGAATCAGATTGGGCGCCGATCATGGAGTTCACCGCCGCGGACATCTTCCAACACTCACCCTTTGGCGACATCCTAAATTCGCTAAAACATCTCTCGCTGTCCGGAGAGCCCTGGCCTGATTATGGCACATATGGTTGGGATGCGGACGACGAAGAAATTCAAAGCCCACCCACCACCCACTTTGTAGCCACTGTCGACGATCTAACCGACATGCTAGACTATGACTCCGAAGACATCGACGGTATGGACGACGATGCCGGAGACGATCAGAACCAGCGCCTACAGGGCACTGTAAGTCCACCTCGTCATATGACATATATATGGTGGACACCCCAAAAGATGGGGACGGCAAAGAAGCAGCGGAGGCAGATTCCTTAAAGAAACAGCCCAAGCGCCAACGTCAGTGGCGCCGCTCTAAATCCTGCCACAGCAAGAATGGAGATTCCGGCACAGGAGATAATAACACCCCAGAATGTGTCGAAGACAATCCCCTCCAGCAAGATTTAGCGCAGGAGGATGCAGAAGCAAGCCCTCACAAGAGAGCGGCAGACGAAGAGGTCGAGGATGATAATTACATACCTCCCTCCGGAGACAAGGCAAGCCTCAACGACAACGAATTCGTCGTGCCTGAGGATCCCGTTGAACAAGAGCGTTTTAAACGCAGGCTTATCGCCCTGGCAAATAGCCTAAAGAAAAAGCAGCAGCAGCTTCAAGCTGATCAAGACCTGCTGGCCGATAGATGGACCGAGGTCCTCGCGGCAAGAGTATGAACTCGAGCGCCCCTCCAAGAGCTACCCAAAACGCAAGTTGCTCCCCCGATTAGAGGAGGAAGCATACATACCTTCATCACCAGCGCACAATACGGCCGGCCGACCACCCCGTGGTCGCGATAGAGAGGCATCCAGGCCCTCCATCAAGACCGTGCCTCGGCATCGCTCAAAAAGTACGAAGTCGCGGGGGAACGCGCCGGACTTGCGGGATATATTGGAGGACAAAGCAAGGCAATCCAGATCCATCTATGGATCACGTGGGCGCCCCACGACCCACGATGAATACCGTCGCGCCGGATACAACAACCCCGGCCGGGCCGAACACAGCAGACAACGCTCCCTCGAGCTACGTCGTGATATTGCTCAATACAGAGGCGCCGCACACCCGCTATGCTTCACTGACAAAGTAATGGATCATCAAATCCCTGAAGGGTTTAAACCCGTAAACATTGAATCCTACAATGGCACGACAGACCCCGCGGTTTGGATCGAAGATTATCTCCTTCACATCCATATGGCCCGCGGCGACAATCTCCACGCCATCAAGTATCTCCCACTCAAGCTTAAAGGACCAGCTCGGCATTGGCTTAACAGCTTGCCTGCAGAGTCAATTGGGTGTTGGGAGGACCTGGAAGCCGCATTCCTCGACAACTTCCAGGGCACATATGTGCGACCACCAGACGCCGATGACCTAAGCCACATAATTCAGCAGCCGATGAATCGGCCGAGACGAGTTTCGACACGGTTCTTAACAAAGAAAAATCAAATCGTCGACTGTCCAGATGCAGAGGCCCTCGCAGCCTTCAAACATAACATCCGCGACGAGTGGCTAGCCCGGCACCTAGGACAGGAAAAGCCGAAATCCATGGCAGCCCTCACATCCTTAATGACCCGCTTCTGTGCGGGAGAGGATAGCTAGCTAGCTCGTAGCAACAACCTCAGTAAAAATTCTGGTAGTCCGGATACCAAGGACCACAATGGCAGGTCGTGTCGAAGCAAAAATAAACGCCGCGTCAACGCCGACGACAAGGAGGATCTGGCGATCAGCGCTGGATTCGAGGCTCTAAACCCGGTCGTGGAAGAAGCCATTTAAAGAACCACTCCGGGTCCGTCCAATTTGGACCGAATACTCGACCGCTCATGCGGATACATGGCACCCCGAAAAGCCGGCTAACCACACCAGCAGAGATTGTTGGGTGTTCAAGCGAGCAGAGCAAGTTAATTGCGAAAACAATGACAAGGGGCTGCATAGCGGCGGCGAGGAAGAGACCCGGCCGCCCGAGCGATAGAGGACGAAGGTTTCCCCCACAAGTGCGGACGGTAAACATGATATCGCAACCCATATACCCATGAGGGGGCGGAAGCATGCACTAAGGGGCGATATCTGCGATGGAGCGATCGCCAGTTCAATCCATGGTCCTCTTGCCCGATCACTTTCGATCGAAGAGACCATCCGACCAGCATCCGCCATGGCGGATTCGCGCGTGGTTTTAGACCCAATCGTTGATGGATTTCACCTCACGAGAGTCACGATGGGCGGCGGCGTGCTGAACCTGCTTTATCAGGATATAGTGCGCAAGATGGGCATAGACCCCTCAAGGAGTAAACCAACAAAGACGACCTTCAAAGGCGTCATACCAGGTGTTGAAGCTAATTGTACAGGCTCAGTCACGCTGGAAGTGGTCTTGGATCCCGGATAATTTCAGGCGAGGAGTTAATCTTGACATAGTCCCGTTCCACGGCGGCTATCACGCTGCTCGGACGAACGCGTTTGCAAAGTTCAACGCGGTGCCGCATTATGCATACCTCAAGCTCAAGATGCCAGGCCCTCGTGGAGTCATTACGGTCAAGAAATCGGGCGCTCCCTCGAGCGGAGGAACATACTGGCGCTCTCATGGCGAAGTCTGAGCAGCCTTCTAAGGCAATTTTCGAGTCCGGCCGTTAAACGACCGGACACAGCCAAACGCGCCCGAAGCAACATCAATCAAGACCACCTGGCACGCTCCGAGCACGCGTAGCAATGCAGCCTCAACCCCATCCCTCGCATGATTGCAAGACCAACTCTCCGCGTACATCATTACGCTCTGGAGATACCATGGGCATAGGGGGAGGGGCACGACCACAACAGACCCAGAGTGCGGCTCGACCACGCCAGGGGCTCCCAAGTGTGTCACTCTTCTTATTTTTTATTTTCCTTCTTTTTATATACAGGACTCCGTTTACCAGAGGCCCTGTCCGGCGGTGAACCCGCCGAACTCACGATGCAACAGCCGGGAGGGAAAAAGGCTGCGACGAACACTCAGGTGGTCTCCATTAAGAGCATTAAATTTGATTATAAACACCAGTCCGCAGCCCACCCCTGGAGGGGGACATGTTTAATTAGTCCAATACCTTTCTTACCGCACTATTTGTATCATTCCGCACTCATAGCAGAATTCCTTAAATAAATAATGCAGCATTTTTTGCCTATAATTGCATCACTTTACATATATGTTCATTAATGACATCTTGCACCCGTATATTTTTAGTGCGGCCGAATACACCGAGGGCTTATGTTCCCCGCATTATGGTGTGATAAGTCCGAACACTTTCACAAGTGCGGCACCCCGAACTTATAGCATTATATGAATCGGCTCCGAATCATGTCTTGGGTCAATAGTTGGGTTTGCCCGGCTCCCATGTTTTGGTACCTTACGTTCCGTTCCGTCGGCTAAGGTAGCACTGGGAGAACCACTGCGATTGCGCCCCGGTTGAGTTGGGCTAGCGCCTCAGTGGAGAAAGCTAAAACTGACTGGCATGATAAGGCGAGAGACTGGTCGCTGTTCGGGAGGTCTTTTCGGGTCCCTAAAGAGTTATGCCGCTTCGAGCGAAGAACCGGATAATGTCCGACGAAGGCGTGGATAGCACCTCGAATTCGGTCTTCCGAATACTAGGGGCTTCGCCGAAATTTAAAATTATAGAATTCTATGGCTAAGTGAGAGTGTTCAAGCATTATAAGTCCGGTTGCCTTGTTCGTTGTGTTGAGCGCCTCCCTAGATGGACCCAAAAATGGGAACAAGAGTGCTCAAGTTTATCCCAAACACCCCAGCACTAGTGGCATGGGGGCTGAAGCCGACGATTTGCCATCTCTCAGATTTTATAAACGGCCGCACAGAATGTAATATTTTAAATTAAACAAGCGTTGCTTAGCGCATATGAACAAAGTTTTCAGCGCACAGGATAATACATAGCGAGTTTACTCAACAATTACATCTCTGGGGCACTCATCAGCAATCTTGTGGGCACCCTTCAGGACAGTCTTATAGTACATCTCGGGCGTACGATACTCCTTGCCCGCTGGCGGCGCATCAGTAATAAGCCTCTCCGCATCCAGCCTGCCCCAGTGCACCTTTGCGCGGGCAAGGGCCCGACGAGCACCTTCAATATAGGCGGAGCGCTTGATGACCTCCACCCAGGGGCACGCATCCACCAGCCGCCGCACGAGGCCGAAGTAGCTCCCAGGCATGGCCTCTCCAGGCCACAGCCGGACTATGAGGCCCTTCATGGCCTCCTCAGCTACCTTGTGGAGCTCGACTAGCTGCTTCAGCTGGTCGCTCGGGGGCACCGGATGGCCGGCCTCAGCGTACTGAGACCAGAAGACCTTCTCCGTTGAGCTCCCCTCCTCACCACGGTAGAATCGGCGGCATCGGACACTGCTGAGGCAGATCTGCAAACGCATACAGAGCTCTGAATTCGGGTAAGTGTCGGGTGGTTTACATTAACATGCTTGCTTTGCATGAAAAATGCCTTACCCGCCGCTATTTTCTTCACATCCTCAACCTCCTGAAGGGCCTTACGGGCCTCGGCCTTGGCGGACTTGGCACTTTCGAGAGCCAAGGCGAGCTCGGACTCTCGAGTCTTTGAGTCGCGCTCCAAACTCTCATGCTTCTCCATGAGAGCCTGGAGCTCTTGCCGCACCTCCGCCACCCGCGCCTCCTGCTTCTCTCGCTCTGCCCGTTCCGCGGCCGCATTGCGTTCGGCCGCAGACACAGCCTCCTTCAGGGTTGCCACCTCGTTCGTGGCCCCTGCAGTACCCATGTTATCCTTGTTATTCTTTTATCGCAACCTAAATCCTTTTCTGTAAGGTAACTATTCAAAGTGGTTTTACTCACCTTCTTTGTCCTCGAGCTGCTTCTTGGCACGGTCGAGCTCTTTCTGGGACCGCTCGAGATCCTGCTTCAATGCACCAACCTCCGCAGTCAGTGCGGCAGAGGTCAGCAGCGCAGCCTGCAAACCCATATTGACATACTTTTTAGCAATCCTGCGTATATCTTTTTTAGATCCTCAGTCCGGCTTTTCTTTTCGAACACCGAGCCGAGCATCGAGGGCTCCGTGCATGCGGTATTACATTACATATTTTTAACTTCTTACCTCAAAGCACTGTTAGAAGGCTCTGCGAGCCAGTCAGCCCGCTCCTGGCGAGCTGAACCTTCTGAATCACCGCACTCATAATGGTGCGGTGTTCTTCCTCGATGGAAGCGCCTTTGAGCACCTCCAACAAGTTGTCCGGCGCCTCCGGTTGGACGGAGGCCGCCGGTGTCACAGTCTTGCCCTTCTTGCGAAGGGAACGCCTGCCGGACTCCAGAACCACTGTGGGTTCCGGTGTGGAGTCCGGCGCAAAGCCCGGGAGGCTGCCTTGCAGCGCCTCCGGAGCCTCCTCCTAATGGGTCCCTTCCTGGGATCCCACCTCGGCGTCCTCAGCGGCGCGAGGGGTGGAGGCAGTCGGGATGGAATCCACATCCGACGGAGCCAACGACCCGCTCGACGAAGTGGGGAGATCATCATCAGCCGGACTGAAGGCAGTGTGCGGCATTAGAAGGACGCTATGTGACATAAAAAGAAATTATAAATCATTCAGGAATCCAGATACTTACGATCTCGCCGGAGGACTGGCCCTTGAAGGCCACTCTTCGCCGCCAACGTTGGTGTTGGCAGAGCTGTCCGAGGGAATAGTTCTTCCCCTCTTGGACCCTTCGACCTCCCCTGTTGGGGAAGCCTTCCTCTTCCTCTCTCCCTCCTCTGGGAGAGAGTCTCCTTCCTCCTCCTCACCTTCGGGGGAGGAGTCCACCTCGGAGTCGTCGGACACCTGAAAACGGGAACTCTTTCGAGTACCCGTGGCCACCTTCTTGGCCTTCTTCTCCGGCACCACATGCGGTGCCGGAACCAGCATCCCCGCTAGACGGGCGTCTACTGGATTTTCTGGCATGGGAGCCGGGCAGACGAGCTGCTCGGCCTTCTTCATCCAGCCTGTCAAAGGAAAAGGGAGATTGAAACCCGCTTAGAGTCAAACTATTAACAACAAGTGTCCCGTAAAGGGGTAGAATCACTTACCTCGTCAGCTGGACGCTGCGAGTGAAATCCGCGATGCGGGAGCTTCGGCGCCCTTGAACAGCACCCTCCAGGCGCCTTCGTACGTCGTGTCGAAGAGCCCGCTCAACGCCTGGTGCTGTGCAGGATCGAACTCCCACAGGTTGAATGCCCGTTGTTGGCAGGGGAGAATCCGGCGGACGAGCATGACTTAGACCACGTTAACAAGCTGGAGCTTCTTGTTCACCAGCTTCTGGATACAGGCTTGGAGTCCCGTCAGCTCCTCCGAACTGCCCCATAGCAAGCCCTTCCCTTTCCAGGAGGTAAGCTGCACAGGGATACCAGATCTGAACTCGGGGGCCGTCGCCCACGTAGGGTCGAGCGGCTCGGTGATGTAAAACCACCCCGATTGCCACCCCTTGACGGACTCCACAAAGGCCCCTTCGAACCAAAGGACGTTGTGCATCCTGCCCAACATGGCGCCTCCGCACTCCGCTTGAGTGCCCTTCACTACCCGGCTTGACATTGAAGGTCTTGAGCCTAAGCGAAGTGGGGCTGGATGCAGAGGAAGGCCTCGCACACGATGATAAACGCCGAGATGTTGAGGATGAAGTTCGGCGCCAGATCGTGGAAATCCAGGCCGTAGTAGAACATGAGCCCCCGGGCAAAGGGATGAAGTGGAAAGCCCAGTCCGCGGAGGAAGTGGGGAAGGAAAACGACCCTCTCATGGGGCCTGGGGGTAGCGGTGAGCTGCCCCTTGTCGGGGAGCCGGTGCGCGATGTCGCCGGAAAGGTATCTAGCGCTGCACAGCTTGTGATGTGCTCCTCCTTAACGGTGGAGGCCAACCACTTGCCTCCCGCTCCGGATATGGTCGGAGAAGGTCGAGACGAGATGCGCGAACTTGGGTGCTGGAGCTCGAGTGTGCGGAGATGGATAAGCAAAGGAGGAAGAAGGCGTAGGTGAAAAGGTGGATCCTTATCCCTTATATATAGGGGGACGAAGACTATGCGTCCCCACCGGCCTAGTAAAACTCGCTTATCCCCCAAGCGCCACCATCAATGGCGCGGTTGGGTTACCCACGTCTGTATTGATGAGAATCCCGGAATAAGGGGAACACGATCCGCTGCCGTCAAGGCGTGCCAAGAAACGCGCCGCTAAGCGCTGAGGTGGTATAATAAAAAGCGATTCAAGTAAAGGCTTGGTAGTGGCGTGGCGTCATGCCACGAAATCGTCGCAGATTGAACTTGTGTACATTTTATTCTCTCTAAGGTGGAATGTGGAATTTATTTTGCAGAGCCGGACACTATCCGGTGTTCACAATCTTCTATGGATTATTTGGAGGAGGAACCCGCCTTGCAATGCCGAACATTATCGCGTCGGACTCATCGTCATTGAAGCCAGGTTCGAGGGCTCTTGAGGAGTCTGGACTAGGGGTGTCCGGACAGCGGACTATCATCGTCCGCGGACTCCAAGACTATGAAGATACAAGATTGAAGACTTCGTCCCGTGTCCGGATGGGACTTTCCTTGGCGTGGAAGGCAAGCTTGGCGTCTGGATATGTAGATCTCCTACCATTGTAACCGACTCTGTGTAACCCTAGCCCTCTTCGGTGTCTATATAAACCGGGGGCTTTAGTCCGTAGGACACAACATCCATTACAACAATCATACCATAGGCTAGCTTCTAGGGTTTAGCCTCCTTGATCTCGTGGTAGATCCACTCTTGTAATACACATCATCAATATTAATCAAGCAGGACGTAGGGTTTTACCTCCATCAAGAGGGCTCGAACCTGGGTAAAACATCGTGTCCCTTGTCTCCTGTTACCATCCGCCTAGACACACAGTTCGAGACCCCCTACCCGAGATCCACCGGTTTTGACACCGACAGCGAGGCTCAGGCGCGACGGGGTCGGGCAACGGGAGGCCACGATGGGGAATGGCGAGGAGCGGCCGTGGCGGAGTCCGGCGAGGCGCGGCGAGGCGGAGTCCGGCGAGGGATTCGGAGGGCGTGCGGTGGCCGGGAGTGAGGGGCCGAAGGCGAAAGGTGATGAAGCTGGGGCCGGCCGGCAGAGTGTCGTCCTGGCGCCACGGCACGGGGCTGGGTCCGGTAGCCGGGAAGCTCGAGTGCGCGGCCGAAGGAGCCCGCGGTTCCCTCCATTGCCAGATCGAGAGGAGTGGATACTGGGCGTGGGGTGGGTGGTGGGCCAGGAGAGGAGAGGATAATGGACGGGTGGAGTGGGTGGTGGGCCACCGGGTGGGTGTGTCAAGCACGCATGGTGAGAGAGAGGCAGGCATAGCGGATCGCGCGCATGGTGAGATAGGCGGGCGGCACAGATCGTGCCATGTCATCAATCCGTGGGATCGATCTGTGCCATGTGTTTACTCTTTGCCGTCTGCGTTTATATTTACAGACGCCAAAGTCCTCAGTTTATCGTCTGTAAATATAAACGCAGTTGGCAAACACTTTGTTGTCTGCTTTTTTTGGTACAAACGGCAAAGTGTGCTCTTTGCCATCTGTAGAAAAAAAAGGCAGATGACAAAGATTCTTTGTTGTCTGTCTTTTTTTGCAGACGGCAAAGTGAGCTCTTTGCCGTCTGTGTTTTTTTTGGGAGATGGCAAAGTTGATTTTACCATTAGATTTTCTTTGCCATTTGTTGATGACGGCAAACCATTTCTTTGTCGTCTACGCCCACGAAAAGCTGACGGCAAAGACGCCCCCTGATGGAAAATTAATTGTTTCCCGTAGTGATGTGTTGTTATTTGATGAACGGGATCACATCATTAGGAGAATGATGTGATGGACATGACCCATTTGTTAGCTTAGTATTATGATCGTTACAGTTTCATTGCTACTGCTTTCTTCATGACTTATACATGTTCCTCAGACTATGAGATTATGCAACTCCCGAATACCGGAGGAACACCTTGTGTGCTATTGCTACGTCTTGAGCTTGCGTTGGTTTTCCTTGAAGAGGAAAGGGTGATGCAGCAATAGTAGCGTAAGTATTTCCCTCAGTTTTTGAGAAACAAGGTATCAATCCAGTAGGAGGCTCCTCAAAAGTCCCACGCACCTACACAAACAAACAAAAAACTCGCAATCAACACAATAAAGGGGTTGTCAATCCCTTCACGGCCACTTGCGAAAGTGAGATATAATAGAGATAGTATGATAAGATAAATATATTTTTGGTACTTTATAAGATAGATGCAAATAAAAGTAGATTGGAAGCAAATATGATAAAGGATAGACCCGGGGGCCATAGGTTTCACTAGAGGCTTCTCTCAAGATAGCATAAGTATTACAGTGGGTGAACAAATTACTGTCGAGCAATTGATAGAAAAGCGAATAATTATGAGATTATTTAGGCATGATCATGTATATAGGCATCACGTCCGCAACAAGTAGACCGACTCCTGCCTGCATCTACTACTATTACTCCACACGTCGACCGACTCCTGCCTGCACCTAGAGTATTAAGTTCATAAGAACAGAGTAACGCATTAAGCAAGATGACATGATGTAGAGGGATAAACTCATGCAATATGAAATAAACCCCATCTTTTTATCCTCGATGGCAACAATACAATATGTGCCTTGCAACCCTAACATCCTTTGGGTAAGGACACGCAAGATTGAACCCAAAGCTAAGCACTTCTCCCATGGCAAGAAAGATCAATCTAGTAGGCCAAACCAAACTGATAATTCGAAGAGACTTGCAAAGATAACTCAATCATACATAAAAGAATTCAGAGGAGATTCAAATATTTCTCATAGATAAACTTGATCATAAACCCACAATTCATCGGATCTCGACAAACACACCACAAAAAGAGTTTACATCGAATAGATCTCCACAAGAGAGGGGGAGAACATTGTATTGAGATCCGAAAAGAGAGAAGAAGTCATCTAGCTAATAACTATGGACCCGAAGGTCTGTGGTAAACTACTCACAACTCATCAGAGGGGCTATGGTGTTGATGTAGAAGCCCTCCGTGGTCGATTCCCCCTTTGGCAGAGCGCCGACGAAGGCTCCAAGATGGGATCTCGCGGATACAGAAGGTTACGGTGGTGGAAATTGTGTTTTGTTGGCTCCCTGGATGTTTTTGGGGTAGGTAGGCTTATATAGGAGGAAGAAGTACGTCGGTGGCCGCCCGAGGGGCCCACGAGATAGGGGGCGCGCCCTATAGGGGGGGACCCTACCCTCTCGTGGCCGCCTCGGCTACTTATTGACTTGCACTCCAAGTCCTCTGGATCATGTTCGTTCCAAAAATCGCGCTCCCAAAGGTTTCATTCCGTTTGGACTCCGTTTGATATTCCTTTTCTTCAAAATACTGAAATAGGCAAGAAAACAGCAATACGGGTTGGGCCTCCGATTAGTAGGTTAGTCCCAAAAATGATATAAATGTGTAAAATAAAGCCATAAACATCCAAAAGGGGTAATATAATAGCATGGAACAACCAAAAATTATAGATACGTTGGAGACGTATCAGCTATCAAATACCACAACGTAAATGGGTGATTATAAAGATGTTCTACAGGTGTCTCTGAAGGTGTTTGTTGGGTTGGCATAGATCGAGGTTAGGATTTATCACTCCGTGTTTCGGAGAGGTATCTCTGGGCCCTCTCGATAATGCTCATCACTATAAGCCTTGCAAGCAATGTGACTAATGAGTTAGTTGCGGGATGAAGCATTACAGAACGAGTAAAGAGACTTGCCGATAACGAGATTAAACTAGGTATGATGATACCGACGATCGAATCTCGGGCAAGTAACATACCGATGACAAAGGGAACAACGTATGTTGTTATGCGGTTTGACCAATAAAGATCTTCGTAGAATGTGTAGGAACCAACATGAGCATCCAGGTTCTGCTATTGGTTATTGACCGGAGATGTGTCTCGGTCATGTCTACATAGTTCCTGAACCCATAGGGTCCGCACGCTTAACGTTCGATAACGATTGGTATTATGAGTTTATGTTATTTGATGTACCGAAGGTTGTTCAGAGTCCCGGATGAGATCATGGACATGAGGAGGAGTCTCGAAATGGTCGAGACATAAAGATCGATATATTGGAAGGCTATATTCGGACATCGGAAAGGTTCCGAGTGATTCGGGTATTTTTGGGAGTACTGGGGAGTTACGGGAATTCATCGGGAGAAGTAATGGGCCTTACTGGGCTTTAGTGGAGAGAGAGGGGAGAAGGGCCAAGAGGTGGCGCGCGCCTCCCCCCTGCCCAAACCGAATTGGACAAGGGGTGGGGGCGCAGCCCCCCTTTCCTTCTCCCTCTCCCTCTCTTTCCTTCTCTCCTACTCCGAATACGAAAGGGAATCCTACTAGGACTTGGGAGTCCTGGTAGGACTCCCTATGCTTGGCGCGCCCCCTAGGCCGGCCGCCTCCTCCCTCCCTCATTTATATACGGGGGAGGGGAGCTCCCCAAGGATACACAAGTTTCTCTCCCAACCATGTGCGGTGCCCCCCTCCACAGTTACACACCTCGATCATACCATCGTAGTGCTTAGGCGAAGCCCTGCGCCGGTAGCATCATCATCAGCATCGCCACGCCGTCGTGCTGACGGAACTCACCCTCGTCCTCAACTGGATCAAGAGCACGAGGGACGTCATCAAGATGAATGTGTGCTGAACGAGGAGGTGTCATACGTTTGGTACTTGGATCGGTTGGATCATGAAGACATTCGACTACATCAACCGCGTTGTTGAAACGCTTCTGCTTTTGGTCTACGAGGATACGTGGACACACTCTCCCCTCTCCTTGCTATGCATCACCTAGATAGATCTTGCGTGATCGTAGGATTTTGTTTTTCAAATTACCGCGTTCCCCAACACTTGGAAGCAATGAAGCCAAGATATTTCAACTATAGGCTCAATCTGGAGTACCATCCTCTGGATGCTTGTTTTAAGCAATAGAGTGCTTTGTCAAGCTTGCAAACATAATGTGGTAATTTCTTACTCTCATACCCAGGTGGTTGTCTCATGAACATTTCCTCTTCCAAAACACCATGCAGAAACACATTCTATACATCTAGTTGTCTTAGGCTCCATCCCCTGGATACAGCAATGGCTAACACAAGTCTGATAGTTGCAGCTTTCACAACAGGACTAAAAGTGTCCTCATAATCAATATCATAATGTTGCTTAAAGCCCTTTCAACTAGACGTGTTTTATACCTGTCAATGAAGCCATCTGCCTTCTTTTTAATTCTGTACACCAATTAAATCAGAAAGGTAAACATATCATTGATCGTAAATAATCTACAGCTTCCTGGGCACCAAGACAATCACCCACCGCCCAAGCGTCCTACGCGGGGTCAGGCTATTATGTACACCTTTGGCAACCTAGACATGAAAAAGAGAGGCTCTGTCGAGAAGGAAGCGCCCCGATGTTTTCCTCCGGCTCCTATTTATCTACTGAGTAAATACTTGCTCTTTAGCAAGTAACTTGCCAAGGACTGTACTTGTGTGAAAAACTGTGTTTCCTAGTTTGTTCTTTTGTTTCCTACTTTGTTCCTTTGTTGTTTCCTTGTTAAACTGTGGTGTGCTATGCTAAGAGCATCTCCACCCGCGCCCCCAACTAGCCCCTCAAGGCACTTTTTTATCGCCGGCGCCGAGAAAACAGCCCAGTCGTGTCCCCAGAAGCCCATTTTTTGTCGGTTAGGCTTGAAACTGGCGCAGGCGAACCCAGGCCGAACCCGACACGTTGGGGGTGCCCGGGGTCGCAGAAGGAAGCGTTTTGGTGCGAAAAGGAGTGGGTCCGACGAGTCAGCGACTCGCCGGCTTCGTCATCCTCATCGTCTTGGTTCCCGCGAGAATCAATGCCGAGGCTGCCGCGCTACCGCGCCGGTCAGCCTTCCATTGATTCCTCATGGGCGGCGTAGTGAAGGTGCGGCGACACGCGTCTCGTCTGCTCCCGCCACGCGGCATACGACGGCAGCTCTCCCACCGCCCATCCACGACTATAAAAGTCGTCCTCCCTCGCCGGTTTCCGCACAAGCTCTTGCCACCGACACCCTTCTCTCCGCCTCTCGCTGCCGATGCCCCTCTTTCCCACTCTCTCCCCTGCCGACGGCGATGGTCGAGCGCTTCCAAGGCGACGGCGCGGCGGCGAACGGCTTTGGCCGCCGCCAGCTGCACAAGGATGAGGCGCGCCTCCTCTACGAGGCCAACTACCCGGCGCCCCCGGACATGCGGGTGCCGGGCACCTAGAGGCTCAGTGCCGGCAGTGTCCCGGTGCCGCCCGCCCCCACCGGAGCTGCTTGGCGCGCCAAAATCAAGCGCAGCTGGTCTTTGTTGCGGGAGCCGCGATGGAACCAGAGGAGGTACGTCCCCGACAGGTGACAGCAATACGCTGTGGACGGCGTACTTCGAGCGGCGCCATGAGGAGCAGATCGCTGCTACCAACGGCGTCGAGCCCCGCGGCCGCCACAACTCCGAGGGGCGGCGCCGATGGCGGGGCGTCCCAGACCGCACCCTCTAGGCCGTCCTCAAGCACATCAAGGCTGGTAACACGCCGCGCCTGGAGTACGGCGCCCCCCTCATTCTCTCGCCGCCGCAGCAGCTCCTGGACGCCGAGGCGCATGGAGACGGCGATCTCGTCGTCGTCGGACTCTGGCTCTCTTTCCTCCGGCTCGCTGGCACTCCGCCCCGTCAAGCCGGGGCGGCAGGAGACGCCACTTGGGCGCCGCATTGGCGGCGGCGCCCTCGTCATCAATGAGGGCGTCCACCCCTCTCCTTCTTCCTACCGCCTCATCAGGCCGAAGACCGAGCCGGATTTGCTCCTCGTGAAGGAGCACGAGGCCATGGCCGTCGCCGACGAGACTGCCCTCAAGTGGGCGAAGGAAGACTACGTCCGCGAGCAGATGGAGCGCTAGCGCCGAGCCTTGGAGGAGATCGCCGCTCGGCGCCGCGGACGCGAGGAGGGCGGCGTCGTCATCCTCGACAGCGACGACGAGGAAGCTCCCGGGCCGTCCAACCCCCCGCGCCTCGGTAACGCTGGTCAGGGAAGCAGCAGGGACGGTAGCGATAGCCAGCACGGCAGCGACGATGACGGCGACGTCGACGACGACGACGGTGACTATACCCGGTTCTACAAGCTCCTCGGCATGTAGAAGGCGGGAGGCGGTGGTGTCTGGGCGTAGTTGTTGTTTTTAGTTTGTGTTTTTAATTTGTGTTTGTAAGTTTTTGTACAAATATCAATGAAATCGCTTAGTTTGGACGAAATTGTGTCGTATTTGGCCGATTTTATGTTTCAAAAAACGGCGTCTGGGTCGGGGGGCGACCTGGGGGCGGTGTCTCGGAACCCGATCGGCCCCATGCCGAAATTATCACTGGTTCGCCCCAGGAGGCGCTATCTCAAATCCCCTGTGGGGGGCGAATGGCTGGAGATGCTCTAACAGGTTGACAAGGATGAGGATCCTTACCAGAATGAGAGGAGGTATGAAGAGTTTTGTGAAGCTAGAATGAAGCTTCCACTCGGATATGAGTTGTGCACCGTATGTTTTTTTTTTTTGAAGAGTCCCGGAGAAATGCATCACTACCGCGTGGAGATGTAAGTCATCACCAACACATTAATAATACTTTATTCTATCTTCTTGAGCATAACTGAGTTTTCATCTGCAGATGATTTTTCACTTCCGCAAAGATCATCGAATTCCAGGTGTCAAATGCAGTGAGCGATTATGTTACATTAGATTCCGCAGCTGCGAACATCACCAGCTGCACACATCCTATTGCACAAGTATTTGGGAGGTAAGGTGATTCCTGTCATGTGCATGCTGAAAGAAATTATGTGATAATCGATACTAACTTTTGTTCTTATTTTTAATGTAGACCAAGCCGGAGATGCGGAATGACAGGTTTTGTCGAGGAAGGGTGTGGTACAATCTGTTGAGAAGATTTGCAATAGCTGAAGGTGTCTACAACTATTGCCTGAGATTCAAGAACCAGATAGTCTGCTAGTAAAGCTAAAGAGAGATGAACTATTATATGCCTTTCTTGGATGATGGGTTTGACATGTCGTGTGAGAGCGATGTCAAACAATATATTGTGTGCATGGTGCATCAATTTTGTTGAGAGAATGGTTTCTTGGATGATGTGATGCAACTACAAGTTATCTTTACTTTGTTTGAATGAACTGTGTTTGCTGGAATGTTATTCACATTGGGGAAGATGGTGACAAGTGTCGGCTTCGTCATGGCGACATTCACTTATTGGTTATGAGTTTTACAGGTGTATCATGTGTTCACAGTTTACCGTAGGTTTAACTGTTTCTAGGAGAATTGTTGAGGATGGGTATTTCTGTTTAAGGTCTGCTTTGGGGCGAAACCTGCAGGTCGTGGTAAGAAGTGCCAAGGGAGTATTATGTGTTTTCTTTACTGATCATCCATTCATCCTGATGCTGTTCTGTGGACATGTGGTAGCATGTGATTCTGTTTAAAGTCCCAGGAGGTGTCTTCTCCTCAGTTTCATTTGGAATGTGAGTGCTCATTTGAAGATCAACTGCTCCTTTTCTTTAAGTATTGAAAAACTGAATTCTTACCAAGGATAGATGTGGTGGCATGATCGTAAAGGTTCTCCTTTGCGCTCCAGAATTAGAAGATTACATTTTTTTTCCAGATGTCCAATGGCTTGATATGTGGAAACCCATCCAGTCTTCGTGAAGTTCGAGTGCCAAGTGAACAGTTTCAGCAAGAAAACTCGAAAACCGGCAGTGTCCAGGATGTCAGTAGTTTGGAGGGGCTGTGTCTATGTGGAAGTGGAACACAAGAAATACGTCTTACTGTCAGCATAGTTTAACTAATTAAAGTAACACCGCCCATTCACTGTGCAAAGCCAGGATGAGCAAAGCTTGATTCGTGCTTTGCAGGATGAGCAAAGCCAGGAGAAGTCACTGCTGAGAATTTGGTATATGTGTCGGATGCCGGCAACAGAATATTTCAAAAGATGTGAGGCTGGGCTCCGGTGGCGATGAGGAAACTCTGAATTCAATGGCAGATTTTTCAGGCCTCCCCCACCCCTGTTCTTCTAGCAACTTCAATGAATACTAGTACTAGTTTATCAATGTTTTGCATCTAACCTGAATTATTTATCTCCTGTAGGTTTGTGCACTGAAGCTTGTTCCTTATATGAGAAGAAACAGAAGATATGTCGTCAGACATTTGGATCTCCACATATTTCAGTATAGTTATGGACTGTTGAAGGAGCAATGATTAGCTCCCCAAGCGCAGTTGGTTCTCCCAAAATGACAGCTACTAGGAAGATAGACTCAAGAAAGAAAGAGACATTAAAATAGCTCATTGATTCTTGTTGTCCAATGATATGTATTCTTCTTGTATCCTTTTAAGTCAACAAGATGCTGTAAAATAGCTCAGGTGGTAACAGCTGAAGTTACCACCTGCCAACAACTTGCGGCAGGACCTGGTTTCTATAAGGTTTTGCTCGATTTATCATGGGAGGTGTATATTTTTTTAACAACCTAGAGCCAAGCACTCTCTAACCTTTGCTCATCAGTCATTGATATTTTTGACATCTGTGTGGGAACTTCTAGTCCTCTAGCCTTATATATTCCCAGATTTACCCAAACTGACTGTAATCCTTCTCTCTTTAATTCATCACAATAATCTAAATTTCTCCTTGAGTTGTTCAATGCTCCCCTTAGTCCTTCACTGTTCAATTGATAACATCAGATTCGGTTCTTCTTAATATAGGGACAGCCCCTAATGTCAGCAGATATCAGTTCATGTAGTAGACCCACTCTGACTTCCACACTGCACCTCAGTACTGTCTCAGTTGAATTTGTAATGCTGCTAAAAAATCTTTGAGCTCGGGATATTATGCCACGTTCCTCAAATGCTATGGATGCAAATGTGCAGCCTGAAAAATGAAGATCATCACCAAATTTACTTCAATGGCATGAACTTCTTTCTTTTCAAACATGTGGAAAGCTGACCAAGAATAAAGAGAAATCCCCCCCCCCCCCCCGACTTTGAGAGGTCTGAAGAAAAACCACACCAAGACCTTAACCCACAATACTCGGCCGAGTATGAATTCACTATGGTGAGCAATATTATATAATTAAAATTCCACGAAAAGCTCACACTTTACAAAGATGGAATTTTGCACCTTCAACTACATATATAAGATGGATGCTGAAGATGTCTCTTGATATGGTGTCCACATTCTATTTTCAGAATTTGATGTTAGCATTCTTCTGAAGAAGCTGCAATCGTTAGAAATACTTGCCTATCTGGTAATGATTTGTGCATATTATTCAGCCCACTTTATAGCAAAGCTAGCATTATTTTTTAAGGTATGTGAAGCTAACTGTAACCTAGTGTATGTGGCTCCAGCTAAGAAACTGGAGGCCAAGGCCAAACAAGACAGAAATTGTGTCTCAAGATGAACCTAATAGATATATTGAAACAATATACAATAACAGAACTAATCAATGTGCTCTATGTATTTAGCTTTGGTGAGAAACATTACAAGTAGTTCAACAGCAATGCATACATGATTAGGAGCTCATTTCAGTATGGTCCATATTCAAACCAGGGAAAATAACACAAGATATGATCACCTTCACATTGCCTGACCGATACCAGTTTACCATGGTTAAAAAGCATCTGTTGCAATGTGCTGGAGTGCCAGTATTCAATGTTCAGAACAATTCCTGTAGAATTGTATCTACAGGCCTAGATTCTCCATAGGCCAAAATGTCATTTAGTCTCCACCTAGATGAATAAGAGGCAAGTGCCAGAGTACTATGCAGCATTGTCAAAACAAAGCTCCACAGTATAATATAAATAAACAAGCTACTAAGGTGCATTGGAAGAAAAAACATATACATTTCAAGCTTATCTATTACACATGCCACCCATTTGAAGCAACAGAGGAACATGCAGCATTTGATGCAGACCTTAGAGCTGGATTTTAACCCCTAACTCTCGCCAACTGCAATGTCCTCCAATCAATGATCATAATTTATTCCCTTTTCCATATAAAGCATTTGCATTATGTCATCTGCTATACAATTATATTATCTGGACAGGAAGAAAAACTCATAGATTGTCCAATGTTGGATACAGTTTTGTAAGACTAGGTGTTATCCATATGGGAGTAGGCCAGTTGGACCAAAGTGGAGGGGAGACAAGTTCCTCACTACTGTTATTTGCCAGGTCAAAAACTGCAATGTCACGCCGGTTATTCTTGTAAAAGGTTAGATACTTGTGGTCATCGGTAACATACACATTGTTTGCCTTCAACTGTGGATATTCTTCAGCAGAGAGGCAAAGTGATTGGTTCTGCCCAACCAACAACACATGATCCTTCAAGCTATTTATTTCCACATCCTTTTCAGGCATAGTCACAACTTCAAATATTTTGATCTTAGAGGTATAGTGGACATGCGTTGCAGTGTCAGCACATGGATCACAGTCAACCACATGTTGGGATCTAAAAACTTGCATCAGAACCCCACATGGAGCATGAACAATGTAAAATGTTGGACAACTGAAGATATCTGCCCAGGCTGCAATTAACTTCGTTGCGAGCACAGGGCGTGAAATGAGATCGAAGGCGTGAATTTCTCCTAGCGATGCCACTGCATATAACATACCATCTTTGTACACGCAGTCTTGAAAAAAACAACGTGGTTTCAGCCAGGTCCACTTGTCATCCCCTAACCAAGCAAATGAGAGTTGCCCATCTGGATCATGAATAAGCACCACGATGTAGCCTCCTGCGGATGCATCATAAAATACAAATGCCTTTTTCTGGAGGTATTGTCGCAGCTCGCCAAGATCAACGGCTTGAGGATCAGTGGTACTACGGTGCTCCGCCGTGTCCCGAGAGTAAATGTACTTACATAAGGCACCTGTTTCATCGAAAACTGGTGTCACTTGCGCGATGGTGATCACCGAGGGGAGAGCGATCTGTTCAGATGTGATGGGATTGACAATATGCATCTCGGACCTCTCATCTGCAGTTATCAGCCAGCCATTCGAGGACCCAATCAGATACCTACTGCGGATGGGTGGCTCCGGGAGAGTCAACTTGTATGACCTTTTCTCCACGAGGCTGTAGAGGCACGCAACGCTCTCGCCAGCAGATTCAGATGTGTATAAGAGGCACGGCGTCTGGCGCCGCTGGTACTGCCCAAGTTTACGCAGGCTGGAATATGCGGAGCGCCATGAGGAGCAGACGGAGCAGGCACGCATCAGGTCAGGGATCTCCAGGTGTGCAAATATGGACATCAGGACATCCTGTGGCAGCTCTGGCAAACAGGGAGGAAGAAGCCCTAGCACCCCAGGCACTCTGAAGACTAGACTCGATACCCTGGATACGCTACAGGTACCACCCATTGGAGATAAATCAGTTTCAGAACAACAATTGCTCGTTGGAAGGTTGGAATCCTGGATGGGGCACACAGAGGGCACCGCCAGGCAGGCTCTTGGGCGTACTTATGGGTGGCCTCCCCTCCTGCTGGGAGCTGATTCTGTGACGGAAATCCGACTCCGATTACGCCACTCCCAAAAAAGGTTTGAACTTTAAATCGAACTCCTCTGCAGGATTGAACCGAAACCGAGTGACGGAAGAACAGAACTAACCCGCGGGAGTATGGCGGGCTCAACAGCCCTGTTTGGCAAACCACGAGGAGGCAGGAGGTGGCGGCGAGGTGGGGATTCGCTCGGCCTCCGTCGCCTTCGTCGTCAGATGCGGTAACCAACCGGGAATGATACAGCGGTGGCGGGAGGGCATGTGGAGGTGGGATTGTATAGCAGAAGGATGACGGCGGGGTGGGGACTCGTCGGAGGCAGTGCTTCGGCGGGCGGCGGCGGCGGCGACCGCTGGGTGGTTTGGTTACTGGGCAAAGGCTGATAGGCCTGGGACAGGTAGCAGGACCGCCCTTTGCTGAAATGGGGAAAAACACCTTGGATTTTCATTAGCAGTGCCAATTTATGACAACACTCCCTTTTTTAACTCTACAGTATTTTAAAAACACAAATACTTTTTGCAAATAAATAGAAAACAGACATAACATACACATATATTCATCCCAATAAATTGCACGTACTCACACTCTATCCATATGAGTACCTTCAAAAAACTGATCTAACGGGTCACGAGATTGAATAAATCAACACAGACGCCTAGTTGTCGACGGGAACATCGACATCCGCTCAAAAAATATTTCATCTTTATTCGATACACATTCGCTTAGTCAACTTTTTCTAAAACAACGACGCGTTCAGCACATGCAGGCACACTCCACCCTATGAATGTACAGATGTACACTCTATCCTATGATGAAGTCGATGTACATGTCATCCTAGTGATAGAATAGCCAGGGAAGTCAAATAAATGGTGGACTAGTTCCTCCACAAGAAATCTAATCATCTAAGTTATGCTTCGCTTGATTAATCAGTGTTGTGGGCTTCTACATGGTTCAATTGTTACAATTCGACAATAGAGTGATGCAATGTCGAGGGAACGGGCAGGGGTGAGAAAGTGACAATGTGACGCCTAGGGTTATGGTTTCTTCATGCATATGTTCAAACCAATATGGCCACTCTGGCCATGGCATTTCTACGTAAATAAGGGCAACCCTCGATTTTGCTATTCCTTGGATCGTTCTACGACCCCCCCCCCCCTTAAACCAGTTTTTGCCGAGTTGGACCATCTCTATCAGCTATAGCGGGTTACGGATGTTTTGTTAAACTTGTAGCCATATTTTATTTCGTCGTTTCTCTAGAAATGTGAACAAGTACCCCATGCTCCTTTGACCTTCTGCTCGGGACTAACCGACACTTTGCGCATGGTCGCGTACCATTTAAAAATTATTTTGTAAGTCAAAAATAAATGTTCTAAAATACTAAGCCAGATAAATAAATAAAACTTGATTTGGGCAGCCGCTTCCTCTCTCCGTTCATCCCAAAGCCACCTAAAATCCTTCCAAAACCTAGCCCAAAAGCCCCCTCCTCCCAAAAACCCATGTCTTTAAAAGCAGGTCATCCTTCCAGTTATGGGGAAACCATAGATATCCTCCTCCATTTCTGCGTCGGCCACCACCTGCGTCGTTGCCCAATCGCTATCAACCGCTCTCGCGCCACTGCTTGTCAATCGCAGTTGCAAGCTGGCCCAGATCTCTACTATCAGATCGCCAATCCAATGGCCATGAACCCGCCCACGCCTCCCAAACCAAACCCAATCCTTCGGGTCACACCTTGGCCCATTTGATGCCCTCGGAAGCCCATCCGGTTGCGGCACCCGCTCCTACACGAGTTCCCTAGGTCGTGATGTCATATGCCCGTAGCATCGCCTTCGACCTTGCGCCGTCATAGACCCGCGTCCGACTGGCGGAGCCTCGGCAGGACAATCTCTAGCACTACTAGGGAAAACTTTATACACAGAACTTTAGCAGTAGCGCGTGTTAAAAAACCACGCTAGTGCTACGTAGCAGTAGTGCGTTGGCGTAAACCGTGCTACAGATACAATTGTAGCAGTAGCACGCCTGAAGATAAAAGCGCTACTACTAAAATCCCCAATGCTTAGGTGATAGGCTACAAATAGTAGTAGCGATCTATGTGAAGGAAATATGCCCTAGAGGCAATAATAAAGTTATTATTTATTTCCTTATATCATGATAAATGTTTATTATTCATGCTAGAATTGTATTAATCGGAAACATAATACATGTGTGAATACATAGACAAACAGAGTGTCACTAGTATGCCTCTACTTGACTAGCTTGTTAATCAAAGATGGTTATGTTTCCTAACCATGAACAAGGAGTTGTTATTTGATTAACAAGGTCACATCATTAGTTGAATGATCTGATTGACATGACCCATTCCGTTAGCTTAGCACACGATCGTTTAGTATGTTGCTATTGCTTTCTTCATGACATATACATGTTCCTATGACTATGAGATTATGCAACTCCCGTTTACCGGAGGAACACTTTGGGTACTACCAAACGTCACAACGTAACTGGGTGATTATAAAGGAGTACTATAGGTGTCTCCAAAGGCAGATGTTGGGTTGGCGTATTTCGAGATTAGGATTTGTCACTCCGATTGTCGGAGAGGTATCTCTGGGCCCACTCGATAATGCACATCACTTAAGCCTTGCAAGCATTACAACTAATGAGTTAGTTGTGAGATGATGTATTACAGAACGAGTAAAGAGACTTGCCGGTAACGAGATTGAACTAGGTATTGGATACCGACGATCGAATCTCGGGCAAGTAACATACCGATGACAAAGGGAACAACGTATGTTGTTATGCGGTCTGACCGATAAAGATCTTCGTAGAATATGTAGGAGCCAATATAGGCATCCAGGTCCCGCTATTGGTTATTGACCGGAGACGTGTTCTCGAACCGTAGGGTCCGCACGGTTAAGATTTCGATGACGGTTATATTATGAGTTTGTGAGTTTTGATGTACCGAAGGAGTTCGGAGTCCCGGATGAGATCGGGGACATGACGAGGAGTCTCGAAATGGTCGAGACGTAAAGATCGATATATTGGACGACTATATTCGGAGTTCGGAAAGGTTCGAGTCATTCGGTATTTATCGAGTACCGGAGAGTTACGGGAATTCGCCGGGAGAAGTATTGGGCCTTATGGGCCATACGGGAAAGAGAGAGGGCTGCCCTAGGCAGGTCGCGCGCCCCCCCCCTTGCCCTAGTCTGAATTGGGCTGGGGAGGCCGCACCCTCCTTCCTTCCTTCTCTCTTCCCTTCCTAGTCTCCTACTCCTAATACATGGAAGGATCCCTAGTTGGACTAGGAAGGGGAATCCTACTCCGGTGGGAGTAGGACTCCCCTATGGCGCGCCTCCTCCCTAGGCGGCCTCCTCCTCCCTCCCTCCTTTATATACGGGGCAGGGGCACCCCATAGACACACAAGTTGATCCTTGAGATCGTTCCTTAGCCGTGTCAGTGCCCCCTCCACCATAATCCACCTCGGTCATATCGTTGCGGTGCTTAGGCGAAGCCTGCGTCGATAGAACATCAAGATCGTCCACCACGTCGTCTTGCCGACGAACTCTCTCTCCGGAGCTTTGCTGGATCGGAGCCCGAGGGCGTCACCGAGCTGTACGTGTGTCAAGAACTCGGGCGCCGAATGCTGGCGCTGGGATCGGTTGGATCGCGAGGAGAACGTCGACTACTTCCTCTACGTTGTGATCGCTTCGCCGGTCTCACGAGGGTGCGTAGACAACACTCTCCCTCTCGTTGCTATGCATCACCATGATCTTGCGTGTGCGTAGGAAATTTTTGAAATTACTCGTTCCCCAACAGTGGCATCCGAGCCTAGGTTTTATGCGTTGATGTTATATGCACGAGTAGAACACAAGTGAGTTGTGGGCGATATAAGTCATACTGCCTACCAAGATGTCATACTTTGGTTCAGCGGTATTGTGAGATGAAGCGGCCGGACCGACATTACGCCAGACGCTTACGCGAGACTGGTTTCACCGTTACGAGCACTCGTGCTTAAAGGTGACTGGCGGGTGTCTGTCTCTCTCACTTTAGTTGAACCGAGTGTGGCTACGCCGGTCCTTGAGAAGGTTAAAAGCAGTTCTATTTGTGAAGTATCGTTGTGGTTTTGATGCGAGGTGAGATTGGTTCTTGCTTAAGCCCGTAGCAGCCACGTAAAATTTGCAACAACAAAGTAGAGGACGTCTAACTTGTTTTTGCAGGGCATGTTGTGATGTGATATGGTCAAGGCGTGATGCTATATGTTATTGTATGAGATGATCATGTTTTGTAACCGAAGTTATCGGCAATGGCAGGAGCCATATGGTTGTCGCTTTATTGTATGAAATGCAACGCATCTGTAATTGCTTTACTTTATCACTAAGCGGTAGCGATAGTCGAGAAGCAATAGATGGCGAAACGACAACGATGCTACGATGGAGATCAAGGTGTCGCACCGGTGGCGATGGTGATCACGACGGTGCTTCGGAGATGGAGATCACAAGCACAAGATGATGATGGCCATATCATATCACTTATATTGATTGCATGTGATGTTTATCCTTTATGCATCTTATCTTGCTTTGATTGACGGTAGCATTTTAAGATGATCTCTCACTAAAATTATCAAGAAGTGTTCTCCCTGAGTATGCACCGTTGCCAAAGTTCGTCGTGCCCAGACACCACGTGATGATCGGTGTGATAAGCTCTCGTCCATCTACAACGGGTGCAAGCCAGTTTTGCACACGCAGAATACTCAGGTTATACTTGACGAGCCTAGCATATGCAGATATGGCCTCGGAACACGGAGACCGAAAGGTCGAGCGTGAATCATATAGTAGATATGATCAACATAAGATGTTCACCATTGAAAACTACTCCATATCACGTGATGATCGGTTATGGTTTAGTTGATTTGGATCACGTGATCACTTAGATGACTAGAGAGATGTCTGTCTAAGTGGGAGTTCTTAAGTAATATGATTAATTGAACTTAAATTTATCATGAATTAGTCCTGGTAGTATTTTGCAAATTATGTTGTAAGATCAATAGCTTGCGTAGTTGCTTTCATATGTTTATTTTGATATGTTCCTAGAGAAAATTGTATTGAAAAATGTTAGTAGCAATGATGCGGATTGGATCCGCGATCTGAGGTTTATCCTCAATGCTGCACAGAAGAATTATGTCCTTAATGCACCGCTAGGTGACAGACCTATTGCAGGAGCACATGCAGACGTTATGAACGTTTGGCTAGCTCAATATGATGACTACTTGATAGTTTTGTGCACCATGCTTTATGGCTTAGAATCGGGACTTCAAAGATGTTTTGAACATCATGGACCATATAAGATGTTCCAGGAATTGAAGTTAATATTTCAAGCAAATACCCGAGATGAGAGATATGAAGTCCTCTACAAGTTCTATAAGCTAAATGATGGAGGAGAATCGCTCAACTAGTGAGCATGTGCTCAGATTGTCTGGGTACTTCAATTGCTTGAATCAAGTGGGAGTTAATCTTCCAGATAAGATAGTGATTGACTGAATTCTCTAGTCACCATCACCAAGTTAGTAGAACTTCGTGATGAACTATAGTATGCAAGGGATGATGAAAATGATTCCCGAGTTTTTCATGATGATGAAATTGATGAAGGTAGAAATCAAAGAAGAACATCAAGTGTTGATGGTTAACAAGACCACTAGTTTCAAGAAAAGGGCAAAGGGATAGAAGGGAACTTCAAGAAGAACGGCAAGCAAGTTGCTGCTCAAGTGAAGAAGCCCAAGTCTGGACCTAAGCACGAGACTAAGTGCTTCTACTGCAAAGGGACTGGTTCTTCGAAGCGAACTACCCCAAGTATTTGGCGGATAAGAAGGATGGCAAAGTAAACAAAGGTATATTTGATATACATGTTATTGATGTGTACTTTACTAGTGTTTATAGCAACCCCTCGGTATTTGGTACTGGTTCAGTTGCTAAGAGTAGTAACTCGAAACGGGAGTTGCAGAATAAACAAAAACTAGTTAAGAGTGAAGTGACGATGTGTATTGAAAGTAGTTTCAAGATTGATATGATCATCATCGCACACTCCCTATACTTTCGGGATTAGTGTTGAACCTAAATAAATGTTATTTGGTGTTTGCTTTGAGCATGAATATGATTTGATCGTGTTTATTGCAAAACGGTTATTCATTTAAGTAAGAGAATAAACTGTTGTTCTGTTTACATGAATAAAACCTTATATGGTTACACACCAATGAAAATGGTTCATTGGATCTCGATCGTAGTGATACATATAATCATAATATTGAAACCAAAAGATGCAAAGTTAATAATGATAGTGCAACTTATTTGTGGCACTGCCGTTTAGGTCATATTGGTGTAAAGCGCATGAAGAAACTCCATGCTGATGGGATTTTGGAATCACTTGATTATGAATCACTTGATGCTTGCGAACCATGCCTCATGGGCAAGATGACTAAAACTCCGTTCTCCGGAACAGTGGAGCGAGCAACTGACTTATTGGAAATAATACATACTGATGTATGCGATCCAATGAGTGTTAAGGCTCATGGCGGTATCGTTATTTTGACCTTCACAGATGATTTGAGCAGATATGGGTATATCTACTTGATGAAACATAAGTCTGAAATAGTTGAAAGGTTCAAAGAATTTCAGAGTGAAGTGGAAAAATCATCGTGACAAGAAAATAAGGTTTCTACGATCGATCGGAGACAAATATTTGAGTTACGAGTTTGGTCTTCAATTAAAACAATGTGGAATAGTTTCACAAATTCATGCCACCGAACACCACATCATAATGGTGTGTCCGAATGTCATAACCGTACTTTATTGGATATAGTACAATCTATGATGTTTCTTACCGATTTACCAATATCGTTTTGGGATCATGCATTAGAGACAGCTGCATTCACGTTAAATAGGGCACCATCTAAATCCGTTGAGGCGACACTATATGAACTGTGGTTTAGCAAGAAACCAAAGTTGTCGTTTCTTAAAGTTTGGGGCTGCGATGCTTATGTGAAAAAAAAGTTTCATCCTGATAAGCTCAAACCCAAATCGGAGAAGTGCGTCTTCATAGAATACCCAAAGGAAATTGTTGGGTACACCTTCTATCACAGATCCGAAGGCAAAACATTCGTTGCTAATAAATGGATCCTTTCTAGAGAAGGGGTTTCTCTCGAAAGAAGTGAGTGGGAGGAAAGTAGAACTTGCTGAGGTAATTGTACCTTCTCCCTTATTGGAAAGTAGTTCATCACAGAAATCTGTTCCTGTGACTACTACACCAATTAGTGAGGAAGCTAATGATGATGATCATGTAACTTCGATCAAGTTACTACAGAACCTCGTAGATAAACCAGAGTGAGATCCGCACCAGAGTGGTACGGTAATCCTATTCTGGAAGTCATGTTACTAGACCATGATGAACCTACGAACTATGAGGAAGCGATGATGAGCCCAGATTCCACGAAATGGCTTGAGGCCATGAAATCTGAGATATGATCCATGTATGAGAACAAAGTGTAGACTTTGATTGACTTGCCCGATGATCGGTGAGTCATTAAGAATAAATGGATCTTCAAGAGGAAGACGGACGTTGATAGTAGTGTTACTATCTACAAAGCTAGACTTGTCGAAAAAAGGTTTTTTGACAAAGTTCAAGGTGTTGAATACGATGAGATTTTCTTACTCGTATCGATGCTTAAAAGTCTGTCCGAATCATGTTAGCAATTGCCGCATTTTATGAAATCTGGCAAATGGATAAACAAAACTGCATTCCTTGATGGAGTTATTAAAGAAGAGTTGTATGTGATGCAACCAAGAGGTTTTGTCAATCCTAAAGGTGTTAACAAAATGTGCATCTATGGACTGGTGCAAGCATCTCGGAGTTGGAATATACGCTTTGATAAGTTGATCAAAGCATATAGTTTATCTGACTTGCAAAGTGAAGCCTGTATTTACTAGAAAGTGAGTGGGAGCACTACAGCATTTCTGATAAGTATATGTGAATGACATATTGTAGATCGGAAATAATGTAGAATTATTCTGCAAAGCATAAAGGAGTGTTTGAAAGGAGTTTTTTCAAAGAAAGACCTCGGTGAAGCTGCTTACATATTGAGCATCAATATCTATAGAGATAGATCAAGACGCTTGATAAGTTTTTTCAATGAGTACATACCTTGACAAGATTTTGAAGTAGTTCAAAATGGAACAGTCAAAGAAAGGTGTGAAATTGAGTAAGACTCAAAACCCGACCACGGCAGAAGATAGAAAGAGAATGAAAAGTCATTCCCTATGCCTTGGCCATAGGTTCTATAAAGTATGCCATGCTGTGTACTAGATCTATTGTATACCCTACACTGAGTTTGGCAAGGGAGTACAATAGTGATCTAGGATTAGATCACTGGACATTGGTCAAAATTATCCTTAGTGGAATAAGGATATGTTTCTCGATTGTGGAGGTGAAAAAAGGTTCGTCGTAAAGGGTTACGTCGATGCAAGTTTTGACACCAATCTGGATGACTCTAAGTCTCGATCTAGATACATATTGAAAGTGGGAGCAATTAGCTAGAGTAGCTCCGTGCAGAGCATTGTAGACATAGAAAATTGCAAAATACATAACGGATCTGAATGTGGAAGACTCGTTGACTAAGATTCTCTCACAAGCAAAACATGATCACACCTTAGTACTCTTTGGGTGTAAATCACATAGCGATGTGAACTAGATTACTGAATCTAGTAAACCCTTTGGGTGTTGGTCACATGGCGATGTGAACTATAGGTGTTAATCACATGGTGATGTGAACTATCAATGTTAATCACATGGTGATGTGATCTAGATTATTGACTCTAGTGCAAGTGAGAGACTGAAGGAAATATGCCCTAGAGGCAATAATAAAGTTATTATTTATTTCCTTATATCATGATAAATGTTTATTATTCATGCTAGAATTGTATTAATCGGAAACATAATACATGTGTGAATACATAGACAAACAGAGTGTCACTAGTATGCCTCTACTTGACTAGCTTGTTAATCAAAGATGGTTATGTTTCCTAACCATGAACAAGGAGTTGTTATTTGATTAACAAGGTCACATCATTAGTTGAATGATCTGATTGACATGACCCATTCCGTTAGCTTAGCACACGATCATTTAGTATGTTGCTATTGCTTTCTTCATGACATATACATGTTCCTATGACTATGAGATTATGCAACTCCCGTTTACCGGAGGAACACTTTGGGTACTACCAAACGTCACAACGTAACTGGGTGATTATAAAGGAGTACTACAGGTGTCTCCAAAGGCAGATGTTGGGTTGGCGTATTTCGAGATTAGGATTATCACTCCGATTGTCGGAGAGGTATCTCTGGGCCCACTCGGTAATGCACATCACTTAAGCCTTGCAAGCATTACAACTAATGAGTTAGTTGTGAGATGATGTATTACAGAACGAGTAAAGAGACTTGTCGGTAACGAGATTGAACTAGGTATTGGATACCGACGATCGAATCTCGGGCAAGTAACATACCGATGACAAAGGGAACAACGTATGTTGTTATGCGGTCTGACCGATAAAGATCTTCGTAGAATATGTAGGAGCCAATATGGGCTTCCAGGTCCCGCTATTGGTTATTGACCGGAGACGTGTCTCGGTCATGTCTACATTGTTCTCGAACCGTAGGGTCCGCACGCTTAAGGTTTCGATGACGGTTATATTATGAGTTTATGAGTTTTGATGTACCGAAGGAGTTGAGTCCCGGATGAGATCGGAGACATGACGAGGAGTCTCGAAATGGTCGAGACGTAAAGATCGATATATTGACGACTATATTCGGAGTTCGGAAAGGTTCCGAGTCATTCGGTATTTATCGAGTACCGGAGAGTTACGGAATTCGCCGGGAGAAGTATTGGGCCTTATGGGCCATACGGAAAGAGAGAGGGCTGCCCTAGGCATGTCGCGCCCCCTTGCCCTAGTCCGAATTGGGCTGGGGGGGGCCGCACCCTCCTTCCTTCCTTCTCTCTTCCCTTCCTAGTCTCCTACTCCTAATACATGGAAGGATCCCTAGTTGGACTAGGAAGGGGAATCCTACTCCGGTGGGAGTAGGACTCCCCTATGCGCGCCTCCTCCCTAGGCTGGCCTCCTCCTCCCTCTCTCCTTTATATACGGGGGCAGGGGCACCCCATAGACACACAAGTTGATCCTTGAGATCGTTCCTTAGCCGTGTGCGGTGCCCCCCTCCACCATAATCCACCTCGGTCATATCGTTGCGGTGCTTAGGCGAAGCCCTGCGTCGGTAGAACATCAAGATCGTCACCACGCCGTCGTGCTGACGGAACTCTCTCCCCGGAGCTTTGCTGGATCGGAGCCCGAGGAGCGTCACCGAGCTGTACGTGTGTCAAGAACTCGGAGGCGTCGGAGTAACGGCGCTGGGATCGGTTGGATCGCGAGGAGAACGTACGACTACTTCCTCTACGTTGTGATCGCTTCCGCTTCGGTCTACGAGGGTACGTAGACAACACTCTCCCCTCTCGTTGCTATGCATCACCATGATCTTGCGTGTGCGTAGGAATTTTTTTGAAATTACTACGTTCCCCAACATTATGGTGAACAGCGCTACCGCTACATGCTTTGTAGCAGCGTGTTTACGCAGAAAGGCGCTACTGATAAAGGAAATAAAATTAAATGAAAAAAATAGAAAAGTAAATGAAAATGAAAGAAATAGAAAAGAAGAAAGGAAAAAAATTTAAAATGTAACGAAAAATAAATAAAAAAGGGGAAAAAAGAGAAAGGAATAGCAGTAGCGCATATCCAGGAACACGCTATAGCTAGCTTAGCAGTAGCGCACTTCCTGAAAAGCGCTACTGCTACTTTTGACTTAACTGCGCGGTTCGTTCTTCCCCACGGCCACTTCCCCCAAATCCCAACTCCTCCGATGTCGCCGCCGGCGTCGCCCATCGGCCGCCGCACGCTCTCCCGTCGCTCTCCGCACACCCTCGACACCGCCCCCGACCCCGGATTCGACGCCGCCGCCGACCCGACCTCGGCGCCGCCCGACCTCGACGCCGCCCCGACCCGACCTCGATGCCACCCTCCGCCGCGCGCCCGAGCCCCGACCCCGACCAACGCCGCCTGCCCCTCCCTCGCCGCAGGCACCCGAGGTGAGCACGCCTCCTCCTCCCCTCCCCTACCTCTGCCTAGGGTTCTTCAAATTTTTATTGCGTCAAATTAGTTAGCGTTCATCTATTGCATCAAATTTCGGATTATCCGCTACCACTTTCCACCCCTAGGTTCATCAAATTAGATGGTAATTAGGGCAGTAGTTCCTAGGTACTAATTAGTTAGTAAGAACTAGGTACTAATTAGGTACTAGTTTATTTTTATTTATAGTAAGTTTATTTTTAGTAAGAACTAGTTGAATTAATAGAACTAGTTGAACATGTAACATTTGTTGTTATTTTTTTTGGTTAAAGCAATTATTCCCGCATCGACGTCGACGATGCCTATCCCGCATCCTCGTCGTCGACTCAGCGGAGGACACCTGCTTGACCAGATGGGCCATGTCCGGGACTGGGCTTCGCCAGGCTAGTACTGGGAGGCGCTACCTACCGGGGGGCGCAGCTTGGTGAGGAGTCAGTCCGTCGTTGACCCGAACCTTCTTTGGTGGCGGTCGTGTGGGCCAGTGATGGTCCAGAGGCTTGAGGACCCCGCGGAGGTGGTACATCACCGTGTTAGCGAGGAGGACACGCACGTCCATTGCTACTTGGTTGCGTTGGAGCACAGGTTCTCCAATACCTGGCAGGTTCTCCAGGGATCTCAATGGAGCTATGATCCTGTGATGGTTCCTTCTCTTTGGGTGTCCACCGCCCGTGCCGATACCCGTCGCTCGCTAGGGTTTTAGTTGTATTAGAGATGTTATATGTATGATACTATTCGGGTTGTATTAGTGATAATATTCGACGATGTCACTAGTAGAAAAGGGGGCAATGGTCCAGGCCGGTCCAGCCCATTAGTCCCGGTTCAAACCAGAACCGGGACCAATGGGGGCATCGGACCCGGTTCGTGAGCCCCGGGGGCCGGCCGGGCCACGTGGGCCATTGGTCCCGGTTCGTCTGGACCTTTTGGTCCCGGTTGGTAGGATGAACCGGGACCAATGATCCCCGCTCCTGGCCAACAACCATTAGTCCCGGTTCTTGGCACGAACCGGGACCAAAGGGAATCCATTAGTCGGTTAAATGACGACCAACCGGGACCAATGGTGGTGCCTATATATACCCCATGCGAAAGAGCAGAGCACACTACTGTTTTTTTGGCCGAGGGGAGAGGGCTTAGTGGTGCTCTAGCTCACCTCATATGCACACAAGGTGTTCGATGGAATGCCCTAGCCACACTACTTAAGGTTTCTCCTCTCCAAGCTCGACCGCCAAGCTCCATTTTCCTCCATATTTGTCTAGGTTTAGCGGTCCGTCACGCCCCGTCTCCGTCTTCAACGTCGTCGATCACCCGCACCGATCTCATCGGCGGCACCACCGTGGTGAGCCTCTTGTTCTTATCTTCTTTCCGAAAGGAAAAATATTCTTATTTGTATGTTTAGATAGATATATACTTGTATAATTTTCTTACTTTTATTATTGCATCTTATATAGTGCGATGGTTTTGGTATCCGCCCCCGTCGGCCCTCGTCCTGTCTATGATTCGGATGTGGTATATATTATCTTTTCATAACTATTGGTTCATTTATTGTTTATGACAATTATGCCGACCAACGTGACATAGATTTTATTCATCTAGGAGGTTGTTGAACCGAAATTCCAACCGACCCTATTGTCGAGAGGTTAAATTTAGTTGAAGAAGAAAACAATTTGTTGAAGGAAAAATTAGAAAAATTGAGGAGGAGAAGATGATATTGGAGTTGCATGTTGCGGATGTAAATCGATGATCACAAGATCAAGATGGATGCAATGCGCTTGAAGATTAGAAAGATTAGAAAATATGCCATTCATACCGAGGCTTGGTATCATTATGTCGTTGGATCGGTTGTTACATTGGTTGCGATTATGATCGCATTTGTTTTCGCATTGAAATGTTTTACATAGTTTCAGTGTATGGTTTAATTAATTTAGATGCTCTGCAGAGCTTTATGTTGTTAGATGAGAACTATGTATGTACTTTGGTTTTAATGTGATGATGAACTTCTATTAATTTGATCACTTAATTAATTATCTATTCATGATCTCTCTAATGATTTTTGACACACTTAATTATATATAATGCACACAGATGAACCGGCAATGGATGTACGGTTCAAGACACACCTCCGAGTACATTAAGGGCGTGCATAATTTTCTCGAAGTGGCTGAGGCAAACAAGCAGAATGGTTTTATGTGTTGTCCATGCCCTATATGTGGGAATACGAAGTCTTACTCTGACCGGAAAATCCTGCACACCCACCTGCTTTACAAGGGTTTCATGCCACACTATAATGTTTGGACGAGGCACGGAGAAATAGGGGTTATGATGGAAGAAGATAGGTCTCCCTAAATCGCGGTATGAGGGGAGACTGACTGGAAAAGGCACGCTTGGAAAGGACTCAATAATATGCAGGGACGGATATTCTTGGTCTCAAGCCCACTACACAGTTCTACAGAACTCTACCTTGGTGACCCGTATGTCGATGAACACAAGAACAGTCTGCGCTTCAAACACCCGGAGCAGTGCGACGACTGGATTACATGTGAACACATCAGGACTTTCAGCAGTTGGTTGGAAGCACGTATCAGAGGTGACAGCACTGTTTGTGAGGAGCTGTACTTGTTATCCAGGGGACCATCTTTGACCGTATTGATTTGGAAAGGATACGAGATAAATGGGAATACATTTTACACGATTGACCAAGATCAAAAGAGCACCAACCAAAACAGCGGTGTCCGCTTTGATGCAACAACCGAGAGGGGAAAGGACACATATTATGGTTACATAGTGGACATATGGGAACTTGACTACGGACATGATTTTAAGGTCCCTTTGTTTAAGTGCAAATGGGTCAATCTGTCGAGGCGAGTGCAGTGTAGACCCACGAGACGGAATGACAACAGTGGATCTGAAAAATCTTGGGTACACTGACGAACCGTTCGTACTAGCCAATGATGTGGCACAGGTTATCTATGTGAAGGACATGTCCAGTAGACCGAGAAAGAGAAAAGATAAGGAAGCAAATACATCATACGATGAGCCAAAGCGCCACATAGTTCTTTCAGGAAAAAGGGACATCGTGGGAGTGGAGGACAAGACAGACATGTCTCAAGATTATGAAAAGTTTCATGAAATTCCTCCTTTAAAGTCAAGGCTGACCCAAAGATCCCGATAAACGATGAAGATTATCCATGGTTACGGCGCAATAAGCAAATGACACAAGCGAAGAAAAAGTGAAGACTTTCTCCGCAACTATTGTTCGCTTATGATACCATTATATTGTATGGCGATGAGTATGATACCATTTTTCGTTTTGTACATGCACATGCTATGTGTGGGTCAATTTATGATATACCATGCCAACTTTCAACTTTTTCAGAGTTCATTTGAAATGTCTTATGGTTCGCCCTTGTAATAATTAAAAATAGCAACAATAAGTATTTTGTTGTAAGTAGAAACAAAATAAATTAAATAAAGCAAGAAAGAAAACAAAAAAAGTGTTTTCAAATTTGAAAATTAGTAATGGCACTAACAGAAAGTTTATAATTTTCCTAAAACTAGAAGCAAAAAGATTTAAAAAATAGAGCAAAAACAAAAGAAAATAAATAATGCAGAAAACAAAACAAAAAAACAACAATAAGTATTTTGTTGTAAGTAGAAACAAAATAAATTAAATAAAGCAAGAAAGAAAACAAAAAAAAGTGTTTTCAAATTTGAAAATTAGTAATGGCACTAACAGAAAGTTTATAATTTTCCTAAAACTAGAAGCAAAAAGATTTAAAAATAGAGCAAAAAACAAAAGAAAATAAATAATGCAGAAAACAAAACAAAAAACAACAATAAGTATTTTGTTGTAAGTAGAAACAAAATAAATTAAATAAAGCAAGAAAGAAAAAAAAAAAAGTGTTTTCAAATTTGAAAATTAGTAATGGCACTAACAGAAAGTTTATAATTTTCCTAAAACTAGAAGCAAAAAGATTTAAAAATAGAGCAAAAACAAAAGAAAATAAATAATGCAGAAAACAAAACAAAAAACAACAATAAGTATTTTGTTGTAAGTAGAAACAATATAAATTAAATAAAGCAAGAAAGAAAACAAAAAAAAGTGTTTTCAAATTTGAAAATTAGTAATGGCACTAACAGAAAGTTTATAATTTTCCTAAAACTAGAAGCAAAAAGATTTAAAAAATAGAGCAAAAAACAAAAGAAAATAAATAATGCAGAAAACAAAACAAAAAAACAACAATAAGTATTTTGTTGTAAGTAGAAACAATATAAATTAAATAAAGCAAGAAAAAAAATGCCACCTACTGGGCCGCCACGGCCTGAATACGACTGGTATCCCTATTTCGGGCCAGGATTCAGGCCCGCAGATGGCCCAGAAGGTCCAACAGGCAACGAAGGAGCAAATAGGCCCGTAAGCCTGCAGTTCAAAGGAGTTCAAGAGGGAGCGCAGCGGGCTTATAAACCATCGCGCCCCTCTCAACTAGCGAGGTGGGACTAAACTTTGGCCCGACGCTGGCAGCTGAGGCCTTTGGTCCCGGTTGGTGGCTCCAACCGGGACTAAAGGAGCTTTAGTCCGGTTGTAGGCCACCAACCGGGACCAAAGGTCAGCTTCCCGCCCTTTGGGCTGCCGAAAAGAGGCCTTTGGTCCGGTTGGTGGCACCAACCGGGACTAAAGACAGTAGTCGGTTGGTGCCACCAACAGGGACTAAAGGATGTGCTATATAAGCAGCACTTGGCGTTTCCGCCAATCGCCACTTCTCCCCGACGCCCCTGCTCCTCCTCGTCATTGCCGCCGCCGCGCCCTACTCCACCTTGTTGTCGCCGCCGCCGCCGACGCCGTCAGCTACTCGCCTTCGCCGTCGCCGCCGCCCCTGTGAGCATAGCCTGCTCGCGCCCCTCCGTCCAGCGCCCTGCTGCGTCCACCGCGCCGCCGCCCTGCCTGCGCCCGCTGCGCGCCGCTGCCCTGCCTGCGCGCACGCTGCCGCCCCCATCTGCTTGTGCGGTGCGCCGCCGCCCTGCCTGCCTTGCCGCCCCATGCCTTCCCCCGCCCTGCCCTGCCCTGCATTTTTTGTTCATTGCATTTTTTTCATATGTATAATGTATATATGTATGTGGTATACCTATATATATATGTGATGAATGGTCGATGTGGCTATATATGTATGTATGAATATAATGTTCATAGCATTTTTTTTGTTTATATATGTTTTTCATATATGTATTAATTTTATATTTAGGTTGTTAGTAGATATCGATCGATTTTAGGTTAGTGCATTTTAGGTTAGTGTAGAGGAGAAAGTAAAATAAGGAAAAGGAAGAAAAGAGGAAGAAGGAAGAAGGAAGAAGAAGAAGAAGAAGAAAAAGAAGAAAAAAAAGAGGAGAAGAAGTGTGTATATGTGTGTATGTATATATATGTGTACATATTCATAGTATTTTTTCAGTAAGTGTATTTTTTTGTTCATTGCATTTTTTCATATGTATAATGTATATATGTATGTGGTAGCTATATATATATGTGATGAATGGATGTGGCTATATATGTATGCATGTATGAATATAATGTTCATATAGCATTTTTTTGTTTATATATGTTTTTTCATATATGTATTAATTTTATATTTAGGTTGTTAGTAGATATCGATCGATTTTAGGTTAGTGCATTTTAGGTTAGTGTAGAGGAGAAAGTAAAATAAGGAAAAGGAAGAAAAGAGGAAGAAGGAAGAAGGAAGAAGAAGAAGAAAAGAATGAGAGGAAGTAAAATAAGAAGAGGAAGAAAGGAGAAAAGAGGAGAGGAAGAAGAGGAGAAATAAATAAGAAGAGGAAAAAGAAGAAAAGAAGAGGAGAAGAAGAAAGGAATAGAGGAGAAGAAGAAAAATAGAAGAAAAAATTCTATTTTTCTTCTTCTCTATTCCTTTCTTCTTCTCCTCTTTTTTTTTCTTCTTTACTTCTTCTTCTTCTTCCTTCTTCCTTCTTCCTCTTTTCTTCCTTTTCCTTAATTATTTTCCTTTCTCGAGGGAGAAGAAGAAAAGAAGAGGAGAAGAAGAAAGAAAGGAAAGGAGAAAGAAGAAACTTAAACACGAGGGGTGGTACCGATACCCCTCCCGATATGTATATGTATGTCGCGTCGTTGTCGATATAATTAACCCCTCTAGATACAACTGCAGCAGCCCCTCGGCCCTCTCGCTCGACCAAAACTCTCGAGGACACCCAAACCCTAGAGAGAAAGCGATGTTGAATAATAATTGACATGTTGTCAATATTTGCGAAACTATGGAGCACTCCGAGACGAAGAAAGCGAAGCGATGTTGGAAATAATCGCAAATGGAAGTGATGATGTTGCGTCATTTCTCATCGACACCGTTGGTCGATGGATGAAGAAGAGGGCTATGATTATGATGGCTTCGACCCTGCATTAATGCGGTACAAGAGGAGGACTATGTTCATGATGGCTCGGTGACACAATGGAGGTACAAGACGAAGGAGACCGTGCCGAGCCGAGTCACCGAACCGAGTCCGGCCAGGTATATATATATTAGTTAAGCCCGTGTTGACAAGTTAATTGATGCATCCATTGTTTTGGTATATGTACACATATTAAGTATACTGTCGTCTTTCTTCCTTATAATTTCTAGCCCTCCGGATCGAGCACAACTTCGGTACGGAGACGAGGCCCGAAGAAAAAGTTGAGCTCGGATGAAAAGTTTGAGATCATAGAAATCGCGCCCGACGGCGAACCGATTGAACCCATCCGGACAAAGAAGGCATTTTCGCTCGGTCACGGGGTTCTTGTTAGGAAAGGATCCGATCAGCATCCAGAATGGTATAAGCTGCTAAGGATGAAGACCCCGAGGTGTCTTATGTCAATGATTTGCGTAAAGAAGATCTTTGGAATGAGCTGAAGGCAAATTTCACCCTACCGCCAGAGGAGGATCCGGAGAAGCCGTTAAAGAGCAATTAATCAAGTCTTGTGCTCTTAAGAAGATGGCTGGCCTAATGAGGAGGTGGAGGAAAGAGCTGAACCAGTTTGTCCGAAAAAAGAGACACCAGAATTCATCGGCAAATATGAGAAGATCAAAGATCATCGCCCGCATTTGTGGCCCACAAGACATCGGAAAAGAGTAAGAAGATGTCGGAGACAAACAAGAAAAATGCTGCGAAGAAGACGCTTCACCATCGCACGGGTCGGTGGCTACCTCAAAGCCCGCCTAAGTGGTCCAAGGCTGAGCATGATCTGCTTGAAAAGGGATCGAACCAGAGGCGATCGCTGGCCGGACCGTTGCGGACTTGGTTCTTCGGGCTGGCGGAACCTTGGACCTCGTAACAGGCGGTGTCGATGGACGAACGAGCAACTCGCAAACACCAGTCAAGAAACTTCGACAATATATTGCTGCTGCAGCGAGGGACGTTCCTTCCAAACAGGAGAAGGACGAGCTCACAATGGCCCTTGGGAATCCCGAGCACCCTGGACGGACACGAGGCACGCCAGGCTCGCTTCCGTGGAAGGTTGGTTTTCCGGACGCAGGGGGTTACAAAACCCACGAGAGGAGGAAGAAAGTGGAGCATGACCAAATGCAGGCGCTGCTTGGAAGGGTAATGGGGCTAGAGGATCGAGAAGAGGACCGAGAAGCAGCAGATCGCAACAAACGACATGCCGAAGCTTCCCCCGAAGCTACCCCGCCATCTCAGCGCAGAAGCAGCGTTGCTTCCACCGAGCTGCTTCAGCGGAGCATGTCTTGACGGCTCCTGCCAGCTATCCCGTGGATGGTATCACGGAGTCTCAAAATTGCCACATTATGGCGCGATGCATGAATTTGAAGGTCAAGGCGGCTGTTGGCCAAGTTTATCCTAGTGGACCCGGCACAACTTATCACTGCCACCGATTCGGAATGATTTGCTAAGGTGATGGTTGATGAAATAACGGAGGATTTGAGGACCTCGCTTGAGCACCCTACCGGTGAAGGGGAGACTAGGCTGGGTTCTGCTCAAGACTCCATGCCTATGGCGGAAGGAGCTCATCGACCTTGGCTGGACGCCTCCGCCTCCTCCTCCTCATCCGGCGAGTCAGGCACTCCGCCTCCACCGCCTCCTCCTCCGTGAGTGAAGATCAGGCACGCGTGGCGGCACTCCGCCCCCTTCTCCGGCGTGGCGGCACTCCGCCTCCTCCTTCTCCGCCTCGCCAGCAGAAGGGCGGAAGAGACCCGCCCGCCCGGCTGCTCCGGACGCGTCGTAGTCCTTCTCCTCCGCCTCGTAAGCAAGCACGAAGGAAGGCAGACGCCGCAGCCGCTCCGTCTGCTCCGGCGTCTAGCAGCACAAGAAGAGAGAGGCAATACAGACACGGTCCACCTCTAAAGCCTGTAGAGAAGTTACCGTATGAGAGGAGCAAGGAGGAAAACGATACGATCGTGCGAGCCAAGTGAAGGAGTTCTTTGAAGGGTTAAAGCAAAGATACATCCACCTCCGGAGGAGAAGGTCGATCCGGTGAAAGCAAAGCGCACTCTCGATGCCCTGAGGAAACCACCAAAGTCTCCGCCGAGAACCAACTATGAGCGCATTACTGAACAGACATATCTCCAAGCCAAGCGGTCGGGAACTACTGTTAGGGATAAAAGGTCAAAAGAACAACGGGCAAAGGGAAAAAAATTGCCCAGCTCGGCGAACAAGCACAGCAATCGTGCCCCCCGCTGAATGTGTCTAATCCTCCGGGACGGTGGCGGTTATGGCAATCTTGAAGATTACTGCCTGACGATGCACTTCCTGATTTCATGGAGGTGGACTTATTCAGAGATCTGAGTACGGGAAGCCTCTCGTCAAAGATGAAAAGTCTCTGACAACAATGATGCGAAGATTCCACAGTTGGTACATGAAAACCTGCAGAGAGTCTGAGGGGACGAACACTTTGTATCTGAATATTAAAGAGGAGCACGACCTCGTCTCAAATGATCTGTTGTCTATTCCATTTGAGGAGTTCTTGAGTTCTTCAATCAAAAGGCCCTCGATAAATTAATGGTCTTTTGCTACTGCTGTAAGTACTATTTCTGTCATTAGTCTTTATATATAGCTCGGCTCTTTCATTGCATGTATTTATAATTAATTATCCTCAATATATTATGCAGATTGAAGATCGTCGAGTGCAAAAAGAATGAAATCTATGATATTGGGTTCATTAACACAAATATCATAGATGTTTTCTAGTTGAAAAGGACGCCCAAGAGGCCGAGGACAACTTGCTACAATCATTGATCAAAAATCAAAACAAAGATACCATACTCTTTCCTTACCACGGCCCGTGAGTGTTACTATCGTGTGCATATTCGGTTTTCCTTATTACTCGAGCGAGGTTAATGTAATTGATGAGTTATGCTTGCGTGTAGGTACCACTATATTCTTACGGAGATTAAGCTTGAGCGTGGACTAGTAACCGTCTTAGACTCGAGACGGAAAGATCCCACACCTATGCGGACTTGACCGACATGCTCAGCAAGTAAGTTCAATCGATCATTATCGCACCATATCGGCAACTTTTATTCATTTCTTGATATCTCAAGTAATAACAAATATTTTCTTTGTCTTGCAGGGTTTGGAAACAGTTCACCGCACAAGCTCGGATCTGCCGAAGGAGCTGCGATATACATACCGAAAGTAAGTACTCTTGGCGCGCATCTCCGTTGATTCTATAGCTATACTTTCATCAATGCCATTTATATAATGCTTCATTATCAGTTTGATTGACCTCTATTTCTCGTAAAGTGCTTGTGGCAGGAGGAAGGAATGATTTGTGGATACTACGTGTGCGAGTTCATCCACAACGCGACATTGAAAAACAAGCGGGGCTACTCTAGAAGACAATATGAAGTGCGTAAGCAATAATATTCGCAATTTCATTTTATTACACCATCATTTCTGTTGAGTTTCATTCATATATATGTATTAATTAACCCCCTTCTTCAAATTAGACGTGGCAGATGCGGGATGAACTCCTAGAACCAGATCGCATGAAAGCAATTCAAGAGGAATTGGCGGGATTCTTTCTTGATCACGTCATCAAAAAGCGGAGAATACCATGTGGAACTTGAATTCAAATCCTAGTGGTTTGTAATTAAGAGATCTTATATAGATTGTACATGTATGTAGCCAGTAAAACTTGTTGTTCGACCAATCTCTCGTAGAAGGAGAGGTCGATCGATCACTTCTCTCGGTATGCATGACGAACTTCATCTTGAATGGTTCTCTCGATCACTTATGTATATTTACTACGTGGCGTCGAGCAAGCACGGACATAATTAAGAGAGGACACTTCTCTCTATTAATTAGCTAGCTAACGAAACACCTAAATTAACCCCCCAAAACCCCCAACCCCCTCCTTTCAAAAAAAACAAAAACCAGGCCCTTTGGAATGCAGACACGTGGGCGCCTTTTGGTCCCGGTTGGAGCCTCCAACCGGGACCAAAGGCCCTCGACCGCCTCGGCGCCTGGGGCCACGTGGAGGCTCATTGGTCCCGGTTCGTGCTGAACCGGGACTAATGGGTTAAGGTATTAGTAACGACCCATTAGTCCCGGTTCCCGAACCGGGACAAAAGGCCCTTACGAACCGGGACTGATTGGTGGTTTTCTACTAGTGTGTACAAACGCAAGAGATGATTTACTTTTGCTTATTGAATGCATGCTAATTTGAATACTTATTTATTTTACGCTTTGGTTTTGCGTATTGAATGCTCATGTCAATATGAGTCCTATAAGATATTGTGAAATATATATCTTGTGTTGCTCAAATAGGATATGTGCTTGCCCAAGTGGCCGGTCATGTTTGCAGGTTACACCTCCGAGTGGCCTATGTTTTGCCGGAGTGTTGATTCATTTCCGTTCCGGCAAATTTCAGGTGCTCGATATGTCCTATTTTAGCAAAGGTCATGCCGGATTTTTCCGTGAATTTTGGCATGACTTGTGCCAGAATATGTAGGAAATATTGAGTGCCCCGGATTTGTGTGTTGAGTATCCTGGAGGTTGCCTTCGATCGATTTTTAATTAATGTTTCAACTATGAACATAGGAAATGTCTGACGACAAAAAGGATTTCGGTATTTGCAAATACTGCGAAGACGAGCGCGGCCTGTGCGACAGAATCTTCCTAGATGATGATAGGCGCTTCAGCATCAAGCTGGACGAGAACTTCGAAGTGGATATAGTAAGTCACAACGACAAGTCTTTTTTTGTAATTAAGCATGACATCTGCTTCATTTGCTTAACTTATAATCTTAATTTTTTACTATTCTACTAGCGTATCCCCTGCCATGAAGAGTTTATGTCTTGGATAAGATAGGTTTCAGTCCTATGAAAACTACTATGGAGATAAACAGAGTTTACTTGAAGACCGAGCATGGTTATACTTTCCACGCAAAATTATACAACGCAGACACCTACACCTATTTTGAATGCAAAACTTGGCAAGCACTATGCAAGACTTATACATTTGAGCCTGATATGGTTATCACCTTTGATATTCGTTTGGAATATGATATTGAAGGTAATATCGACATATGGGTCGATCTGCAGACGCCTCCAGTTATACCATTATGTGAGTTTCTCAACCATATTTATGTCTTCGATATTGTTTATTCAAAAGTAGTTGACAACTAATTTCTATTGACAACTTATTTCCATTGAAGCAAACATGTCCGGCGCTTGGTAGACATGACCGTCCACTGCCCCGGGGCTGAAAAAACCGCGACGAGATAGGTCATTTTGTTTCATGCTTGAGGATCTTCATACTATCAAGACAAATTATTTTCCCGGACTTGAAAATCTTAGTGACCAATAGTGTTCGTATTGAACTACGGTCACATCTATTTAGGAAAGATGGTAAAAACTTTACTATTTGTCCTCAGTGCATCTTTTGCATACATTATTTTTTAAGCTAAACTTCATTGCTAAGTATGTTACTATACGATGTTCTTCAACAGGGACTCCCGATGAATGTTGTGCCTCATTGGATCAAGACTAAAGGTCGCATGAGAATGGTTAGCTTACGGCCAAGACATCCTACAATGCACTTTAGTGCATTCAGTATTTCTAAAAGCGAGGAATGCTTAATAGTGAAAGACTGGAGCAAAATTGTGAAGTATTGCTGAGAAGTACTAGGGGGCAGCAATCAGAAGCGCAGCCCGCGATTAGGACACAGGTTCATCTGCATGCTACAACATGATGAAGCAGGAGTGCTACAGATGTTTTATGCTATTTTACCTGAGAGAGAGCAGCAGGAACGATTAGCTAGCTAGTGTTGGTGGTGATTAGATAGCTACCGCAGCTAGTGTCGGTGGTGATTAGCTAGCTAGAATGAGTTTGAAAATGATGATGTGCTACACTATGACTGTGATGATTAAATAGTTACTGGTAATGACTATGATAATGATTAAATAGCTTGTGTTGGCGGATTAGATTCAAGTGGAGGCAACATGTGGCGCACATCGAAAGTACTACTAGTCCAAACTAGATCAAGTTTGAATTAGTAGTATACTTTTGACATGCACCACATCTTGCCTCCACTTGAACGTAATCCACCTTCATTAAACACACTGTTATGAACATAATGATATAAACCTTATAATTGGTATTGTACAAAAATTTGTATAACGTCATATAAATACACTAAAAAGAAAAAAGAAAAAAGAATAGTAGTAGCGATGGAGTGTAAACACGCTGCTACTATCTAGATTAGCAGTAGCCCGGGAGTGAACACATGCTGCGACTATATGTCTTAGCAGTAGCATGTGTCGAGCGCGCTACTGCTAAGTAATAGCTGTAGCGCCTTACTAATAGTGCGGTGTCCCACGCTACTAGTAGGCATTAAACCCACGCTACTACTAGGTTTTTCCCTAGTAGTGTAGCCATCAACCGCGTTAATAAACGCTTTCTCTTACGGTCAACGAGGGTGCGTAGACACACTCTCCACTCTTACGGTCAACCGCGTTAATAAACGCGAGTGTAGAATTTTTTTTGTTTTCCATGCAACGTTCCCCAACAGTGGCATCATGAGACAGGTCTATGCGTAGATGATATGCACAAGTAGAACACAAAGAGTTGTGGGCGGTGATAGTCATACTGCTTACTACCACTGTCTTATTTTGATTTGGCGGTATTGTGGGATGAAGCGGCCCGGACCAACCTTACATGTCCACGTACATGAGACCGGTTCCACCGGCTGACATGCAACTTGTTTTGCGTAAATATGGCTGGTGGGTGTCTGTTTCTCCTACTTTAGTTGAATCAAACTTGACTACGGCCAGTCCTTGAAGAAGGTTAAAATAGCAAACTTGATAATCACTGTTGTGGTTTTTGCGTAGGTAAGAACGGTTCTTGCTAGAAGCCCATAGCAGCCACGTAAAAATTGCAACAACAAAGTAGAGGACATCTAACTTGTTTTTGCAGGGCATGTTGTGATGTGATATGGTCAAGATATGACGTGATATATATTGATGTATGATATGATCATGTTTTGTAATATCGACAACCGGCAGGAGCCTTAGGGTTGTCTCTTAATTATTGTATGAGATGCAAGCGCCATGTAATTGCTTTACTTCATCACTATGTGTTTCCAATAGTTGTAGAAGCAATAGTTGGTGAGACGACCTCGACGCAACGATGGAGATCAAGGTGTCGAGCCAGTGAAAATGGAGATCATGATGATGCTTTGAGATGGAGATCAAAAGGACACGATGATGATGGCCATATCATGTCACATATTTTGATTGCATGTGATGTTTATCCTTTATGCATGTGATGAACGACGGTAGCATCATAAGATGATTCCTTCACTAAATTTCAAGATAATAGTGTTCTCCCCAAGCATGCACCATTGCCAAAGTTCATCGTTTCGAAGCACCTTGTGATGATCGGGTGTGATAGACTCTACTTTCATATACAATTGGTGTAAGACGGTTTTGTACATGCAGAATACTTGGGTTAAACTTGACAAGCCTAGCATGTACAGACATGGTCTCGGAACAGTGGAGACCTAAAGGTCGAGCATGAGTCATGTAGTAGATATGATCAACATAAATATGTTCACCATTGATGACTACTCCATCTCATGTGATGATCAAATATGGGTTAGTTGATATGGATCATGTATCACTTAGATAACTTGAGGGGTGTTTATTTAAGTGGGAGTTAATTAGTAATTTGATTAATTGAACTTAATTTATCATGAACTTAGTCTTAATAGTTTTGCATATCTATGTTGTAGATCAATGGCCCGTGCTATGGTTCCCTTGAATTTTAGTACGTTCCTAGAGAAAGATAAGTTGAGAATTATTCTCATTGCTGCTTAGAAGAATTATGTCCTTGGTGCACCGCTAGGTGACAGACCTGCTGTAGGAGCTACTACAGATGTTATGAACGTCTGGCAGGCTCGATCTAATGACTACTCAATAGTTCAGTGTGCCATGATTTACGGCCTATGCTACCTCTTGAGCTTGCTGATACGTCTCCTAGGTATCTATAATTTTTTATTGTTCCATGCTATTATATTATCAATCTTGGAGGTTTTGTATGCATTTATATGCTATTTCATATGATTTTTGGGACTAACCTATTAACCTAGAGCCCAGTGCCAATTTCTGTTTTTCCTTGTTTTTGAGTTTTACAGAAAAGGAATACCAAACGGAGTCCAATTGACCTGCCAATTTTTGTGAATTTTTTATGGACCAAAAGAAGCCCCCGAAGTAAAAGAATTGGGCCAGAAGAGTCCCAAGCCATCCACGAGGGTGGAGGGCGCGCCCTACCCCCGGGGGCGCCCCCTATCTCGTGGATGACTCAGAGACCCCCCCCCCTATGTGAGACCGACGCAAAAAATTCCTATAAATATAGAAACCCTCGAAAAGAAACCTAGATCGGGAGTTCCGCCGCTGCAAGCCTCTGTAGCCACCAAAAACCAATCGGGACCCTGTTATGGCACCCTACCGGAGGGGGGAATCATCACCAGTGGCCATCTTCATCATCCCAGTGCTCTCCAGAACGAGGAGGGAGTAGTTCACCCTCGGGGTTGAGGGTATGTACCATTAGCTATGTGTTTGATCTCTCTCTCTCTCTTGTTCTTGATTTGGCATGATCCTGATGTATCGCGAGCTTTGCTATTATAGTTGGATCATATGATGTTTCTCCCCTCTATTTTCTTGTAATGGATTGAGTTTTCCCTTTGAAGTTATCTTATCGGATTGAGTCTTTTAAGGATTTGAGAAAACTTGATGTATGTCTTGTGTGGGATACCTGTGGTGACAATGCGGTATTCTATTGATCACTTGATGTATGTTTTGGTGATCAACTTGCGGGTTTCATGACCTTGGGAATCTATGCATAGGGGTTGGCACACTTTTTCGTCTTGACTCTCCGGTAGAAACTTTGGGGTACTCTTTGAGGTTCTCTGTGTTGGTTGAATAGATGAATCTGAGATTGTGTGATGCATATCATATAATCATACCCGCGGATACTTGAGGTGACATTGGAGTATCTAGGTGACATTAGGGGTTTGGTTGATATGTGTCTTAAGGTGTTATTTTACTACGAACTCTAGGGCTCTTTGTGACACTTATAGGAATAGCCCAATGGATTGATCGGAAAGAATAGCTTTGAGGTGGTTTCGTACAATATTCTCTTTGTTTGTTCTCCACTATTAGTGACTTTGGAGTGACTCTTTGTTGCACGTTGAGGGATTGTTATATGATCTAATTATGTTATCATTGTTGAGAGAACTTGCACTAGTGAAAGTATGAACCCTAGGCCTTGTTTCCTAGCATTACAATACCGTTTTCGCTCACTTTTACCACTTGCTACCTTGCTGTTTTTATATTTTCAGATTACAAAAACCTTCATATCTAGCATAGATATTGCACTTGTATCACCATCTCTTCGCCGAACTAGTGCACCTATACAATTTACCATTGTATTGGGTGTCTTGGGGACACAAGAGACTCTTTGTTATTTGGTTGCAGGGTTGTTTGAGAGAGACCATCTTCATCCTACGCCTCCCACAGATTGATAAACCTTAGGTCATCCACTTGAGGGAAATTTGCAACTGTCCTACAAACCTCTGCACTTGGAGGCCCAACAACGTCTACAAGAAGAAGGTTGTGTAGTAGACATCAAGCTATTTTCTGGCGCCTTTGACGGGGAGGTTAGTGCTTGAAGTATATCTATATATCTTGCAATCGAATCTTTTAGTTTCTCGTTTAATCACTTGTTTAGTCTATAAAAGAAAACTAGAAAAAATGGAATTGAGGGTGCCTCATATGCTTCATCTTTTTAATGTCCTTCGTGAAAATGATGGAAAGGAAAGAATGCATTAGAATGTTTGGCATGAAATCTTTATGTGATGAGCATGATTGCAATGTTGTTAGTATGAATTCTTTGAATATCCATGATGCTAATGATATGCAAAGGCACAAGCTTATGGATTCTATGTTTGATGAAGATGAAATTTTAGGTCCCCCAAGTTTTGATGAGCAGATTTATTATGATGATAGCATGCCTCATATTTATGATGATTATATTGATGAAAGTGGGTTTGGAAGAGTGTCAACTTTAGGTAGTCATGACCCACTATTTTGGAGGGTGTTGAATCTTTTTGTGATAATTATGAAAGTGGATTTGGAGAGGTCATTACTTTATTTAGTGATGAATCCATTATTTTGGAAGAGGTTCGAATTGATTATGAGAACAAAGTTGCTATATATGATGATTATTGTGATAACATGTATGCTATAAAGAATAATTATAACCATGAAACTTGTCATCTTGATTTTATTTTTCAATTGGATTATGCCTCACATGATAGTTATTTTGTTGAGTTTGCTCCCACTACTAGTCATGAGAAGAAATTTGCTTATGTGGAGAGTAATAAAATTTCTATGCTTGTAGATCTTGAAAAGAATGCTTTATGTGATGGTTATATTGTTGAATTATCTCATGATGCTACTGAAAATTATTATGAGGGAGGAATATGTGCTTGTAGGAATTGCAATAATATCAAGTTTCCTCTCTTTGTGTTGAAAATCTTGAAGTTATGCTTGTTTTGCCTTCCTATGCTAGTTCATTCTTGTTCCCATAAGTTGATTGCTCACAAAATCCCTAGGCATAGGAAGTGGGTTAGACTTAAATGTGCTAGTCATATTCTTCATGATGCTCCCATTATGTTTCAAATCTTATCTTTCAAGTCAGCATCATTGAAATCATCATGCCTAGCTAGAAAGGCAATAAAGAAAAGCGCTTGTTGGGAGACAACCCAACATTTATACCTACTGTTTGTGTGTGTTCACATGATTAAGCTACTGTAGTAATCATGTTTTATAGTTTTTGTTTCAATAAAGTGCCAAGTAAGACCTTTGGGATAGCTTACGGTGATAGTTGTGTTGATCCTGCTGAAAATTAGAAACTTTTGCGCCCAGTAAATTAGTTTTAATAATTCACAGGAATGGGCTTTTGATCTGATTCTTTTTTCTGTGGATTGGTAAAAAAAATTCTCAGGTTTTTCTAATTTGGATGGATTCTTTAGTGGCAGAAGTATTCGAGAGTTACATATTACTACAGACTGTTCTGTTTTTGACAGATTCTGTTTTCTATGTGTTGTTTGCTTATTTTGATCAATCTATCAGTAGTATTGGAGGGTATGAACCATAAAAAAGTTTTAATACAGTATATATAACACCAGTATAAATAAAGAATGAGTTCACAACAGTACCTAGGTGGTGATTTTATTTTCTTATACTAATGGAGCTCATGAGATTTTCTGTTGAGTTTTGTGTTGTGAAGTTTTCAAGTTTTGGGTAAAGATTCAATGGACTATGGAATAAGGAGTGGCAAGAGACTAAGATGGGGGATGCCCAAGGCACCCCAAGGAAATATTCAAGGACAACCAAGAGCCTAAGCTTGGGTATGCCCCGGATGGCATCCCCTCTTTCGTCTTCGTTCATCGGTAACTTTACTTGGAGCTATATTTTTATTCACTACATGGTATGTGTTTTGCTTGGAGCGCCATTTTTTTATTTAAGTTTTGCTTGCTGTTTTAATAAAGTACTTAAGATCGGAAATACTTAAATGTTAGAGTGTCTTCACATAGTTACATAATTATTCGACTAGTCACTGATCTTCGCTATATCTTTTGGAGTAGTTTGTCATTTTCTCTAGCGCTTCACTTATATCATTTTAGAGCACGATGGTAGTTTTATTTTGAAGAAATATATGAACTCTCATGCTTCAGTTATATTATTTTGAGAGTCTTAAACAACATGGTAATTTGCTTTGTTTATGAATTTAGTCCTAATATGATAGCCATCCAAGAAGGATATAATAAAAACTTTCAGATAAAGTGCATTGAATACTATGAGAAGTTTGATTCCTTATGATTGTTTTGATATATAAAGATGGTGATATTAGAGTCATGCTAGTGAGTAGTTGTGAATTTGAGAGATACTTGTGTGAAAGTTTGTGATTCCCGTAGCATGCACATATGGTGAACCTTTATGTGATGAAATCGGAGCATGATTTATTTATTGATTGTCTTCCTTATGAGTGGCGGTCGGGGATGAGCGATGGTCTTTTCCTACCAATCTATCCCCCTAGGAGCATGCGTGTAGTACTTCGTTTTGATAACTAATAGATTTTTGCAATAAGTGTGTGAATTCTTTGTGACTAATGTTGAGTGCATGGATTATACGCACTCTCACCCTTCCACCATTGCTAGCCTCTCTAGTGTCGCACAACTTTCACCGGTACCATACACCCACCATATACCTTCCTCAAAACAGCCATCATACCTACCTATTATGGCATTTCCATAGCCATGCCAAGATATATTGCCATGCAACTTTCCACCGTTCCGTTTATTATGACACGCTTCATCATTGTCATATTGCTTTGCATGATCATGTAGTTGACATCATATTTGTGGCAAAGCCATTGTTCATAATTCTTTCATACATGTCACTCTTGATTCATTGCACATCCCGGCACACCGCCGGAGGCATTCATATAGAGTCATAACCGTTCTAAGTATCGAGTTGTAATTCTTGAGTTGTAAGTAAACAAAAGTGTGATGATCTTCATTATTAGAGCATTGTCCCAGTGAGGAAAGGATGAGACTCCGGACGAAAAAAAAGAGGCCAAAAAAAAAGAAGGCCCAAAAAAGACAAAAAAAACAAAAAAAATGAGAGAAAAAGAGAGAAGGGGCAATGCTACTATCCTTTTACCACACTTGTGCTTCAAAGTAGCACCATGATCTTCATGATAGAGAGTCTCCTATGTTGTCACTTTCATTTACTAGTGGGAATTTTTCAATATAGAACTTGGCTTGTATATTCCAATGACGGGCTTCCTCAAAATGCCCTAGGACTTCGTGAGCAAGCGAGTTGGAAGCACACCCACTTAGTTTCTTTTTGAGCTTTCATACACTTATAGCTCTAGTGCATCCGTTGCATGGCAATCCCTACTCATTCACATTGATATCTATTGATGGGTGTCAGTGTCAAAACCGGCGGATCTCGGGTAGGGGGTCCCGAACTGTGCGTCTAGGCGGATGGTAACAAGAGATGAGGGACACAATGTTTTTACCCAGGTTCGGGCCCTCTCGATGGAGGTAAAACCCTACGTCCTGCTTGATTAATATTGATGATATGGGTAGTACAAGAGTGGATCTACCACGAGATCAAGGAGGCTAAACCCTAGAAGCTAGCCTATGGTATGATTTTTTAGATGTATGTTGTCCTACGAACTAAAGCCCTCCGGTTTATATAGACACCGGAGGAGGCTAGGGTTACACAGAGTCGGTTACAACGGTAGGAGATCTACGTATCCGTATCGCCAAGCTTGTCTTCCACGCCAAGGAAAGTACCATCCGAACACGAGCCGGAGTCTTCAATCTTGTATCTTCGTAGTCTTGGAGTCCGGCGGATATTGATAGTCCGGCTGTCCGGACACCCCCTAGTCCAGGACTCCCTCAGTAGCCCCTGAACCAGTCTTCAATGACGATAAGTCCGGCGTGCATAATGTTCGGTATTGCAAGGCGGGTTCCTCCCTTTAATAATCCGGAGAAGATAATGAACACCAGGATAGTGTTCGGCTCTACAAAAATAATTTCCACATTCCACCGTAGAGAGAATAAGATATACACTTAGCTCAATCTGCTGACGTATTACGCAGCGTGTCATCACACCGCAACCAAGCCTTTGTTTAAATTACTATACCACCTCAGCGCGTTTAGCGAAGCGGTTCCCTTGGCACGTCCTGTCGAAGCAGAGATCGTGTTCCCTTTATTCTGGGATTCTCATCAATACGTGCGTGGGTAACCCAACCGTTCCCGTCGCCACGCCTCCTCTATCAAAGGGGAATCTCAAACGGTCACGGAGACGGCCCTTGGTATTTCTTCCCCTTTATAAGAGGACCGAGGCTCGCCCTTGTTCTTCAATCTCGCATCGAATCTTTTCCCCGCTCCCAGTTCCAAGACCCAGAGCCTCAGATTCGAGCGCTTCGGATCCTTAATCATGTCCGGCTCCGACCTCCCGGGCCGGTGGATGCCCTCCTCCGTCACGGAGGAGGATATATTGAAGTTGCGTGAGGCCAAGTACCTGGCCTACGAGGTTTCGCACAGGTTGCCTGCCCAAGGGCAGGCGGTGCCAGCCCCCGAGCCCGGTGAATACATCGTTTTCGTATCCCACCTCCGCCGGGGTTTAGGCTTCCCGACGGATCCCTTCGTGAGAGGGCTCCTGTTCTACTATGGGCTGGACTTTCACGACTTGGCTCCGGAGTCTATCCTCCATATCTCCGCATTCATTATCGTCTGCGAAGCCTTCCTCCGCGTCATCCCCCACTTCGGCCTATGGCTGAAGACCTTCAAGGTGGAGCCGAAGATGGTCGGGGGGCGTCAAGCGGAGTGCGGCGGGGCGACCATAAGCAAGAAGGTCGACGCCCCGTGGCTTGAGGGCTCCTTCCAAGAGGAACTTGGACTGTGGCAGCAGGAGTGGTTCTATATCACCGCTCCAAGGGGCAGCAGGCAAAAGCCGCCGCCCTCATTCCGCCCAGGACCTCCATGCCAACTGATGTCGCGGGTCAACCAAGGGCTCAACTGGGGGCCGTCCGAAGACGTGCCCTCATTGCAGGGCTGGATTCGAGATCTCCAAGCGAGGGAGATCGACCTGGTCAAGGTGATGCAGGTTATGCTAATCAGGCATCTTCTGCCCTGCAAACGTCGTCCTCTCCGTCTATGGGAGTTCAATCCGGAGGGACCTCGGATTCTCCAACACTTCATGGGTGCGACACCCGTGGAGATGTACAAGTTGTTCTTCGGACCGCAGGTGGCGTGTCCGGATTCAGCCGAGGATGCAGGTCTAAGCCGCAATCGCCCGGATACTCAGGTAAATAGCTCGGAGTCCGAACATTCTGTTTATGTGCCTTTCTAGAGTTCGCCTCCTGACCCTTTGTTCTTTACAGGAATGGGTGGCGCGATCGAGGCTGATAAGGTGTCCGGCCCCCCTCCCAGAGACCGCACTGGAGCCCGTGCTGGTCAGAATGTTGGAGGTTGCTCCCACAGGAGGGGACAACGGGGAAAATAGAGGAGCTAATATTTCGCCCAAAGGGGCGACAGAAGAGGAGGGAACCAAGAACCCCTCCCTTCAGGGGGAGAAGAGGACCGCCTCCAAAGATCCGGAGGCCAAAGCCCCTAAGCGCGGGAAGAGATCTTCCCCGGGGGGTCCGACGCCCGAAGAGAATCCGGACGCACAATCATCACCAAAGGATCGGCCCTCCAGCGAGCCGTGAGTATAAAAGAGGGAATTAATTAGTAAGGAAATACCTTCATTTGCGCTTCCGTAGGTAACCGAAGTATTTATATCGCAGTTCGGATCTGCAGCCTTCTCAGATGAGTTCATCTTCGGGGGACCTTCTTCCGGAGATGATGGAGAGCGATACGCCTCCATCCGTAGCGCCGCCAGATGAGGCAGGCGAACCCGAAGTGTCATCACGGAGGGTATCCCCGAGTTCGGAGGGGCCAGAGAGTTTGGCACCTACTAGTATCCGGCCGGGAGAAATGAAGCATCTGCTTGAGAGGGCGTCCATTTCAGAAGATCACCGTGCGTTAATGCGTATGGTGATTGGAAGGATTTCGTCCGCTGAAAGCGGATTGCGTAATGCCGCCATGAGTTTGCTGGCGGGATTTGAGGTATGCAATAATGACGCACCCCTTCATCTTTTAACAGTTTTGCATATAAAAAATGCGCCCTGTATAGATAGTAGCCCCTGAGACTCGGTAGGTTGTCGGAAACGACAGCGTGCCGAGGATCGAAATCTTGAAATCTCAAGTAATGAATACTTCCGTCCCTATACAGGTGGCGGATAGTCCGAGGGCCAGCCAGACTAATGAGTTTGCCGAATTAAGTCGGCAACTTGACGTGGCGGATGCTGACATCGCGCTTGTCAACCAGCGACTTGACGAGTCGCAAGGTAAATAAATTCTCCACAGTTTATTTATTTAAGGGGGTCGAAGCCCTCCTCTGATAAATTGTATGCTGTTGTACAGACGGTGCTGCTGCTGTGGAGAGCCTTCGGGCCGAACTTGCTCGAGCTAAGGAGCAAGCCCGAAGGAGTGACGCGGCTGCCTCGAAGGCGGCCGAGGAGTTGAAAGCCGAAAAGGCTGCGCACTGCCTAAGCAGGGCGGAGGTGGCCGAATTGGCCATGAAGGTAAAAGATGCTGCCGACCGCTATGAGGCTCTTGAGAAGGAGCGCTTATCGGAGCGGGAAGACCTGAAGAAGGCCACCGCCGAAGCCAAGGATGCCCGCTCTGCAATGCGGGCCATGAAGGAGGAGCTGCGCCAGGCCGGAGAGATCGTGGCTGGCAAGCCTATTCTGCTGCATCGCCGGTTTATGGATGCAAAGTATGCTCAATTTGAGCGGCTGTGGAGTCCGGAGGATCTGTATATGGACTTAGCTGCAAGTGCGGCTGATGCCGTTAAGCACTTCCGGAGCCAGGGGGATCACGAGATGGAAGAGCTGTATTGGTCTCAATTCCACTGTCCGGATCGCTCCCTTTCGTTGACGGACCGGTTGGCCGAATAGGCCGAGCTAAATAGATTGTCAGGACTTGCCATGACTGACATCGTGGCCCATGTCTGGCCGGAGAGGTCCAAGGCGACGAGCTACTTGCCATCGCAGCAATTCCTTGGAGCGGTGCCGCATATAAAGGACATGAAGCGGTCGGCCTGCATCGAGGGCGCGCGGATGGCTCTTGCCCGTGTGAAGGCGCATTGTCCGGAGATGGATGCCACCGCTATTGCCGCCCAAGGTTCGGATGAAAGCCGGCTCGCCGAGCACTACTGGAGAAGTCATGCGCGCGCCAGATAATAGAGTCGCAGTGCTCGAAGAATGTAACGTTCAAATGAACGCATTAGCTTGTAAATTAATGATTATATTATAACTGCTTTTTATACTTGTGCGTCCAAGTAAAACTTCTCCTGTGTGGCCATTTACGTATACTTGTGTATAACCTGAAAGATGGCAGTCTTCGGCTTTAGCCCCCACGCACAAGGTGCTGGGGTGTTCGCAAAAATAGCGCGTTTTCACACTTAATCCGACGTCTCGGTCCTGTTATAAGGAGGTGGTAGCATAGCGAACTAGGCAATCCGGACTATAATGCTTTATCACTTTCACTTAGCCAGTGGAGCTCGAGGGTGGGGCTACGATATAGCCCCTGGTGGCACCGCACATCTCTGGATTCGGGGTGCATATGTGCGTGACCGGGAAACGGTCCTTCGTCAAAGCGGGGAATTCTAAACATTCCGATAGTCAATCGAGTGGTTGACCAGACTCTCGCTGTATCATGACGGTCAGTTTTGGCTTTCATCGAGGTGCTCGCCCAGCCGAACCGGGCACAATCGCAGTAGTTCTCCGGTGCGCGTTAGCGGATGATACGGAACGTAAGGCAGCAAAACACAGGAGCCGGGCAAACCCAATATTTGACCAAAGACATGATTCGGAGCTGATGCATATAATGCCTAACTCGAGACGCCGAACACTCCCTAAGGTGTTCGGTCTTTATAATAATTGGCAGAACGATGCCCTAAGCCCCTAGTGTCCAGGTACAGGCATGGTCTTCTGACGCGGCCGTTGCCAAAGCGTCAGGCTCCGCTTTGGCTATAGGAAGAAACCAAGGGAGAGTAACAACAAGAGACAGTAAGAAAGGTCTATGCAGGGTCTTAATATGAAAAGAATCCTTGCAACGGGTCCCTACTGCACGTCTGCGCCTGTGTCTCTGTTGCACCGTTATCCTGGACGGGTATGCACGTTGTTCATCTGTAGGAAGAGAGGAACGTTTAGTTTTAGAAACAATTGGTGCTAAAAATATGTAAAATAAGAAATATAAATAATTAAAGCAAGGTTTATATGAAACCGCGATTGTTTGTGCGCGCAGCCCCCTGTGAAGGGGTATGCGGCTAGGGAGCCCCTAGCCTGCTGAGTCCGGATTCGTCTATCCGAGTCCGGGGTCCTTAAGTGACCCTCGCACTGAAATGGCACCATATGGACCGGGCATCTTGAGTGTAAGAGACGCGTAATGCGGTATGGCGTTGAAGCGGACAAAAGCCTTTCGTCCCAAGAGTGCTTGATATTCACTTTCAAAAGGGACGATATGAAAAATTAATTTTTCGCGTCGACAATTGTTCGGCGATCTGAACACGACTTCTAGTAATATAGAGCCTGTGCACTTGGTGTAAGGGCCTGGCGTCACTCCTTTGAAGGGAGTGCGGCTGTGTCGAATTTTGGTAGGGTCTATCCCCATCCTACGGATTGTGTTCGAATATAGCAGGTTTAAGTCACTTCCTCCGTCCATTAGGACGTTAGTAAATTGTAATCCGTCTATTATGGGATTCGATATCAGGGGAGTTCGTCCCGCGTTTCGAACGCTTCTGGAATAGTCCAGGTGGTCGAAAGTGATTGGTTTTGATATCCAATCTCTACGGTCTGCTGGGTTGGACCGTGCGAAGCTCTTTTTAGGAAGTGCCGCACTATTTTTCCGTGTTATCACATGAAGTGAATTTACTGCTTTGACCCCTTGTGGGAAAGCCTTTTGTTTTCCGGTGCCCTGCTGGTTAGGTTTATCTTCTTTGCTTGACGCGTCGAGCCCCTTGTGTTCGGCATTTAGTCGGCTGGACTGTTTAAAAACCCAACAATCCCTGTGGGTGTGATTTGCAGGCCTTCCGGGGGTACTGTGAATTTGACATATCCGACCCAAAATTTTGTTTAAGTTGGACAATTCGTCACTGTCATCCTTAAGAGGCTGTGTCTTAGTATTGGGCCGCGAGCTTTTGAATCCGGCGTTAACTGCCGTGCTCTTTGGGCTTTTTTCTTTATTCCGGCGCTGTTCTTTTCTACGCCGTGATTTTCCGTTTCCATCTCTTATCTCGGATGTACTTGGGTCGCTGGTGCTGCTTCTTGCTAGCCAGCTATCCTCCCCCGCACAGAAGCGGGTCATGAGGCTTGTTAGTGCGGACATTGTCCTCGGTTTCTCTTGACCGAGGTGCCTGGCGGGCCATTCGTCTCAGACATTGTGCTTGAAAGCTGCTAAGGCTTCGGCGTCCGGACAGTCGACTATTTGGTTCTTTTTGGTAAGAAACCTGTTCCAGAATTTCCGCGCTTACTCTCCGGGCTGTTGAGTTATATGACTTAAATCATCTGCATCCGGAGCACGGACATAAGTCCCTTGAAAATTCGCTCTAAACGCGTCCTCGAGCTCTTCCCAACTTCCAACAAGAGCTCGGGAGGCTTTTGAGCCAATGATGGGCTGGCCCTTTGAGCTTGAGGGTAGATATTTTATGGCATGGAGATCGTCTCCTCTCGCCATGTGTATATGCAGTATATAATCTTCTATCCAGACTCCAGGGTCTGTTGTTCCATCGTAGGCCTCTATGTTTATAGGTTTAAACCCTTCTGGGAATTCATGGTCCAGCACCTCATCGGTGAAGCATAGTGGGTGTGCGGCGCCCCTATACTTGTGTGTGCCGCTGTCACCGGACACTTGACGTGTTGCTTTGCTTCCTGGGGCTTTATTTTTGGGTGCGTAGATGGATCTGGCTGGGCCATTTGACGGTGGAGGCTCTATGGCCTCTTCGTCGAATTCTGTAGCAGCTTACGCTTCGGGTAGCTCTTAGATTGGTGGCCATTGCCGTATTCAGGCTTCTTGCCGTGGCGATGAGCCTGCGCTTAAAAAGCTCTTGTTCGACGGGGTCCTTGGGCGCGGCGAGTTCGTCGTCATTGAGGCTTGCTTCGTCTTCGGAGGGAGGTATATAGTTATGATCCTCAACCTCTTCGTCTGCCGCCCTTTCGTGAGGGCTTGCTTCTGCATCCTCCTGCACTGAGTCTTGCTGGAGGGGGTCGTCTTCGGCACTCTCTGGGGTATTGTTATCTCCTATGCCGGAATCTCTATTCTTGCTGTGGCGGGATTTAGAGCGGCGCCGCTGACGCCGGCGCTTGGGCTGCTTCTTTAGGGAATCCGCCTCCGCTGCTTCTTCGCCATCCCCGTCTTTTGGGGTGTCCACCATGTATACGTCGTATGACGAGGTGGCCTTCCAGTGCCCTGTAGGCGCTGGTTCTTGTTCGTCTCCGGCATCGTCGTCCGTAGCGTCGATGTTGTCGGAATCGAAGTCTAGCATGTCGGTTAAATCCTCGACAGTGGCTACAAAGTGTGTGGTGGGTGGGCTCTGAATTTCTTCGTCGTCCGAACTCCAACCATCCTGGCCATAGTCCGGCCAGGACTCTCCCGATAACGAGAGATGTTTTAATGAATTTAGGATATCGCCAAAAGGCAAGTGTTGGAAGATGTCCGCGGCGGTGAATTCCATAACCGGCGCCCAATCCGGATTGACTGGTAGGGGCGCGGGAGGTTCGGAGTCCGGCGAGGAGTCCGGCGCCTCGGAATCACGAGTTTCGCAAGGGACAAGATTGGTATTCGGCTCCATCGCCGTGGATGTTGAAGCCTCCAGGGCGGCGTCTATCCACCGGTCCTTGATCTGGGCGATCGGCTTCGGGCTAATGGCCGAAGCTGATCCGTGTGCGGCCACCAGGGCACTGTTCGGTGGCAGAGCTGGATCATGCCCATCATCACAATGCGGCGCGCTCGGCTGTGGCTCGAGTCCGTCGAAGATCGAGTCTCCGCAGACATCGGCCGTGAAGTTTAAGCTTCCAAATATGACCTGACGGCCAGGGGCGTAGCTTTCGATCTGCTCCAGATGGCCAAGTGAATTGGCCCGCAGTGCAAAGCCGCCGAATACGAAGATCTGTCCGGGAAGAAGAGTCTCACCCTGGACAGCGTTGCTGGTTGAAGATGCCATCAAGCCTGTCGGTGACGACACAGAGGAACTCTCAATGAAAGCACCAATGTCGGTGTCAAAACCGGTGGATCTCGGGTAGGGGGTCCCGAACTGTGCGTCTAGGCGGATGGTAACAAGAGACGAGGGACACAATATTTTTACCCAGGTTCGGGCCCTCTCGATGGAGGTAAAACCCTACATCCTGCTTGATTAATATTGATGATATGCGTAGTACAAGAGTGGATCTACCACGAGATCAAGGAGGCAAAACCCTAGAAGCTAGCCTATGGTATGATTGTTTAGATGTATGTTGCCCTACGGACTAAAGCCCTCCGGTTTATATAGACACCGGAGGAGGCTAGGGTTACACAGAGTCGGTTACAACGGTAGGAGATCTACGTATCCGTATCGCCAAGCTTGCCTTCCACGCCAAGGAAAGTACCATCCGGACACGAGCCGGAGTCTTCAATCTTGTATCTTCGTAGTCTTGGAGTACGGCGGATATTGATAGTCCGGCTGTCCGGACACCCCCTAGTCCAGGACTCCCTCAATGGGCATCTCCATAGACCGTTGATACGCCTAGTTGATGTGATACTATCTTCTCCTTTTTGTCTTCTCCACAACCACCATATTCTATTCCACCTATAGTGCTATGTCCATGGCTCATGCTCATGTATTGCGTGAAGATTGAAAAAGTTTGAGAACATCAAAAGTATAAACAATTGCTTGGCTTGTCATCGGGATTGTGCATGATTTAAATATTTTGTGTGATGAAGATAGAGCATAGCCAGACTATATGATTTTGTAGGGATAGCTTGCTTTGGCCACGTTATTTTGAGAAGACATGATTGCTTTGTTAGTATGCTTGAAGTATTATTATTTTCATGGCAATATTAAAATTTTGTTTTGAATCTTATGGGTCTGAATATTCTTGCCACAATAAAGAAGACTACATGAATAAATATGTTAGGTAGCATTCCACGTCAAAAATTCTGTTTTTATCATTTACCTACTCGAGGACAAGCACGAATTAAGCTTGGGCATGCTTGATAAGTCTCCAACGTATCTATAATTTTTGATTGTTCCATGCTATTTTATTATCAATCTTGGATGTTTTGTATGCATTTATATGCTATTTTATATGATTTTCGGGACTAACCTATTAACCTAGAGCCCATTGCTAGTTTTTGTTTTTTCCTTGTTTTTGAGTTTTACAGAAAAGGAATACCAAACGGAGTCCAATTGACCTGCCAATTTTTGTGGATTTTTTATGGACCAAAATAAGCCCCCAAAGTAAAATAGTTGGTCCAGAAGAGTCCCGAGCCATCCATGAGGGTGGGCGCCGCGCCCTACCCCCCTGGGGGCGCCCCTATCTCGTGGATGACTCGGATACCCCCCTGACGTGAGAATGATGCCAAAAATTCGTATAAATACAGAAACCCTCGAAAAGAAACCTAGATCGGGAGTTCCGCCGCCGCAAGCCTCACCAAAAACCAATCGGGACCCTGTTTTGGCACCCTGCCAGAGGGGGAATCATCACCGGTGGCCATCTTCATCATCCCGGCACTCTCCATGACGAGGAGGGAGTAGTTCACCCTCGAGGCTGAGGGTATGTACCAGTAGCTATGTGTTTGATCTCTCTCTCTCTCTCTCTCTCTCTCTCTCTCTCGTGTTCTTGATTTGGCACGATCTTGATGTATCGCGAGCTTTGCTATTATAGTTGGATCATATGATGTTTCTCCCCCTCTACCTTCTTGTAACGGATTGAGTTCTCCCTTTGAAGTTATCTTATCAGATTGAGTCTTTAAGGATATGAGAACACCTGATGTATGTCTTGCGTGGGATACCCGTGGTGACAGTGGGGTATTCTATTGATCCACTCTATGTTTTGGTGATCAACTTGCGGGTTCTGTGACCTTGGGAATCTATGCATAGGGGTTGGCACACGTTTTCATCTTGACTCTCCGGTAGAAACTTTGGGGTTCTCTTTGAGGTTCTTTGTGTTGGTTGAATAGATGAATCTGAGATTGTGTGATGCATATCGTATAATCATACCTGCGGATACTTGAGGTGACATTGGAGTATCTAGGTTACATTAGGGTTTTGGTTGATATGTGTCTTAAGGTGTTATTTTTACTACGAACTCTAGGAATGTTTGTGACACTTATAGGAATAGCCCAATGGATTGATCGAAAAGAATAACTTTGAGGTGGTTTCGTACCCTACAATAATCTCTTCGTTTGTTCTCCGCTATTAGTGACTTTGGAGTGACTCTTTGTTTTACGTTGAGGGATTGTTATATGATCTAATTATGTTATCATTGTTGAGAGAACTTGCACTAGTGAAAGTATGAACCCTAGGCCTTGTTTCCTAGCATTGCAATACCATTTTCGCTCACTTTTACCACTTGCTACCTTGCTGTTTCTATATTTTCAGATTACAAAAGCCTATATCTACCATCCATATTGCACTTGTATCACCATCTCTTTGCCGAACTGGTGCACCTATACAATTTACCATTGTATTGGGTGTCTTGGGGACACAAGAGACTCTTTGTTATTTGGTTGTAGGCTTGTTTGAGAGAGATGATAACCCACAGGTATAGGGGATCGCAACAGTTTTCGAGGGTAGAGTATTCAACCCAAATTTATTGATTTGACACAAGGGGGGCCAAAGAATATTCTCAAGTATTAGCAGCTGAGCTGTCAATTTAACCACACTTGATAGACTTAATATCTGCAGCAAAGTGTTTAGTAGCAAAGTAGTATCGAAGTAATGGTAATGGTGGCAAAAGTAACAGTAGCAGTTTTGTAGCAATCGTAATAGTGGCAACGGAGGAGTAATTAACCAAGCTCAATATGTGAAAATCTCGTAGGCAATGGATCAATGATGGATAATTATGTTGGATGCAATTCATCATGCAACAGTTATAACATAGGGTGACACGAAACTAGATCTAGTTCATCAATGTAATGTAGGCATGTATTCCGAATATAGTCATATGTGCTTATGGAAACGAATTAGCATGACATCTTTTGTCCTACCCTCCCGTGGCAGCGGGTCCCTATTGGAAACTAAGGGATATTAAGGCCTCCTATTAATAGAGTATCAGACCAAAGCATTAGCACTTAGTGAATACATGAACTCCTCAAACTACGGTCATCACCGAGTGGTCCCGATTATTGTCACTTCGGGGTTGCCGGATCATAACACATAGTAGGCGCCTATTGACATGCAAGATAGGATCAAGAACTCACATATATTCATGAAAACATAATAGGTTCAGATCTGAAATCATGGCACTCGGGCCCTAGTGACAAGCATTAAGCATGGCAAAGTCATAGCAACATCAATCTTAGAACATAATGGATACTAGGGATCAAACCCTAACAAAACTAACTCGATTACATGGTAAATCTCATCCAACCCATCACTGTTTAGCAAGCCTACAATGGGATTACTCACGCACGGTGGTGAGCATCATGAAATTGGTGATGGAGGATGGTTGATGATGATGGTGGTGAGGATTCCCCTCTCTGGAGCCCCGAACGGACTCTAGATCAGCCCTCCCGAGCAAGACTAGGGCTTGGTGGCGGCTCCGTATCATAAAACGCGACGAATCCTTCTCTCTGGTTTTTTTTCTCGATGAACGTGAATATATGGAGTCGGAGTTGAGCTCGGTGGAGGTCCAGGGGCCCACGAGGCAGGCGGCGCGCCCTGAACCCTCATGGACTGGGTGTGGGACGCCTTATGCTGATTCTTTCGCCAATATTTTTTATTAATTCCAAAACGTGTCTCCGTGGATTTTCAGGTCATTCCGAGAACTTTTATTTCGGCACAAAAATAACACCATGGCAATTCTGCTGAAAACAGCGTCAGTTCGAGTTAGTTCCATTCAAATCATGCACGCTAGAGTCCAAAACAAGGGCAAAAGTGTTTGGAAAAGTAGATATGTTGGAGACGTATCAACTCCCCCAAGCTTAAACCTTTGCTTGTCCTCAAGCAATTCAGTTGACAAACTGAAAGTGATAAAGAAAAAATTTACAAACTCTGTTTGATCTTGTTGTTGCAAATATGTAAAGCTAGCATTGAAGTTTTCTACAAAGATTATGAACTAACCACATTCACAATAACACTTAGGTCTCATATTTACTCATATCAATGGCATAATCAACTAGCGAGCAATAGTAATAAATCTCGAGTGACAACACTTTCTCAGAACAATTATAATATGATATAACAAGATGGTATCTCGCTAGCCCTTTCCGAGACCGCAGAACATAAATGCAGAGCACCCCTGAAGATCAAGGACTGACTAAACATTGTAATTCATGGCAAAAGAGATCCAGTCACAGTCATACTCAATGTAAATTAATAGCAATGCATGCAAATGACATCGGTGCTCTCCAACTAGTGATTTTTAATAAGAGGATGATGACTCAACATAAAAGTAAATAGATAGGCCCTTCGCATAGGGAAGCAGGGATTTGCATGGGTGCCAAAGCTCGAGTTTTGAACTAGAGATAAATAATATTTTGAGTGGCATACTTTCATTGTCAACATAACAACCGAGAAATCTTGATATCTTCCATGCTACACACATTATAGGCGGTTCCCAAACAGAATGGTAGAGTTTATACTCCCCCACCACCAACGAGCATCAATCCATGGCTGGCCTGAAACAACGGGTGTCGTCCAACTAACAACATTCCTGGGGGAGTTTTGTTTGCATTTATTTTGATTTGAGCATGGGACTGGGCATCCCGGTTACCAGCCATTTTCTCGTGAATGATGAGCGGAGTCTTCTCATCGTGAGAATAACCCACCTAGCCTGGAAGATATAGACAGCCCTAGTTGATACATGAGCTATTCGAGCATACAAAACATAATTTCATTTGAAGGTTTAGAGTTTGGCACATACAAATTTACTTGGAATGGCAGGTAAATACCGCATATAGGAAGGTATGGTGGACTCATATGGAATAACTTTGGGGTTTATGGAAGTGGATGCACAAGCATTAGTCCCGCTTAGTACAAGTGAAGGCTAGAAAGAGACTGGGAAGCGATCAACTAAAGAGCGACAACAGTCATGAACATGCATTAAGATTAACCAACAATGAGTGCAAGCATGAGTAGGATATAAATCACCATGAATATAAATATCTTGAAGGCTATGTTGATTTTGTTTCAACTACATGCGTGAACATGCGCCAAGTCAAGCCACTCGAATCATTCAAAGGAGGATACCACCCTACCATACCACATCACAACCGTTTTAATAGCATGTTGGCACGCAAGGTAAACCATTATAAACTCCTAGCTAATTAAGCATGGCATGAGCAACTATAATCTCTAATTTTCATTGCAAGCATGTTTCCTTCATAATAGGCTGAATCAGGAACAATGAACTAATCATATTTACAAAAACAAGATAGGTCGAGTTCATACCAGCTTCTCTCATCTCAATCAATCCATCATAAATCGTCATTATTGCCATTCACTTGCATGACCGAACGGTGTGGATAATAATAATAGTGCACGTGCATTGGACTAAGCTAGAATCTGCAAACATTTAATTCAAAGGAGAAGACAAGGTAATATGGGCTCTTGGTTAGATCAACAATAATGCGTATGAGAGCCACTCAACATTTTCATCGTGGTCTTCTCCTCTCGACCCCCAAAGAAAATAAAAGCAATAAAACTATTTACACGGGAAAGCTTCCAAGAAGCAAAAGAAGAACGGGAAATCTTTTGGGGTTTTCTTTTAATATTACTACTACATGCATGGAAAGTAAACTAGCTGAAGGCTACAACTATTTTTTTTGTTTTTCTTAAGGTTTTTCAAACACACAAGAAGAAAGCAAGAAAAGAAAATAAGCTAGCATGGATAGTACAATGAAAAAGTATGAGAACCGACAACTAGAATGAGTGTGTGAACATGAATGTAATGTCGGAGAGAAATACATACTCCCCCAAGCTTAGGCTTTTGGCCTAAGTTGGTCTATGGCCACGGCTGGCCTGGCAGATATCCAAAGTCATAGTTGTGGTTGTACTGAGATGCAGCAGCTACTGCCTGCTGAGCTACTGCTTGGAGGCGAGCTGCCTCCGTCCTCCTCTCGTATTCATTCACCTCCTCCCTGGTTATAAAATATCTCCTTTTTTCCTGAAATTTAAAGAAAGTAGGAGCAGGGAGCGTAACATGGACAGTACACCGTCTGTCAAAGATTAGTCGGTACTGGAGGAACTGTTCGTTCCTCTCAAGAAACTGATGGCGAACCATAGCACTATAATCTAGATAAGCAGGTGGCAACTCAATATCATTTCCATTTATGGGTACACAAAGATAATTAGCTACACGAGTTGCATAAATTCCACCAAACAAATCTTCACTTTTACCATTAAGGTGTAACCTTCGTGCAACAATGGCCCCCAAGTTATATTGTTTATCACCTAATACCGCACTCTTGAGGATGCTAAGGTCTAGAACGCACATGTGACAAACCTCATCTTTACCGTTAATGCACCTACCTATAAAGAGAGCAAAGTAATATATGGAAGGGAAATGAATGCTCCCTACGGTAGCTTGTGCGATTATTCTAGTTTCTACCACAGTGACACCAGCAAGAAAGTCTTTATATTCATATTTGCAAGGCTCACTAACATTGCCCCACTACGGAATTTTACAAGCAGTATTAAAATCTTCAAGGTCCATGGTATATGATTTATCATAGAGATCAAATAAAACATTGTGAGAGTTGCGCGTGGATGAAAAATTAAACCTCCTCACAAAGGAATCAGTGAGGTAGTAGTACTATTGGCACTTATCTGATACGAAGTCCTCAAGATTAGCATTACGTACATATGCATCAAATTCATCCTTGAAGCCTGCTTGGACCATAAACTCTTCCGATAGCCATTCACAAGGCCGCCCTTGAGCTTCCCTTGGTGGTTCAGAGTCCGGCTCCCGTATCGCGACCCTTGGTTCCTGCTTCCTTGAAGAACCACCTTGGTACATTTTCCTAAAAAAAATTCTTCCTCTGAAAAATTTCTAAAATTTTTAGTGACTCAAAATAAAAGTGAACCAAACTCAACAAGATTGATAGCAACTACTCCCACAAGTGCCTAGAGGCTATATCATGCATTAAAACTACTTGGGACCATATAAATTTGACATCCAAGCTCAAGAACAGTGTCACCTTAGCAGCAAAAATTTGCAATAAGCAAAGCACTAGAACAAAAACTAATTGGACCATTCGAGGAGTCACATACCGAAGAACAATCTCCCAAAGCAGTTTTGTGAATGGAGCTTTGAGAAAGGAGATCGAAAATGGCAGCAAAACGAGCTAGAACACGGGTTTGAGCTACGGGATGATTTCTTCTAGAGGAAGAAGAAGTGTGTGGGTGCTGGAATAAGTGGAGGGGGGCCACGTGGGGCCCACAAGGCAGGGGCGCGCCCAGGGGGTGGGTGCACCCTGTGCCCACGTGGCCAAATGGTGGATCCCCCTGTTGTTTTCTAAGTGCCAGAAAATCTTAAATATTCTACAAAAAATCATACTTCATTTTCAGGGCATTTGGAGAACTTTTATTTTCGGAGTATTTTTTTATCCCACGGATAATTCGGAAAACAGACAGAAAATACTTTTTTTTCTTTATTTAATGTAAATAACAAAAAATAAAAGGAGGGTACAGAGAGTTGTGCTTTCTAACTGCATCCATCTCATGCTCATCAAAAGGAATCCATTAACAAGGTTGATCAAGTCTTGTTAACAAACTTCTTCTGAATAACATGAAACTGGAGAATTTTCGCATAACACTAGGTTACCTCAACGGGGATATGCATGCCCCCAACAATAAGAATATCATATTTCTTTTTGACAGATGGAAGAGGGAATTCAAAACCTCCAATAGTAATAGTTGAAAATTTTCCAATATAATTGATACTATAAACTTGAGGTTGTTTCTTTGGAAAGTGTACCGCATGCTCATTACCATTAACATGAAAAGTGGCATTGCCTTTATTGCAATCAATCACAGCCCCTGCAGTATTTAGAAAAGATCTACCAAGGATGATCGACATACTGTCGTCCTCGGGAATATCAAGAATAACAAAGTCCGTTAAAATAGTAACGTTTGCAACCACAACTGGCACATCCTCACAAATACCGACGGGTATAGCAGTTGATTTATCGGCCATTTGCAAAGAGATTTCAGTAGGGGTCAACTTATTCAAATCAAGTCTACGATATAAAGAGAGGGGCATAACACTAACACCGGCTCCAAGATCACATAAAGCAGTTTTAATATAGTTTCCTTTAATGGAGCATGGTATAGTTGGTACTCCTGGATCTCATAGTTTCTTCGGCATTCCACCCTTAAAGGTATAATTAGCAACCATGGTGGAAATTTCATCTTCCGGTATCTTTCTTTTATTTGTAACAATATCTTTCATATACTTCGCATAAGGATTCATTTTAAGCATATCAGTCAAACGCATACGCAAAAATATAGGTCTAATCATTTCAGCAAAGTGCTCAAAATCCTCATCATCCTTTTTCTTGGATGGATTAGGAGGAAAAGGCATGGGGTTTCTGAATCCATGGTTCTCTTTCTTTACCGTGCTTTCCAGCAACGAAGTCTCTCTTATCATAACGTTGATTCTTTGATTGTGGGTTATCAAGATCAACAACAGGTTCAATTTCTACATCATTGTTATTACTAGGTTGAGCATCAACATGAACATCATCGTTAACATTATCACTAGGTTCATGTTCATTACTAGATTGTGTTTCAGCATCCGAAATAGATATATCGTTGGGATTCTCAGGTGTGTCAACAACGGGTTCATTAGAAGCATGCAAACTCCTATCATTTTTCTTTTTCTTTTTCTTAGAAGGACTAGGTGCATCAATATTAGTTCTCTCATAATCTTGCTCAACTCTCTTAGGATGGCCCTCATGATACAAAGGTTCCTGGGTCATTCTACCACCTCTAGTCATAACTCTATCAACATTATCATTGTTCTTATTATTTAATTCATTGGGCAAATCATCTTGTGCCTTAAGTACTTGTTCTACTTGAGTGGTAACCATGGATGCATGTTTACTAATAAGCTTAAGGTCACATTTAACTCTAGACATATAATCACTCAAGTGTTCAATCATATAAGCATTACGTTTCAACTGTCTGCCAAAATAAGCATTGATTATTGTTTAACAATAAAATTATCAAACACATCCAAGCAATGACTAGCAGACTTGTAACGAGGAATATCAACTTCATCAAATCTATAGAGAGAATTTACCTTTACTACCTGTGTCGGGTTATCAAGACCATGTGTTTCTTCAATAGGTGGTTAATTCTTAACATCTTCAACTTTAATACCTTTTTCTTTCATATATTTCTTTGCCTCTTCACTAGTGCAGAACCAGGCATTAGCACCGGTTCGTAAGGCCCTGTAGTGCCAATTACATAACCGGCACTAAATTGTGGTCACTAAAGCCCCCCCCCCCTTTAGTACCGGTTCAGCACGAACCGGTGCTAAAGGGCAACCACGTGGCACGAGACAGCTACGGGGCTCGAGTTTTAGTACCGGTTGGTAAGACCAACCGGTACTATAAGGTTTGGGGGTTTTAGTTTTATGATTTCTTTTCATTTAATTTTGTGTTTCCATTTTAATTCTTTTTCGTTTGCTGGTATTTTACGATACTACACATTGTACACGTTATATATATATATATATATATATATATATATATATATATATATATATATATATATATATATATAGCTATATACAATTTCTTCTACATATGAATGTTGCCTTTGAGCCAGTGGCATTAGCCTAATTGGTGCCCTTGAGCACGATGACAATTGGAAGTGGTTTTCATGGGGCGGTAGCGGTAATAGAATTCTCCATTCGGATTTATGACCTGGTCGAGCAAAAATCCCGCTATTTCCTCTTGAAGTGCTTCTACGCTCCGCTTCTATGAGCTTCTCCGCACCTCTTTGAACTGTTAAGAAGGAGATCAATATGCATGTGTATTAGTTGTGTGACTAGATATCGATAATGGTGTAAAAATTGTGAATAGTGTTCTGACAAGCGTACCCATTGCTGTCTTTGAGATCTGCTCCTTTCGGACGCCATCATGCGAATGTTCTCGCAAACGCAGAATGCACACAGATCAGTCCCCTGCGCCTGCTTCAGGGCCTTTATGAGAATGGAATTTGATCAGATAATAATTAATCAAGCATGATAATTAAAGAGATGGCAGCTAGCTAGCTAGCTAGTACTACTTAATTACTTACCTTGGGTCGAATCCATTTAAGCTTTTGTTTCCATTCACCTTCCGTGACGCTGATGAATCTTGCCCAAGCCCTGCCCGCCGACAAAGAAAATGAATAAAGGGGTTATTAAATAGTTCATATCATGAAATGACGAACTAAATAGGCCGAGATATATAGTTAATAATGATTGAAATTACTGTTGACTATCCCCAACAAAATGTTATAGTCCGTTTTTTTCGAAATTAGTGAGTCCAAGTAACTTCACCAGTTCGGTGTCAACTTTAATGATACACAAGACCCAGTGAAATCTGCATGCACACACGCTTGCATGTCTTAATTAAGCGGGCATATGTAAGCAAAAACATGTAGCTAGCTAGTAGGCAAAACAGAGAATTTGTAGTACAAGACAGTGTGACTCCTTTGGAAGTTGTAAGGAAGTAGTATATCTTCATTGTATTTGAGGCGCTTCAAGAACTCTAGCATGCTGTCCTGCACGTATTTTTTTCCGACGCTCATTTATCTTCCGGTGTATTCATTAACGGTGTTTGGGTCAATGAACCCAATGCCAAAGCGCCCACCTTTTCTCATTTCATATATCTTCATCCCGCATAATACCACGTAAAAGAATATAGTGAGGATAATTAGTAATGATTGATCAAAAGGATATCACTACAGCTAGCTTGAGACTTAAATTATAGAAAGAAATCACTTACGAGATAATAGCAATCGGCGATAGATTTGTCGAGTGCGTCTTGATTGTATAACTGAAACAGTTCTAAATACTCAACGGACACAGCTTTCTCATGGTAGTAATGGTCCTGCTTGACATTCACCATGAGGGACAATCGATCTGAAATCTTGGTAATGTTCATGTACCATTGATGCAATTCATACATTCTCGTTGGGAGGTTCTTGACCTTGTCTGGCGCGACCAAAGGTTGCCCCGGACATATTTCCGTTTTACTTCATCCTCTCTAAGCAAAGGCATGGGCTGATCTCGAGGAGTTGTCCAACAGTGCTGTTGAGAACTTGAGCCTGCATTATATGCTCCTCCGTTATTACCACATTGCCCACCTCGGGAACGTGCACTATTTGCCCACAATAATATTGGGCGCGCGTACTGTCACCTGTTGTTGGCACAACAAGCGAGGGATCGATTATACTACTGTTCTCCCAGTGAGGAATGGTTTTCCGCATTTTTGGCAGCTGCTTCTTGTTTGCTCGATCCCGATGTAGACGTGCTCGCCTCCCTTTGTAGACGTGCTCGATTTAACTTCCTGATGTGGCGCTCATAGTCTGTGTCAACAGGCTTGGGAGCTGGTGGTTGAGCCATACGAATGAAGTGGTCAATCGTTTCCTCAGGCACTTTCTCCCTTGGCGGCTGTGGCGGTTTCGGTGCAAAATGGGCTTCCACCTCGGCCTTCGATATGGCTGTGATTTCCTCCTCGGACCTGTCATAAGACCTCTGCGGAAGAGGCTTGAGGCTTGGACCATATTTATATCGCTTGCCTCCGCCTGTACTTCCTGTACTACCTCGAATCGTACTGCTACGCACCATATCTGTGGGGTGTCTCTTCTGCGATTGCTGGGCGGCGGAGACGGCTGACGGGGCTGAGTTGGACGAGGAGGAGTGGCCTGAGGTTGTGCCGGACTTGTAGGAGGAGTGGACGTCTGACGCTGTGGCGGACTTGGAGGAGGAGGATTGTCCTGACACTTTGCCGGACTTGGAGGAGGAGGAGTGGCCTGACACTTTGCCGGACTTGGTGGACTTGCAGGAGCGGGAGGCTGTTGACTCGGTGGTGGACTTCGACGAGGACTCGGCTGACGCGGTGTCGGTGGCCTTCGAAAGATGATGCAATCCTTTTTCCATAGGATGATACGATGTTTGGCCTCTCCGAGAAAGCGCTCGCCGTCACCTCCAGCAATGTCAAGCTGTAGCCTCGAATATGGTGGGTCCACCACCTCATCAACCAAGACACGAGCATAGCCCGCTGGAATCGGGTTGCAATGGAAGTTTGCATCGCGGGGATTTGTGAAAGCAAAGCCGTCCGCCACCTTCATGGATATGTTCTTCATTTTGACGTGTAGCTCGCAGTTAGTGTTCTCCGTGATGTCATCCATGGGGTATCTACCCAGCATTGTGTCGTCCGGGACAGAACCCACGCTGCTTCTCGGCATGGATGGGCTGGTGCTATCCAATGCTGGATCATCCGCTAGCTGCTGCAGCTGCTGAGACCCCCTTTGATGGGTAAGTGAGTCGATCTGCTCCTGCTGCCGCTGGAATTTGACTGCCAATTCCGCTTGAATTGCTTCTAGGCCTGGAAGGCGTTCATAGTCCCGCTTCCTCTGCTCCTCCTCCATCTTCGTCTTCTTCTCCTCCGCAATCTTCTTTCTCGCACGGGTTCTGTAGTCGGTGTTCCAGTCTGAAAACCCCTCATACCACGGCATAGCGCCCTGGCCTCGTGTTCTTCCCGGATGTTCAGGATTTCCCAGGGCACACGTAAGCTCGTCGTTCTCTCTGTTGGGCTGGAACACCCCCGATCGTGCCTCTTCTATTGCAACAAGTATCGCATCGTCGGCTCCCTTCAGACTTGCCCTCGTCGAAATATTACCTGTCTCCGGGTCCAACTCCCCCTCATGCGCATAGAACCAAGTCCTGACCCTGGGGGGCCAGCTCTTAGTAGCCGGAGTGACACCTGCATCCTCCATCTCTTTCTCAGACTTATCCCACTTAGGCATTGCCACCCGATAGCCACCTGGCCCCAGCTTATGGAACTTATCCTTTTTTCGGCATTCTTCTTGTTTATTCTCGACCGTTCCTTAGCTAATTTCGAATCCTTGAATTTCACGAAATCGTCCCAATGATCATGTTGGTTCTCCAGTGTTCCCTTGAATACTGGAGTCTTCCTTCCTCCCTTGACGTACTTGTTCCATTCACGATTCTTGTAGTTCTTAAATGCAATCGCCATCATCCTAAGAGCAGCCTCCTTGACTTTCCGCACATCTGCTTCTGTGAAATGATCTGGTAGGGTGAAATGTTCCATGAGAGTATCCCAAAGCAGATCTTTTTGATTCTTGTCGACAAAAGTAACATCTGGACGTGGCTTTGCTGGCTCTCTCCATTCTTGAAGTTTGATCGGGAGTTGGTCCTTCACAAGAACTCCGGACTGACGAATGAACTTGTCCGCAATCTTCTTAGGCGCTAATGGTTTGCCAGTAGGGCCGCATGCCTCGATATTGTACTTTACGCTCGGCTTCAACTTTTTGTTCGGGCCTCGTTTCGTCATTTTGCCTGAAGATTTTCTCGATCCGGATGGCTGAAAGAACAAAGATCGATTCGTTAATATATCTTCAAGTCATTTAAAACATGTGATGATCACCAGATGCCTGCTTATATAAATATATATACCTCGCCGGTGTTTGTTGTTTCAGGATCAACATGTTCTTCGTCATCGTCATAATCGTAGTTCATGACTTCATCAATTTCGTCGTCGCGATCGAATATCATATCACCCTCTCCGGTGTTGTTTAGAAATTCGGAGCCGTCATAATCTTCTTCATTATGATTATCATCTGGCCCGCGTATCATATCGAACATGGTCTGTTCTCCCTCTCTGTCGGTATTGTCTGTCATAGCTTTTGTTTAACTAATCCAAAAGAAATATAAAACAATTTAGTATTCAAATTACATCGTCTCGAATAATAGATATAATCTCGAATACATCGTCTAGAATAATAGATATAATCTCGAATACATCGTCTCGAATAATATATAATATTGAATAGTACATCACTGGCTACTAGCTAATAAAGATCGAATACTACAGAAGAATCTAGGACACTCGTGGTTCCTCCGGCGGGCGGTGGACACCCAAAGAGAAGGAACCTCACAGGATCATAGCTGAAGTGAGATCCTCAAGATATCGCCACGTATTGGAGAACCTGCCGCCTCTAACGCAACCATGTAGCGATGGACGTGCTCGTCCTCCTCCCTGACACGGCGATGTACCACCTCCGGCGGGGCCGGGTCCCTCCGCACCTAAACTGGCCCACGCGAACGCCACCAAACGAGATCAGGGTCGACGACGGGACCCGCGGCCGGGTTCCTCATCAAGCGGCGCGCCCCTCCAAGCAGCACCTCCCAGTGCCAGCCCGGCGGAGCCCATTTCCGGACATGGGTCGGCTGGACGTTGTCGCGGACGGGTCGACGACGAGGATGAGGGCCGGGCATCGTCGAGAACAAATACTAGCTATATGCCCGCAAAAAGTAACATTTTTTTAATGATTGGATTTTGATAACTAAAATTTCTAACATTTCTATATAACACTAATTATGCTAATCTAAATAATCTAAACAACACTAAAATTTCTAACATTTCTAACATTTCTATATAACACTAATTTCTAACATTTCTATATAACACTAATTTCTAACTGATTAAGCACTAATTATATCCATCTAACATGCATTCATACATATATAATAGTGAAAAATAATAATCTAAATAATGTAAACTAATTAAACATACAAAATACGTGTGTGGGTACTAATTAAACACTAATTATCTAAACTAATTAAACATACAAAATAATAATCTAAATAATCTAAACTAATTAAAGACTAATTATCTAAACTAATTAAACATGCTTGTGTGTGTGTGTACGGGCTCGGGGCCGGTGGGCTCACAGCGGGCGACGGCGAGGGCGAGGCAAGGGCGAGGCGACGGCGAGGCGACGGGTCGGGCGCACGGCGGGACGGCGCGACAGGACGGGGACAGCGCGACGGGACGGGCGGGCGGCGACGGGACGGGCGGCGACGGAGACGAGCGGCGACGTCGGAGACGATCGAGGGCGGCGGCGACGGCGACGAAGATGACGGAACAGAGGAACGAACAGAGAGGGAAACTGAAATTTTCGTAGCTGTTGTATATATAGAAGGCACCTTTAGTACCGGTTGGAGCCACCAACCGGTACTAAAGGCCTGTTTTGCCAGTGCCAAGCGGCGGAAGCGACCCCTTTAGTACCGGGTGGTGGCACAAACTGGTACTAAAGGCCCCCCATTTAGTACCAGTTTGTGCCACGACCGGTACTAAAGGGGGGGTACAAGCAGTCTTGATCTTGGCAAGTTTAGTCCCACCTTGCTAGTCGAGGGGCTACCGCACTGGTTTATAAGCCCCAGTGCGGTAGCTCTCTCGAGCTCCTCTCCTAACCAGGCCTACTGGGCCTACCTATCCTCTTCGCCTAGTGGGCCTACTGGGCCTTCGCGGGCCTGCATCCTGGCCCAATGAAAGGTTGTGTCGCTAGTCGTATGCAGGCCGCTTTGGCCCAGTAGGCGGGCTTTTTTTTCCTTTATTTTTTTTGCTTTATTTTTTTGTTTTATTTATTTTTGAGTTGTTTTTTGCTGTATTTAGTGTTTCTTTGTGAATATTTTTGCTTTAGGTACAAAAAATTACAAACTTTCTGTTAGTGCCGGTAGATTTCAAATTTGAATAGTTTAAATTTTGAATTATTTGAAATTTGTGTGAATCACTAGTTTGTGAATAACTTAACTTTGAAAAAGTTTTTCAGTGATTCTTTTTCTTATGTTTAATATTAGTGTGTTTTATCATTATATTCAATTTAGTCATGCTTAGGTTATTTAAAAATGAAATGCCTTTGTAACAGTTTAGTTTTAAATGAAACCCTGATACTTCGAAAGAGATTGTCCATTTTGTACACGAAGTGCATCTAGTTTTTGCCGTAACCCTCTCTACTTTCTTGCACATGCTATTTGTATGAAATTATGATACCATGCCAACTTTCAACCTTTTCTGAGTTCATTTGAATTGCTTTTCAATTTCAGGGTCATTTAATTTGGAAAAAATCAGTAAATGCATGAAAAGAATTTGTTTGCACATAAAATTTCTTCGCGTTTGAAATGCCAAAACACATAACTACCCTAACTATTACCTCCTGGGTGTGAAACACAGAAGAAAGTGATGATAGTGAAGCCGATCACATCCCAGATCTTTGGGTGTGAAACTTTTTCTTCGCGTGTGTCCCTTTGCGCCGTAACCATGGAAAATCTTCATCATTTAACGGGATGCTCGGGTCATATTGACCCATTTGCACCGAAACAAAGTGTCTTTTAAACCACGTCGATAGTCAAGTTCCCATATGTCTTGTATATAACCATAATATATTTCCTTTCCCGTCTTGGTTTCTGCATCAAAGCGGACACCACTGTTTTGGTTGGTGCTCTTCTTATCTTGGGCGATCGTGTAAAATGTATTACCATTTATCTTGTTCCCTTTGAAAGTCATTATATTCGAAGATGGTAACGGGACAACAAGTACAGGTCATCTTCAATAGAGGTGTCATGCATGATACGCGGTCGCAACCAGCTGGCGAAACTCCTGGTTTGTTCACGTGTAATCCAGTCATCAGACCGCTCCGGGTGTTTGGAGCGTAGCAAATTCTTGTGTTCATCCATATACGGAGCCACCAAGGCGGAATTCTGTAGAACTGTGTAGTGTGCTTCAGTGAGAGAATGTCCGTCCATACATATTATTTGTTCCCCTCCTAGCGTGCCTTTTCCATCCAGTCTGCCCTTATGCCGCGATTCAGAACACCAATCGGCTTAAGGTCAGGAATAAAGTCAATACAAAACTCAATGACCTCCTCATTTTGATGGCCCTTGGAGATGCTTCCTTCTGGCCTAGCACGGTTATGAACATATTTCTTTAAGACTCCCATGAACCTCTCAAAGGGGAACATATTGTGTAGAAATACATGACCCAAAATGTTAATCTCTTCGCATAGGTGAACTAGGACGTGCGTCATGATGTTGAAGAAGGATGGTGGGAACACCAACTCGAAATCGACAAGACATTGCACCAAATCATTCTCAGAACCTTGGTATGATTTCTGGATCGATTACCTTCGAGAGATTGCATTGAGAAATGCACATAGCTTCACAATGGCTAATCGAACATTTTCCGTAGAAGCCCCTCAATGCAACCGAAGCGTTGCGTCATAATCACGTGGCAGTCATGAGACTTTAGGTTCTGGAACTTTTTCTCTGTCATGTTTATTATTCCCTTTATATTCGACGAGAAGCCAGACGGTACCTTAATACTGAGCAGGCATTCAAAGAAGATTTCCTTCTCTTCTTTGGTAAGAGCGTAGCTTGCATGACCCTGATGTATGCCGTCTTCTCCGTGCATACGTTGCTGGTCCTCCCGTGCCTCAGGTGTATCTTTTGTCTTCCCATACACGCCCAAGAAGCCAAGCAGGGTCACGCAAAGATTCTTCGTCACGTGCATCACGTCGATTGTGGAGCGGACCTCTATGTCTTTCCAATATGGCAGGTCCCAAAATATAGATTTCTTCTTCCACATGGGTGCGCGTCCGTCCGCGTCCTTCGGAACAGGTTGTCCGGCAGGACCCTTTCCAAATATCACCTTCAAATCCTTGACCATATCATGTACATCAGCACCAGTACGGTGGCGAGGCTTCGTCCGGTGATCCGCCTCATCTTTAAAATGCTTGCCTTTCTTTCTTACGGGATGCCTGCTCGGAAGAAATCGACGATGTCCCAGGTACACATTCTTCTTACAACTATTCAAATATATACTGTCGGTATCATCCAAAAAGTGCGTGCATCCGCGGTATCCCTTGTTTGTCTGTCCTGAAAGGTTACTGAGAGCTGGCCAATCATTGATGGTCATGAACAGCAATGACTTTAGGTCAAATTCTTCCCCCATGTGCTCATCCCACGCACGTACACCTGTTCCATTCCATAGTTGTTCAACTAATGGCCTTAGGTACACATCAATGTCGTTGCCGTGTTGCTTAGGGCCTTGGATGAGCACTGGCATCGTAATGAACTTCCGCTTCATGCACAACCAAGGAGGAAGGTTATACAAACATAGAGTCACAGGCCAGGTGCTATGGTTGCTGCTCTGCTCCCCAAAAGGATTAATGCCATCTGCGCTTAGAACAAACCATACGCTCCTTGCGTCATCTGCAAACTCCTTCCGTACTTTCTTTCGATTTTTCTCCACTGCGACCCGTCACGGGTACTCTCAACTTTCCGCCTTTCTTACGGTCTTCTTTGTGCCATCGCATCGCCTTGGCATGCTCTTTGTTTTGGAACAACGTTTGAACCGTGGTATTATAGGAGAATACCACATCACCTTGGCAGGAATCTTCTTCTGGGCGCCGCCTCGACATCACCAGAGCTCATCGCGGCTGATCTTATAGCGCAATGCACCACATACCGGCAAGCGCTCAAATCCTCGTACTCACCGCGGTAGAGGATGCAATCATTAGGGCATGCATATATCTTCGCACCTCTAACCCTAGAGGGCGACAACCTTCTTTGCTTCATACGCACTCTCGGGCAATTCGTTGTCCTCTGGAAGCATATCCTTTATCATTACCAAGAACTTTCCAAATCCCTTGTCGATACACCATTCTCTACCTTCCATTGCAGCAATTCCAGTGTGGTGCCCAACTTTTCTTGTCACCTCACGCAATTGGTACAACAATTTTTGTGATCCTCTAACATGCGCCCAACTTCTTCTTCTCCAAATCACTTGCGATTTCTCCTTGCATCGGCAATGGCCCGACCTAGATCATCAACGGGCTGATCCGATGCCTCTTCTTCAGCTTCTTCCCGCATTGCCGGCTCAGCTTCTTCCCGCATTACCGCTCAGCTTCTTCCCCATTGTTGTATCATCGTATTCAGGGAACCCATGGCCGGGATAGCTGTCGTCGTCCTCTTCTTCTTCATTGTCTTCCATCATAACCCCTCTTTCTCCGTGCTTGGTCCAAACATTATAGTGGGGCATGAAACCGACTCAAACAGTGGACGGAATGGTTCTTGACGAGAGTAATTGTGACCATTCTTACAGCCAGCACATGGACAAGGCATAAAGCCATCCGCCCGCTTGTTTGCCTCAGCCGCAAGCAAAAAAGTATGCACGCCCTCAAGAAACCGGGGAGAGCATCGGTCATCGTACATCCATTGCCGGCTCATCTTCATTACACAACACCGAATAGACCAAATTAATACAAGTTCATACAACACTTAAATGCAACAAACAAATAACTCTCTAGCTAAAGCATTTAAATGCAATGACAAATGCGATCAAGATCGCAACTAAGGTAACAATTGATCCAACAACATAATGATACCAAGCCTCACTATCGATGGCATATTTTCTAATCTTTCTATTCTTCAAGCGCATTTTCTCCATCTTGATCTTGTGATCATCGACGACATCGACAACATGCAACTCCAATTCCATCTTCTCCCCCTCAATTCTTTTCAATTTTTCTTTCAAGTACTCGTTTTCTCTTTCAACTAAATTTAACCTCTCGACAATAGGGTCGGTTGGAATTTCCGGTTCACATACCTCCTAGATAAAAATATCTATGTCAACTTGATGGGCATAATTTGTCATAAACACGAAATGCAACAAATAGTTTTAAAAGAGAATATACCACATCCGAATCATAATAAGGACGAGGGCCGACGGGGACGGATATCAAAACCATGGCACTATGTATAACAAACAACGTACGGGTAAGATAATTATTACATGATTAACTATATATCCAAATCACACAAACATCAATGTTTTATATAAAATTTCATGAACAAGAGGCTCACCACAAGGTGGTGCCGGTGACGGGACGGTGCGGGCGATCGACGGTGGTTACGAAGGAGATTTAGAAGGCACTAAGTAAACCACACCTACATATGCAAACTAAGTGTTATTTTTGACCTCAAATTGCATATAAATCAAATACTAGCACATATATATATTTCCTCCCAAATTACTAAACTCACAAATTAGTAACTATATAAAGCATTGCAAGAGCTAATCTAGCAATGAGAGATGAAAGGACAAAGTTGCTAACCTTTGTGATCACTTGAATGGATGGGGGCCTTCAAATCTTGACAAATTTTGGGAAAAATGTGTGATGAGCTCGAGGGGAGAAGAGGAAGAACACAGAGGAGAGGAGAGGGGAAAGGGGGAAGAACAGAGCGAGCTGGACGAAGGGTTTATATGCAGGAGGACCTATAGTACCGGTTCGTGGCACGAATCGGTACTAAAGGTGCTGGAGGGGGCCCAGACTGACAACATCCTGCCACCACCCTCATTAGTACCGGTTCGTGGCACGAACCGGTGCTAAAGGTTAGCCACGAACCGGTACTAATGAGAGCGGCCCGGCTAGCCGTTGGAACCGGCACTAATGTATACATTAGTGCCGGCTCTAATACAAACCGGCACTAATGTGCTGCACGTTTGACCCTTTTTCTACTAGTGCTTGCATATCTTCAGGACTGAGAAATAGAATACCCCTTTTCTTTAGAGTTGTCTTAGGATTTGGTTCAGGAAGTGTCCAATCATTATCATTACTCAATATATTATTCTATAGCAATTCAGCTTGCTCAACAGTTCTTTCCCTGAAAACAATACCAGCACAACTATCCAGGTGGTCTCTGAAAGCATCGGTTAGCCCATTATAAAAGATATGAAGTATTTCATTTTTCTTGAGAGGATGATCAGGCAAAGCATTAAGTAATCGGAGAACCCTCCCCAAACTTGTGAGAAACTCTCTTCTTCAATTTGCACAAAATTAAATATTTCCCTTAATGCAACTTGTTTCTTATGAGCGGGAAAATATTTTGCAGAGAAGTAATAAATCATATCTTGGGGACTACGCACACAACCAGGAGCAAGAGAATTAAACCATATTTTAGCATCATCCTTTAATGAGAAAGGAAACAATTTAAGGATATAGTAATAGCAAATTTTTTCCTCATGAGTGAATAGGGTGGCTATATTATTCAATTAAGTAAGGTGTGCCACAGTAGTTTCAGATTCATAGCCATAAAAAGGATCAGATTCAACCAAAGTAAGTAACTCAGGATCGACAGAGAATTCATAATCCTTATCAGTAACACAGATAGGTCAAGTAGCAAAAGCAGGGTCATATTTCATTCTAGCATTCAAAGACTTTTCTTTCAGCTTGGCTAACAGTTTCTTAAGATCATATCTATCATTGCAAGCAAGAAAGTCTCTAGCAGTTTCTTCATCCATAACATAGCCCTCAAGTACATCAGGCAATTCATATCTAGGGGGAGAATCCTCATCATCACTTTCATCAATGTTAGTTTCAATGATTTCATTCTCTCTAACCCTAGCAAGTTGTTCATCTAGAAATTCACCTAATGGCATAGTATTATCAAGCATAGAAGTAGTTTCATCATATGTATCATGCATAGCCGAAGTGGCATCATCAATAACATGCGACATATCAGAATCAATAGCAGGTGCAGGTATAGGTGTCGCAAATTTACTCATAACAGAAGGTGAATCAAGTGGAGAGCTAGAGGGCAGTTCCTTACCTTCCCTCCTAGTTGAGGGAAAAATCTTGGTTCTTTCATCTTTCAAATTCCTCATAGTGATCAACAGATATAAATCCCAAGTGACTCAAAGAATAGAGATATACTCCCTGCCAACGGCGCCAGAAAAGAGTCTTGATAACCCACAAGTATAGGGGATCGCAACAGTTTTCGACGATAGAGTATTCAACCCAAATTTATTGATTCGACACAAGGGGGGCCAAAGAATATTCTCAAGTATTAGCAGCTGAGTTGTCAATTCAACCACACCTGAAAGACTTAATATCTGCAGCAAAGTGTTTAGTAGCAAAGTAGTATGGAGGTAACGGTAACGGTGGCAAAAGTAATAGTAGCAGTTTTGTATCAATCGTAATAGTGGCAACGGAGAAGTAACTAAGCAAAGCTCAATATGTGAAAAGCTCATACACAATGGATCAATGATGGATAATTATGTCGGATGCAACTCATCATGCAACAGTTATAACATAGGGTGACACATAACTAGCTCTAGTTCATCAATGTAATGTAGGCATGTATTCCAAATATAGTCATACGTGCTTATGGAAAAGAACTTGCATGACATATTTTGTCCTACCCTCCCGTGGCAGCGGGGTCCTATTGGAAACTAAGGGATATTAAGGCCTCCTTTTAATAGAGTACCGGACCAAAGCATTAGCACTTAGTGAATACATGAACTCCTCAAACTACGGTCATCACCAGGAGTGGTCCCTAATATTGTCACTTCGGGGTTGCCGGATCATAACACATAGTATGTGACTATTGACTTGCAAGATAGAATCAAGAACTCACATATATTCATTAAAACATAATAGGTTAAGATCTGAAATCATGGCACTCGGGCCCTAGTGACAAGAATTAAGCATGGCAAAGTCATAGCAACATCAATCTTAGAACATAATGGATACTAGGGATCAAACCCTAACAAAACTAACTCGATTACATGGTAAATCTCATCCAACCCATCACCGTCTAGCAAGCCAACGATGGGATTACTCACGCACGGCGGTGAGCATCATGAAATTGGTGATGGAGGATGGTTGATGATGATGATGGCGAAGGGTTCCCCTCTCCAGAGCCCCGAACGGACTCCACATCAGCCCTCCCGAGTAAGATTAGGGCTTGGCGGCAGCTCCGTATTGTAAAACGCGATGAATCCTTCTCTCTAATATTTTTTCTCCCCGAAAGTGAATATATGGAGTTGGAGTTGAGGTCGGTAGAGGTCTAGGGGGCCCACGAGGCAGGGGGCACCCCCAGGAGGGTGGGCGCGCCCTGAACCCTTGTGTACAGGGTGTGGGCCCCCTTATGCTGATTCTTTCGCCAATATTTTTTATTAATTCCAAAACGCGTCTTCATGGATTTTCAGGTGATTCCGAGAACTTTTATTTCTGCACAAAAATAACACCATGACAACTCTGCTGAAAACAGCGTCACTCCGGGTTAGTTCCATTCAAATCATGCACGTTAGAGTCCAAAACAAGGGCAAAAGTGTTTGGAAAAGTAGATACGTTGGAGACGTATCAAGAGACCATCTTCATCTAACGCCTCCCACGGATTGATAAACCTTAGGTCATCCACTTGAGGGAAATTTGCTACTTTCCTACAAACCTATGAACTTGGAGGGCCAACAACGTCTACAAGTCGAAGGTTGTGTAGTAGACATCACTTGCGTTGGTTTTTCCCTTGAAGAGGAAAGGATGATACAGCAAAGTAGAGTAAGTATTTCCCTCAGTTTGACAACCAAGGTATCAATCCAGTAGGAGATAATGCACAAGTCACCGAATACCTGCACAAACGATCAACAAACTTGCACCCAACGCAATAAGGGGCTGTCAATCCCTTCACGATTACTCGCAAAAGTGAGATCTGATAGAGATAGATAAATGGTAAAGTAAATATTTTTCGTATTTTTGGTTTATAGATCGGAAAGTAAAAGATTGCAAAATAGTAGATCGGAAACTAGTATGATGTAAAACAGAACTTATATGATGGAAAAGAGACCCGGGGGCTATAGGTTTCACTAGTGGATTCTCTCAAGATAGTAAATATTACGGTGGTGAACAAATTACTGCCAAGCAATTGATAGAAGAGCGCATAATTATGACGATATCTAAGGCAATGATCATGAATATAGGCATCACGTCTGTGTCAAGTAGACCGAAACGATTCTGCATCTACTACTATTACTCCACACATCGACCGCTATCCAGCATGCATGTAGAGTATTAAGTTCATAAAGAACGGAGTAACATATTAAGTAAGATGACATGATGTAGAGGAATTAACTCAAGCAATATGATGAAAACCCCATCTTTTTATCCTCGATGGCAACAAAACAATATGTGCCTTGCTTCCCCTACTGTCATTGGGAAAAGACACCGCAAGATTGAACCCAAAGCTAAGCACTTCTCCCATTGCAAGAAAAACCAATCTAGTAGGCCAAACTAAACCGATAATTCGAAGAGACTTGCAAAGACATCAAATCATGCATATAAGAATTCAGAGAAGACTCGAATAATATTGATAGATAATCTGATCATAAATCCACAATTTATTGGATCACAGCAAACACACCGCAAAAGAGTATTACATCGAATAGATCTCCAAGAACACGAGGAGAACATGGTATTGAGAATCAAAGAGAGAGAAGAAGTCATCTAGCTACTAGCTATGGACCCGTAGGTCTGTGGTAAACTACTCACACTTCATCGAAAGGTTAATGGTGTTGAGGTAGAAGCCCTCCGTGATCGAATCCCACTCCGGTATGATGCCATAAAAGGCCCCTAGATGGGATCTCATGGGTACAGAAGGTTGCAGCGGTGGAAAAGTGTTTTCGTGGTTCCTCTGATGTTTTCGGGGTATAAGAGAATATATAGGTGAAGGAAATAGGTCAGGAGAGCTCCGAGGGGCCCACAAGGCAGGGGGCACGCCCTACCCCCTGGGCGCGCCCTCCAGCCTCGTGGCCCCCCGTTGAGTCTCTGACTTCATCTCCAAGTCTCGTGGTTTGCTTCTGGTCCAAGAAAGATCGTCGCAAAAGTTTCATTCCGTTTGGACTCCGTTTGGTATTCTTTTTCTGCGGAACTCTAAAACAGGCAAAAAAAAGAAACTGGAACTAGGCTCTAGGTTAATAGGTTAGACCCAAAAATAATATAAAATAGCATATAAATGCATATTAAACATCCAAAACAGATAATATAATAGTATGTAACAATCAAAAATTATAGATACATTGGAGACGTATCAGCCTAGAACCGGGACATCAAAGACGTTTTGAACATCATGGAGTATATGAGATGTTTCAAGAGTTGAAGTTAATATTTCAAGCAAATGCCCGGGTTGAGAGGTATGAAGTCAAAGAGCGGACAAGATCCTATCCGCTAGGGAAGGGGAGGAGGCGCAACGTTAACACTGTCGTCGGCGGCAAGGGAGGGAATCCACTGTCGGTGGCGCTATTTTCTTTCACCCAGCACCGGCACGGAAGGGCCTCCGACCCCTTCTTCCTCGTTGTCGCACATAGTGTGGGTAGATCTGGCCTCCCGTCGCCGACCGAGCCACATCCCGACAACCTTATGGTATAACTTACTTTGAAATAGGCATTGCTCTAGCTGCATTTGGATTTTTTAAGTTTTCGCACTCGAATCTAGGTGTTGAATCAAATAGGAGGGGGGAGGGGCGGAGTTGTATAGCATGAGGCTGTTGTAATGTACAGTCCAAGACATTAAATACCAGGTCGAATCTTCTGTAATTAATGTCTTTGTAACAGATTGGCTATTGCCTTATATAACACGTTTGCGTCCGTGTGGAAACACAGAGTAATGCTACACTAACAGACCTTTATGGGGGTAGTTCCAGTTGGCAAAACGTGATTGGATAAGGAGGAGGGAGGCACTACACCCCAGCTAAAAATCAGGGGGGGTTCAGTTTAGATAGATGAAAGGACGTCTGTAAACGTCGTATAGGGTCCGTGTGTTTAGCATTATCGGGAAACACATATGCTTCCATCATTCTTTTCATACGTACTTTGGAAAGACCGAGAGGACGATGATCTATGAACTCCTCACCTCGCCATTGCCTCCCCCGGCGCCGCCCTTTCCCTCGTCCGTTGTCGCTCGTGGCGCCCGTGTCTCTGCTAGGGCACCGTCGTCTGCGCTGACGTGGCAAGGACATGAGCACCCGACGGCGGCCGTGGACACTCTCTGGACGTGGCAGAGAAGGGGTTGTGTGCCAGATGGGAGAGCTCGGCAATGTCATCTGCACCACGTCACCGGGCGACGAGGGCCGACACTTTGGAATGTGAGCTTCCGCTGCTGCCTCCCGAGCCAGCCGCGATGAAAGTGTCTCTAGCGCATGTTGGGAGCCAATTAATAAACGCAGTCAACATGGCGGCGCGTCACGGGAAACATCAAAGTCGCCGGAATAGTGTATGCGTCTCGATGCACTATTTTCGTGTCGTGCGACTCGAGCAAAAAGAAAATTATATTTGTGTCTTCCCGTGAACGGTGGCCCCGCATCGGCAGGAACAATCAAAAGTGTGTCCTTGTCGGTTCGGTTGGCGTGTCGAAGTAGTGGGTCCCATAGACAAGGAAATGAGTGAATGCTGACGACAACTTGATGAAAACTGGCAACTCGCGGAGACATCATGATGTGGCATGTAGCTAATATCTTGGCCGCCGACGCTAGTGACTGAGACCAAAGTTTTAAATAGCGCGCTAAGCCTTTTAGCGACGGACCTTTTCGGAATGCTATAGCGGTGCTATAGCGAGCTATTTAAAATGTTTGCTCATGTGTTTGAAAAAAAGACCCTTAGTGGAGGACCTCTTTTAAACACTATAGCTGAGTTATAGCGGGCTATTTAAACCCATGACTGAGACCGAATTCGTCAAGTTTGAATGGCAACCTCGAATATCCGAGTTGGACAGTGGCATGGACCGAAAATTACCGTCATAAATATCACCTTTTTAAATTATAACATATTTTGCATATTTCAATATGGACTAACATCTAGAGACTGAAATGGGTGAACAAACATATGAAAACACGTCTATATACATCCGATTTAAGAAAAGGTTAGAACATCTTGTAATTCGGAACGGAGGGATCGGAGTAGTATTTAAGCATCCAAATTTTTAGAAAACTTGGCAAAACTCGCAAATAATTTACAAAAATATATAAAAACATGTGTCCATTTCTGGAGAACCGAAATAATTAGGCGCACACAACAAACATACAAGATACAACATACTCATGGCATTGCGCATGCACATATCCAAACCAGGTTGACAAACAGAAAGAAAGAGAAACAGTAGGGGCGTACGACTCGCGTGTGCCCCGATCATGTCGATTATTTAACGAGTTTAAACGAACTCCCTGATTACGCTTGCTGCATGCACTTGTGACGCGTGACACGAGCACGAAGTGGCTTCTTCATCACCTTGAAGAACCCGTCGAGCTCCGTGAGATCGACGCCACAATATCCCTCGCTCCACTCGAACTCGCGTACCAGCGCTGCCAGCAAGCACTTGACGTTGAGCATCCCCAGAGCCATGCCCGGGCAGTACCTCCGCCCTGCGCCGAACGCCATCATCTTGATCTCCTTGGGCCCCGGCAGAGGACCAACGGCCTCCCCCTCTCCTCCGGCAAGGAATCTGTCCGGCCGGAACTCGTCGGGATCCGTCCACGTCTTGGGGTCCCTCCCGATGTGCCCCAACCATGGTTTTCAATTTCAGTTTCAGAAAAATTTCAGCACCAACCGAAATTACTGAAATTCAGTGAATTTCAGTTATTTCAGTTTCCATTTCAGCCAAATGACCGAAATATTCACTTGAATTCAATTAAAAATTTGAAAATTTTAAAAAGTATTTTAAAAAATATTGGAATTGTTGTGTTATACTGAAATTGCTGAAATATTTTGGCCGAAACGTAATATTTCAGTGTCTGCTGAAATTACTGAAATTCAATGAATTTCACCGAAATCTCACTGAAAGTGAAAACCATGGCCCCAACACGAAGTGCACACGCAAACCGCTAGCCGGCATGGCCATTTGGCCGACCACTGCTCCCTCGTTGCGGACATCGCGCACGACGAACGGCGCCGGTGGGTGCATGCGGAGGCTCTCGAGCACCACGGCGTGGAGGTACGGCGCCATGCCGCGGTGGAGTATCTCTCTCTCCTCGTCCTCGGAGGGATACTTGTTGTCACCGTCGTACTTGATGTTGATGATGGCCTCGTGACGCAGTTTGTTCTGGATCTCCGGCAGGGTGACTAGGTGAGCGAGGGTCCACTCGACGCAAGCCACCACGGTCTCCGTGCCGGCGCCGAGGAATTCCAACACGAGGCTTACCATTTCGTCTTCGGTGAGGCCTCGGCGGAGATGCTCGTCATTGTCGTCGTCGTCGTCCTCGTCGTCTGGAACGCGGAGATGGATGAGCGAATCAACGTATGAACGGGTGTGGCCGTCGCAGAATCGTGACGACTGCCGCCGCGCCTCCTCGATGAGAGGGAGGAAAAGCTCGGCCAGCCGGTGGCGCAAGGCGATAGGATCACTTTGCCGTCGCCTCCAGTAGTCCACGAGCTTAGACCCGCACGTGGAGGTGGATTTCACGGCGGCACGGACGAACTCCCGTAACTCGCGCTGCATGGCCCGCACGCCGGCCTCGTCGACCAGGCCGGCTCCAAAGCACATGCGCGCAAGCATAGAGAACACGGCGGCATAGAGACCGTCGCGGACGGCCACCACCGTGCCCATGCTTGCAGCTGAGTCCACGCTAGCGACGATGGCGTCGATGGCCGCCCGTCGCAGCGGCGCATGGGAAGCGAGGCGCGTGTGGTGGATGGTCTCGGCGGCGAGATTGCACCGCAGGGTTCGCCAGAGCGGGCCGTATGGCACGGAGGTTATGTTGTCGCTCCGTCTGCGCCGGTGACCTGTCACCAGAGGGACGCGGAACATGAACACTGGGCGGTTGGAGAAAGCGTCGGCGTTTTCAACCAGTGCGCGCCGGGTGACGGCAGCATCGCTGATCTCGATGATCGGCTGAGTGATCACCGGCGCCGGCGCACGGCAGATGCGTCGGAACACGGCTAGGACAAGGAAGAAGAAGGCGGCATAAGCAAGTACTGAAAACAAAGGCTCCATATACTGCTCCTGATGGAAATCAGTAAGAACTTGCTTGCTGCTTCGCTCCTGTCATTGATGTTTATATAGAAAATCTTACAGGACTGTTTTTTTTAACGCCTTACGGCACTGGCTCAATGCCCGTACACGGAGCTGCGTTGCTGCACAACGTACGTGTGGTAGGTCAAGTGACACTTGGCCAAGTCAGTTGACTCCTTGTCGGTCCGATCCAACGTTAAGATTTGTACTTTTTATTCGGAGCAATTTTTTAGGAATATTAAATTTACACTTACATCATACGCTAAATATTTTCTTTTTTGCGGAATCATATGCTAAATATTTCACAATGAAACCAGGGGAGAGTCGAACCACTACGATGGTTGAACCTCCCGCCCCACTCAGCTAGGACATGAGTGACTACATTAGACTCTCTATTACAATATTTATGGAATTTTCAAAGTATATATGCATTAAGGAGGGTGGAGTCAGGCTAGATCTATACTATAATATCAGATTGGGGAGGGATAAAAGCCTTCCCCAAACTATCAAACTCACCAAGACATGCAAATAAAACCGGTGTTGCCACCGTTGAGTAACCTTCACCTTCCTTCAGAGTTTCAACTACCATGACATGGTTTGTGTTGAGGACAACATTATCCAAGCCTCAATCTCACAGCAAGAGCCCCCCTCCCCCCTCCCAGGGACGCGGCGTGACTGTCTGGGAGTTTGCGGCATTCTCGGCAAGGATGGGCGCCGGGGCGGCGGCCCGGGATCTCCCTGCGGTGATGGCGGACGAAGTGGAGGGCGGCCGCGGAGGCTGCTTGGGTAGCTCGGCAACCAGAGTTAGGAGCGCGACGTCCGGCTGTGGGGCGGCACTTGATTCAGGGCGCTAGTTGGTCCTGTGTGTTGTGCGGCATCACTTCACTCCTTGGCGCCGCTCATCAGGGCCTCGTGCGGGCTGGAGGTGCGCGTCGGGCGCTTGTGTTGGGGGTCGTCGGGTCGGGCTATAGACGGATTTGGCTACTGCGAAGGCTCTGTAGCAGCGCAGCTCGTCGCCTCCACGTGGTTCCGGTGGCAGCGACCACCGGTTGTGCCAGAGTGCCAGGGACGGCAGGTGCTCTCGAAGGTGTGGCTGCGGCTGCTGATGTGGGCTGAGGTTCAGGCAGTTGATGGTCCTCATGAGCCGTTTTGAGGGGTGGTATTCCGGCTTCCCGAGCAAAAGCTTTGCTCCGGCCTTGCCGAAGCCGACGGCGGCGACCCGTGCGGGCACCGCAAACCTTCTTGGAGGCCTCATGGTCCGAGAGCCTATGCCCTCGTATCTCAAGCTCCGGGGGAAACCGTTGTTCCAGGTCTCGTAGGTGTGCATAGCCAGGTCGGCCGTTGTGGCCCTGTATTGGACTTTATATTAATAAGATGAGTCAAAGCTTTTGTGTCTGTTTCAAAATAAAAAAAAAGCGTTTTGGACACTACACTAATGTGAAAAACACATTTATATTATGAAACAGAGGGGAGTACTTGACATTGTTCATACGAACTACTCCCTCCGTCCCAAAATTCTTGTCTTAAATTTGTCTAGATACGGATGTATAGGGCGGAGGGAGTAGAATATTATTGCATCCCAGTTTTGTCGCAAGCCTCAATCCCTCCAACAAGACCGCAACTTTTGCAGAATCAACGTCGGGTACATGCTGTAGTTCTGCCGTCGCAGCGGTGTAGTCCCTTGCCACCGCGCCGAGCAATGCTACACCTACGAAAATATTTTTACGCATCTTACGAATGAGATGAGTTGGCAGCCTTTAATTGGATACTAGTGGAGGTTGAGACCCACCCTGAAAATCAGGGGAGGACGTTTGGTTAGGAGAAAGAAGGATTACGTAGGATACGTAACAGCATTACGTAAGTCTAGCATTTTCGCACCGCGCCACATGATCCAGTGTAGTCACAGTCTGAAAATGAAGTGTCAACAGTGATCGAAACTTTTCCCGCTAATACCCTCCACTAATTTACTCTGGACGTTTCTGTTGGTTTCCCAGCGGCCCGTATATAGCTCAGCCTCAAGGCTTGTGGGGACTTCCAGGGTTATTTTTGATGGCCCGGGAGAGAAAAAACAGTGTGCTACATCAAAATACTGTCGCCCTTTAAATAAGCTATCAGCAGTTATATCGTGCTATAGTGTGGTATTAGTGAGACATTATACACTGATTTATTTAATGCGACAATTCTTAGGACGTTGTGGCATCCTATTTGCGACGGTATAGCATGCTATTTTTTCGGTGAGTGGTACATCCAGCCACCAGCATATGTCGTGCTGGGGTGTTTCCTCTAGATGTTGTTTTTTTATTTTTTTTCTGTACACATCTTATGGGGTGTACCCGGTATAGATGATGTTTTTAAGGTTTTTTTGGGTTTTCAATTCTTGGCTCGTTTTCCTAAGGTTTTGGCATGCAATATAATTTTTGCACTGATTTTTCCTTGTTTTTTTCCTTTCACCACAGATTTGATTCTCGTGAAAGCACAAGTTTTTTCTTTTCTTTAATTTCTGTTTTTCATGAAAAGAAGTCTATCGAAACCTATTAAAATGGCATGTTGTTTTGAGTATCTCGACACGTATCCAAAGGTGAAAACGTTTTGAATAAATGAAGCTACGAAATAAAAGGTAAAATACCCAGGTTGTGACAAGCTGCACACATGCAGTACATCCTTTGTTAGCGCATGAAAAGAAAAGAGTGACTTTTGTAAGGGTAACATTAACTACTGATTTTGCTTTTTTTTTTCTCTGTGTTGTTTTGTGTTGTGTTTCAGGACAGCACCTTGGATCTGTGGCCTTTTATTTTACATGACAACCCTCTGGCATTTATAGTTTCTTAAGCTAGTCATAGTGGGGAGTAACTTAGACTAGTAACATACTCCCTTCATTTATTTTTAGTTTGCATATAAGATTTGGTCAAAGTCACTTTGTAAAGTTTGACCAACTTTGTAGAAGAAAATGAAGATAAGATTGGCAAAAATGAAATTGTTAAAAAATATTTTTATATATGAGCTCATTGTTTTAGTTAACCTTTGTAAATTAACCATTTTTTATCAAGTCGACACACCACAAAAATTACTCAACCGATTGCCTGATAATCTCATTTCAGAAGGAACATACTCTCTCCGTCTAAAAAAGCTTGTCCCAAGTTTGTCTTTCCAATGAATGTATCTAACGGTAACTTGGTGCTAGATATATTCATTTGAGGGACAACCATTTTCGAACGGAGGGAGTATATGTTATCAACACGCGAGCATGTGTATATTTTGTCTTGCTTTGATGAGACCAAGAAACGAAACCGATTTGACAAGATAAAAAGCAAGCTGCGAAAGCGACGAACGAGTTGGAGGTAGCTCGTAGTACGCTGTCAATCGTTCCATTAGTAATACAAGTACTCCATGCTAGTACAAGTGAACATACCATCCTATATTGTGACCTGTCCATGGAAACTTGACGTACTATCCTACGTAGCAAAGCCAATGAAAAATCAGTTCTGCCCATATGAAGCACAGTCTATTTCGCTAGAGACACTACGACTGTACTATTAATATTTCTCTGATACGCGAAAGCTCTCTTTTAGCGACTAGGAAAACGAAACGTCCAGCGAAGCACTGTGCTAGTACACAAGTGTGCGTGGAAAGTTCGCGGGGTCAAAAGATCGTGGCTGCAAGTCGATTTTATGCCGATGAATGTACAATCTCCATCTCCATCTGCACAACTAATAAAAACGAGATTTTAGTGAGTCCAACAAATCCTGACCATCCATTAAAAAACACCAACCCACCAGACCTCCAGATGATGTATCATCATCATCATCATCATCATCATCATCAAAACTCCTCTATGATGATTAGAAATAAAATCAAATCACTGTCATCATCATTGTTAGATAACTCACAGTGAAAGTAGCATAGGCGGTAACATCACATATATCTAAGCAAAATAAATGATGTGGCAAGTAATTAATGAAAAAAAGAGACATGTGATAAGATAGCTAGTTACTCATACTATGAGTAATATCACACATACCAAGACAAGATGAGTCTACAACTAAATAAATGAAGTGTTGCATGGCACCACACATATGTTACTCCCCACTATAGAGGTAGTAACATAGACAAGTAACATATGCATGTTACTAATCTAAGTTACTCCCCGATGTGGCTAGTCTTAGGAAACAAAAAATTCATCACAAACCAATAAATCAAATCAAAGCACCTTAATTACCATCATTAGAAAACAAATAACGCATCACGTATCTCCACAACTAATAAAAGCGTGAGTTTGGTGAATCCAACAAATACTGACCATTCATATAATAAAACAACGCACCATATCCTGCAGATGATGTATCGTCATCACATCAAATCATCAACCAAAACTCCTTTATGATGACTAGAAATCAAATTAAATCACCTTAATTACCATTACCTCTACAACTACTAAACACGTAAGTTTAGTGAATCCAACAAATACTAACATCAAGATGATGCATCATCATCACATCAAAACTCCTATATTATGATTAGGAATAAAATCAAATAACCTTAATTACCATCATTAGGAAACAAAGAACACATCACAAACTGAAAATCAAATCAAATCACCTTCATCATCATTAGTAGGAAAGAAATAACGGATCACATGTATCCACAACTAATAAAAGCACGAGTTTAGTGAATGCAAAAAATTCTCTTTTTTTTACCAAAAGAATCCAACAAATCCTGACTATCCATACAAAACACTAATGCACCAAATCCTCCATATGTTGTATGATCATCACATCAAAACTCTTTATATGATTAGGAAACAAAGAACGCACCACAAACTAAAAAAGTCAAGTCTTCTGAAATTGGTTTATAGGATTATCCATTGCGAGCCAGGGAAAGGCTACGATATTGATTTTTCTCATGTCTTGTGATCTTAGCTTCTTGGTAAGACCAAACTTTCAATTTTCCTCTATATTGAATGATCTCTAGCTAATTTTTGGCTACTGAGTGATACACCAAGATGAATTCTCACTTAACAAGTAAATATCATGTATGTCCGAAAAGACATCAGTTTTGTTGGCTACCTTAAGTGAACACATCCTTGTTTTCCATGCGATTCTCTCATGATATAAGCTATTGTTAGGATGATCAACCAAATTTCTCTCCTGGGTTGGTTATCATCTTCATACTAGCATGGTTACACTTTTAAACGCATAGATATCCACCTATTTTTAATGAACTATAATGGCCAAAAAGACTAGCTTGTGGATCCTTAATCCAAACACTAAAGTTATTAATCTTGGGGGAACAAATAGTATATATGATCTATTTACTCAAATGTGCATGATGTGATTATTGTTGGTATAATGTTTGGTCATATCTAAAGAAGTTTTACAGGCCAAAAGAAATGCCAAGGGCCAAAGCCAAAGAACATCATTGGTCTATCCTTCTGGCTCAAACTTCTCCCGTTTGACATTGCAAGATCAGCAACACCAAACCTACTCTTCTCAGGTTCTTGCACCTCACATCTGAGGGTTTCCACTTTTACTGATATTCTGAACCAAATACTGAGGCAGTATGGATTCTCTCTGCTTGTACTGTGATGGTTGAAGACTTGGTGAGCAATCACAAGCCTCTACATAACTAAGTGATTTGCAAAGTTCTAAGGATCAGATCCTTTAGGCTGATTATTTTGTCTTCTGAATATCTTTTTACCTTTATCAACCTCAGGAGTGCAACACAATGTGGAGCCGTGCATTAGTATTCACTACATCGAGCAGCTTAAAGTCAATGAGCATCTTAACCTCTGCTTAAAATGAGCGTTATCCAATATGGCTAAAAGCATACGATCGATAATCTAAATAAAGAAGAGTGCATTGATGGATTTCTGATGCAAAAATAACACTAACAGATATTTCAATAATATTTTCACAGCAAATAGAGAATAGATAAATCACTTGCCTAAATTGCCGCATTCTTCTTGCTTATACAATTAGCTGCAGTTTGGAACTACAGCGCAAGCGGAGCAAGATGGGGATAGATTGATGGAGCCACCATAAGTAGGTTGCTCTGTTACATCTACCTGGATTGCACTGACTGCAGGAATGTACCAATGATAATGCATAAATAAAAAATGGTTAATGAAGTGAAAAGATAATTCCTCTTTTCAAGAAATTCAGCCGTAGAGATGTATATTCTCGGAACGTTGCCCGCATGGCTTATCATATTTTCTGAAGAAAGGCCAGTGTTAGGAAATGTATTGATGCTCACCATGGATCATTAACGGATGCAGCGAAGTGAAAGATAACAGAAAAACCGGGTGCTGCCAGAGTCAAAAGAAAAATAAACTAAACTTAGACGAGTAAAAAAGGCAGTAACATGCCCTCATAATTGTTGGAAATATGCCCTAGAGGCAATAATAAAAGTATTATTATATTTCCTTGTTCATGATAATTGTCTTTTATTCATGCTATAAGTGTATTATCCGGAAATCGTAATACACGTGTGAATACAAAGACCACAATATGTCCCTAGTGAGCCTCTAGTTGACTAGCTCGTTGTGATCAACAGATAGTCATGGTTTCCTGGCTATGGACATTGGATGTCGTTGATAACGGGATCACATCATTAGGAGAATGATGTGATGGACAAGACCCAATCCTAAGCATAGCACAAAGATCGTAGTTCGTTTGCTAGAGCTTTTCCAATGTCAAGTATCTCTTCCTTAGACCATGAGATCGTGTAACTCCCGGATACCGTAGGAGTGCTTTGGGTGTATCAAACGCCACAACGAATCGGGTGACTATAAAGGTGCACTACAGGTATCTCCGAAAGTGTCTTGGGTTGACACGGATCGAGATCGGATTTGTCACTCCGTAAACGGAGAGGTATCTCTGGGCCCACTCGGTAGGACATCATCATAATGTGCACAATGTGACCAAGGGGTTGATCACGGATGATGTGTTGCGGAACGAGTAAAGAGACTTGCCGGTAACGAGATTGAACAAGGTATCGGTATACCGACGATCGAATCTCGGGCAAGTAAAATACCGCTAGACAAAGGGAATTGCATACGGGATCGATTGAGTCCTTGACATCGTGGTTCATCCGATGAGATCATCGTGGAACATGTGGGAGCCAACATGGGTATCCAGATCCCGCTGTTGGTTATTGACCGGAGAACGTCTCGGTCATGTCTACATGTCTCCCGAACCCGTAGGGTCTACACACTTAAGGTTCGATGACGCTAGGTTTATAAAGGAAGCTAGTATGTGGTTACCGAATGTTGTTCGGAGTCCCGGATGAGATCCCGGACGTCACGAGGAGTTCCGGAATGGTCCGGAGGTAAAGATTTATATATGGGAAGTCCTGTTTTGGTCACCGGAAAAGTTTCGGGTTTTATCGGTAACGTACCGGGACCACCGGGAGGGTCCCGGGGGTCCACCAAGTGGGGCCACCTACCCCAGAGGGCTGCGTGGGCCATGTGTGGGAGGGAACCAGCCCCAGGTGGGCTGGTGCGCCCCCCACAAGGGGCCCAAGGCGCAGGGGAGGGTGGGAGGGGGCAAACCCTAGGGCAGATGGGCCCTAAGGCCCATGCTCCCTGCGCCTCCCTCTCCTCCCCCTCCTGGCCGCCACCCCAGATTGATCCGAGGCTGGCCGCACCCCTTGGGGTGGGAAACCCTAAAGGGGGCAGCCCTCTCCCCTATAAATAGTGAGGCATAGGGCTGCCCAGAGAATAGACAGAATACACGTGATTCGATCTCTGCCTTTGGTTGCAGCCCTCTCCTCTCTCCCAAGTACTCCTCCTCTCCCGTGGTGCTTAGCGAAGCCCTGCTGGATTGCCACACTCCTCCATCACCACCACGCCGTTGTGCTGCTGCTGGATGGAGTCTTCCTCAACCTCTCCCTCTCTCCTTGCTGGATCAAGGCGTGGGAGACGTCACCGGGCTGTACGTGTGTTGAACGCGGAGGTGCCGTGCGTTCGGCACTTGATCATCGGTGATTTGAATCACGACGAGTACGACTCCATCAACCCCGTTCACTTGAACGCTTCCGCTTAGCGATCTACAAGGGTATGTAGATGCACTCTCTTTCTACTCGTTGCTGGTCTCTCCATAGATAGATCTTGGTGACACGTAGGAAAATTTTTGAATTTCTGCTACGTTCCCCAACAGTGGCATCATGAGCTAGGTCTATTGCGTAGATTCTTTGCACGAGTAGAACACAAAGTAGTTGTGGGCGTTGATGTTGTTCAATATGCTTACCGTTACTAGTCCAATCTTGTTTCGACGGTATTGTGGGATGAAGCGGCCCGGACCGACCTTACACGCATTTCCACGTGAGACAGGTTCCACCGATTGACATGCACTTCGTGCATAAGGTGGCTAGCGGTGCCGCTCTCCCACTTTAGTCGGAACGGATTCGATGAAAAGGGTCCTTATGAAGGGTAAATAGCAATTGGCAAATCACGTTGTGGTTTTGCGAGGTAAGAAACGTTTTGCTAGAAACCCATAGCAGCCACGTAAAACATGCAAACAACAATTAGAGGACGCCTAACTTGTTTTTGCAGGGTATGCTATGTGATGTGATATGGCCAAGATGAATGTGATGAATGATATGTGATGTATGAGATTGATCATGTTCTTGTAATAGGATTCACGACTTGCATGTCGATGAGTATGACAACCGCAGGAGCCATAGGAGTTGTCTTTATTTATTGTATGACCTGCGTGTCATTGAACAACGCCATGTAATTACTTTACTTTATTGCTAACCGTAGCCATAGTAGTAGAAGTAATAAGTTGGCGAGACGACTTCATGGAGACACGATGATGGAGATCATGATGATGGAGATCATGGTGTCATGCCGGTGACGATGATGATCATGGAGCCTCAAGATGGAGATCAAAGGAGCAAAATGATATTGGCCATATCATGTCACTATTTGATTGCATGTGATGTTTATCATGTTTATGCATCTTGTTTACTTAGGACGACGGTAGTAAATAAGATGATCCTTACAAAATTTCAAGAAGTGTTCTCCCCGATCGTGCACCGCTGCTACAGTTCGTCGCTTCTAAGCACCACGTGATGATCGGGTGTGATGGATTCTTACGCTCACATACAACGGGTGTAAGACAGTTTTACACAGCGAAAACACTTGGGGTTAACTTGACGAGCCTAGCATGTGCGCACATGGCCTCGAACACGGAGACCGAAAGGTCGAGCATGAGTCGATAGTAGATACGATCAACATGAAGATGTTCACCGATGATGACTAGTCCGTCTCACGTGATGATCGGACACGGGCTAGTTGACTTGGATCATGTAATCACTTAGATGACCGGAGGGATGTCTATCGAGTGGGAGTTCATAAGATGAACTTAATTATCCTGAACATAGTCAAAAGACCTTTGCAAATTATGTCGAAGCTCGCGCTTTAGTTCCACTATTTAGATATGTTCCTAGAGAAAATATAGTTGAAAGTTGACAAGAGCGATTATGCGGACAGTAGAAAGCTCATGTCCTTAATGCACCGCTCAATGTGCTGAACCCCAAACGTCGTTTATGGATGTTGCGAACATCGGACATACACGTTTCGATAACTACGTGATAGTTCAGATAAACGGTTTAGAATTAAGGCACCAAAGATGTTTTTCGAAATGTCGCGGAACATATGAGATGTTTCGAGGGCTGAAATTGAGATTTCAGGCTCGTGCCCACGTCAAGAGGTATGAGACCTCCGACGATTTTCTTAGCCTGCAAACTAAGGGAGAAAAGCTCAATCGTTGAGCTTGTGCTCAGATTGTCTGAGTGCAACAAATCACTTGAATCGAGTGGGAGTTGATCTTCCAGATGAGATAGTGATGTTTCTCCAAAGTCATTGCCACCAAGCTGCTGGAGCTTTGTGATGAACTATAACATATCAGGGATAGATATGATGATCCTTGAGGTATTCACGATGTTTGACACCGTGAAAGTAGAAATCAAGAAGGAGCATCAATTGTTGATGGTTGTTAAAACCACTAGTTTCAAGAAGGGCAAGGGCAAAAAGGGATACTTCATGAAACGGCAAATCAGCTGCTGCTCTAGTGAAGAAACCCAAGTTGAACCCAAACCCGAGACTAAGTGCTTCTGGGAAACAACCACTGGAGCGGAATTACCCTAGATACTTGGTAGATGAGAAGGCTGGCAAGGTCGATAGAAGTATATTGGATATGCATTATGTTAATGTGTACTTTACTAGTACTCCTAGTAGCACCAGGGTATTAGATACCGGTTCGGTTGCTAAGTGTTAGTAACTCGAAATAAAAGCTACGGAATGAACGGAGACTAGCTAAAGGTGAGCTGACGATATGTGTTGGAAGTGCTTCCAAGGTTGATGTGATCAAGCATCGCACGCTCCCTCCACCATCGAGATTTGGTGTTTATGCTGAGCATAGACATGATTGGATTATGTCTATCGCAATACGGTTATTCATTTAAGGAGAATAATGGTTACTCTATTTATTTGAATAATACTTTCAATGGTCTTGCACCTAAAGGAATGGTTTATTGAATCTCGATCGTAGTGATACACATTTCATGCCAAAAGATATAAGATAGTAATGATAGTACCACTTACTTGTGGCATCGCCATGTAAGTCATATTGGTGTAAACGCATGAAGAAGCTCCATATTGATGGATCTTTGGACTCACTCGTTTTTGAAAAGTTTGAGACATGCGAACCATGTCTATTGGTGTGTACGCATGAAGAAACTCCAAGCAAGATGGATTGTTTGGACTCACTTGATTTTGAATCACTTGAGATATGCAAATCATACCACATGGGCAAGATGAGTGAAAAGCCTCGTTTTCAGTAAGATGGAACAAGATAGCAACTTGTTGGAAGTAACACATTTTGATGTGTGCAGTCCAATGAGTGCTGAGGCATGCAGTGAATATCGTTATGTTCTTACTTCACAGATGATTCGAGTAGATGTAGAGTATATTTACTTGATGAAACACAAGTCTGAATTATTGAATGGTTCAAGTAATTTCAGAGTGAAGTTGAAGATCATCGTGACAAGAGGATGAAATGTCTATGATATGATCATAGAGATGAGTATCTGAGTTACGAGTTTTGGCACGCAATTAAGACATTGTGGAAATTGTTTTCACAATTAATACCGCCTGGAACACCATAGTTTGATGGTGTGTCCGAACATCGTAGTTGCACCCTATTGGATATGGTGCGTACCATGATGTCTCTTATCGAATTACCACTATTGTTTATGGGTTAGGCATTAGAGACAACCACATTCACTTTAATTAGGGCACCACGTAATTCCGTTGAGATGACACCGTATGAACTATGGTTTAGAGAAACCTAAGCTGTCATTTCTTAAAAGGTTTGGGGCTGCGACGCTTATGTGAAAGTTTCAGGTTGATAAGCTCGAACCCAAAGCGGATAAAATGCATCTTCATAGGACACCCAAAACAGTTGGGTATACCTCCTAATTCAGATCCGAAAGCAATAGGGATTGTTTCTTGAATCGGGTCCTTTCTCGAGGAAAAGTTTGTCTCGAAAAGTTGAGTGGGAGGATGGTGGAGACTTGATATGGTTATTGAACCACACTACAACTAGTGTGTAGCAGGGCACAGGAAGTTGTTCCTGTGGCACCTACACCAGTTGAAGTAGAAGCTTATGATAGTGATCATGAAACTTTGGATCAAGTCACTACCGTAACTCGTAGGGTGACAAGGATGCGTACTACTTTAGAGTGGTACAATAATCCTGTCTTGAAGGACATGTTGCTAGGCAACGATGAACCTACGAGCTATGGAGAAGCAATGGTGGGCCCAAATTCCGACAAATGGTTAGAAGCCATGAAATCGAGATAGGATCCATGTATCAGAACAAAGCATGGACTTTGGTGGACTTGCCCGATGATCGGCAAGCCATTGAGATAAATGGATCTTTAAGAAGAAGACGGGCGTGGACGGTAATGTCACCGCCTATGAAGCTCGACTTGTGGCGAAGAGTTTTCACAAGTTCAAAGAGTTGACTACGATGAGATTTTCTCATCCGTAGCGATGCTTAAGTCCATCGGAATCATGTTAGCATTAGCTGCATTTATGAAATCTGGCGATGGATGTCAAAACGAGTTTCCTTACCAATTTCAGAAGGAAAGGTTGTATGTGATACAATCGAAAGGTTTTGTCGATCCTAAGGATGCTAAAGGTATGCTGGCTCCAGCGATTCTTCTAAGGACCGGAGTAAGCATCTCGAGTTGGAATGTGCACTTTGATAAGATGATCAAAGATTTTAGGTTTATACAAAGTTTATGAGAAACTTGTATTTCCAAAGAAGTGAGTGGGAGCACTATAGAATTTCGATGAGTATATGTTGTTGACATATTGTTGATCGAAATGATGTAGAATTTTCTCAAAGCATATAGGGTTATTTGAAAAGTGTTTTCAATAGAAAACCTGGATTAAGCTACTTGAACATTGAGCATCAAGATCTATGAGGATAGATCAAAATGCTTAATAGTACTTTCAAATGAGCACGTATTTTGACATGATCTTGAAGGAGTTCAAGATGGATCACCAAAAAGGAGTTCTTGCCTCGAGATGTAAGGTATGAAGTTAAGACTTAAAAGCTCGACCACGGCAGAATAGAGAGAAAGGACGAAGGTCGCCCCTATACTTCGACGTAGGCTCTACAAGATGCTATGCTGTGTACCTTTTGAAGTGTGCCTTGCCATGAGTCACTCATAGGGTACAAGAGTGATCCAAGAATGGATCACAGGACATGATCAAAGTTATCCTTAGTAACTAGTGTACTAAGGAATTTTCTCGATTATGGAGGTGGTAAAGAGTTCGCCGAAGGGTTACGCCGATGCAAGCTTTACACCTATCCGATAGCTCGAGTAGAGACACCGGATACGATAATGGAGCAATTTTAGAATAGCTCCAAGTAGAACATCATTTGGAATAGCTCCAAATAGAGCGTGGTAGCTACATCTAGGAGATGACATAGAGATTTGTAGAAGCACACACGGATCCGAAAGGTTCGGACCGTTGACTAAAACCTCTCTCACAAGCAAAACTTGATCAAACCCCGTAACTCATTTGATGATATTGGTCACATGGCGATGTGACTGTCAATGTTAAATCACATGGCGATGTGAACTAGATTATTGACTCTAGTGCAAGTGGGAGACTGTTGGAAATATGCCCTAGAGGCAATAATAAAAGTATTATTATATTTCCTTGTTCATGATAATTGTCTTTTATTCATGCTATAAGTGTATTATCCGGAAATCGTAATACACGGTGAATACAAAGACCACAATATGTCCCTAGTGAGCCTCTAGTTGACTAGCTCGTTGTGATCAACAGATAGTCATGGTTTCTGGCTATGGACATTGGATGTCGTTGATAACGGATCACATCATTAGGAGAATGATGTGATGGACAAGACCCAATCCTAAGCATAGCACAAAGATCGTAGTTCGTTTGCTAGAGCTTTTCCAATGTCAAGTATCTCTTCCTTAGACCATGAGATCGTGTAACTCCCGGATACCGTAGGAGTGCTTTGGTGTATCAAACGTCACAACGTAATCGGGTGACTATAAAGGTGCACTACAGGTATCTCCGAAAGTGTCATTGGGTTGACACGGATCGAGGCTGGATTTGTCACTCCGTAAACGGAGAGGTATCTCGGCCCACTCGGTAGGACATCATCATAATGTGCACAATGTGACCAAGGGGTTGATCACGGATGATGTGTTGCGGAACGAGTAAAGAGACTTGCCGTAACGAGATTGAACAAGGTATCGGTATACCGACGATCGAATCTCGGGCAAGTAAAATACCGCTAGACAAAGGGAATTGCATACGGGATCGATTGAGTCCTTGACATCGTGGTTCATCCGATGAGATCATCGTGGAACATGTGGGAGCCAACATGGGTATCCAGATCCCGCTGTTGGTTATTGACCGAGAACGCCTCGGTCATGTCTACATGTCTCCCAACCCGTAGGGTCTACACTTAAGGTTCGATGACGCTAGGTTTATAAAGGAAGCTAGTATGTGGTTACCGAATGTTGTTCGAGTCCGGATGAGATCCCGGACGTCACGAGGAGTTCGGAATGGTCCGGAGGTAAAGATTTATATATGGGAAGTCCTGTTTTGGTCACCGGAAAAGTTTCGGTTTTATCGGTACGCGTCGGGACCACCGGAGGGTCCTGGGTCCACCAAGTGGGGCCACCTACCCCAGAGGGCTGCGTGGGCCATGTGTGGAGGGAACCAGCCCAGGTGGGCTGGTGCGCCCCACAAGGGGCCCAAGGCGCAGGGAGGTGTGGGAGGGGCAAACCCTAGGGCGATGGGCCCCTAAGGCCCATGCTCCTGCGCCTCCCTCTCCTCCCCTGCCGCCGCCACCCATTGGATCTCGAGGCTGGCCGCACCCCTTGGGGGTGGGAAACCCTAAAGGGGGGCGCAGCCCCCTCTCCCCCTATAAATAGTGAGGCATAGGGCTGCCCAGAGAATAGACAGAATACACGTGATTCGATCTCTGCCTTTGGTTGCAGCCCTCTCCTCTCTCCCAAGTACTCCTCCTCTCCCGTGGTGCTTAGCGAAGCCCTGCTGGATTGCCACACTCCTCCATCACCACCACGCCGTTGTGCTGCTGCTGGATGGAGTCTTCCTCAACCTCTCCTCTCTCCTTGCTGGATCAAGGCGTGAGACGCCACCGGCTGTACGTGTGTGAACGCGGAGGTGCCGTGCGCTCGCACTTGATCATCGGTGATTTGAATCACGACAGCACGACTCCATCAACCCGCTCACTTGAACGCTTCCGCTTAGCGATCTACAAGGGTATGTAGATGCACTCTCTTTCTACTCGTTGCTGGTCTCTCCATAGATAGATCTTGGTGACACGTAGGAAAATTTTTGAATTTCTGCTACGTTCCCCAACAATAATTATCCATCAAAGTACTAATGAATATGCCAGCATGATTTGCCTGTCCTACGACCATTTATGTGAAGACCTTCATCTCCAAACTAGTTACGTGTTTTTCCTGTAACACGAACTTAATCTCATTGCCGCCAAACATAAGCCAACATGCTATTGTATAAAGCATGAAGGTGAAACTGAATAGCAAAGGTTAGCCTAACCTTATAGTAAATTGGGTGCCACCTAATGTAAGCAACATAAGAATATGCAGCTTTTGACCCAAAAAATAAGATCATTGTGTAAATTAAATTTCTAAATAGCCACTTCACATCCACCAGCAAGTGACATGAATTATAGTTCTCAAAATATAAGCCCACTGTATAATATACATAAACATGCCACTAAGGTGCATTCAAAGAAAATTACATACATTTGAAGCTTATCTATAACACATGTTGCATTTATCTTCTCCGTACCACCAATCTTAAGCAACAAAGGAATATGCCCCATTTGATGCAGAGCTTACAGCTGGATTTTAAACCCCCAACCCTCGCCAACTGTAATGTCCTCAAAATCAATGATCATAACTTATTCCCTTTTTCTTCCATACAAAACATTCTCATTATATCTGTGAAGGAAATATGCCCTAGAGCCAATAATAAAGTTATTATTTATTTCCTCATATCATGATAAATGTTTATTATTCATGCTAGAATTGTATTAACTGGAAACATGATACATGTGTGAATACATAGACAAACATAACGTCACTAGTATGCCTCTACTTGACTAGCTCATTAATCAAAGATGGTTATGTTTCCTAACCATATACATGTGTTGTCATTTGATTAACGGGATCACATCATTAGGAGAATGATGTGATTGACATGACCCATTCCGTTAGCCTAGCACTTGATCGTTTTAGTATGTTGCTATTGCTTTCTTCATGACTTATACATGTTCCTGTAACTATGAGATTATGCAACTCCCGCTTACCGGAGGAACACTTTGTGTGCTACTAAACGTCACAACATAACTGGGTGACTATAAAGGAGCTCTATAGGTGTCTCCGATGGTACATGTTGGGTTGGCGTATTTCGAGATTAGGTTTTGTCACTCCGATTGTCAGGGAGGTATCTCTGGGCCCTCTCGGTAATGCACATCACTATAAGCCTTGCAAGCAATGTAGCTAACGAGTTAGTTACGGAATGATGCATTACGTGATGAGTAAAGAGACTTGCCGGTAACGAGATTGAACTAGGTATTGGATACTGACGATCAAATCTCGGGCAAGTAACATACCGATGACAAAGGGAACAAAGTATGTTGTTATGCGGTTTGACCGATAAAGATCTTCGTAGAATATGTAGGAGCCAATATGAGCATCCAGGTTCCTCTATTGGTTATTGACCGAGAACAGTTCTAGGTCATGTCTACATAGTTCTCGAACCCGTAGGGTCCGCACGCTTAACGTTATGATGACAGTTTTATTATGAGTTTATAAGTTTTGATATACCGAAGGTTGTTCGGAGTCCCGGATGTGATCACAGACATGACGAGGAGTCTAGAAATGGTCGAGACATAAAGATGGATATATTGGAAGCCTATATTTGGATATCGGAATGGTTCCGGGTGAAATCGGATTTTACCGAGCACCGGGGTTACGGAACCTCCCCGGGGTTATTGGGCCTTCATGGGCCCTAAGGGAGAAGAGGAGAGGAGGCAAGAGGTGGGCTGCGCCCCCTCTCCTCCCTAGTCCGAATAGGACAAGGAGAGGGGGCGGCGCCCCCCTTTCCTTCCCCTCTTCCTCCTCCTTCCCCCTTCTCCTTCTCCAACTAGGAAAGAAGGGAGTCCTACTCCCGGTGGGAGTGGGACTCCCCCTTGGCGCGCCCTCCTTGGCCGGCCGCCCCCTCCCCCTTGGCTCCTTTATATACGGGGGCAGGGGGGCACCTCTAGACACACAAGTTGATCTTCGTGATCGTTCCTTAGCCGTGTGCAGTGCCCCCTCCACCATATTCCACCTCGGTCATATTGTTGCGGTGCTTAAGCGAAGCCCTGCATTGGTAGAACATCATCATCGTTACCACGCTATCGTGCTGACGAAACTCATCCCCGAAACCCTGCTAGATCAGAGTCCGAGGATCGTCATCGAGCTGAACGTGTGCTGAACTCGGAGGTGCCGTACGTTCGGTGCTTGGATCGGTCGGATCGTGAAGACGTACGACTACATCAACCGCGTTGTCATAACTCTTCCGCTTACGGTCTACGAGGGTACGTGGACAACACTCTCCCCTCTCATTGCTATGCATCACCATGATCTTGCGTGTGCATAGGAAATTTTTTGAAATTACTATGTTCCCCAACAGTGGAATCCGAGCCTAGGTTTTATGCGTTGATGTTATATGCACGAGTAGAACACAAGTGAGTTGTGGGCGATACAAGTCATACTGCTTACCAGCATGTCATACTTTGGTTCAGCGGTATTGTTGGATGAAGCGGCCTGGACCGACATTACGCGTACGCTTACGCGAGACTGGTTTTACCGCTGTGCTTTGCACACAGGTGACTAGCGGGTGTCTGTTTCTCCAACTTTAGTTGAACCGAGTGTGGCTACGCCCAGTCCTTGTGAAGGTTAAAACAACACTAACTTGACAAACTATCGTTGTGGTTTTGATGCATAGGTAAGAACGGTTCTTGCTCAGCCCGTAGCAGCCACGGAAAATTTGCAACCACAAAGGACGTCTAACTTGTTTTTGCAGGACATGTTGTGATGTGATATGGTCAAGACGTGATGCTATATTTTATTGTATGAGATGATCATGTTTTGTAACCAAAGTTATCGGCAACTGGCAGGAGCCATATGGTTGCCGCTTTATTGTATGAAATGCAAATGCCCTGTAATTGCTTTACTTTATCACTAAGCGGCAGCGATAGTCGTAGAAGCAATAGATGGCTTAATGACAACGATGCTACGATGGAGATCAAGGTGTCGCGCCGGTGACGATGGTGATCATGACGGTGCTTCAGAGATGGTGATCACAAGCACAAGATGATGATGGCCATATCATATCACTTATATTGATTGCATGTGATGTTTATCCTTTATGCATCTTATCTTGCTTTGATTGACGGTAGCATTTTAAGATGATCTCTCACTAAAAATTATCAAGAAGCGTTCTCCCTCAGTATGCACCGTTGCAAAAGTTCTTCGTGCTGAGACACCACGTGATGATCGGGTGTGATAGGCTCTACGTTCAAATACAACGGGTTCAAAACAGTTGCACACGCGGAATACTCAGGTTAAACTTGATGAGCCTAGCATATAACAGATATGGCCTCGGAACACGGAGACCGAAAGGTCGAACGTGAATCATATAGTAGATATGATCAACATAGTGATGTTCACCATTGAAACTACTCCATCTCACGTGATGATCGGACATGGTTTAGTTGATTTGGATCACGTGATCACTTAGATGACCAGAGAGATGTCTGTCTAAGTGGGAGTTCTTAAGTAATATGATTAATTGAACTTGAATTTATCATGAACTTAGTACCTGATAGTATTTTGCTTGTCTATGTTTCTTGTAGATAGATGGCTCATGCTGTTGTTCCGTTGAATTTTAATGCGTTCCTTGAGAAAGCAAAGTTGAAAGATGATGGTAGCAATTACACGGACTGGGTCCGTAACCTGAGGATTATCCTCATTGCTGCACAAGAAAAATTACGTCCTGGAAGCACCGCTGGGTGCCAGGCCTGCTGCTGATGCAACTGACGACATTAAGAACGTCTGGCAGAGCAAAGCTGATGACTACTCGATAGTTCAGTGTGCCACGCTTTATGGCTTAGAACTGGGTCTTCAACGATGTTTTGAACGTCATGGAGCATATGAGATGTTCCAAGAGTTGAAGTTAATATTTCAAGCAAATGCCCGGATTGAGAGATATGAAGTCTCCAATAAGTTCTATAGCTGCAAGTTGAAGGAGAATAGTTCTGTCAGTGAACACATACTCAAAATCTCTGGGTATAATAATCACTTGATTCAACTGGGAGTTAATCTTCCTGATGATAGTGTCATTGACAGAATTCTTCAATCACTGCCACCAAGCTACAAGAGCTTTGTGATGAACTATAATATGCAAGGGATGGACAAGACTATTCCCGGGCTCTTCGCAATGCTAGAAGCCGCGTAGGTAGAAATCAAGAAAGAGCATCAAGTGTTGATGGTCAACAAGACCACCAGTTTCAAGAAAAAGGGCAAAGGGAATAAGAAGGGGAACTTCAAGAAGAACAGCAAACAAGTTGCTGCTCAAGAGAAGAAACCCAAGTCTGGACCTAAGCCTGAGACTGAGTGCTTCTACTGCAAGCAGACTGGACACTTGAAGCGGAACTGCCCCAAGTATTTGGCGGATAAGAAGGATGGCAAAGTAAACAAAGGCATATGTGATATACATGTTAATGATGTGTACCATACTAATGCTCGCAGTAGTACCTGGGTATTTGATACTGGTTCTGTTGCTAATATTTGCAAATCGAAACAGGGTCTACGGATTAAGCGAAGATTGGCTAAGGACGAGGTGACGATGCGCGTGGGAAATGGTTCCAAAGTCGATGTGATCGCGGTCGGCACGCTACCTCTACATCTACCATTGAGATTAGTTTTAGACCTAAATAAGTGTTATTTGGTGCCAGCGTTGAGCATGAACATTATATCTGGATCTTGTTTGATGCGAGACGGTTATTCATTTAAATCAGAGAATAATGGTTGTTCTATTTATATGAGTAATATCTTTTATGGTCATGCACCCTTGAAGAGTGGTCTATTTTTATTGAATCTCGATAGTAGTGATACACATATTCATAGTGTTGAAACCAAAAGATGCAGAGTTGATAATGATAGTGCAACTTATTTGTGACACTGCCGTTTAGGTCATATCGGTATAAAGCGCATGAAGAAACTCCATACTGATGGACTTTTGGAATCACTTCATTATGAATCACTTGGTACTTGCGAACCGTGCCTCATGGGCAAGATGACTAAAACGCCGTTCTCCGGAACTATGGAGGGAGCAACTGATTTGTTGGAAATCATACATACTGATGTTTGTGGTCCAATGAATATTGAGGCTCGCGGCGGGTATCGTTATTTTCTCACCTTCACAGATGATTTGAGCATATATGGGTATATCTACTTAATGAAACACAAGTCTGGAACATTTGAAAAGTTCAAAGAATTTCAGAGTGAAGTGGAAAATCATCGTAACAAGAAAATAAAATTTCTACGATCTGATCGTGGAGGAGAATATTTGATTTACGAGTTTGGCTTACATTTGAAACAATGAGGAATAGTTTCGCAACTCACGCCACCCGGAACACCACAACGAAATGGTGTGTCCGAACGTCGTAATCGTACTTTACTAGATATGGTGCGATCTATGATGTCTCTTACTGATTTACCGCTATCATTTTGGGGTTATGCTTTAGAGACGGCCGCATTCACGTTAAATAGGGCACCATCAAAATCCGTTGAGACGACGCCTCATGAACTGTGGTTTGGCAAGAAACCAAAGTTGTCGTTTCTTAAAGTTTGGGGTTGCGATGCTTATGTGAGGAAACTTCAACCAGATAAGCTCGAACCCAAATCGGAGAAATGTGTCTTCATAGGATACCCAAAAGAAACTATTGGGTACACCTTCTATCACAGATCTGAGGGCAAGATTTTCGTTGCTAAATTTGGATCCTTTCTAGAGAAGGAGTTTCTCTCGAAAGAAGTGAGTGGGAGGAAAGTAGAACTTAATGAGGTAACTGTACCTGCTCCCTTATTGGAAAGTAGTCCATCACAAGAACCGGTTCCTGTGACAACTACACCAATTAGTGAGGAAGCTAATGATATTGATCATGAAACTTCAGATCAAGTTTCTACTGAACCTCGTAGGTCTACCAGAGTAAGATCCGCACCAGAGTGGTACGGTAATCCTATTCTGGAAGTCATGTTACTTGACCATGGCGAATCTACGAACTATGAGGAACCGATGATAAGCCCAGATTCCGCAAAATGGCTAGAAGCCATGAAATCTGAGATGGGATCCATGTATGAGAACAAAGTATGGACTTTGGTTGACTTGCCCGATGATCGACAAGCCACTGAGAATAAATGGATCTTTAAGAAAAAGACTGACGCTGATGGTAATGTAACTGTCTATAAAGCTTGACTTTTTGTGAAAGGTTTTCGACAAGTTCAAGGGGTTGACTACGATGAGACTTTCTCACCCGTGGCGATGCTTAAGTCTGTCCGAATCATGTTAGCAATTGCTCCATTTTATGATTATGAAATTTGGCAAATGGATGTCAAAACTGCATTCTTGAATGGATTTCTAGAAGAAGAGTTGTATATGATGCAACCAGAAGGTTTTGTCGATCCAAAAGGTGCTAACAAAGTGTGCAAGCTCCAGCGATCCATTTATGGACTGGTGCAAGCATCTCGGAGTTTTAATAAACGCTTTGATAGTGTGATCAAAGCATATGGTTTTATACAGACTGAGGGAGTCCTAGACTAGGGGGTGTCCGGATAGCCGGACTATCATCATCGGCTAGACTCCAAGACTATGAAGATACAAGATTGAAGACTTCGTCTCGTGTCCGGATGGGACTTTCCTTGGCGTGGAAGGCAAGCTTGGCGATACGGATGTGTAGATCTCCTACCATTGTAACCGACTCTGTGTAACCCTAGCCCTCTCCGGTGCCTATATAAACCTGAGGGTTTTAGTCCATAGGACGAACAACCATTACAACAATCATACCATAGGCTAGCTTCTAGGGTTTAGCCTCCATGATCTCGTGGTAGATCCACTCTTGTACTACCCATATCATCAATATCAATCAAGCAGGAGTAGGGTTTTACCTCCATCGAGAGGGCCCGAACCTGGGTAAAAACATCGTGTCCCTTGTCTCCTGTTACCATCCGCCTAGACGCACAGTTCGGGACCCCCTACCCGAGATCCACCGGTTTTGACACTGACATTGGTGCTTTCATTGAGAGTTCCTCTGTGTCGTCGCGATCAGGAAGGATGCCTCTTCCCGTCTTTAAAGACGGAACCATCACCAAAGGAGCTTTGGCCGCCGGCCAAACTATCCGCTAGGTGGTTTTTCATGACCGCTGTTGTTCGCCACCGCTCGACGACGACCTCTCGGTCATCAACAGCAATCTTCACATCAACTCGAATTCGCCGAGCAGTTGGATCCAATAGAGCTCTCGTCCAAATGAGCTCTTGGATCGCATGATCGCATCAGGAGTCGCTCAGACTACAATCAGATTGGGCTTAAACCCGATCTGAGAGAGATTAACTCTCCCCAGGTTACCCACCATGTTGCGGTGGTAGAGGAACAACGCGGCGACTCTTCTTCTGTATTGAAAACTAGTCATGTCCGGACTCCCGAACCCTCCATGCAAGATTCCCGCAGAGGGACGGACGTCGATCAAGCACTGAACCTAAAGTCAGGCATCAGACCAGACTCGTTGGACAACGTCCAGCAATCCAAACTTCCAAATTCGGAAACTTTTTCGTCCCTTGAGCCTCGAGATGGGTAGGGTTCTGGACTCAATTCCACCCACCCACCCAGACATATGCGATCTATCTCAAATCCGCAAGAGCCCGCTGAAACAAGACATCATTATCGAGCGATTCTCCTGGTCATGGACAGGATAAAGGACTGCCGAGAGGAAAACATAATTTCAATTTTCTGCAATAATTGCACGGACGAGGAATCTTGAACGCCGTCTACCGTCGTGAAATTACTAAACCGCACGATCCAAGGCCCATAGTATGAAAGTACTGTGTGATGGAGAGTTTCCGGAAAACCGAAACTAAGTTTTGGGACAATCCGGCCCCGAATACAACCCTAGTCCGAAACAAAAGGGTGCATCACACTCAAGCACTAGGTACAAAAACCAAAAAGCAAAAACCCCATAAAGGGCACGGAACCGTACTGGAGGGATGGCTCAGCGGACCCTATAAAATTCACAGTACAGAAGACGCCATTCCAACACATAGCCTTCGAGCATGTTGGATACTGCGGTAGGTGGCCAAAAGTGGTGAAGAGCTTCTAGCCCCGGAGAACCACTCCAACAGTACCAGTATGGTGTTAAAAGTCTTCGAGACTTTCGCATCAAATAATATGCGGAAACGAACAATCCGCAGCCTCGCCAAAGTCTACCAAGTAGCAACAACAAATCCATGGAGCGACACGGCCATCACCTTCAACGCCAGCGACGAACCTAAATTTCGAACAGCCCGCACACCAGCCGCATTGGTCCTCAGTCCAATAGTGGACGACTTTCGTCTTACCAAGGTACTCATGGATGGCGGTAGAGTATTAAACCTCATCTACGAGGAAACTCTTCAAAAAATGGAAATAGACTGGAGCCGCATTGAGCGAAGCAGCACAACCTTTAGAGGAATAATCCCTAGCCGGGAAGCACGCTGCACAGGAAAAATCACACTTGATGTGGTGTTCGGGTCGACGGACAATTACAGGTCCGAAGAGGTCACGTTCCAAGTGGCCCCATTCAGCAGCATCACGCTATATTAGGACGAGAGGCATTCACAATTTTTCAAGCCATACCCCATTACGGGTACATGAAGCTCAAGATGCCCGGGCCCGGTGGAATAATCACTCTCGTTAGTGATCCGGACACAGCACTCCGCGCTGAAAACAAGACAGCCGCATTAGCCCTGGAGGCACTATCCGAAGCCCTAGCGGTGGAGGAACTCACTGCGCTGCGCTCTACGGTGAATAGGGATGATGTGATACTCGATAAGAGATCCAAGTCCACCTCCTTTAAACCAGCGGATGAAATAGTCAAATTCCAGGTCCATCCAACGGACCCAACAAAGACGGCTTCCATCGGGGCATAGTTGAACCCTGATGTAGGCGCCGCACTACAAGAATTCCTTCGGGAAAATTGGGACATCTTTGCCTGGCACCCTTCAGATATGCCAGGAATCCCACGCAGATTGGTAGAACACAGCCTAAACATCCTAAAAGGATTCAAGCCAGTCAAACAGGCTCTTCGGCGATTTTCGGAACCCAAAAGACAGGCCATGGGAGAAGAGCTAGCCAAACTATTGGAAGCCGGATTCATCAGAGACATCAAACATCTGGACTGGCTAGCAAACCTGGTAATGGTACCAAAAAGGACAAATCCTGGCGCCTATGTGTCGATTTTAAAGACCTCAACAAGGCCTGCCCAAAGGATCCCTTCCCCCTTCCCCGTATCGACCAAATAATCGATGCTACTGCAGGACACGATTCATTGTGCTTCCTTGACGCATACTCCGGCTACCATCAAATCAAGATGGCGGAGGTGGACCAAGCCGTAACGGCATTCATTACTCCATATGGACCATTCTACTTCAACACGATGCCCTTCGGACTAAAAAACGCCGGCGCAACATATCAGCGCATGATTCAGACATGTCTGGCTACCCAGATAAGCAAAACAGTAGAGGCATACGTAGACGACATCGTCGTCAAAACCAAACACGTCGAAACCCTAGTAGACGATTTGAGGCTCACATTCGACAACCTCCGAGCATATGACATTAAGCTGAATCCTGAAAATGCGTTTTTGCGCATCAGCCGGAAAGCTCCCCGGCTTCATTGTTTCAGAGAGGAATTGAAGCAAACCCAGCCAAGATCCGAGCTCACACAGCTGGATATTCCAAAAGACCTCAAACAAATACAAAATTGATCGATGTGTGGCGGTTTAAGCCGCTTCATCTCCGCTTGGGAGAAAAGGCATTGCCCTCTATCGCCTCCTCAGCACATCAACACTTCGATCGGACGGATGCCGCCACCGCCGGACTCAAGAAATAAAAGCCATATTGGCAACAACCGTCCGGTCTGGCTGCGCCTAACCTAGGCGAACCGATGTTGTTATATATCGCGGCAACACATCAAGTTGTAAGCGCGGTGCTCGTCGTCGAACGAGAAACAGAAGGGCATAAATTCCCTCTTCAAAAACCAGTGTACTACGTATCCACTTTCTTAACTCCCTGCAAATCCCGGTACCCGCATTATCAAAAGATAGTGTACGCGGTGTTCATGGCATCCCGGAAGCTTCGACACTACTTTCAAGAGTGTTCGATAACAATGGCCTCCGAAGTGCCCCTCAACGACATTATAAACAACCGCGACGCGACGGGCAGGATTGCAAAATGGGCCATCGAGCTCTTACCATTCGATATAACATACAAACCTCGGCGAGCTATAAAGTCGCAAGTCTTGGCTGACTTTGTCGCTGAATGGACTGAAGCCGAACTCCCTAAAGAGTACGGCGATACCCAATTGATTATGCATTTCGACGGCTCCAAAATGTTGGCGGCTTGGGGCTGGCGTCGATTGACGTCCCCTACCGGAGACACAGTCCAATACGTACTTCAGATAATGTACACGGACTCCAACAATGTAGCCGAATATGAGGCCCTCCTACATGGCCTCCGGATGGCAATCTCCATGGGCATTCAACGCCTAGAGGTGCACGGGGATTCAAACCTTGCAATATCCCAAGTAAAAGGAGACTTTGACGCCAAGGATCTGAAAATGGCAGCCTATCGTAACGCTGTCCTAAAAATGTCAGCTCGGTTCGAAGGACTCGAATTCCACCACGTAGCCCGAGATAATAACCAAGCAGCCGACGTATTGGCACGCATCGGCGCGAAACGCGACGCTGTCCCTCCAAACATCTTCCTGAAACGGCTCTTTAAGCCATCCGTACTATGGGAAGAGGAGTCCGGAAATAACAACTCGGAAGCAACCGCACCAACCAACACAGAAGAATCTGACATAATCGGCGGCTCAGCCGATGAAATAACACCTTCATCCCACGAAATAATGGCAGTAATCGCCCCATGGACAGAGCCATTCCTAGGCTACTTAATTAGGCAGGAACTTCCCGAAGACCAAAATGAGGCCCGCTGCATAGTTCGGCGATCCAAAGCCTACAAGGTCCACGAGGGAGAACTTTATAAGAAAAGCACAACCGCAGTCCTTCAAAGATGTATCTCCGAAGAGGAAGGGCGAAACCTTCTGGCTGAAATTCATGCCGGACTAGGCGGACACCACGCCGCAGCCCGGGCCCTTGTAGGCAAGGCCTTCTGAGGGAGTCCTGGACTAGGGGGTGTCCGTACAGCCGGACTATCATCGTCTGCCAGACTCCAAGACTACGAAGATACAAGATTGAAGACACCGTCCCATGTCCGGATGGGACTTTCCTTGGCGTGGAAGGCAAGCTTGGCGATACGGATATCTAGATCTCCTACCATTGTAACCGACTCTGTGTAACCCTAGCCTTCTCTGGTGTCTATATAAACCGGTGGGCTTTAGTCCGTAGGACATAACCTCCATTACAACATTCATACCATAGGCTAGCTTCTAGGGTTTAGCCTCCTTGATCTCGTGGTAGATCTACTCTTGTACTACCCATATCATCAATATTAATCAAGCAGGACGAGGGTTTTACCTCCATCAAGAGGGCCCGAACCTGGGTAAAACATCATGTCCTCGCCTCCTGCTACCATCCGCCTAGACGCACAGTTCGGGACCCCTACCGAGATCCGCCGGTTTTGACACCGACATTGGTGCTTTCATTGAGAGTTCCTCTGTGCCGTCACCGATAGGCTCGATGGCTTCTCCAATCAACAACATCGTCCAGGGTGAGACTTTTCTCCCCGGGCAGATCTTTGTAGTCGGCGGCTTGCAGACCGCCGCCAACTCATGTGGCCATCCGAGCAGATCGAAGCTACGCCCGCCATCAGTCAGTTCGAAGCCTAAACTTCACGGCCGACATCCGCGGGACTTAATCTCGACGGACTCGAGCTCACCGAAGCGTGTGCCGCTGTCACGATGGGCATGATTTAGCTCTGCCGCCGGACAGTGCCCTGGTGGCCGCACACGAATCTTCTCTGGCCCTCAGTCCGGAGCTGATCGCCCAGATCGAGGACCGGTGGCTGGACACCGCCTCGAGGGTTGCACCTTCCACGGCGATGGAGTCGAACACTAACCTTGTCCCTTGCAAAGCTCGTGACTCCGAGGCGCCGGACTCCTTGCCGGACTCCGAACCTCCTGCGCCCCTGCCAATCGAATCTGATTGGGCGCCGATCATGGAGTTCACGGCCGCGGACATCTTCCAACACTCGCCCTTTGGCGACATCCTAAATTCGCTAAAGCATCTCTCGCTATCCGGAGAGCCTTGACCGGATTATGGCCAGGATGGTTGGGATGCGGACTACGAAGAAATTCAAAGCCCACCCACCACCCACTTTGTAGCCACTGTCGACGATCTAACCGACATGCTAGACTATGACTCCGAAGACATCGACGGTATGGACGATGATGTCGGAGACGATCAAGAACCAGCGCCTACAGGGCACTGGAAGTCCACCTCGTCATATGACATATATATGGTGGACACCCCAAAAGATGGGGATGGCGAAGAAGCAGCGGAGGCAGATTCCTTAAAGAAACAGCCCAAGTCTTCGACGACGCCGGGCGCCGCTCTAAATCCCGCCACAAAGAAGAATGGAGATTCCGCACGAGGAGATAATAACACCCCGTAAAGTGCCGAAGACAATCCCTCCAAAGAAGATTCAGCGCAGGAGGATGCGTAGCAAGCCCTCACGAGAGAGCGCGCATTTAAGAGGTCGAGGATGATAATTACATACGTCCCTCTAGAGACGAGGCAAGCCTCAACGACGACGAATTCGTCCTGCCTGAGGATCCCGTCGAACAAGAGCATTTTAAACGCAGGCTTATCGCCACGGCAAATAGCCTAAAGAAAAAGCAGCCGCAGCTTCAAGCTGATCAAGACCTGCTGGCCGACAAATGGACTGAGGTCCTCGCGGCCGAAGAGTATGAACTCGAACGTCCCTCCAAAAGTTACCCAAAACGCAAGTTGCTCCCCCGATTAGAGGAAGAAGCATAGATACCTTCATCGCCAGCGCAAGATGATATGGCCGCCGACCACCCGTGTGGCATGGCTGAGAGGCATCGTGCCCTCCACCAAGACCGCATTCGGCATCGCTCCAAAAGTACGGCCAAGAGGGAACGAGCGGACTTGCGAGATATATTGAGGACAAAGCAAGGCAATCTAGATCCATCTATGGATCACGGGCGCCCTGCGACCCACGATTTAATACCGTCGCGCCCGGATACAACAACTCGCCGGGCCGAACACAGCAGATAACGCCGCCGAGCTACGCCGTGACATTGCTCAATATAGAGGCGCCGCGACACCGCTATGCTTCACTGACGAAGTAATGGATCATCAGATCCCTGAAGGGTTTAAACCCGTAAACATTGAATCCTAGATGGCACAACAGACCCCGCGGTTTGGATCGAAGATTATCTCCTTCACATCAATATGGCCCGCAGCGACGATCTCCACGCCATCAAATACCTCCCACTCAAGCTTAAAGGACGAGCTCGGCATTGGCTTAACAGCTTGCCCGCAGAGTCAATTGGGTGTTGGGAAGACCTGGAAGCCGCATTCCTCGAAAACTTCCAGGGCACATATGTGCGACCACCGACGCCGATGACCTAAGCCACATAATTCAGCAGCAGACGAATCGCCGAGACAGTTCTCGACACGGTTCTTGACAAAGAAAACCAAATCGCCGACCGTTCGGATGCAGAGGCCCTCGCAGCCTTCAAACATAACATCCGCGACGAATGGCTAGCCCGCACTGGGACAGAAAAGCCAAATCCATGGCAGCCCTCACATCATTAATGACCCGCTTATGCAGAGAGGATAGCTGGCTAGCTCGCAGCAACAACCTCAAGAAAATTCGGCAGTCCGGACACTAAGGACCACAATGGCAGGTCGCGTCGAAGCAAAAATAAACGCCGCATTAACGGCGACGACAAGGAAGATACGGCAGTCAATGCCGGATTCCGAGGCTCTAAACCCGGTCAGCGGAAGAAGCCATTCAAAAGAACCACTCCGGGTCCGTCCAATTTGGACCAAATACTCGACCGCTTATGCCAGATACATGGCACTTCAAAAGCCAGCTTAATCACACCAACAGAGACTGTTGGGTATTCAAGCAGCAGGCAAGTTAATTGCCAAAAACAATGACAAGGGCTGCACAATGACGACGAGGAAGAGACCCGCCACCGAACAAGAGAGGATGTATGGTTTCCCCCACAAGTGCGGACGGTCAACATGATATACGCAACCCATATACCCAAGAGGGAGCGGAAGCGCACTAAGGGACGATACGGATGGAGCCACGCCCGAAGTTCAATGCATGGTCCTCTTGTCCGATCACTTTCGATCAAGAGACCATCCGACCAGCATCCGCCATGGCGGATTCGCCGCATTGGTTTTAGACCCAATCGCCGATGGATTTCACCTCACGAGTCCCGATGGACGACGGCAGAGCTCTGAACCTGCTTTACCAGATACATGTGCAAGATGGGCATAGACCCTCAAGGATTAAACCTACAAAGATGACCTTTAAAGGCGCCATACCAGGTGTTGAGGCCAATTGTACAGAGCTCACCACACCGAAGTGGTCTTCGATCCCTGATAATTTCCGAGCGAGGATTTAATCTTCGACATAGTCCCATTTCGCAGCGGCTATCACGCTCTGCCGGACGAACGCGCTTGCAAAGTTCAACGCGTGCCGCATTATGCATACCTCAAGCTCAAGATGCCAGCCCTCGTGGAGTCATCACGGTCAACGGAAATACGGAACGCCCTCCGAACGGAGGAACATACAATGCTCGCGCGTAAGTACAGAGCAGCCTTTAAGGCATTTCGTGTCCGCCGTTAAACGGCCGGATACAGCCAAACGCGCTCAAGCAACACCAACCAAGACCACCGCACGATCCGAAAGCATCGCCAGAGCAATGCGGCCCCGACCCCAGCCCTCGATGATCGCAAGAACAACCCTCCGCAGACATCATTACGCTTTGGAGATACCATGGGCGTGGGGAAGGGGCACGACCACAATAGACCCAGAGTGCGGCTCGACCACACCAGGCCTGCAAGTGTGTCACTCTTTCTTATTATTATTTTCCTTCTTTGTATACACAGGACTCCGTTAACAGAGGCGCTGTCCACGGTGAACCCGCCGAACTCACGATGCAACAGCCAGGAAGAAAGAAGGCTGCATTTAACACTCGTGTGGTCTCAATTACGAGCATTAAATTTGATTATATACACCAAGTCCGCAGCCCACCCCTCGAGGGGGACATGTTTAATTAGTCCAAAACCCTTGCTTACCGTGACTATTTGTATCAAGACGCACTCATAGCGACTTCCTTTAATAAATAATGCAGCACTTTTCACTGTAATTACATATATATGTTCATTACATGACATCTTGCACCAGATATTTTGGTACAGCCTAATACACCAGGGCTTATGTTCCCCACATTATGGTGTGATAAGTCCAAACACTTTCACAAGTGCGGCACCCCGAACTTATAGCATTATATGAATCGCTCCAATCATGTCTTGGGTCAATAGTTGGGTTTGCTCGGCTCCCACGCTTTGGTGCCTTACGCCCGCTCTGTCGGCTAAGGTGGCACTGGAGAACCACCGCGATTGCGCCCGGCTGAGCTGGGCGAGCGCCAAAGGAGAAAGCTAAACTGACCGGCATGATAAGGCGAGAGACTGGTCGCTATTCGAGAGGTCTTTTCGGGTCCCTAAAGACTCATGCCGCTTCGAGTGAAGTACCGGATAATGTCCGATGAAGGCGTGGATAGCGCCCCGAATTCGGTCTTCCGAATACCAGGGGCTTCGCCGAAATTTAAAATTATAGAATTCTCTAGCCAAGTGAGAGTGTTCTAGCATTATAAGTCCGGATGCCTTGTTCGTTGTGTTGAGCGCCTCCCTAGATGGACCCAAAAATGGGAACAAGAGTGCTCAAGTTTATCCCGAACACCCCAAAGACTCATGCTCGGGGCTGAAGCCAACGACTTGCCATCTCTCAGATTTATAAAACGGCCGCATAGAAGGTAATATTTTAAATTAAACAAGCATTGCTTAAAGCGCATATGAACAAAGTTTTCAGCGCACAGGATAATACATAGCGAGTTTACTCAAAAATTACATCTCTGGGGCATTCATCCGCAATATCGCGGGCTCCCTTCAGGACAGTTTTATAATACATTTCGGGCGTACGATACTCCTTGCCCGGTGGTGGCGGGTCAGTAAGAAGCTTCTCCGCATCCAGCCTGCCCTAGTGCACCTTTGTGCGGGCAAGGCCCGATGAGCACCTTCAATACAGGCGGAGCGCTTGATGACCTCCACCCAGGGGCATGCATCCACCAGTCGCCGCACGAGTCCAAAATAGCTCCCAGGCATGGCCTGTCCAGGCCACGGCAGGACTACCAGGCCCTTCATGGCCTCCTCAGCCGCCTTGTGGAGCTCGACCAGCTGCTTCAGCTAGTCGCTTGGGGGCACCGGATGGCCGGCCTTAGCGTACTGAGACCAGAAGACCTTCTCCGTTGAGCTCCCCTCCTGGCCACGGAAAAATGCGGCGGCATCGGATACACTGAGCGGCAGATCTGCCAACGCCCCTGGAGAGCTCCGAATTCGGGTAAGTGTCAGGTAGTTTACATTAACATGCTTGCTTTGCATGAAAAATGCCTTACCTGTCGTGGGAACGACTCCGACAGTAAGAGAGGGGTAGGATAACGGAGCATGATCTATCGAGATGCATATGGGTGACACGGTGGTTTTAGCGAGTTCGGGCCTCTCACGGTGGAGATAACAACCCTACGTCTCGTGCTCCGGACAGGCTTTGGTTTATCTGAGTATATATCCGGAGATTACAATGTGTGTGAGAGAGAGGAACGGATCCCCATGCCCGAGCTAAGTCCCGAGACTAATGGTGAAAAGAGAGAGGTGGAAGAAAAGACCCCTTAGTCCAAAGGGTGGGGTGGCTTATATAGAGTGCGCCACCCCTCACCTCCTATGTTACAAAGTGGAGTATCAATGCCATAATACCTGTCCACTACAAGACCGTTATGCTGACTATCGGTCTTCGCATATCCGATTGAGTAACCCGGCCGAGTGGAATGAGCTTGTCGAGTGGAGTGTCGTGCTCCGAGTGGTTGTTGCCGTCCGAGTGACTTTCAAGTTGCGGTACATCTGGACGGCAATCTGGCCTAGGGGCCCAGTACAAAGTTTACGGGGTCCATGGGTAGGGTATTTAGGTCAGGCCTGTTACCCAACCCCGAATACATGTCCTCGTCATTAGCCCCCGAATCAGTCGAGGTTGAGCGGGTGGAGTCGAGGTGAATTCCCAGATGAGTCAAGTGCTACGGAGGCACTTATGAACTTCCTTTGGTCACCCGACGGTCTTATCTTCGCTTGTTGCCTTGACGGATTCCAGTCTGCATGGTGCCCGAGTGAAATGAGCTCAGACGAGTCCACGGAGGAGCGTTGAACTCACCTTATAACAATTTTTTGAGTGATTTGGAGCTGGTCCTGCATCGAGTAACTGGTTACTCAAATTTCTTCATGCTTGGAACGTGTCTTTTTTTGTTGTTTGGCCGTCACTCGGACCGGGCGGACCGTTCCGAGTGGATACCATTCCAGTGGGGGCACGCTGAGTGCACCCACTGGGTGTAGTCCCCGAGACTGCCGTCGACTGCGGGCAGTCGGCGGGAGTCTTAGAGCTTGTCTTTTTGTTGTTGTTTATCACTTGGACTGGTCAGGCCATACCGAGTGGAGATTACTCCAGTGGGGGCACGCTGAGTGCACCCACTGGGTGTAGTCCCCGAGACCACCATCGAGTGCGGGCAGTCGGCGGGGGTCTGAGAGAACTAAAAAATCTTCTTAGCTGGTACTGATCGAACTTGTTCTTCTCTGACTCGAAGGTCGAGTAATTATGGTCAGAGAATATTCCTGATGTGATCAATAGGTTGACCAAAATGGGCGTAACCCCTGAGGGTGACATGGCCAACTATCGTGCGTAGCCCGAGTGATGCTCGAAGGAGGTAAGCTTGCTACAGAGTGTGATATGAGGTTTGACCATATGAGTAACTTAGTCGTTCTCGTGCTGGGGGTGTAGAGGTAAAGACATGTCCTACTGATGGTGACGCGCGAGGCGGCAGAAGGGCGATGATGTGTACAACCAAGTGACGATGCGCGGGGCGGTCGAGTGGTGAAGACGTGCTCAACCGAAAGTGGCGACGCGTGGAGCGCCGAATGGTGATGACGGTGAAGTGGTCGAATGTAGGACTATATATCTAGCCAAGTGAAGATGCGCAGGCAGCCGAGTGGTGAAGACGCACAACCGAAAGTGGCGGAGCGAGGCGGCTAAGGCGAAGTCGTGTGCCACCGGATGGCTAAAATGGTCCCTGAGGACTTAGTCGAATGCTTTTGAAGCTTATGTAGTGACGAGGTCAGTGTAACGTGGTTGCGGCGCGAGAAGACCGGTGTGCCAACTGATTCTGAGTAGGAATGAAGATGGCATGCAGAGCGTCTGGGTGATTACTAAACTTGTCGAAGTGGCGGATTGTATGCATTTGTTGAAGTGAAGGATCTGCCAGGTGATGAAGTAGTCGACCACTCAGGAGAGTGTCATTCCAAATGAGATGCAGCCCCCGAGTGCGGCGTAGCCCCCGAGTGTATCACAGGCTTTGACAACGGATATATCGGAACACGAGAAATATAGTTTTGAATGGATGATTTGCAATTCATCGAGTTAGACTCGGGTAAAGATGAGGAGAATCTTCCGAGTGATGCTCGAAAGAGGCAAACTCGCAAAAGAGTGAAGTGTGAAATTTGATTATAAAAGGGACTTATCTGTCTCATGCCTGACGAGGTCTATATCATTGATACAATGAAGAGATTCCACAGAGGGGTTGGCCAGATGTGTTTGAAGTCAACGGAGCGACAAGGTAGGTGTTGTGGTGCACTAGGACCGGTACGGTGACCGAGTCCGAGTAGCGATGAAGTTGGCGCATAGGGCCATCAAGTGATCACGTAACTTGTGTAAAAAAAATGGCACAAGCCAACGAAATAATTTCTTGAGGAAATTCGGTGTGTGCTCAAATGATTTGTGTGAATAACACCCGTAGACACCCGCTGGGAGTGCAAGGGGCTTGCTGGTTAACCAGCATGAGTCTGAAAGAGCGAAGGATCAGTTCGAACTTGTCGAAGCGATGGATCCGACTGAACTCATTGGAATATTGGCTCAAATAAAATGGAAGTGTAGTGTTTCGACTAAGTTGCAGCCCCGGAGGACCGATGCAAACTCGAAATTAAGAATGACACATGGTGTTCATGAATGATGTATGCGAAAAAATGTAAGCTGGACTTGGGAGTCACATAACCAGTACTAAGCAAGTATGTGAAAATAAGCAGCCGAGCGTAGAGGTACACTTGGTGGTGCGGCCTTCGAGTGAAGGTGATGTGTGAATTACGGGATACTCGGAAATAACAGAATGTAAAATGACTTAGTTGTCTGAAGGCGCGCGAGTGGCCGAGTGGTGATGAGGCGACTAACTGAGCGGCGATGCGCGGAGCGGCCGAGTGGTGATGAGGTGACCAACCGAGTGGCGACGCACGGAGCGGCCGAGTGGTGATGAGGTGACCAACCGAGTGGCGACGCGCGGGGCGGCCGTGTGGTGATGAGGTGACCACCGAGTGGCAACGCGCGGGGCGGCCGTGTGGTGTTTTTAAACTTAGGCGAGTACTGGACTGCAGCTAAGCCCTCCGAGTGGGAGGGTTGCTCTCCACTCGGTAGGATTTTTTAAACTTAGGCGAGTACTGGACTGCAGCTAAGCCCCCGAGTGGGAGGGTTGCTCTCCACTCGGTAGGATTTTTAAAACTTAGGCGTAGTCTTGGACTGCAGCTAAGCCCCCAGTGGGAGGGTTGCTCTCCACTCTGTAGGATTTTTTTAAACTTAGGCGAGTACTGGACTGCAGCTAAGCCCTCCGAGTGGGAGGGTTGCTCTCCACTCGGTAGGATTTTTTAAACTTAGGCGAGTACTGGACTGCAGCTAAGCCCCTGATTGGGAGGGTTGCTCTCCACTCGGTAGGATTTTTTAAAACTTAGGCGAGTACTGGACTGCAGCTAAGCCCCCGAGTGGGAGGGTTGCTCTCCACTCGGTAGGATTTTTTAAAACTTAGGCGAGACAGATTCGCAACTAAGTCACCCACTGGGGGGATTTAGAGCATTTAAAAAAGAATAACAATCATTTATGAGATTGTAAAAACTGTGTCACGGGGTGACCGAGTGGTGATGAGGTGACCAACCGAGTGGTGACGCGCGGGGCGGCCGAGTGGTTATGAGGTGACCAACCTGGTGGCGACGCGCGGAGCGGCCTAGTGGTTATGAGGTGACCAACCGAGTGGCGACGCTGAAAGGATCGATATAGTTGACTAGAGGGGGGGGTGAATAGGCAACTAACAATTTTACCTTTTCTTTACCAAATTAAAATTTGCAACAAAGTAAGTTGTCTAGATGTGCAACTAAGTGGACAACCTATATGATGTGACAACGATAAGCAAACACACAATCAACAAAGATGACACAATAAAGCTTGCACAAGTAAAGGGGTAAGATAACCAAGAGTGGAGCCGGTGGAGACGAGGATGTGTTACCGAAGTTCCTTCCTTTTGAAGGGAAGTACGTCTCCGTTAGAGCGGTGTGGAGGCACAATGCTCCCCAAGAAGCCACTAGGGCCACCAGATTCTCCTCACGCCTCACACAATGCGAGGTGCCGTGATTCCACTATTGGTGCCCTTGAAGGCGGCAACCGAACCTTTACAACAAGGTTGGGGCTATCTCCACAACTTGATTGAGGTTCCCAACGACACCACGAAGCTTCACCACAATGGAGTATGGCTTCACGGTGACCTCAACCGCCTAGGGTGCTCAACACCCAAGAGTAACAAGATCCGCTTAGGGATTAGTGGGGAATCAAATATCTCTTGGTGGAAGTGTAGATCGAGGTTCTTCAATCCCTCCCGAGCAAATCAACAAGTTTGATTGGCTAGGGAGAGAGAGATCGAGCTAAAATGAAGCTTGGAGCAATAATGGAGCTTAGGAATAGAAGAGGTAGTCAACTAGAGGTAGGAGACGACCCTTATATAGTGGTAGGTGAGATCCAACCGTTATTCAAGGATCCAGCCAGCGACGCGGTACTACAGCGCCGAGACGCAGTATTACCGCAAGGGCTCGCGGTACTACCGTGGAGGACCACGGTACTACCGCGCCAACGGATGTAGCTAGGGCAGGCCAGGCATGGGCGGTATTATCGCACGCGCGTACTACCACAAGAACACATGCGGTACTACCGCAAAGTGGAACTCCTAAAAGACTACATCCGTGCCTACTACCGCTGCTAGAAAAACGGTGCGAAAACCCGACACGGTACTATCGCGCCAGGATCGCAGTACTATCGCGCCAGGGCGCGGAACTACATGAGCGCGGAAGTAAAAAATTACATCCGCCCTACAGCCAAGATACGAAGCGGGTGCGGCCAGGCATCGCGGTACTACCGCCCAGCGGAGCGGTACCGTCAGACCTCTGCGGTACTACGCTGGCAGCCACGGTATTATCAAGCGCCTGTACTACCGCTTCCCAAGAGCGGTACTACCGCAAACCTGTGGAAGTCGCATACGAAGAAAAACAGAGGGCTCCAAAGGCTAGGAAGAAAGCGGAGACAAGGACGGAATGTGTACGTGAAGATTCCACCCAAACATCTCCGACGCGACCCCTCTTAATAGTACGGCCACTCTACGACTCAACCCACCAAAAGAAACGAGAGAACCACCGCCTTCAATAATCTTCGAGGGCATCGAACCGCCTCGTGCCTAGCTATAAGCTATCTGAGAAATCAAAGCACACGATTAGTCCGCAAAGGCATTGTCATCAATCACCAAAACACATTAGGGAAAAGAATGTCCTCACAATCTCCCCCTTTTTGGTGGATTGATGACAATACGGGATTTGCACAAGGTAAAGAATATGAAACCGAGGCAAACCAACACATCTCTAAAATATAGGCGGTCTCCCCCTAGATGTGTGCATACTAGATAGATGCTTTGGACTGCATTGCACACAACTAGGAACACCACTCCCCCTATATTTTAGAAACAAGGCATATCTAGAAAAAGAACTACTACTAAGCAAAAATGAGCACAATATGAGCATGATATGACATAAACTAGATAGGCTAACGAAATACGATAGGTAGCAAATGTCTTACACCATATGAAGGAAGGTCTCAACACGCCGCACAAAGCAAACCAAGGCAAACGAGGTTCCAAACAAGGTTCCAAATAAGGCAAACGACGCAAACCACGACACACACCAAGAATCCTTACACTTTCTCCCCTTTGGCATCGAGACGCCAAAAAGGCGTAAAGGACACCTACACACAAAGCGATGGCTCAGCAGAAAAGGTATCCCAGTCCTCCTCATCGACTCGGCGGGGGAACGGTCTCGTCGATGTCCTCTTCAGAGTCGGTCCACTTGTACCCTTGCTTCGCCATCCAAGCTGCCTCAGAGTGACAGAGTCCTCGAGCCTCCGTAAAGCTCCTGTCCATATAGCTTCATGACCTCCTTGTGACGACGACGATCGGCCTTGGACTCAACGTGAGACTGACATCGACCCTTGGCCTGCATGCGTAACAAAGTCTTCATCTTGTCCTTGAGCTTCTTGGCCCATGATGGCTCGGTGGAACTCGAGAGGTCCGAGCCCTGTCATCAGCAACACCACCTGCTCCAGAACTCCTCAAGACTTGCCCTCCTAGCAGCAGAGGACTCAAAGACGAGTGGAAGTGTTGGCCCATTTGGGCTTGATACGGAGACCGATGGACTCGTGATTTAACCCACCGAGCCCGAAAGTCAACACCTGGATAGATCTTCTCCCAAGCCTTGGAGATCGATGTAGCATGTAAGGTCCATAGATGGGCACTTTGCGGTTGAATACCGCAAACTTGAGCTCGCACCACATGATGTGGGAAACATCCAGAGGCTGAGTCTGAGACATCCGTGCATTCTCACATATGAGCATCATGTCCACCATATATGCATGAACATTGGCCTTGTCGCCAATGCGGGGAAACAGAGAGTTGCGGAAGATGCGATACATGATGTCCAGGAAGGAGTTGAGCACCCAAGTGATCTTCCCATTGGGAAGCTCCTTCGCAACAAGGTATGGCTGGAGCAAGTTCTTGTTGGCAGACGTTGTGTTGGCATGGGGACGAACACCCACTGGAGAATCGAGCCCATCATCCGGAACCTGAAGCAAATCCATAAACTCCTTCCAGGTAGCAGTCAGCTGACGTCCATTGGTCATCCAAGTCATCCTCCTCTCCGTGCCAGGATGAAAGTACACTGAGGCAAAGAACTGACCAATGAGCTCAGGATCATAGTCGAGCTGGAAGGAAATCACATGCTCAATGCCAAACTGCTCCACCAGATCTAGAGCCTCTCCAAAGTACTCCCGATGCTTGTCCTGCCTCATGTGATTCATGTCGATCCACTTGACTTCCACATAGGTGTTCTGCTTGTTCTTGATGACATCCAAGTACACTTCAGTTTGACGCTTGGTCCGTAACAGCTCACAGCCTCCGACGGTAGCACGAGGATTTGCATAGGGTCCATCTTCCCGAACTAACATAATCTGAGAGAGGAATCTCATCCATGCCCTTAACGGGTTCCTTGAACTTGGATGCAGTGGACTTGACAGTCGCTGGGAGCATTGAGCGCCTGGTGCTCCATCTTGATTCTTGCAGCGCTTGAGCCGTGTCACGGCTGGGATTGGACCGCCGAGAGCCACCACCGAGACACAAAACGCAACAACAACACACGGCAAACGCGAATGATCAATGCAAAGACCTCGCAAAGCAAGCGAAAGGAAACAGACATACTAAGTGCCATGGACAAGTATAGAACATACGGTAGTACGGCCGAGCGCCGTGAGTCTGAACTGTTTGTACGGCTCCGCATCACGGTAGTATCGCGATATGGCACGGTAGTACCGGATATGGTACGGTAGTACCGCTGAGAGAGCGGTAGTACCGCAGCAAGAGAAAAGTGCAGACCAGCGGCAACACGGTAGTACTGCGCCGACCGCGGTAGTACTGCTGGAGCGGTAGTACCGCAAGGGAGGAGCGGTAGTACGCGCAGACGATCGAATCAGATTCAAATCGAGAAAAGCCCGCGGCCACACGGCGGTACTACGATAGATCAATACTTGTACAAGACAAACAGCAAGCATAATTCCTACGCAGCACAACTCTCCTAGTCCTACTCTTGCATAGATTTAGCCTAAAATCTCAAGAACACACATGCATCTCCCCAAAACCTAAACACGAAAGAACCAACAAGAAACGGGGGGGATTTGGGGAGAAACCTGGTTCCATGGCAAGAGGAAGTGGTGGGGAACGATCCCACCGGTCGGACTCCGAGGAGAGTGGACGGAGACGGAGATCCGGTGAGGACCTCCGGCGCCGCTCAGGAGCAGGAGAGAGAGAGGAACGAGGAGTTAGGGATAAGTGAATGGGTATGGGAGAGGAACTCCCCTGCCCGATACATAACTCCCCGCCCCACCATGGGCGCGGTAGTACCGCGTGTCCATGCGGTAGTACCGTGACCTCCGAGCGGTAGTACCGTGACTGGCGCTGTAGTACCGCATGGGTATGTAGTACTGCGGACTGGACGCGTAGTACCGCGAGCTCACGAAAATGTACAACTGGTCAATGCACGAATCAACCGGGAACCAAAACACAAAAACCACACATGCCACAAAGAAACACCCAACAACACGAGCTACTAGAAGGCAACAAGAACAACAAAAACAACACCTCTTCAAAGAGAGGCGGTGGCCAAGCCACCTATGTGTGAGTCAATTGGTATGGCGCGCAAGATTTTAACCTTGGGCCCATGACCAAAACTCGCCTTTGAAGCACTAGAACCATCAAAATGGCGAGAGGAAAGACTTGATCAATTTATGCATTATGGGGGAGGGAAAGTTCATTGATTGAACAAACACTCCCCTATGTCCATGCCTACACCTAGACTAGACAACATATTGAGTGTGGTGGGATGTGCAAGGGTTCAAGCCACATTGCTCGAATCAATGATATTTAGCTCATGCCTTAACTCATGAAATCTTGCTTCATCCAAGGGCTTCGTGAAGATGTCTGCAAGGTTATCATGAGTGTTGACATAGTTGAGCTCGATCTCGCCTCGCCTAATGTGATCCCGGATGAAGTGATACCTAATCTCGATATGCTTCGCCTTGAAGTGTTGCAATCGGGTTGAGGGAAATCTTGATGGCGCTTTCATTGTCACACAATAGAGGCACTTTGTCACAAATGACACCGTAATCCTTTAAAGTTTGCCTCATCCATAAGAGTTGTGCACAACAACTACCGCAGCCACATACTCCGCTTCGTGGACGAGAGAGACACACAACTTTGCTTTTTGAAGACCAACTCACCAAAGAGCACCCAAGAAATTGGCACCTCCGGTAGTGGACTTCCTATCCACTTTGTCTCCGCCCAATCGAATCCGAATATCCAACAAGCTTGAAGTTTGCTCCTCTTGGGTACCATAAGCCAAAGTTTGGGGTATGAGCCAAATATCGAAGATTCGCTGACCGCCACAAAGTGACTTTCCTTTGGTGCGGCTTGAAACCGTGCACAAATTCCCACACTCAACATGATATCCGGTCTAGATGCACAAAGGTAAAGCAAGGATCCAATCATGGAGCGATATACCTTTGATCCACCGCTTACCATTGGGATCAATGTCAAGTTGGCACTTGGTGGGCATTGGAGTGGAAGCCGGCTTGACATCACTTAGCTTGAATCTCTTGAGCATGTCTTGAGTGTATTTGGCTTGGTTGATGAAAGTACCTTCTCTTCGTTGCTTCACTTCGAAACCTAGAAAAAACTTCAACTCTCCCATGGAAGACATCTTAAACTTTGAGGTCATTAGTGAGGCAAATTCATCATTGAAAGCTTTGTTAGGAGAACCAAAGATAATGTCATCAACATATAGTTGGCACACAAACAACTCCCCGTTGACCTTCTTAGTAAAAAGAGTGGGGTCGATTAGCCCAACTTCAAACCCACGATCTTGTAACAACTCGGTAAGGTGGTCATACCACACGACGTGGGGCTTGTTTAAGGCCATAGAGTGCCTTATCGAGTTGGTACACATGATCGGGAAAGTAGGGATCCTCGAACCCGGGGGGTTGCTTAACGTAGACCAACTCACTAATAGGACCATTAAGAAAAGCACTCTTCACATCCATTTGTTGCAACTTAAAGTTATGATGAGAGGCATAAGCAATAAGCATGCGATGGATTCAAGGCGCAGCAACGGGAGCAAAGGTTTCACCGTAGTCGATACCCTCGACTTGGGAGTAGCCTTGTGCCACCAAGCGAGCCTTGTTGCGTAATGATGGTCCCATGAGCATCTTGCTTGTTCTTGAAAATCCACTTGGTTCCAATGACATTATGATTCTCCGCTGGTCTTGGCACCAATCTCCACACTTTGTTGTGCTCGAAGTTGTTGAGTTCTTCATGCATGGCATTGAGCCAATCCGGTCTTGGCGCTTCATACACCTTTTGGGGTTCCACACAAGAGACAAACGATGATGTTCACAATAATTTGCTAATTGTCGACGAGTGCTTACCCCCTTTGTTAGACTTCCAAGCACATTCTCCATGATGTGCCCTTTAGTGGTGAGCTTGGAAGCAATCTTGGCGGCACGGCGCTCCAATTCCTCCTCGGAAGTGAGATGAGGAGAGGAAACATGATCATCTTGAGCGCCTGCTCGATCTTGAGCTTGATCTTGAACTTGACCTTGAGCATCATGTGATGGTTCACCACCACCATGTGATGGTTCACCACCATCTCGAGAATGTCCTTGCCCTTGGTCTTGTTCACTTGGTTGAGGGCCTTCACTTTGTTCTTCGGAAGCGTGTGGGTCTTGGGTTGGTGATGGCTCCACTTGAGTGGAGCATTGTCCTTCTCCTTCGGCCACAAGGGGTTCCTCAATGGGTAGGATGAAACCAACACCCATTCTTCTTATGGCTTGGGGAGGAATTTCATCACCTACATCACAAGTACCACTTTGCTCCACTTGGGAGCCGTTATTCTCATCAAACTCCACGTTACACGTCTCCTCAATAAGTCCCGTAGACTTATTGAGGACACGGTAAGCATGAGAGTTTGTAGCATAACCAACAAATATGCCCTCATAAGCTCTAGCCTCAAACTTAGACAACCGGACACCCTTTTTGAGAATGAAACACTTACACCAACACCGAAAGTACTTGAGATTGGGCTTGTTACCGTAAGTATTTCATATGGAGTTTTGTTCAAGCCCTTGCGGAGGTAGAGCCGATTGGATGCATGACATGCGGTGTTGATGGCTTCGCCCAAAAGTTGTATGGAGACTTGAACTCCGCCATCATGGTCCTTGCCGCATCCATCAACGTCCGGTTCTTCCTTTCCGCTACACCGCTTTGTTGAGGGGTATATGGAGCGCATATTGATGCTTGATCCCTCATCACTAAGAAACTCATCCAAGGTGTAGTTCTTGAACTCAGAGCCGTTGTCGCTTCTTATTGTCAAGATCTTTGCATTGTGTTGACGTTGAGCTTCATTTGCAAAGTCAATGACGGTTTGTTGGGTCTCACTCTTCCTCTTGAAGAAATATACCCAAGTGTATCTTGAATAATCATCCACAATCACCAAGCAAGACTTTCTACCCCAAGACTGTCAAAGGATGGAGGCCCAAAGAGATCCAAGTGAAGGAGCTCCAAAGGCCTCTTCGAGTAGATGACGATCGTGGGAGGGTGAGCCTTCTCATGTAGCTTTCCTTCGATACAAGCACCGCAAGCACGATCTTTGGCAAAACTAACATTCGTTAGTCCACTAACATGGTCCCCTTGAGAAGACTTTGCAAAGATCTCATATTGACATGGGCTAGGCGGCGATGCCAAAGCCAACCCACATCAACTTTAGCCATTAGGCATGTCGCGGTCTTAGTGGGTCGCTCAAAAGTTAATCACATATAGACCGTTCTCTACATGCCCAACAAAGGCTACTTTAAGAGTCTTGCTCCACAAGAGGGCCACGTATCAATATCAAAGAAAGTGGCAAAGCCCATGATTGCAAGTTGACGAACGGAAAGTAATTGTATGCAAGGGACTCTACAAGCATGACCTTCTCGATCGTGAGATCTTGAGAAATGACAACCTTGCCGAGTCCCAATACCTTAGAGGACGAGGCATCACCCCACTCGACATTGGTGGGCATAGATGGAATCTTGTGAACGCCCACCACCAAGTCCTTGCTTCCGGTCATATGATTTGTAGCTCCACTATCGAGCAACCATGAACCCCACCGAAGCAAACACCTACAAGAAATCAATGCTTGGTTTTAGGTACCCATTTTGTAATGGGTCCTTTGATGTTAGCAACAAGGGTCTTGGGAACCCAAATAGACCATTCAATGTACTCATAAGGAGAACCAACGAATTTGGCATAAACATGCCCATCACTAGCACGGCATAATACATAAGAAGGATTAAAGTCACGGCTTTATCGGGAATGGTGGCATTGCTCTTCTTGACACCATCACCCTTCGCATTGTTCTTCTTCTTCTCCTTAGGAGCACCCTCCCCCTCCTTCACAAAAGTTTGCTTGAGAGGAGGAGGTCGTTTGGTCTTGTCATTGTTGTTCTTGATCTTGGACTTGGGTCCACACCCAATCCCTTTCTTGGACACAACTTCCTTTTGATTGCTCAAGAGGTCGTTGAGGTTCTTCTCGCCTTGTATGCATGACACAAGGCCTTTCTCAATTTGCTCCTTCAACTTAGCGTTCTCCTCAACAAGATGCACATGCTCACAACATGGGTTAGTAGCATTTGCATTATCAATCAAAACCATATGAGGAAAGGTGGCTTTCTCCTTAGTTAGCTTCACTTGAAGTTGATCATGAGACTCCTTGAGGTTAGCATGACTACCCTTCAAGACCTTGTGAGCCTTGTCAAGTATGTCAAATTCCTCCTTAAGTCTAGCAAGATCAACTTCAAGTTTGGCCTTCTCGGAGTTTAACACACGAGAGACAACAAGAGCATGTTCACAATCTTTCTTTAGCTTAGCATGGTCATCGTTGTATGACTCCTCAAGAGCCAAACGAAGACCACGCCTTCCTCAAGGGCATTGGAAAGATCCGAGATCTCATCGGCATAGTCTCGACTATGCCCTCCATCTTAGAGATGGTATCTTCGTGAGCCTCAATTATGTCATTGGCTTCACTAAGTTGTTCCAAGAGAGCAACAAAGTGCTTCTTGGATTTACCTTTGAGTTTACTCATAAAAGACTCAAACTCGTTCTCCATCACATTAGACCCCTCATGTTCATCAATGCATTCCGTTGAAGAATGATCAATGAAGGTAGTTTTGATGTTGGGGTTACCTTGTTGGTGGCTTTAGCCATGAGGCACTTGGCGGTGATGCTTTCATTTGGAGAGTCAAAGAGACACACGAGGAGTCTCCGCAATGGCAACGGAGGCCATGGCAACCAACTCTCCATCTTCATCATCATCATCATCCTCATTGTATTCTTCTTGTACCACTAAAGCCTTGTGAGGAGACTTCTTGGTGAAGTTGCTCTTGTTGGGGAAAGACTTGGCCTTGTCCTTGCGAATGAGTTTGCCACCATTGTCTTCCCTCTTCTCATACGGACACTCCAAGAACGAAGTGACTCACATTTCCACAATTGAAGCACGTCCTCACGCGCTGCTTCCCTTTTCCACCACTTGAGTTGCTTTTGTTGAAGTTGGGCCTTGAGCTCTTCTTGTTCCAAAATTGTCTTGAAGCAAGAGCCATGTGTTCATGATAGGCATACTCAGTATCTTGAGATTGTTCCTTCTTCTTCCTCATCTTCCTCTTCTTGACATGAGCCTTGGCCTTCAAAGCAAGATTGGGCTTCTTTGCTCTTTGGGAGCGAAGCACCGCATTGTCGGCGGTCTTGTCCAAAATGCTCATTGCCACAAACTCATCCAACACATCACTTGAGGACAAGGTGTGGAAGTCCGGTCTTTGACGGATGACGGAGGACATGGCCTTGTTGTAGGGCATCATTGCCTTGAGGAATTTGGCGCTTGATCCAATTGTCATCCGTGTCCTTACTTCCATGATCCCGAGAGAGACCGCGAGCTTGGTAACTCTTCGATAGAGCTCTTGAGGTTCTTCATCTTCCTTCATAGCAAACTCATCGGCTTCGCCTTGCACCACTTCATAGTTGAACGTTGAATGCTTGCACTTCCCCGATATAAGGATATCACTTTGCGCCAAGCATCTTTGGCCAAGGTGTAAGGCCGGAGATGAGGGAGATCTTCGGGAAGGATCGCTTCTTGGATGATGAAGAGAGCATTCTCATTGAATTGATGATCCACGGTTTCTCTTGGAGTGAAGTTGCTTGGGTCATGCGGATAAAAACCTTCTTCAATGATTCTCCAAAGGTTAGTGTTCACATGATTCAAATGACGCTTAAAACGATAAACCCAAGAATCAAAATCCTCCTTTTGTCAACCTTGGGAGGTGGACCGCATGATTTAAATGAGTAGAGGGAATAGGTCCACCATAGACGGGAGGAGGTTCCACATGGGCATAGATGCGGTGCCATTTTTACCACTAGACATGGAGGCTTTCTCACTAGTAGCTTCCCCCTTGTCGGGGTTAGCATCCGTCACCGTGGTAATGGGATCACCCACTTTCAACGGTACGGTGGAACTTTTAAGCCCTTCTAAGAATTCCTTAAACATGTCTTTGACCTCGGTCGTCATGGAGGTTTTCAATGTGTCCAAAGCCACATTGAACTCCTCACGTGAGATCGAGTCACCCCATTCTCGTGAGCGATCTAGCATTCGCACCGGAGTGCTCCGCCACATCGCTCTACAACGCCAACCATACTCTTTGGACGGTAAAGTCCTAAAAAAGAGACGAAGCTCTGATACCAATTGAAAGGATCGATATAGTTGACTAGAGGGGGGGGGTGAATAGGCAACTAACAATTTTACCTTTTCTTTACCAAATTAAAATTTGCAACAAAGTAAGTTGTCTAGATGTGCAACTAAGTGGACAACCTATATGATGTGACAACGATAAGCAAACACACAATCAACAAAGATGACACAATAAAGCTTGCACAAGTAAAGGGGTAAGATAACCAAGAGTGGAGCCGGTGGAGACGAGGATGTGTTACCGAAGTTCCTTCCTTTTGAAGGGAAGTACGTCTCCGTTAGAGCGGTGTGGAGGCACAATGCTCCCCAAGAAGCCACTAGGGCCACCAGATTCTCCTCACGCCTCACACAATGCGAGGTGCCGTGATTCCACTATTGGTGCCCTTGAAGGCGGCAACCGAACCTTTACAACAAGGTTGGGGCTATCTCCACAACTTGATTGGAGGCTCCCAACGACACCACGAAGCTTCACCACAATGGAGTATGGCTTCACGGTGACCTCAACCGCCTAGGGTGCTCAACACCCAAGAGTAACAAGATCCGCTAGGGATTAGTGGGGGGAATCAAATATCTCTTGGTGGAAGTGTAGATCGAGGTTCTCTCAATCCTCCCGAGCAAATCAACAAGTTTGATTGGCTAGGGAGAGAGAGATCGAGCGAAAATGAAGCTTGGAGCAATAATGGAGCTTAGGAATAGAAGAGGTAGTCAACTAGAGGTAGGAGACGACCCTTATATAGTGGTAGGTGAGATCCAACCGTTATTCAAGGATCCAGCCCGCGGCACGCGGTACTACCGCGCCTGAGACGCGGTACTACCGCAAGGGCTCGCGGTACTACCGTGGAGGACCACGGTACTACCGCGCCAACGGATGTAGCTAGGGCAGGCCAGGCATGGGCGGTACTACCGCACGCGCGTACTACCACAAGCAACACATGCGGTACTACCGCAAAGTCGAACTCCCTAAAAGACTACATCCGTGCCTACTACTACCGGCTAGAAAAACGGTGCGAAAACCCGACACGGTATTATCAGCGCCAGGATCGCGGTACTATCGCGCCAGGGCGCTGAACTACGCGAGAGCGCGAAGTAAAAAATTACATCCGCCCTACACCAAGATACGAGCGGGTGCGGTTGAGCACGCGTACTACCGCCCAAGCGGAGCGGTATTACCGTGGACCTCTGCGGTACTACTATGGCAGGCAGCCACAGTATTATCAAGAAGCGCCGCGGTACTACCGCTTCCCAAGAGCGGTACTACCGCAAACCTGTGGAAGTCGCACACGTAAGAAAAACAGAGGGCTCCAAAGGCTAGGAAGAAAGCGGAGACAAGGACGGGAATGTGTACGTGAAGATTCCACCCAAACATCTCCGACGCGGACCCCCTCTTAATAGTACGGCCACTCTACGACTCAACCCACCAAAAGAAACGTAGAGAACCACCGTCTTCAATAATCTTCGAGGGGCATCGAACCGTCTCGTGCCTAGCTATAAGCTATCTGAGAAATCAAAGCACACGATTAGTCCGCAAAGGCATTGTCATCAATCACCAAAACACATTAGGGAAAAGAATGTCCTCACAGACGCGCGGGGCGGCCGAGTGGTTATGAGGTGACCAACCTGGTGGCGACGCGCGGAGCGGCCCAGTGGTTATGAGGTGACCAACCGAGTGGCGATGCGCGGGGCGGCCGAGTGGTGATGAGGTGACCAACCGAGTGGTGACGCGCGGGGCGGCCGAGTGGTTATGAGGTGACCAACCGAGTGGCGACGCGTGGAGCGGCCCAGTGGTTATGATGTGACCAACCGAGTGGCGAGGCGCGGGGCGGCCGAGTGGTGATGAGGTGACCAACCGAGTGGTGACGCGCGGGGCGGCCAAGTGGTTATGAGGTGACCAACCGAGTGGCGACGCGCGGGGCGGCCGAGTGGTTATGAGGTGACCAACCGAGTGGCGACGAAGGGCGGCCTAGTGGTGATGAGGTGACCAACCGGGGAAAGTGCGGGCGGCCGAAAGTGGTGATGAGGTGACCAACCGAGTGGCGGCAATGGGCGGCTGAGTGGCGATGAGGTGACCAACCGATGGCAACGCGCGGGGCGGCCGAGTGGTTATGAGGTGACCAACCGAGTGGCGACGCGCGGGGCGGCCGAGTGGTGATTGTTGGGGAACGTAGTAATTTCAAAAAATTTCCTACGCACACGCAAGATCATGGTGATGCATAGCAACGAGAGGGAGAGTGTTGTCTACGTGCCTCGAGACCCGGCGAAGCGATCACAACGTAGAGGAAGTAGTCGACGTTCTCCTCGCGATCCGACCGATTCCGCGCCGTTACTCGGCGCCCCGAGTTCTTGACACACGATAGCTCGATGACGTCCCTCGTACTCGATCCAGCCGAGTGTCGAGGGAGAGTTCCACAAGATGACGGCGTGGGACGATCTTGATGTTCTACGGCGCAGGGCTTCGCCTAAGCTTCATGACGATATGACCGAGGTGGAATATGGTGGAAGGGGCACCGCACACGGCTAAGGAACGATCCGTAGATCAAACTTGTGTGTTCTAGGGTGCCCCTTGCCCCGTGATATAAAGGAGGGAGGGGGAGGTGCGGCCGGCCCAGAGGAGGGCTGGGGAGGAGTCCTACTCCCAGGGAGTAGGAATCCCCCCTTCCTAGTTGGAGTAGGATTGGGGAGGGGAAGAGGAAAGGGGCGCCCCCCCTCCTGTCCTATTCGGACTGGGGGGGGGGCGCGGCCACCCTGGCCGCCCCTCCTCTTCTCCCTCGAGGCCCACTAAGGCCCATTTAGTTCCCGGGGTTCGGTAACCTCCGGTACTCCAGTAAATTCCGCTTTCACCCGAACCATTCGAACTCCAAATATAGGCTTCCAATATATCAATCTTTATGTCTCGACCATTTCGAGACTCCTCGTCATGTCCGTGATCACATCCGGGACTCGAACTTCTTGGTACATCAAAATACATAAACTCATAATAACCGCCATCGAAACCTTAAGCGTGCGGACCCTACGGTTCGAGAACAATGTAGACATGACCGAGACACGCCTCGGTCAATAACCAATAGCGGGACCTGGATGCCCATATTGGCTCCTACATATTCTACGAAGATCTTTATCGGTCGACCGCATAACAACATATGTTGTTCCTTTGTCATCGGTATGTTACTTGCCCGAGATTCGATCGTCGGTATCCAATACCTAGTTCAATCTCGTTACGCAAGTCTCTTTACTCGTTCCGTAATACATCATCTCACAGTTAACTCATTAGTTGTAATGCTTGCAAGGCTTCAAGTGATGTGTATTACCGAGAGGGCCCAGAGATACCTCTCCGACAATCGGAGTGACAAAACCTAATCTCAAATACGCCAACCCAACATCTGCCTTTGGAGACACCTGTAGTACTCCTTTATAATCACCCGATACGTTGTGACGTTTGGTAGCACCAAAGTGTTCCTCCGTAAACGGAGTTGCATAATCTCATAGTTACAGAACATGTATATGTCATGGATAAAAGCAGTAGCAACATACTAAACGATCGTGTGCTAAGCTAATGGAATGGGTCATGTCAATCAGATCATTCTACTAATGATGTGACCTTGTTAATCAAATAACAACTCTTTGTTCATGGTTAGGAAACATAACCATCTTTGATTAACAAGCTAGTCAAGTAGAGGCATACTAGTGACAAGTTGTTTGTTTATGCATTCACACATGTATCATGTTTCCGGTTAATACAATTCTAGCATGAATGATAAACATTTATCATGAAATAAGGAAATAAATAATAACTTTATTATTGCCTCTAGGGCATATTTCCTTGATCTCCCACTTGCACTAGAGTCAATAATCTAGATTACATAGTAATGATTCTAACACCCATGGAGTCTTGGTGCTGATCATGTTTTGCTCGTGGAAGAGGCTTAGTTAACGGGTGCGCAACATTCAGATCCGTATGTATCTTGCAAATCTCTATGTCTCCCACCGACTAAGTCCCGGATGGAATTGAAGCGATCTTGATGTGCTTGGTCCTCTTGTGAAATCTGGATTCCTTCGCTAAGGCAATTGCTCCAAGATTGTCACGAAGATTTTCATTGGACCCGATGCACTAGGTATGACACCTAGATCGGATATGAACTCCTTCATCCAGACTCCTTCATTAGCTGCTTCCGAAGCTGCTATGTACTCTGTATTCCGCTTCACATGTAGATCCCTCACGACGCTTTGTTTAGAACTCGCACCAACCGACAGCTCCTCCGCTTAGTGTAAATACGATCCGTCTGCGATTTAGAATCGTCCGGATCAGTGTCAAAGCTTGCATCAACGTAACCATTTACGATGAGCTCTTTGTCACCTCCATATACGACAAACATATCCTTAGTCCTTTTCGTATTTCAGATGTTCTTGACCGCTGTCCAAATGATCCACTCTGGATTACTTTGGTACCTCCTGCTAAGCTTATAGCAAGGCACACATCAGGTCCGGTACATAGCATTGCATACATGATAGAGCCTATGGCTGAAGCATAGGAACATCTTTCATTTTCTCTCTATCTTCTGCAGTGGTCGGGCATTGAGTCTTACTCAACTTCACACCTTGTAACACAGCAAGAACCCTTTCTTTGCTTGATCCATTTTGAACTTCTTCAAAATTTTGTCAAGGTATGTGCTTTGTGAAAGTCCAATTAAGCGTCTTGATCTATCTCTATAGATCTTAATGCCCAATATGTAAGCAGCTTCACCGAGGTCTTTCATTAAAAACTCTTATTCAAGTATCCCTTTATGCTATCCAGAATTCTATATCATTTCCGATCAGCAATATGTCATCTACATATAATATCGAAATGCTACTGAGCTCCCACTCACTTTCTTGTAAATAGAGGCTTCTCCAAAAGTCTCAGATAAACCCAAATGCTTTGATCACACTATCAAAGCATTTATTCCAACTCCGAGATGCTTGCACCAGTCCATAAATGGATCGCTGGAGCTTGCACACTTTGTTAGCTCCTTTGGATCGATAAAACCTTCGGTTGCATCATATACAACTCTTCTTCCGTAAATCCATTCAGAATGCAGTCTTAACATCCATTTGCCAAATTTCATAATCATAAAATGCGCAATTGCTAACATGATTCGGACAGACTTAAGCATCGCCACGGTGAGAAGGTCTCATCGTAGTCAATCCCTTGAACTTGTCGAAACCCTTTGCGATAAGTCGAGCTTTGTAGACGATAACATTACCGTCGCGTCGGTCTTCTTCTTGAAGATCCACTTGTTTTCTATTGCTTGCCACCCTCGGGCAAGTCAACCAAAGTCCATACTTTGTTTTCATACATGGATCCCATCTCAGATTTCATGGCCTCAAGCCATTTTATGGAATCTGGGCTCACCATCGCTTCTTCATAGTTCGAGGTTCATCATGATCTAGTAGCATGATTTCGAACAGGATTACCGCATTCACTCAGTGCGGATCTAACTCGTTGATCTACGTGGTTCTGTAGTAACTTGATCTGAAGTTTCATGATCAACATCATCAACTTCCTCACTACTTGGTGTAGATGTCTCGTAAACCGTTTCGCGACGAACTACTTTCAAGTAAGGGAGAAGGTACAATTACCTCATCAAGTTCTACTTTCCTCCCACTCACTTCTTTCGAGAGAAACTCCTTCTCTAGAAAGGATCCATTCTTAGCAACGAATGTCTTGCCTTCGGATCTATGATAGAAGGTGTACCCAACTGTCTCCTTTGGGTATCCTATGAAGACACATTCGATTTGGGTTCGAGCTTATCGGGTTGAAGCTTTTTCACATAAGCATCGCATCCCCAAACTTTAAGAAACGACAACTTTGGTTTCTTGCTAAACCACAGTTCATAAGGTGTCGCCTCAACGGATTTCGACGGTGTTCTATTCAGGTGAATGCGCCATCTCTAGAGCATAACCCCAAAACGATAGCGGTAAATCTGTAAGAGACATCATAGATCGCACCATATCTAGTAAAGTACGATTACGACGTTCGGACACACCATTACGCTGTGGTGTGCCGCATTGTTTCAAATGTAGACCAAACTCGTAACTCAAATATTCACCTCCATGATCAGATCGTAGAAATTTAATTTTCTTGTTATGATGATTTTCAACTTCACTCTGAAATTCTTTGAACTTTTCAAATGTTTCAGACTTATGTTTCATTAAGTAGATATACCCATATCTGCGTAAGTCATCCGTGAAGGTGAGAAAATAACGATATCCGCCACGAGCCTCAACATTCATCGGACCACATACATCCAGATGTATGATTTCCAACAAATCTGTTGCTCTCTCCATAGTACCGAGAACGGGTTTTAGTCATCTTGCCCATAAGGCACGGTTCGCAAGTGCCAAGTGATTCATAATCAAGTGACTCCAAAAGTCCATCAGTATGGAGTTTCTTCATGCGCTTTACACCGATATGACCTAAACGGCTGTGCCACAAATAAGTTGCACTATCATTATCAACTCTGCATCTTTTGGTTTCAACACTATGAATATGTGTGTCACTACTATCGAGATTCATCAAAAATAGACCACTCCTTAAGGGTGCATGACCATAAAAGATATTACTCATATAAATAGAACAACCATTATTCTCTGATTTAAATGAATAACCGCCTCGCATCAAACAAGATCCAGATATAATGTTCATGCTCAACGCAGCACCAAATAACAATTATTTAGGTCTAAAACTAATCCCGAAGGTAGATGTAGAGGTAGCGTGTCGACCGCGATCACATCGACTTTGGAACCATTTCCCACGCCGCATTGTCACCTCGCCCTTTGCCGGTGTTCGCTAATCCGTAGTCCCTGCTTCGAAGTTGCAAATATTAGCAATGTAACCAAGATCAAATACCAGTGCTGCTGCGAGCTCTAGTAAGGTACACATCGATAACATGTATATCACATATACCTTTGTTCACCTTGCCATCCTTCTTATCCGCCAAATACTTGGGGCAGTTCCGCTTCAAAGGACCACCGCTTGCCAGAGAAGCACTCGATTTCAGTGCTTAGGTCCGGACTTGGGTTTCTTCTCCCGAGCAAAGAACTTGCTTGCTGTTCTTCTTGAAGTTCCTTCTTCTTCCCTTTGCCTTTCTTCTTGAAACTAGTGGTCTTATTGACCATCAACACTTGATGCTCCTTCTTGATTTCTACTTCGCAGCTTTTAGCATTGCGAAGAGCTCGGTATAGTCTTTACTAACCCTTGCATATTATAGTTCATCACGAAGCCTTTGTATCTTGGTGGCGGTGATTGAAGAATTCTGTCAATGACACAATCATCCGGAAGATTAACTCCCAATTGCGTCAAGTGATTGTAGTACCTGCACATTACGAGTATGTGCTCACTAATGTAACTATTCTCCTCCATCTTGCAGCTATAGAACTTAATGGAGACTTCATATCTCTCAATCCGCATTCTGTTGGAATATTAACTTCAACTCTGGAACATCTCATATGCTCCATGACGCTCAAAACGTCGTTGAAGTCCCGGTTCTAAGCCGTAAAGCATGGCACAATCGAACTATAGAGTAGTCATCAGCTTTGCTCGCCAGACGCTCACAACATCCGGTGTTGCTCCAGAAGAGGTTCTGCACCTAGCGGTGCATCCAGACGTAACTCTTACGTGCAGCAATGAGGATGATCCTCAAATTACGGACCCATCCGTGTAATTGCTACCATCATCTTTCAACTTTGCTTTCAAGGAACGATTAAAATTCAACGGAACAACAAAGACGAGCCATCTATCTACAATCAAACATAAACAAGCAAGATACTATCAGTACTAAGTTCATGATAAATTTAAGTTCAATTAATCATATTACTTAAGAACTCCCACTTAGAAAGACATCTCTAGTCATCTAAGTGATCACGTGATCCAAATCAACTAAACCATAACCGATCATCACGTGAAATGGAGTAGTTTTCAATGGTGAACATCTTATGTTGATCATATCTACTATATGATTCACGCCGACCTTTCGGTCTCGTGTTCCGAGGCCATATCTCGCATATGCTAGGCTCGTCAAGTATAACTCGAGTATTCTGCGTGTGCAAAACTGGCTTGCACCGTTGTAGATGGACGAGAGCTTATCACACCCGATCATCACGTGGTGTCCGGGCACGATTTAACTTTGGCAACGTGCATACTGGGGAGAACACTTCTTGATAATTTAGTGAGAGATCATCTTATAATGCTACCGTCAATCAAAGCAAGATAAGATGCATAAAGGATAAACATCACATGCAAATCAATATAAGTGATATGATATGGTCATCATCATCTTGTGCTTCGTGATCTTCATCTCCGCAGCACCACCATGATCACCATCGTCACCGGCGCGACACCTTGATCTCCATCGTAGCATCGTTGTCGCCTCGCCAATCTTATGCTTCTACGACTATCGCTACCGCTTAGAGATAAAGTAAAGCATTACAGATGCATTGCATTGCATACAATAAAGCGACAACCATATGGCTCCAGCCATTGCCGATAACCGGTTACAAAACATGATCATCTCATACAATAAAATATAGCATCACGTCTTGACCATATCACATCACAACATGCCCTGCAAAAACAAGTTAGATGTCCTCTACTTTGTTGTTTCAAATTTTACGTGGCTGCTACGGGCTTAAGCAAGAACCAGTCTCACCTACGATCAAAACCACAACGATACTTCGTCAAATAGACTCGTTTAACCTTCTCAAGGACCGGCGAGCCACACTCAGTTCAACTAAAGTGAGAGAGACAGACACCCACCAGTCACCTTTAAGCAACGAGTGCTCGTGGCGGTGAAACCAGTCTCGCGAAGCGTCACGCGTAATGTCGGTCCAGGCCGCTTCATCTCACAATACCGCTGAACCAAAGTATGACATGCTGGTAGGTAGTATGACTTGTATCGCCCACAACTCACTTGTGTTCTACTCGTGCAAAACATCAAACCATAAAACCTAGGCTCGGATGCCTTTGTTGGGGAACGAGTAATTTCAAAAATTTCCCACGCACACGCAAGATCATGGTGATGCATAGCAACGAGAGGGGAGAGTGTTGTCACGCCCTCGAGACCCGGCGAAGCGATCACAACGTAGAGGAAGTAGTCGACGTTCTCCTCGCGATCCGACCGATCCCGGCGCCGTTACTCGGCGCCCCGAGTTCTTGACACACGACAGCTCGATGACGTCCCTCAGACTCGATCCAGCCGAGTGTCGAGGGAGAGTTCCACAAGACGACGGCATGGTGACGATCTTGATGTTCTATCGCGCAGGGCTTCGCTAAGCTTCGCAACGATATGACCGAGGTGGAATATGGTGGAAGGGGCACCGCACACGGCTAAGGAACGATCCGTAGATCAAACTTTGTGTGTTCTAGGGTGCCCCTGCCCCGTGATATAAAGGAGGGAGGGGGAGGTGCTGCCGGCCCAGAGGAGGCGCGGAGGAGTCCTACTCCCAGGAGTAGGACCCCCTTCCTAGTTGGAGTAGGATTGGGGGAGGGGAAGAGGAAGGGGCCCGCCTCCTTGTCCTATTCGGACTGGGGGGGGGGGGCGGCCACCCCTGGCCGGCCCCTCCTCTTCTCCCTCGAGGCCCACTAAGGCCCATTTAGTTCCCGGGGTTCGGTAACCTCCGGTACTCGATAAATTCTGTTTTCACCGGAACCATTCCGAACTCCAAATATAGGCTTCCAATATATCAATCTTTATGTCTCGACCATTTCGAGACTCCTCGTCATGTCCGTGATCACATCCGGACTCGAACTTCTTCGTACATCAAAATACATAAACTCATAATAACCGCCATCGAAACCTTAAGCGTGCGGACCCTACGGTTCGAGAACAATGTAGACATGACCGAGACACGTCTCGGTCAATAACCAATAGCGGACCTGGATGCCCATATTGGCTCCTACTTGTTCTACGAAGATCTTTATCGGTCAGACCGCATAACAACATACGTTGTTCCCTTTGTCATCGGTATGTTACTTGCCCGAGATTCGATCGTCGGTATCCAATACCTAGTTCAATCTCGTTACCGGCAAGTCTCTTTACTCGTTCCGTAATACATCATCTCACAGTTAACTCATTAGCTATAATGCTTGCAAGGCTTCAGTGATGTGTATTACCGAGAGGGCCCAGAGATACCTCTCCGACAATCGGAGTGACAAAACCTAATCTCAAATACGCCAACCCAACATCCGCCTTTGGAGACACCTGTAGTACTCCTTTATAATCACCCGATTACGTTATGACGCTTGGTAGCACCAAAGTGTTCCTCCGTAAACGGAGTTGCATAATCTCATAGTTACAAGAACATGTATATGTCATGGATAAAAGCAGTAGCAACATACTAAACGATCGGTGTGCTAAGCTAATGGAATGGGTCATGTCAATCAGATCATTCTACTAATGATGTGACCTTGTTAATCAAATAACAACTCTTTGTTCATGGTTAGGAAACATAACCATCTTTGATTAACAAGCTAGTCTAGTAGAGGCATACTAGTGACATGTTGTTTGTTTATGCATTCACACATGTATCATGCTTCCGGTTAATACAATTCTAGCATGAATGATAAACATTTATCATGAAATAAGGAAATAAATAATAACTTTATTATTGCCTCTAGGGCATATTTCCTTCAGTGATGAGGTGACCAACCGATGGCAACGCGCGGGGCGGCCGAGTGGTTATGAGGTGACCAACCGAGTGGCGACGCGCGGGGCGACCGAGTGGTTATGAGGTGACCAACCGAGTGGCGACGCGCGGGGCGGCCGAGTGGTGATGAGGTGACCAACCGATGGCAATGCGCGGGGCGGCCGAGTGGTTATGAGGTGACCAACCGAGTGGCGACGCGCGGGGCGGCTGAGTGGCGATGAGGTGACCAACCGATGGCAACGCGCGGGGCGGCCGAGTGGTTATGAGGTGACCAACCGAGTGGCGACGCGCGGGGCGGCCGAGTGGGGATGAGGTGACCAACCGATGGCAACGCGCGGGGCGGCTGAGTGGTTATGAGGTGACCAACCGAGTGGCGACGCGCGGGGCGGCCGAGTGGCGATGAGGTGACCAACCGATGGCAACGCTCGGGGCGGCCGAGTGGTTATGAGGTGACCAACCGAGTGGCGACGCGCGGGGCGGCCGAGTGGTGATAAGGTGACCAAACGATGGCAACGCACGGGGCGGCCGAGTGGTTATGAGGTGACCAACCAATGGCAACGCGCGGGGCGACCGAGTGGTTATGAGGTGACCAACCGAGTGGCGACGCGCGGGGCGGCCGAGTGGTGATGAGGTGACCAACCGATGGCAACGCGCGGGGCGGCTGAGTGGTTATGAGGTGACCAACCGATGGCAACGCGCGGGGCGGCCGAGTGGTTATGAGGTGAGCAACCGAGTGGCGACGCGCGGGGCGGCCGAGTGGTGATGAGGTGACCAACCGATGGCAACGCGCGGGGCGGCCGAGTGGCGATGAGGTGACCAACCGATGGCAACGCGCGGGGCGGCCGAGTGGTTATGAGGTGACCAACCGAGTGGCGACGCGCGGGCGGCCGAGTGGTGATGAGGTGACCAACCGATGGCAACGCGCGGGGCGGCCGAGTGGTTATGAGGTGACCAACCGAGTGGCGACGCGCGGGGCGGCCGAGTGGCGATTAGGTGACCAACCGATGGCAACGGGCGGGGCGGCCGAGTGGTTATGAGGTGACCAACCGAGTGGCGACGCGCGCGGCGGCCGAGTGGTGATGAGGTGACCAACCGATGGCAACGCGCGGGGCGGCCGAGTGGTTATGTGGTGACCAACCGATGGCAATGCGCGGGACGGCCGAATGAAGTAGATGTATCCCGCGGAGTGACGAAGCGCGAGGTGTCCGACTGAAGTAGACGCGTTCCGCGGAGTGGCAACGCACATGTGTGCAAGTCGGATAAGTTGATGATGATGCGAGCAGCTTCATGACCTCATGCATGACGACTGAGGACACGTCCGATTGAACGATGATGTACGGATGGCCGAGTGGTGGCGTACGAACGTCCGATTGCCAGTGTTCTGGTTTGGTCCGAGTGAGCCAGTCCCATCCGAGTGACGATGCCGATGCCGATTGGAGGGAGTTGCTGCCGAGTGCAATAGTTTTCCGAGGCGATGGACTTGATGCCTTACGTGAACGAGGCTGTCGGCGGGCGCTGGAGAGTAGTAGCTCGAGATGTGGATCTTGCTGACATCGTGGCCTCCGATGGTGCACTCGACATGGAGCATCAGGTCGACTGACTTGGCAGAGCTGACAGGCATGATGAGCCTGACCGTGGCGGCTACGACGGATAGATGCACTGCATGTGGTGGTACGGCCAGCCTTATCCGAGTGTATCCTGCATATTACCCGAACATTTAGGCAACGGATTAATACTGTAACGCGGAGTACTGATTGTGTGCGCTTTTGAAGAGTAGTAACAGCAAATGGTATTAGCATGCAATTATGGCTGCACCGGACTGCATGTTTCGTTTTTGCATGCCGCAAATTAAGCCCCCATTCACCACTGGCTGCCTTCACGGCATGCATGCATCGGCTGCTACGTTAAGTACGCAGTTAATGGCGTGGGAGCCTAACCGATTGGGTGAACATGCAACAGAGAAGATCGACGAAAAAAGTACGTACGCATGGACGCGTTCAGCGCTGGTCGTAGTTACGACATACATTGGCTGCCGCATTATGTACGCCATGTACGCAGTTAATGGCACGGGTGCCTAACCGATCCAATGAACTTGCAGCCGAGAGGATTTAGGAAAAAACTACGCATGCATGGATAGGTATGGATATGTATTAATTAAAGGAAGAGAGAAAGATTACGACCGGGCGCGGACGACGGATGCCTTGTCTTCTCGCGAAGTCGGGTCGCTGGTCGTGGTCGCCAGGAAGATCCGGACCGTTTCTGCAATCGCTGTTGAGGCGTGCCGTGCGTGAGGGGCCGCCGTCGACGTCGTAGATGAGGGCGGAAACGACGTGGTGGACTGCGCCGGTGCCTGTGTGTAGGAGCTCGACGGTAGCGTCGAGGCCGGAGACGACGCAGTGGACCGCGTTGGTGGCCGTTTGCGGTGGTTTCCTTTGATAATGATCCGTTGAGAAGGCTAGAAAGATGAGGAGCGGCTCGTCCCGTTCTCTTCTCCTCTGTTTCATGATAAACTCATTGCTAGATAATGTATTGTAAAAAGACTAGGTTCAATGGAAACTTCCCTAATCCTTTTGTTTGTGCGAATGGCGCGATGACCAAAGCGCCAATTTCTCTGGCGATGGTAGTTGATCTGCTGTTGAAGATTGAAGAAAAACACCATTTGCACCATGGTTCGATAGACGCCATGCCCCACGGTGGGCGCCAACTGTCGTGGGAACGACTCCGACAGTAAGAGAGGGGTAGGATAACGGAGCATGATCTATCGAGATGCATATGGGTGACACGGTGGTTTTAGCGAGTTCGGGCCTCTCACGGTGGAGATAACAACCCTACGTCTCGTGCTCCGGAGAGGCTTTGTTTTATCTGAGTATATATCCGGAGATTACAATGTGTGTGAGGGAGAGGAACGGATCCCCATGCCTGAGCTAAGTCCTGAGACTAATGGTGAAAAGAGAGAGAGGTGGAAGAAAAGACCCCCCTTAGTCTAGTGGTGGGGCTGGCTTATATAGAGTGCGCCACCCCCTCACCTCCTATGTTACAAAGTGGAGTATCAATGCCATAATACCTGTCCACTACAAGACCGTTATGCTGACTATCGGTCTTCGCATATCCGAGTGAGTAACCCGGCCGAGTGGAATGAGCTTGTCGAGTGGAGTGCCGTGCTCCGAGTGGTTGTTGCCGTCCGAGTGACTTTCAAGTTGCGGTACATATGGACGGCAATCTTGCCCAGGGGCCCAGTACAAAGTTTACGGTGTCCATGGGTAGGGTCTTTAGGTCAGGCCTGTTATCCACCAGTCGCCGCACGAGTCCAAAATAGCTCCCAGGCATGGCCTGTCCAGGCCACGGCCGGACTATCAGGCCCTTCATGGCCTCCTCATCCGCCTTGTGGAGCTCGACCAGCTGCTTCAGCTGGTCGCTTGGGGGCACCGGATGGCCGGCCTCAGCATACTGAGACCAGAAGACCTTCTCCGTTGAGCTCCCCTTCTGGCCACGGAAAAATGCGGCGGCATCGGATACACTGCGCGGCAGATCTGCCAACGCCCCTGGAGAGCTCCGAATTCGGGTAAGTGTCAGGTAGTTTACATTAACATGCTTGCTTTGCATGAAAAATGCCTTACCCGCCGCTATCTTCTTTACATCTTCAACCTCCTGAAGGGCCTTACGGGCCTCGGCCTTGGCGGACTTGGCACTTTCGAGAGCCGAGGCGAGCTCGGACTCTCGAGTCTTGGAGTCGCGCACCAAACTCTCATGCTTCTCCATGATAGCCTGGAGCTCTTGCCGCACTTCTGCCACCCGCGCCTCTTGCTTCTCTCGCTCGGCCCGTTCCGCAGCCGCATTGCGTTCGGCCACGGACACAGCCTCTTTCAGGGCTGCCACCTCGTCAGTGGCCCCTGTAGTACCAACGTTATCCTTGTCATTTTTATTGCAACCTAAATCCTTTTCTGTAAGGCAAATCTTCAAAGTGGTGTTACTCACCTTCTTTGTCCTCGAGCTGCTTCTTGGCGTGGCCGAGCTCTTGCTTGGACCGCTCGAGATCCTGTTTCAATGCACCGACCTCCATGATCCCGGTCTGGCAGAGGTCAGAATAAGCAGCCTGCAAACCCATATTGACATATTTTAAGCAACCCTGTATATCTTTTAAGATCCTCGGTCCGGCTTTTCTTTCCAAGCGCCGAACCGAGCATCGAAACTCTTGTCTATGCGGTATTACATTACATAATTTTAACTTCTTAACTCAAATCTGTTAGAAGGCTGCTGCGCAGTTTGGTCAGCCCGCCCTTGGTGAGCTGAACCTTCAATCACCGCACTCATGATAGTGCGGTGTTCTTCCTCGATGGAAGCGCCTTTGAGCGCCTCCAACAAGTTGTCCGGCGCCTCCGGTTGGACGGGGGCCGCCGGTGTCACGGTCTTGCCCTTCTTGCGAAGGGGCCGTCTGCCGGACTCTGGAACCACTACAGGTTCCGGCGTAGAGTCCGGCGCAAAGTCCGGGAGGTTGCCTTGCGGCGCCTCCGGAGCCTCCTCCTGATGGGTCCCTTTCCGGGATCCCACCTCGGCGTCCTCATCGGTGCGAGGGGTGGAGGCAGTCGGGATGGATTCCACATCCGACGCCGCCAACGACCCGCTCGATGAAGCGGGGAGATCATCATCGGCCGGACTGCGGGCAGTATGCGGCATTAGAAAGACACCATGTGACACGAAAGAAATCGCAGATTCAGGGATCCAGATACTTACGATCTCACCGGAGGCCTGGCCCTTGAAGGCCACTCTTCTTCACCAATGTTGGTGTTGGCAGAGCTGTCCGGGGGAATAGTTCTTCCCCTCTTGGACCCTTCGGCCTCCCGTGTTGGGGAGGCCTTCCTCTTTCTCTCTCCCTCCTCTGGGAGAGAGTCTTCTTCCTCCTTCTCATCTTCGGGGGAGGAATCCGCCTAGAGTCGTCGGACACCTGAAAACGGGAACTCTTTCGAGTACCCGTGGCCACCTTCTTGGCCTTCTTCTCCGGCACCACGTGCGGTGCCGGGACCAGCAGCCCCGCTAGGCGGGCGTCCACTGGGTCTTCTAGCATGGGAGCCGGGCAGGTGAGCTGCTCGGCCTTCTTCATCCATCCTGTCAAAGGAAAAGGGAGATTAAAACCCGCTTAGGGTCGAACTATTAATAAGTGTCCCGTAAAGGGGTAGAATCACTTACCTCGTCAGTTGGACACTGCGAGTGAAATCCGCGATCTTCCGTCGCGGACGCGGGGGCTTCGGCGCCCTTGAACAGCACCCACCAGGCGCCTTCGTACGTTGTGTCGAAGAGCCCGCTCAGCGCCTGGTGTTGTTTCGGACTGAACTCCCACAGATTGAATGCCCGTTCTTGGCGTGGGAGAATCCGGCGGACGAGCATGACTTGGACCATGTTAACCAGCCTGAGTTTCTTGTTCACCAGCTTCTGGATACAGGCTTGGAGTCCCGTCAGCTCCTTCGAATTACCCCACCGCAAGCCCTTATCTTTCCAGGAGGTGAGCTACGTGGGGATGCCAGATCTGAACTCGGGGGCCACCGCCCACGTGGGTTCGGGCGGCTCGGTGATATAGAACCACCCCGATTGCCACCCCTTGACGGAGTCCACAAAGGCCCCTTCGAACCAAAGGACGTTGGGCATCTTGCCCAACATGGCGCCTCCGCACTCCGCTTGCGTGCCCTTCACAACCTTCACAGCGTTGAAGGTCTTGAGCCTGAGTCGAAGTGGGGCTGGATGCAGAGGAAGGCCTCACACACGACGATAAACGCCGAGATGTTGAGGATGAAGTTCGGCGCTAGATCGTGGAAATCCAGGCCGTAGTAGAACATGAGCCCCCGGACAAAGGGGTGAAGTGGAAAGCCCAGTCCGTGGAGGAAGTGGGGGAGAAAAACGACCCTCTCATGGGGCCCGGGGGTGGGGATGAGCTGCCCCTCGTCGGGCAGCCGATGCGCGACGTCGCCGGAAAGGTATCCGGCGCTGCGCAGCTTGGTGATGTGCTCCTCCTTAACGGTGGAGGCCAACCATTTGCCTCCCGCTCCGGACATGGTCGGAGAAGGTCGAGGCGAGATGCGTGAACTTGGGCGCTGGAACTCGAGTGCGCGGAGACGGATAAGCAAAGGAGGAAGAAGGCATAGGTGAGAAGGTAAATCCTTATCCCTTATATATAGGCGGACGAAAACTATGCGTCCCCACTGGCCTGGTAAAACTCGCTTATCTCCCAAGCGCCACCATCAATGGTGCGGTTGGGTTACCCACGTCCGTATTAATGAGAATCCCGGAACAAGGGGAACACGATCTCTGCTTCGATAAGATGTGCCAAGGAAACCGCCTCGCTAAACGCGCTGAGGTGCTGTAGTAAAAAACGATTCAAGTAAAGGCTTGGTAGTGGTGTGACATCACGCCGCAAAATACGTCAGCAGATTGAACTTGTGTACATTTTATTCTCTCTATGGCGGAATGTGGAATTTATTTTGCAGAGCCGGACACTATCCGGGTGTTCACAATCTTCTCTGGATTATTCAAGGGAGGAACCCGCCTTGTAATGCCGAACATTATGCGCGCCGGACTTATCGTCATTGAAGCCTGGTTCAGGGGCTACTGAGGGAGTCCTAGACTAGGGGGTGTCCGGACAGCCGGACTATCATCGTCCGCCGGACTCCAAGACTACGAAGATACAAGATTGAAGACTCCGTCCCGTGTCCGGATGGGACTTTCCTTGGCGTGGAAGGCAAGCTTGGCGATACGGATATGTAGATCTCCTACCATTGTAACCGACTCTGTGTAACCCTAGCCTTCTCCCGTGTCTATATAAACCGGAGGGCTTTAGTCCGTAGGACATAACCTCCATTACAACATTCATACCATAGGCTAGCTTCTAGGGTTTAGCCTCCTTGATCGCGTGGTAGATCTACTCTTGTACTACCCATATCATCAATATTAATCAAGCAGGACGTAGGGTTTTACCTCCATCAAGAGGGCCCGAACCGGGGTAAAACATCGTGTCCCTCGTCTCCTGTTACCATCCGCCTAGACGCACAGTTCGGGACCCCCTACCCGAGATCCGCCGGTTTTGACACCGACACCTTCCGTACAGGATTTTATTGGCCGACGGCCCGGGCAGATGCTCAAGACTTAGTCCAAAGATGCGTCGGTTGTCAGCTCTTTGCTAATCAGAGCCATATGCCACCCACCGCCCTCAAAACTATTCCCATTACCTGGCCATTCGCGGTCTGGGGGCTTGACATGGTTGGACCCCTTAAAGGGGGAACCCACAAGTAAAAATACCTATTGGTCATGGTGTATAAATTCACCAAATGGATAGAGGCTAAGCCAGTTAAAATGGCAGAGTCCGGACCAGTGATAGAGTTCATATCCGGGGTAGTACACCATTACGGCGTCCCCCACAGCATCATTACCGATAACGGCACGAACTTCACGGTCGACGAGGTCAAACTCTGGTGCAAAAATATGGGCATTAAGCTCGACTACGCTTCAGTTTACCACCCTCAAACCAACGGTCAAGTGGAACGAGCAAATGGTCTAATAATAAGCGGCATCAAACCCAGGCTAGTGCGGTCCCTTACGGAATCTAACATGCACTGGGTAGAGGAGCTCGACTCCGTACTCTGGGGGCTGCGGACCACGCCAAACTGTACTACCGGATTCACACCATTTTTTATGGTATACGGCGCAGTGGCAGTTTTGCCCTGCGACATAATTCATGACTCACCTCGAGTGCGCATGTACGAAGAAAGAGAAGCCGAGCTGGATCGGCAGGACAGCTTGGACGTATTGGAGGAGGAACGCAATGTGACAAAGGCCCGTTCCGCATTCTATCAGCAGCAGGCTCGAAGATATCAAAGCAGAGAAGTACGGGCTAAAACTTACAATGTTGGCGAACTAGTTCTACGCCTGCCGGACAAGAAAAAGGGCAAACTCAAGCCCAAATGGGAAGGTCCCTTCATCATCGACCAAGTCCTGACCGGCGGAGCATACCGTCTGCGGAATGCATCGAACAATCGACTCGAGCCGAACCCATGGAACGCAGCCCGCCTCCAAAAATTCTACACCTAGCGTCGTACTAAGAGTTCGTCTCCTTCCTCCACATTTTCACACTTCAGCTGTCTTTTGTTTCTCTCTCTTCTCCAACCTTTTTCATAAAAGCCCTTGAGGGCCTATTTGCGCATTGTTCGCACACACCTGATGTGCTACTCGCACTCATTATACCTGGGGGCTTCTCTAACAGAAGCTTACTTATAAGGGCTTCATGCCCAGCACATGTGTCAAACTTCCACATGTACCTTTTATTCACCATTATATGCATCGATATGACTTAAGTTTTGGTGTCTGGGTTGTTCGGCTCCTGTGCTTACCCCTACGTTCCCGATTGTTCGGCTAGGAGGTAAAGGGAGCACCTCTGCGATTGTTACTGCCGGGTCAGCCGGATGTGTACCTCAGACTGGGTGAAGCCGAAAGCTAGCGTTCTTAAGAGAATATTCGGTCGGTGACTTGAAAGATGATTTTTTACACATTTATCTATCTGCCCCCAGATGTTTTCCTGCTTTTTTCGCAGTCCGGACATGCACTTTAGGGCATGCCTCCCAGGGAAAGGAACCCTTAACGGAACTATTCTCCCTGGAAGATGTTTCTTACTAACCATGTAATATAACATAACTAGTTGGGCACTTGTCTGATAAAGCACTAATGGTCTCCATGCATGCCCCGGTTTTGTCATAACCGAGAAGGTATTCGGACACACTCCGGACTCTAGGGTCCCGAGGTCGAAGCGAAAAGGTCGGCAAAGACAAACGATCTACAATCCGGCTAGAAGGCATTTTACATGTCATTTTAAATACATCGTCAAATTGACTGATTGTACTCCTCCTCAATCCCGTCTAACAGGCTGTCTAATTTACAGTCCCGTTGGGAATACTTAGCGGCCAACTCTACTTGGCCGTATACTAAGCTCACAGGGATCTCCTTCCCATCGGGCCCCACAGGTCCAACCTCGGCCATGTGGTTTGGATCCGCCTTCTTGTACCGCGTCTTCACCATGGCCCAGTCCTCCCTGGCACCTTGACGGCAGGCTGATATCTTCCATAAATGGAAGCGCTGCCACGCTCCCTGAAACTTCTCTGCAAGCTCTCCAAGGCCCTCGGGTAGGGAGACGGATGGCCATAGGGCCTGGACGACGCCACTCATCGCCTGCCGAACACGTTCGAGCAGTTGCACCAGCTCGGGAAGTTGGTCACCCGTCGAACCGGGCATTTCCTCCGCAGGGCGACCTGTGAGCGCACCTACAGACATATTTCTGTCAATAGGCTTCCTCGCCGAACTCTTCTTTTCAAAAGAATTCGCTCAAGCACTTACCATAGATGCCGCGACGAAGCCGCTGATTCTCCTTCACGGAGCCAGACAGCTCGGCCCGAACACCTTTCAGCTCTTCCCCAAGCTGGGTATGGGCATCCTGGAGTTTGTTCCTCTCCTGTTGTACCTTCATAAGCACCCTCTTGCGGCCTTGGTGGCGCGATGAGGTGTTGCTTGTCCGGATCCATCCGGCAACATCTGCAATATCATTGTCAGACTTACACGCACGCCGCACACCGCTTATCTTTTTGAAATAATGTGTTACCAGGAGGGGTCTCTGTGTCTCCTCCTGCGGCAGCGAGTGCGGCCTCAAGTTGGGCCTTGCACTCTTGTAGCTCCTGGGACAGTTGGGTATTCTTCTCTGTAAGATCCTGCACATTAAAAGATCCTTAAATCAGTTATTTTAACTACTTTAAGTCTCGGGGGCTACTGGCATATACCGCTATTATAATCCCTTACCCGTATGTCTTTTACATACTGCTCCGTGGCTCTGGTCAAACCATCTTGAGCAACACAGAGGTGCGCGTCTCCTGCGTTAAAGGCATTCAACACCTCAGTGGAGAAACACGCGTCACGAAAAACTGTCCGGCGGCGCCTATGGTTCATGGCGCTCTCCACCTCAGACCTGGTGGCGGACAGCCTGTCGGCATCCTCCATTGGAGGAGTCTCCGGCTCGCGCCTTGCACTCGCCTCCCCCTCCGAACCAGGTGTTGGAGCCTGGCTGGCGGAGGCTTGGGTGGCAACCTCGCCGGGCACAGTCCGGCGAGCGCTCTTTCTCCTAAAAAAGTCATGAGCATTAATACACCTCCCTAGGAATCTTTTCCTAAATAATGGTCGCGAGCTATACCGTTGCGGTGACATTTCGATTCGCACCGCACCCCTCTTCTGCCTGCGGGGTCGGGCTGACCCTTGTTGGTCAGCCGCCGCGGGTTCGGCTTCCCGCCTTGAAGGCACCTCCTGCAAGACACCGTTGTATACGGTGGTCAGGAATGCGCAAGGACGAAATAATGGTGTCAGGACTTCGGTCATAAGTACCTGGGAAGCCGGTAACAAGCTGGGGTAGTCAGCCGTAATGGCGACTAGAGCGTTGTCCATGCTGAGTTGGTGGAACACCCCGTCGATTAGCTCCACCTTTATGTCCAGATCCTCGTCGGAGGCCGGATCAAGGGATCTTCCTCGATCCTCGGGTTGTTGAGCCGGACTATGTATGCTCTCCACATCCCGGCGCAGCTCCTGCGTCGAAATCATAAAGTAAGGTACTTAAAAGCATGGGTCGGATAAATAAAATGTCCGCTTACCCAGCGCCGAGGGTTATTCATGGAGAACCCATTCAATGGGCTCGTCTGGAGGAAGTCCTCCTTCTCCCCCTTGTACAGGCCGGACAGAATCTTCACCAGATCTTCGGCCGATCCCGGCCCTTTGCGGCCATGACGAGTGGCATCATTTTCCCCGTTGAAATCCCACATGGGGTGGCCCCTGTATTGCAGCGGCTGCACCCCCTGCATTATGCACGTGCCATGACTCCAATCATGGTCAATCCGGAATGGGCCAGCAACCTTATCCGGCCCATCAAATAATGGACGCCCTTGTCTTCCTCCAGTTGAGTGCTCCGAGGGCGCCAACTTAGGCGTTTCTTCAGAGGAGCCTTGCTGAACTCCGGGAGGCCGATCCGAACTGGGTCCGGCAGTGGAGCGTCTTCTACATAGAACCATTCCGAAGGCCAGTCTTCGGACACCTTCTTTGGGGTTCCGGATGGATATACGGTCCCGGCGATGCGCCATATTTGGGCACCGCCCACTTGATATATTGACCCCTCGTGAGAACGGGGTACGAGGCAGAATAGCCTCTTCCACCGCTCAAAATGGGGCTCGATGCCCAGGAATAGCTCGCAAAGAGCTGCGAAACCCGCGATGTGCAGAATAGAGTCGGGCGTGAGGTGATGGAGCTGGAGTCCATAGAACTCCAGAAGCGCGCGGAGGAACGGATGAATGGGAAATCCAAGCCCCCTTATTAGATAGGGGACGAAGCACACCCGCTCTCCTTTAGAGGGGCTAGGGGTGGCCTCCGCTTGCTTCCCGCCTTTGTAAGTGGCCAAACCGGCTCGAACTGGGACCATAAAGGCCGGAGGAAGATATCCCTCCGCTTGAAGCTTCACCAGCTCGTTGTGCGGAACTGAACATCTCCTCCAATCTCCTGGTGGAGGGCTGGGAGCGCGAGAGGAGGAGCCGCGTCGACGGTCCATGATGGAATGGGTTTTCGGTCGGAAGCGCTCCGATGAGTACTCGCGGAAGGAGGATGGTGTGATTTGGATCTGGATTCTTATCTCTCTTATAGGCAGATTATTTGCGCAGCTAGGGGGTAAAACATAAAAGATACCCTGGCTTTTCGCATTCGTGCGACGCGTGGAAGAGGGCCATTATTGGGCGTGGAAGCCAAGGAGCGCAACATTTGTAAGGGAGCCGGACACTATTCGGCAAGCACATGGAATTTGAAGGAGAACCCGCCTTGCAACGCCGAAGACTATATATGTGCTGGACTCGTCGTCATCGAAGCCTGGTTCGGGGACTACTGAGGGAGTCCTGGACTAGGGGTGTCCGGATAGCCGGACTATCATCATCGGCCGGACTCCAAGACTATGAAGATACAAGATTGAAGACTTTGTCCCGCGTCCGGATGGGACTTTCCTTGGCGTGGAAGGCAAGCTTGGCGATACGGATGTGTAGATCTCCTACCATTGTAACCGACTCTGTGTAACCCTAGCCCTCTCTGGTGCCTATATAAACCGGAGGGTTTTAGTCCTTAGGACGAACAACCATTACAACAATCATACCATAGGCTAGCTTCTAGGGTTTAGCCTCCTTGATCTCGTGGTAGATCCACTCTTGTACTACCCATATCATCAATATCAATCAAGCAGGAGTAGGGTTTTACCTCCATCGAGAGGGCCCGAACCTGGGTAAAAACATCGTGTCCCTTGTCTCCTGTTACCATCCGCCTAGACGCACAGTTTGGGACCCCCTACCCGAGATCCGCCGGTTTTGACACCGACACAGACTTTTGGAGAAGCCTATATTTACAAGAAAGTGAGTGGGAGCTCTGTAGCATTTCTAATATTATATGTAGATGACATATTATTAATTAGAAATGATATAGAATTTCTGGATAGCATAAAGGGATACTTGAATAAAAGTTTTTCTATGAAAGACCTCGGTGAAGCTGCTTACATATTGGGCATCAAGATCTATAAAGATAGATCAAGACGCTTAATTGGACTTTCACAAAGCACATACCTTGATAAAGTTTTGAAAAAGTTCAAAATGGATCGAGGCAAAGAAAGGGTTCTTGCCTGTATTACAAGGTGTGAAGTTGAGTCGACTCAATGCCCGACCACACAGCAGAGAAGATAGAGAAAATGAAAGATGTTCCTATGCTTCAGCTATAGGCTCTATCATGTATGCAACGCTGTGTACCAGACCTGACGTATGCTTAGCAATAAGCTTGGCAGGGAGGTACCAAAGTAATCTAGGAGTGGATCACTGGACAGCGGTCAAGAACATCCTGAAATACCTGAAAAGGACTAAGGATATGTTTCTCGTATATGGAGGTGACAAAGAGCTAGTCGTAAATGGTTATGTTGATGCAAGCTTTGACACTGATCCGGACGATTCTAAATCGCAAACCGGATACATGTTTTTATTAAAAGGTCGAGTTGTAAGTTTGTACAGTTCTAAACAAAGCGTCGTGGCGGGATCTACATGTGAAGCAGAGTACATAGCTGCTTCGGGAGCAGTAAATGAAGGAATCGGATGAAGGAGTTCATTTCGATCTAGGTGTCATACCTAGTGCATCGGGACCAATGAAGATCTTCGTGACAATCTTGGTGCAATTGCCTTGGCAAAGGAATCCATATTTCACAAGAGGACCAAGCATATCAAGAGGCGCTTCAATTCCATCCGGGACCAAGTCCAGGTGGGAGACATAGAGATTTGCAAGATACATACGGATCTGAATGTTACAGACCCGTTGACTAAGCCTCTTCCACGAGCAAAACATGATCAGCACTAAGACTCCATGGGTGTTAAAATCATTACTGTGTAATCTAGATTATTGACTCTAGTGCAAGTGGGAGACTGAAGGAAATATGCCCTAGAGGCACTAATAAAGTTATTATTTATTTCCTCATATCATGATAAATGTTTATTATTCATGCTAGAATTGTATTAACCGGAAACATGATACATGTGTGAATACATAGACAAACATAACGTCACAAGTATGCCTCTACTTGACTAGCTCATTAATCAAAGATGGTTATGTTTCCTAACCATAGACATGTGTTGTCATTTGATTAACGGGATCACATCATTAGGAGAATGATGTGATTGACATGACCCATTCCGTTAGCCTAGCACTTGATCGTTTTAGTATGTTGCTATTGCTTTCTTCATGACTTATACATGTTCCTGTAACTATGAGATTATGCAACTCCCATTTACCGGAGGAACACTTTGTGTGCTACCAAACATCACAACGTAACTGGATGATTATAAAGGAGCTCTACAGGTGTCTCTGAAGGTACATGTTGGGTTGGCGTATTTCGAGATTAGGCTTTGTCACTCCGATTGTCGGGGAGGTATCTCTGGGCCCTCTCGGTAATGCACATCACTTATGAGTTAGTTACAGAATGATGCATTACGTAACGAGTAAATAGACTTGCCGGTAACGAGATTGAACTAGGTATTGGATACCGACGATCAAATCTCGGGCAAGTAACATACCGATGACAAAGGGAACAAAGTATGTTGTTATGCGGTTTGACCGATAAAGATCTTCGTAGAATATGTAGGAGCCAATATGAGCATCCAGGTTCCGCTATTGGTTATTGACCGAGAATAGTTCTAGGTCATGTCTACATAGTTCTCAAACCTGTAGGGTCCGCACGCTTAAAGTTACGATGACAGTTTTATTATGAGTTTATAAGTTTTGATATACCGAAGGTTGTTCGGAGTCCCGGATGTGATCACGGACATGACGAGGAGTCTCGAAATGGTCGAGACATAAAGATTGATATATTGGAAGCCTATATTTGGATATCGGAATGGTTCCGGGTGAAATTGGGATTTTACCAGAGCACCGGGGGGTTACCGGAACCCTCCCGGGGGTTATTGGGCCTTCATGGGCCCTAAGGGAGAAGAGGAGAGGAGGCAAGAGGTGGGCTGCGCCTCCTCTCCTCCCTAGTCCGAATAGGAAAGGGAGAGGGGGGCGGCGCCCCCCTTTCCTTCCCCTCTTCCTCCTCCTTCCCCCTTCACCTTCTCCAACTAGGAAAGAAGGGAGTCCTACTCCCGGTAGGAGTAGGACTCCCCCTTGGCGCGCCCTCCTTGGCCGGCCGGCCCCTCCCCCTTGGCTCCTTTATATACGGGGGCAGGGGGCACCTCTAGACACACAAGTTGATCTTCGTGATCGTTCCTTAGCCGTGTGCGGTGCCCCCCTCCACCATATTCCACCTCGGTCATATCGTTGCGGTGCTTAAGCAAAGCCCTGCGTCGGTAGAACATCATCATCATCACCACGCCATCATGCTGACGAAACTCATCCCCGAAACCCTGCTGCATCGGAGTCCGGGGATCGTCATCAAGCTGAACGTGTGCTGAACTCGGAGGTGTCGTACGTTCGGTCCTTGGATCGGTCGGATCGTTAAGACGTACGACTACATCAACCGCGTTGTCATAATGCTTCGACTTACGGTCTACGAGGGTACGTGGACAACACTCTCCCCTCTCGTTGCTATGCATCACCATGATCTTGCGTGTGCGTAGGATTTTTTTGAAATTACTACGTTCCCCAACAATCTGCTATACAATTATATTATCTGGACATGAAGAAAACTCATTGTCTATCCAATGTTGGATGCAGTTTGGTAAGACTGGGGGTTATCCATATGGGAGTAGACCAGTTGGACCAAAGGTGATGGGAGACAAGTTCCTCACTACTGTTATTTGTTAAGTCAAAAGCCGCAATGTCACGGTGGTTATTGTTGTAATAATTTAGATACTCATGGTCATCAGCAACGTAGACGGTGTTTGCCTTCAACTGCGGATATTCATCAGCATTGAGACAAAGTGATTGGTTCTACCCAACCAGCAACACATGATCCTTCAAGCTATTTATTTCCATAACCTTTTGAGCCATAGTCTCAACTTTAAATATTTTTATATCTGATCAGTATAGTGCACATTTGTTGCATTGTCAGCACCTGGATCATAATCAACCACATCTTGGGATCTAAAAACTTGCATCAGATCCCCACATGGAGCCTGCACAATGTAAGTTGTTCGACAACTGGAATTATCTGTGCAGCCTGTAATTACCTTTGCTGTGACCACAAGGCCTCTGAGATCAAAGATGTGAATTTCTCCTAGCAATGTCACTGCATATAATTTGCCGTCTTTGTACAAGAAGTCTTGAAAAAAACAATGTGGTTTCAGCCAGGTCCACTTGTCATCCCCTAACCAAGCAAATGAGAGCTGCCCATCTGGACCATGAATAAGCACCACGATATAGCCTCCTGCAGATGCATCATAAAATACAAATGCCTTTTTCTGGAGGTAGTGTCGCAGCTCGCTAAGATCAACGGGTTGAGGGCCAGCGACACTACGGTACACCGCTGTGTCACGAGAGTAAATGTACTTACATAAGGTACCTGTTTCATCAAAAATAGGAGTCACATGCGCGATGGTGATCACTGACGGGAGAGTGATCTGTTCACATGTGATGGGATTGAGAATATGCATCTCGGATCTCTCATCAGCAGTAACCGGCCAGCCATTTGATGACCCAATCAAATACCTGCTGCGAATAGGTGGCTCCGGGAGAGTCAACTTGTATGACCTTTTCTCCACGAGGCTGTAGAGGCACGCAACGCTCTCACCAGCAGATTCAGATGTGTATAAGAGGCACGGCGTCTGCCGCCGCTGGTACTGCTCAAGGTTGTGCAGGCTGGACTACGCGGAGCGCCACGAGGAGCACACGGAGCAGGCACACATCAGGTCAGGGATCTCCAGGTGTGCAAATATGGACATCAGGACATCCTGTGGCAGCTCTGGCAATCCAGCAACTGCAACCTCCGTCATAGGTCCATGGATGTGTTCTTTGAGGAACTTCTTCGGCAAACCGGGAGGAAGAAGACCTAGCAGCCCAGGCACTCTGAAGACTAGAGAGCGCAGATTCCTCATGTGGATAGCTAGACTCGATACATTGGATACGCTACAGGTACCACCCATTTGAAGAAACCTGAGTTATGCTGGCTTGAAATGAAGTGACTGGATCTTTGTTGATGACAAGTTCATTGATCACTGCAAAAACTGGATTAGTGAAGTCCTATCCATGGGGGTTTGGGTGTTAAAGACTTGAGGAAACAGAATATTAGTCTTTTAATGAAATGGTGGTGGAAGCTTGAGAAAAATAAAGGACTATGGCAAGATATAGTTAAGGCAAAATACCTAAAGAAAACTTCGGTTGCTATGGTAAAACACAAAGCCAGTGACTCGCCTTGCTGGAAATCACTTTTGAAAGTGAAAGACCTTTATATGATGGGAAGAGGTATTAATTTGAACAGGGGAGATGTGGCTAGACTCTGGCTGGATAGCCTGGAGGGTAAAACACCTTTTAAAGACAGATTCCCACTGCTCTTTGAGACTTGTACTGACCAAAATTGTAATGTTGACCAATTTAAATGCCTGGATCAGATCTCCTCTTTTAGGAGGAGGATGTCTCCTGAGATGTCGAAACAATGGGAGGAAATGAATAATGAGATGTTAAATCTTAAACTTAGTGATAGGCCGGATGAGGTTTATTGGAAATGGGACAGTTCGGGCAATATACCACGAAGTCCGTGTATACATGGCTGGAAAAGGATATAGCAGGATCTAATTTTAAATGGATTTGGAATGCAAAGCTCCCTCTTAAAATTCAAATCTTCTTATGGCAGATGGCACAGAATGCCATCCTGACCAGGGACAACATGAAAAAAAGATTATGGCCAGGGGACCCTTGCTGTTCGTTTTGTAACCAAGTAGAAACAGCTCAGCACTTGTTCTTTTTAGGCCCTGTTTCCATGGTGGTGTGGAGAAACGTAGGTTCCTTGGTTGGAACTGATTGCTGCCCCAATTCTGTTTGGCAATATTATGCGTGGATGTACAGTTTCTTACCTAGGTTGGACAAAGTATACACTGTTGGCTTGGCTGCTATATGTTGGGCTATTTGGCTGGCCAGGAACCGAGCCACTTTTGAGCTCAAATGGATTAACTCTCCATTTGAGATTGTATTCACAACTTGGGCTTTTTTGGTAAACTGGGCAGGTCTCCAGAAAGCAGAGATGGGAGAGATGGCGAAAAAAGGAGCGAAGATGTTGAGGGAGAACACTACGCAGATGCTGCTGCTTTGCGGTCCACCAGCTCTAGCTAAAGATGGGCGCGATGAGAACTGAGGAAGAAGGCGCTGCTGATCCTGTTCAGTAAGCTTCTAGCGTGTTTGTTTTGCAGAAGAAGAGTCGTCGATGCATCCTGGGAGCCAGGCTGGATGACCTGGGTGGTGGCATTTAGACCTTGGTAGGAGGGTTCTCGTAGTTCATTTTGGTTATTGTTGTTATGGCAGCTGTGGCCTGGCGCCCGATGGTCTAATCTATAAGACTTGTGATACTTTCCTTAGGTGTTCGTTAGCAAAGTTTTGGGTGACACCAGGTTTTCGCCCCATGATCTGTTGTTCCTGATGACAGGCGCAAATAGTGGGTTTCCTCGTGTTGCCCAGAACTCGCTTTTCCTCTTTCTCTCTAGCCTTGTTGGCTTCAGTTCCTGAGACATTGTATTTCCGTTATGAAAGTAATGAAAAGGGGAAAAGCCCGGTTCAAAAAAAGGTACCACCCATTGGAGATAAATCGGCACTTTCAGAATAACAATTGCTCGTTGGAAGGTTGCAATCCTGGATGGGGCACACGGAGGGCACGGCCAGGCAGGCTCTTGGGAGTACTTATGGATGGCCTCCCCTCCTTCTGCCGGAAATTGGACTCCGAGTCTCCGACAAGGCCACTCCCGAAAAAGGTTCGGACTTTGAATCAAACGGGTTGCCGCAAGAAATTCGAGTGTTGGCACGAGGAGACAGAGCGTGACGGCAAGCTGGGGATTCGCCCGGCCTCCGTCGCCTTCGTCGTCAGATGCGGTAAACCGGGAATCAGACAGCGGTCGCTGAAGGGCAAGTGAAGTGGGACTTTATGGTACCAGGATGACGGTGGGGTGGGGATTCGTCGGAGGCGGTGCCTCGGCGGGCGGCGGCGGCGGCTCGGCGGTTTGGTTACTAGGTCCAATGGCTGATAGGCCTGAGAGGCTGAGACAGGTAGTAGGAGGTGCCCTTGCCGAAACCAAAAAAAAACTACTCCCTTTACTAAATCAGAGACAAGTACTCCTCCATAACAATTGAACTCAAAAACGTCTAATATTTCTTGTTTCAAAATGTCTAATATTTTGATACAAAGTATAATATGGATATGATGGATGAACTTGAGGAGGATTGAAGCCCGGAACACTAAGAGCATCTTCGATAAATAATGTAGATTTATAAATAACTGCCTTTTTACATCTCCGAGGCGCTGCAATATATGATGTTGATGTAAAATACAACACTTGGTGATCCAAATATACATCACCAGGCGCTTGGTGATGTAAAACGGCCAACCTCGCGCCAAAGGCCAACCGCCCACTCTGAAACTTCTCGCCGCCCACCCGACGTCTCGCCTCCTACCGCACGCCTGTCGCCCAACCCCATGGTTGACTCCGACGACCCCGCCACCACCTTCGCCAGTCGACCCACCTTGCCGCGGCCGCCACCGGCGCTACAACCTTCCCCGGCCCCGCCTCTGCCACCATGTCACGCCCCCCATCCCGCCATGTCGGTGTCGCCCCCACCCCGGCCGGTCACTGCAGCGGGAACAGGTGCCCCGTCAACGAAGAAGCAGTCGGCGGCTAAACCCCGTGGTGGCGGCGCGCAACCCCGTCATAACTCCATCTCGGGCGGCAAAGAAGGCGAAGGCGACCGTGGCTGCTTCGGCCGATTTGATGCTGTCAGCGGTCGCGGCAACTACCTCCGGACATGGACCACCTCCTCCGCGGCTCAAGGATGGAATTTGAAATGTTATGTTTGATGTTATCTTTATGTGCATTTTTTTTGAATCATGAACTTTGTTTGACATAATGCACTTTTGTTTGTTCGATTATGAGCATTGTTTGTTACGGAAGTTGAGTTCATGTTAAAATTAGCAAAGTTGGTAGTACCAGTCTGCATGTTCTGTCCTAATTATGATACTTTCATGCAATTAACTCCCTTCATCTGCACTACTGTGACACGATGAACATAAATGCACGGGCGCGGGAGATTCTCATCAAGGAGGACGGCGTCATCGAGTTGACCGTCTTCCCGGGCAAGCACACGATGCCGATGTCTTCCATCGCCTACAAGAACTGGAACTTCTCCGAGCAAGCTCTTCCCGACGATCTAATCAAGAGGTGGGTAGAATATTAACTAAACAGGACAATCGATTAAATACCCCTAAAAAAAGGGACAATCGATTAAATATGAGGATTAGTCAATAATCCATGTACACCATGGTTGGTAATAATTAATCAATCTGGTGTAGGGGCATGGCGGTGGACGACCCAACGAGTCCATACAAGGTGCGGTTGCTGATCGAGGACTACCCGTACGTACGCGGCGGACGGGATGGTCGTCCGGCATGCCATCGAGCAGTGGGTGGCAAACTACCTGGCCATCTACTAGCACGACAACGGTGTGCTCCTGGGAGACGTGGAGCTGTAGGCATGTTGGAAGGAGGTGCGAGAGGTCGGGCCCGGCGACCTCAAGGATGCATCTTGGTGGCCCAACATGCAGATAGTGGCGGAGCTGGTCAAGGCCTGCTGCCTGCACCACCATTATCTGGATTGGTTCAGCTCTCCACGCGGCCGTCAACTTTGGGCAGTACCCTTACTCATGTTATCACCCCAATAAGCCAGCAGCGAGCAGGTGCCCGATGCCGGAGCGAGGCTCCGATGAGTACGCGGAGCTGGAGCGTGATCCGGAGAAGGTGTTCCTCCGCACCATCACCCACCCGTTTCATGCCCTTATCGGCATCTCGCTTGTCCAAGCATTCGTCCGACGAGCTCTACCTGGGGCAGCGTGACACGCCGGAGTGGACGTCGGACGTCAGGGCGCTGGAGGCGTTCAAGCGGTTCGACGCGAGGTTGGAGGACATCGAGAAACAGGTGGTGGCCATGAACGTGAACCCACAGCTGAAGAACCGCAGGGGACCGGCCAAGTTTCCGTACATGCTACTCTACCCCAACACCTCCGACCACAAGGGAGAGGCCAAAGGGCTCACTGCCAGGGGCATCCCCAATAGCACCTGCATCTGAGGGGTCGAGAAGGGGGTCTCTTCATGCACCGTAATCTCCGCCCCTAAGCTCTGCCATGGCTCCTCCTGCTCAAGCCCCTGCTCCGACCTGGACCGGAGACCACTCCGTTCGCCCGGAGGTGTTCTCCATCATCCACAACACCGCGTCGATGCAGCAGGAGGTGGCGCTGCTCGAGTCCAACGGGGCGGTGGCGTGGTTCGACCGGGACCAGACTGCCACCACCGACGAGGTGGCCGATCTCATCGCTAGAAAGATCGGGGCGCTCACGCCAGACGTAGTCGTCGTCTACCACTACCCCGAGCAGTTCCTTGTGCGCTTCATCCATCAACACCATGCTGCCATCGCCGCTTCCCGCCGCGAGTTCTCGTTCGGCAGCAACAAGCTGCAGCTCCGTGCCTGGCGGTTGGAGGCGCATGCGGAGCATGTTGACCTTCGGCACCACGTCAGGCTATGCCTTGAAGGCCTGCCTCTGTATGCTTGGGAGGATCAGGCCGTGGCCAATGCCATCGGCTCTGGGTGTTCGATCGATTACATCGAGCCGGTCTCCAAACGCAAGATGGAAACCAAGGTGCTCGCTGTCTGGGCTTGGGCGCCATGCCCGAGCAAGATTCCAAGGCTGAACTGGGTTACCCTCCCGGCGCGCAACGGTGGGGACCCGGTGTATGGGCGGCGTGGCCTGGAGCACCGGGTGCTTGTCCACTTGGACATCCATGAAGACCCCTCCTCCGGCAACGTGGTCTCCAAGCGCTCGGTTTGGCGCTCCAACATCGTCGACGGCGAGACGACGGCACGTGATCGCAGGGAGAGGATCTCCCGTCCGGTGCGGCATGACCGGCGGGACCATGAGGAGGATGATGATCGCGACCGCTCCCGCGGACGTGAAGGGCGGAATCAGTCCAGGAGCCGCCAAGGGTGGGGCGACCGCATTCGCAGGAGCCTCTCTCGCGCCCCACGTGACGGCCACCGCGACAGTAACGGGGTGGCCGCGACGACGACCGCGCTGGGCGTGACGGGCGGCAGGGAGGCCGCGATGGGCGTCGACACGCCAAGGGTGCCCCTGCTGCCATTCCGCTGGTGGGCTCTGGCTCCTCAAGTGATGCTGCTGCTCTGGCCGTCGAGCATGTGCCTCTGGTGGATGCTACTGTGCGTGGGCGAAGCCTAGCAAGGCTGCCCTCCCCCGCTGCTGCCCGGCTGCGGTCCAGGGATGCGCTCACACCGCCGTCTTCGCCCCCCTTGTCGCCTACGTCGGTTCTGCGGACCCCCCCGCCCTCCAAGCGCGATGAGTCCCGGGCTGTGCTGCAGAGCTTCGACGAGTTAAGCCCGGCGCTCATCGACTTCTGCTCTCCGACGATCCTGCAGCGCCCTCTGCTGTCGGCCTCGCCGCGACGTCCTCCTGGGTTTGATGCCTCCCCCACGCCTCCCTTGGTTTGTGCTGGTGAGCTGCAGCGCATGCCCTCTCCTGCCCGGCAGCATGATGTTGGCCTGCCGGCGTGTTTGGAGGGGCTGGAGGTGCCTTGCGTTGGTGCTGCGCCTCTGGAGCTACTCTTTCCTGCGCGTCAGCCTGCTCTGTTGCCCTCGCCGCTGCCTGCCTCACCTAGGCAGCCGGCCTCCTCCCCACCCAGGCCGCCTGCGGCCAGACGGAAGACGCTGGCTGGGGTCAGAATTTCCTCCAAGGGCGGCCTGTCGCTGCAAAGGGCTAGGCCTTCTTCTGGGGCTGTATTGGCTGCTCCTGCGGCTAAGGTGGCTGAGCGCCTTGTTTGTCGCAGCTTTGGCATCACCAAGGATGGAGCTGATGTTACATAGGCCACTCTGGCTCAATTCGGAGAAGTTCAAGGAGCAACTGTCCCCGGAAATTATAACAGCAATGAGAGATTTCTTCAAGCTTGATGACAGTGCTACTAAGGAGGGCCACGGTCAAGGCATCTCTTGACAACACCTCTTGCCATCTTGTTTGCCTCCAGGAGACGAAGCTTGCTTCGGTTGATCAGTTCATTGTTGCCTCCCTCGGTGGTAACCGCCTCTCTGGCTTCGCTCAGCGGCTGGCTATCGGCACCAGAGGAGGCATCCTCATGCTGTGGGATGAAAACCTGCTTGACGTGACCAACGTAGTCGCTTTGACCTACGGCCTTTCGGCGATGGTGCGTATCCGTGCGTCGGACGTGTGCTTCAAGGTGACTTCGGTCTATGGACCTACCGACTCATCTTGCAAAGATGCATTTTTCGCCGAGTTGATCAGTCACAAGCCGTTGCTGGGAGTGGCCTGGCTTGCTTTGGGTGATTTCAACCAAATCTACAGAGCCAGGGATAAGAACAAAAGAAACGTCAACCGAAGTAGAATTACCCGCTTTCGTGCCGCTCTGCATTCCTGCGAGCTTAAGGAGATCCACCTTCAAAACCGCCGTTTCACCTGGAGCAACGAGAGGGCCAACCCAACTTTGTGCAAGCTTGATTCCTTTTTCTGCAATGCTGATTGGGATACAACCTTTAATTCCCACGTGCTTCATGCCTTGTCTTCGTCCCTTTCGGACCACTGTCCTCTCCTTCTCGCCGATGACAAGGGTCCCAAGAGACCACGGACTTTCAGATTTGAGAACTTCTGGGCCTCCCTGCCGGGTTTTGCTGACATCGTGCGCAAGGCATGGGACGAGCATGTGGCCCACTCTGAGCCTTTTCTGGTCCTGCATCACAAGCTCAAGAAAACTGCGCTTCGTCTCACCGAATGGAGCAAGAAGATGTTCTCCCAGGCCAAAATCCAGCTTCATGCGGCCTTGCTCATCATCCTTCGTCTTGACATTGCCCAGGAGGAGAGGCCCCTATCTAATGAGGAGCTTGATTTGCGTTCGCGGTTGAAGAGGAGGGTAATCTCCTTGGCGGTCCTCGAGAGGGCTCGAAAGAGCCAATGCGCTAGAATTGCAAACCTCAAGGATGGTGACGCCAACACAAAATTCTTCCACCGCCGTATCAATGCTAGAAGAAGAAAGAACCACATCGGTAGGATCAAGCATGGCCTTGGATGGGTAACTGAGCATGTGGCAAAGGAGAAAATCGTCCATGACCACTTCTCCGCGGTCATGGGAAGGGGGGGCCTGAGCAACAACGATTTCTGCTGGGATGACCTTCACCTCGAGCAGCATGACTTGCAGGACCTTGATGCTCCCATCACCGAGGAGGAGGTGTGGGCGGCCATCAAGGAGATGCCGGGAGATAAATCTCCTGGGCCAGACGGCTTCACCGGATTATTCTTCAAGAAATGTTGGGGATTCATTAAGCCTGACATCATGAGGGTCATACAAAACTTCGACTCTCTGCACACTGCCAACCTACAGTGGGTGAACTCTGCCAATGTTGTGCTTTTGCCAAAGAAGGATGGTGCTGAGGAGATAGCTGACTACAGGCCTATTAGTCTCATCCATGCTATCGCCAAAATCATCGCCAAGGTCCTCTCCTTGCGGCTTGCTCCTCGCATGGATGGCCTCGTGTCCAATGCTCAGAGTGCTTTCATAAAAAAGAGGAGTATCCACGACAACTTTATGTACGTGCGGAACATGGCTCGTCGGCTCCACAAGTGCAAGACCCCCGCCCTCCTCTTCAAGCTTGACATTAGAAAGGCTTTTGATTCCGTCAAATGGGAATACGTTCTAGACCTCTTGCAGCGCTTAGGATTCCCAAGCAAATTCAGGGCCTGGATTACCGCGTTGCTTTCCTCGGCTTCCTCGCGCATCCTTCTCAACGGGATCCCAGGCCCTCCCATCAGACATGGCCAGGGGCTTCGGCAAGGGGACCCAATCTCGCCGCTCCTTTTTGTCCTTGCGATTGACCCGCTTCGTCGAATCCTGGATCTTGCAACAAGCCGAGGCCTTCTCCACAAGCTTCGTGGTCGTGGCACCATGGTGCGAACTTCTTTATATGCGGATGATGCAGCTGTTTTCCTCGCTCCAATCAAGAGGGACATCGAGAACTTCTCTGCTATCTTAAGGAGTTTTGGTGAGGTCACGGGCCTCCACACCAACTTCCACAAAAGTTCTGTTGTGCCCATTCGCTGCAACCACCTTGACTTGGACAATATCCTTCATGGCATGCCGGCTACAAGAGCTTCTTTCCCTGTGAAATATTTGGGCCTCCCACTCTCGGTCTGGAGGCTTAGGAAAGTGGATTTCCAATACCTTGAAGATAAAGCGGCTGGAAAGTTGGTCACTTGGGAGGGCCAAAATATTACCACCATCGGCCGTACGACTCTGGTCAAGTCGGTTGTCTCCCCCCAGGCGGTGTACTCCATCACGCCTCTCGTTGTGCCGCCGAGCACTTTACGAAATCTCAACAAGATTGAGCGAGCATTTCTGTGGTCTGGCTCGGATAAGACAAGGGGTGCCAAATGCAAGGTCAACTGGGAGGTGGTATGTCGTCCTTGCGAGTATGGTGGCCTTGGGGTGCTAAACACTGACAAGTTCGCCCGTGCCTTGAGACTGAGATGGCCGTGGTTTGAATGGAAGGAGCCCGGCAAGCTTTGGGTGGGGCTTGGCAACCCATGTTCAGAGGAGGACATGAATTTTTTCTATGCCTCAACCACGATTTCTGTTGGAAATGGTGCCAAAACGCCTTTTTGGGACTCTCCTTGGCTGCTTGGGCGCAAACCCAAGGACATTGCCCCGCTAATCTTCGGTGCCTCCAGGAGAAAGAATTGGAAGGTGCGTGAGGCCCTTAAAGGGAATGCTTGGATCCTGAAGATCAAGATTGACATGCCCGTCACCGCTGCCCATGTTCACGAGTTCTTCTCTCTTTGGATGCTCGTAAGTGAGGTCCACCTTGACGAGCATGCCGAGGATGATATCACCTGGAAGCACTCAGGCGACGGGATTTACTCGGCATCCTCTGCCTACAAGGCTCAATTCCTTGGGTTGACTCTCTCCTCTATGGATTCCATGGTATGGAAAGCTTGGGCTCCACCCAAAGTTAAATTCTTCTCGTGGCTGGCTCTACAAGACCGGATTTGGACTGCAGACAGGTTGGCCAGGCGTGGATGGCCCAACTGCGGCCTTTGCCAACTTTGCAAAAGGGAGCAAGAGTCTGGCGTCCATCTTTTCTTCAAGTGTCGTTACACTCTTAGGCTCTGGAGGATGCTCATTGACAAGTTGGGACTTGTGCATATGGACACCACCACTTGGCATCTTGATGGATCGGTGAAGGAGTGGTGGGAGAAGCGAACCGACTTGCAGAATCCTAATAGACGAGCAATGGCCTCTCTCACTATGCTCGTCTCCTGGTCCGTTTGGAACGAGAGGAATGCCAGAGTCTTCCGCCACAAGTGTGCTCCACCGACCATCCTTCTTCAAATGGTCCTTGATGAGGCAAAGCTTTGGGTCACTGCGGGTGCTAGAAAACTAGGGGACATTATATTGCGAGAATAATTGTCATGCCGTCTGTTCGGCTCTTGTAACAACTCTATCTTCTCCTTATTTAATATATGGGGCAAATCTTTTGCCTCCGTTTCGAAGAAAAAAAAAATTTCACCATGGGAATTCCGGTGCATGCATACCCTGCGATGAATAATGTGCGCGCACCTCCGGTCGTCGCTGAGGGTGTTGTGGGAGTAGCCGGCTACTATGTACTACCTACCGGCTAGATTATGTGTTTTCTTTGTGTAAAACTAGTAAGCTTGCACGTGCAAACGCACGTCTCCACTAATATTACAAACATACGAGACAATTAAAATGCACAGAAAGAATTTTGTTTGCACCAGGTATTGATTCAAGTTGATTGATCAGGGCAGAGCATTGCATTGACAATACCCAACATCAAGTTCTTGTCAATTGGGTAAATGCAAGAGAGCATAATACTTGGTGCAACACTTGAATATACATACAACTAATACTGGTGGAAAGCTCACATACACAAAGCGCAGAGCTTCGCCAGATAAACTTCCACGTGAAAATATGGCAACCCACAATTGTGATATCTCAACATATCACATTACAGACATGTAACACAACAGTCTAAGAAACACTTTTAATTACACTAACATTTGGGGTATTTGAGATACTTGTCATGACTAATTTCTCACATCAACATCATTGCAACTTAGCACAATTCATTTTCTTTTCTGCACAAGGTCAATCTTATTTCTTCTAACCTGTCTGCTCTATGGATCTTGGAGCTGCAGACAGATGGACACATCTCAGTTCAGAGCATGTTTGTAAGCAAAAATTATACCTAACGATATAATCTACACAAAACTAATGCTTGGACATAAATACTAAAAAACCAATGGCTTAGCAGTTGATGGTGAAAGTACATTACAAGTTGAAGTTTCTGGTTCCAAAAAATCCCAGCTATTGGTTTCCGTCAGCTCGTATTAACCAAGGTTTGTGCTTCACTTATGGAGGTCGCCAGTAGAAACTATTTGTGCATACAAGTGTTTTTCAAGCTATAACATTTTAACTTCGGTTCTATTTTCATCCATCACTACACATTTTAATTTCGGTGTGCAGGAAAAAATACCTTGATGACGATGCTCGGTGCAGAAGAAGTCATCATCATCTAGGTTGACATTGACATACCGTTCATCAAAATCCATGAACAGCATGGGTGCTCCATCTCCATATCCATGATGTTCTCTCGTAGAGTTACTTCTTCATACCTGCAAGAAGCAACACTTTTAGATAAAAATGATACTGCTTTCTTATTCTTATGACATATCATTCTCCATCAAACCATTTTGTACCCATTCTATGCTAGTTTTACAGATGTAAAGTGAAAAGGTGTATGAAAGATCTAACAAACAGAGTCAAACTTTGAATATAACTTGACAACAATGGTACAGTAGCAAGATGTTAAATATCGCATTTGGAGTGCTAACCAACTCCAAAAGGCAAGCAAGTCTGCCCGTTAAACATGACAGAATGTTAAGAAATGTTAATAGTTTTGGAAGGTGTTAAAATCCCCTCTGAACATACATTAAGCGCACAGTTAATTAATCCCACCAATTAGCCCCTAGAAATCTGTACCGCTTTGTCCTCACGAACATTCCACCTGTGCAACCGCCGCACTATCGCTCCTCTGCCCCGTGCTGCGTCCCATGCCTCCGCTCCTCTGCTCCGTGCTCCTAGAAACTATCAAAAGAATGAGAACTTGGCATAATATGGTTGAAACATATATAGTTGAGATTTCATTGGGCTTCATTTTTGTGTGAATGCAAATTAAAGGAGATCTAACATATTTATGGGAATGTTTGATCTTTTTTGCAACTGCAACTAAATAAACAAATTAAAACTAATGCATTTACAGGAATATTTAATCTTTTTAGCCAATCCAACTAAAGCACATCATATCCAAATAGGAAGCACCCTAAAAAATATACTATACAGAACCATCACATGAAAATCTCTAACTTGAGCTGAAAGGTCTAATGTCATGAGTGTACCAAGCAGAGCCTTTATTTTCCAAGTAGAGAGGCTGCAGGGTGCCTTATATGCATTCAACAAAAGAATAGTAGAAGATTTGTCTCAATAGGAAATATTTATCACCAATAGATCTTTTATTGGAGGGGTAAAAATTCTTAATACAGTAAGACACTCTGGAGCACTCCTGCCCATATACTTACGCTAAACTTGTAGCATGTAACACTCATGCAGTACTGTCCATTAGCAAGTATTGTTCTCTTTAAACTTTTCTTATGCTAAAAAATAGATGACTGCAGTTTTGCACAATGCACTGCTTATCCTATATTCAGGTTCTTCTTGCGTGTGATGACCCAGTTACCTACAGGGCTGGTATGGATTACTAACAGGGTGACATAGTTAACTGCAGAATCATGTTTTACTTTACTAAGTCTAGTTGACCAGTACACAATTAGCACTCACATAAATCTATGGTGTTTCACCCAATTAAAAGTGGTTAAGATATAAACGCTCTTATATTTCTTTACAGAGGGAGTATTTTATAAAGTTAACATACATTAGAACTATTGAAAATTGTTAGAATTCAAAGGCCTTGTTCTTAATTTCACTGTGCAGAACTAATGTAGATGCCATTATTTTGTCAAACTGATTAAGGTTTCTCAGCTATATCTAAATAATTTAATTCTGTCATATGCAAATTTCCATTACAGAAAGCTGCAGCATATTTGGACAACCATGTACTGTATTTTGTAGATGAAGAGAAAAAAGAAGCTCTAGCTCATGGGAAAGGATTTCGTCGAGCGCATCAACACATGGCTTCATGGGCCTAATGGGGCAAAAATGAATTGAGTTTTGAATCATTTAATCAAATGATTATTAAGGCTGCTAAATGAATCCTAAGTGTACATCCTTCAATACAAAACGATAATCATACATGGCAAGAACAAACACAAGTAACATGGAAGATAAAAAACTTTCTGGCTTCACTCATTTTCAGTTTGACAGTGCAGTATTCCCGAGTGCAGACTATGCCCATCAAGCCTAAAATAAACCCTATTACCATCATTTCACCACCACACAGTTTTCAAAAGGATTAAAAGAAGCATCTTTTGCATATGACAATTGTAAGCTAGATATTAAGATCTAGGAAGAGTTGCAAAATTCTCCCACTATAGTTATCCTTCCTAGCAACAAGTGACAAACAATACTATACAGGAATCGCATTTTCAGGGGAAGCAGCCAATAAATTTTTTACAGAGGGCAGAGGAAGCACTCACTCATGATGGCTTGGCATAGGCCTATACGGTTGTACCATGGCCCTGCTGCCCATGACGAGGAGTTTCCGAAGTAGCCTATCGGCCTGCAAAATCGTCATCAACAGAACGTCAGCCACACCCACGCAGTTAACAAACATTGCTCGAGTAGAGATCAAATTGAGAAAGAGATCGAAAGGCCAGCACACTACCATCTCGCTCTGGTTCTGTTCCCCGCCTCTCTCCGATGGTGGCAAAAACCCTAGGCGGGCGCGGTTCGTCTCGTCTCAAGGGGAGATGCGGGGCCTGTGAGCAGGACCGGAGGACCGCAGGGCCGCCGGCCGCAAGGGCGAGGAAGATGGGGGCCAAGAGGGATCGCCCCCTCCAAGCTTGACGCCGACGGCAACTGCGGGAACGCATCCTCGAGGAGCTGCGGCAGGTGGCGAAGGGCGTGGCAGGGCGACTCCCGCGGCTGGGGAGGCGGCGACCCTGCGGCCCTGGTGGCGGCTCCCATGGCTCCGGCGGCGCGAGGCGGCGAAGGGCGCGGCGGTGCGGCTCGTGCGGCTAACGGCGGCGAAGGGAGACGAACGGCGTGGGAGGAGGAGGAGGAGGAGATCGTGCGGGAGGCGAATGGCACAGGAGGAGGAGGAGGAGGTCGTGCGGTCGTGCGGGCCAATCGTTTTTTTAACTGCGGGCAGATTAGCGATGGATTGTACTGGCTTATTGCGTGGTTGGTAGCGTTAAACACAGAACGATTAAGAGCCATTAGATCTTGATGATGGATGGATATAATCGTTTGGATCTGCCTCCCTCTTCCTTTTATAGTGGTAGTAGATGAAGTTCCCTTCCATTTGCCAATAAATGAAGTCGATGTTGTGATGTTCCCTCCTATGAGCGCTGCTTCGGAGAGCATATCCTGCACTCTTAAGCATGGAGTACTCCGGCTGCACCAACAACATCATAGCCATTGGACGGAACATGTATGTCAATTATAGAGTGCGGACGCCACCATGCTATGAAATTTGCAAAAACCTCCTATTTAAGTACAAAATAACAATAACAATCACATATTGTAGCTCACAACTGTTGCCAATATTTTTGTCATTGGTTGGACGGTATTTCAAATAGGTTCAAAACGCTAGTAAGGGTGGGAGCGTATGCCTTAATTTGGTCGTTTTGACTATGTAGAAATGATTTTGTTTTTGATGGAAGAAATGCTTTCCCTCTACAGATTATTTTCCAGTGTACGCAATTGCTACGTATGTGGTCTATGTTACAACGACCGGAGGACCAACCGCTGTTCAAGGCGGTGTGTATGCAATTGGAGCAGGTTGCTATGGAGGTTTTTTTCCCAATGGTGGCAACATAACTTTCGGATCGATCTACCACCTCCATCGACATAGGCATAGTGTCGGTCTATAGGGCTCTACTGTTGCCGATTTGTCGGTTTTTTTTCATCAATTTTTGTCAGACCTTCATAATGGGCCGTATGCATTCTAGTTATGCAGAGGCCGGGTGTTACATAATGCTTTGTATCTGTTTGATGCTACATTCGAGATAATAAAATCGCCCTTTATCGAAAAACATATTGTAGCTCCAAACAATGTGTTGCCCCAGGTTTGGAACAAAAAGAACAGTCACATCATGTACCTCATTAGCTAGTCGTTCCATTGCTGACGCATTTAACTGATCGAACACCCACATAAAGAACAAACACACCCTGATCGAACACATACATAAAGAACAAACACACCCTGTACTCCTCCCAAAAAAACAAAAAACAAAAAAACAAACACACCCTCTACGCTCCTGGCGCCGCACGCCTCAAAGGCCATGATGTCGGTGCAGGAAACGGTGCGCCGGCACCGCCGCTTGACCACGCGCTTGGCTCGCTCGATAACGCCGTAGCCCCTGAGGCTCGGGCTGTTCGCCTGCGACGTCTTCTCCACGCCATCGTTGCTGCTCGGGACCGCGTCAATGAGTATGGACGCATCACACCCCTGCGGAGTACAGTGCACCAAAAATGAATTGGTTAACTTTTGCTAGTAGAGTATTAACTTGGAACTAAGTTTTTAATACCGAATATAGATGACGGATAGGGACAGAAAGAGGCTGACCCTTTGGTTGTGTTGCCCCTGGACATAGGTAGTTGGCCTGCGTGCTTTTTATGGCTGTCATGCCATAATCGTACTTCCTTAAATTTTGATGTTTGTGGCTGTGTATTTTAAATCCTACCTGGTGGCTTTATCTATAAAGTCGGGTATAAGCCTTTCCTTCACAAAGAGGCTGACCCTGACGAAGCAATCGTGGAAGAAGAGACGCACGAGCCAGGTGCCGATGCCGGGGTCGCGGCAGATGGTGGCACGGACGACGGTGTGGACGAGCTGCTCCGCTCTCGGGAAGGTGTTGTCGTAGAACCCGACCTGTAGCTGCGCTTTGCTTCGGACAACGAGACGAAGAGCACAACCCATGCCAGGGCCAGAACAAGAAGAATGCGTCCTGCGCTGCGCTCATCTCTCAGTGCCATCTTTGGATTTTCTGAGCTGAAATATAGGGTGGCCATGGCGGTTGTTTATATGCGTCCATTGATCTCGAGACCAAGTGACGAACAACGGTAGTAACGGGGTGAACTGGCCAGCAGTGTGAGTGGCGAGAAGATCGAGCGACGCACAGTCCGAGTAACGGTCTTATACTCCCTTTGTTTTTGAATATAAGTCTCTTTAATGTTTTCAACACGCACTACATACAAATTTATTTAGACATACTGTATTTTAGAGCGTAAATTCATCCATATTACTTTGTACATAGTCCATATTAAATCTCTAAAAAGCCTATATTTAAAAACGGAGGGAGTGTTAGTTCATGGAGGGAGTTACCGATTAACAGTGATTGGGCAAGATTATTTCCAACATTAACAACATCAAGGGCACTTAAAAAATATTTCACGCTTGGGAGACCCGAGATCACAATAATCGTTGCCAGGTCAATGCGATGATCGAACGCCGTTCGATGTGGGGAACCTCAAACCCCTGTGAGAAACTTGTCACTACAAAAGGACCCCAGCATATAAGAAAAACTATAAGTGGGCAAAATTAGATAGATGATGTTTTTTTGCCATGATAAATAACTAGCAAAAATGTCCGTGCGTTGCAACGGGAGAAAAGAAATGTCGCATGTCCTGCTTCTGTGATGTCTCAAGACCCCTCCTCTCTCTCACACACATACATGCACATGGATGTGCCTTCTATTTTGACATGACACCCGAACCCACGTCGTCCGTTCACCACCTGGTCACCATGTATTCGGACATGGTCGATACAAAGGCGATGAGCTCATCCAAGACACTGCCTGAGCCACACTCGCGTAAGGGAATGTTCATATAAAACATAGAAAAAACTAATCTCATCGACCTAGAAGTGAGGACCGCCCATGGCAATCTTGAAAATAAACGTTTGGAATTTCAAAATTTGTTCAGGTTTAAAATTTTTGTTTGAATTCTTGATATTTATTCACGATTTTAAAAACATATTCAAATATTTTAAGGAAAATCGCCCACACTTGTTTCCAAGAATTGTTGAAAATATTTAAGAAAAATAAACAGACCTGTCGCTAAACAACTTTAAATGGGGCTGCCTTTCCTCCTCCCATGGTCCCTTCCCCCTCCCGCACCAAATCTGAGTCGGCAGCGGCGGCGGCCTCCTCCGACGGCGGCGGTGCCGGCCTCCCCCGGCCTACCCTGTTTGCTGGCGGCGCGGGTGGACTGTCACGGCCGCATCCCTCAGCACCGGTGGTGCCCTGTCCGCCTTGACGTGATCTGGACGTCCTCTCCGGCCGACCGGCCTTCACGGGCCCTGCTAGCTGCATCTCCCCACTGCTCCCCCCCGAGTTTCAGGTCCGCCTTCTCGGGAGGCGGCCATGGAGGGCTGCTGGCTGCGGTTGTGCGGTCGGCGTCTGCCTCCTGTGGCACGCCGGTCGTGGGTTTGGCTGCGTGCGAGTCCACTTCGACACCTCCACCTCGCCCCCATCCCCCCGCAGGGGCGGCTTCGGCCCGGCGGCCATGTACCTACGTCCCATTCCTGCGTCCATTGCCGGCCGGCGCGGCTTCGGACCCGACGAGCCTTGAAGGCTGCGCTCTTTCCGGCTTTCTTGGCTCTTTGGCTCCTCGGCATATCCGCACCATCATCACCCTACGGTGTCTTGGTTGGCCATCCATCCGGGTGCATCTTCGTCACCGGTATGCTCCGGGAGTTGCGTCCCCTTCTAGTTCCCTGGGCCCGCCGGCGCCCTGCTACTCCGGTCCCTTGGCCCGGATCTGCGCTCTTTCCAGATCCTAGCTTGTTGGGGCTACGGTCACCGTCCCATCCCACTTCCTATCATTCCGCACAGCCACACATCCACGCATATATACTCGTCCTCCTCCAAAGTTCGCGCGTCCGGCGGTGCACGGTGCCTCCTTTGGGACCACACATGGCTCCCCTTCCTGCAGTCGCAACACCGGCCTACACCCGACGACCTCCTCTTCGACTTGTATTCTAACGGCTTGGGATTGCTTGGAATTGGCCAGGGCGAATGCCTTGCATCTTGTGCTGGCAGCGGCGACACCCGTGAGTGTCGTCTCCTTCCCGGAGGCATTGTCATGGCCGTTGCGTGCCCCTCTTCGAGCATCAGGGGAAACCCTAGGTCCGGGTTTCTGGATCGGACGACGACGGCGTCTTGGTGTCGTTCTCCTTCATGAAGGCGTTGTCTTTGTTGCTCACGGCGTCCTCAGTGCTGGCTTCGGATTTTTGGTCGTCTAGTTGTAGATTGGTTTGCTTCTCTCGTCGGCGAGTTTAGCCGTGTTCTTCTTTGTTTGGGTCGTGCATCTTACATCTCTCCACTTCGGGCACCATGTTCACGCCCCTTGCGTTCGTGTCATGTGTTGTACCATCTTCTGTAATCATTCTAACTTCTTCTATGAATGCAATGATACGCAAGCTTTGCGTATTCGCGAAAAAAAGCAGCTAGCTCATGTTGTTGGCGTCGCTGCTACCTAGCATGAGGTCGTGAGTCAATCCGTGTTTTATTATTAGGGATAGATGGTACAATTAACTTCAGAAAGCAGAAAAGTGACGGGGAATATAGCGCACACAATTGCCATGTTCCAATTTTTCTTGGCCAAGGTGATAAATTTACCATGTTCCTAACACAATTTGCCACCATGGAAAATTATTCACGATGGTCCACCAAAGTAAAAAGGCATGGTACAAAAAATAAATTTGCTTTGGTCCAAATATAAAATTTGAAATGGTATTAAAAATAAAATTTCCATGACCTAAAAAAAGTTTGCCATGGTTAAAAAAAAGGAAAATTTCCATGATACATACAGTAAATTTGCCATGGTTTGTGGAACAGAATTGCCATGTTCTAACTTTTTTTTGCCATTGTATCAAAATTGCCATGTTTCAATTTTTTTTTCTTGCCATGGTAACAAATTGTCCATGTTCCTAGAAAATGTTGCACAATTTTTTTTACCATGGCCAAAAATATTCACCGTGGCCCACCAAGTAAAAAAAGCAATGGTAAACTAGTGCGCTTCCGGCATTATTCAGTTAACTGAAGAAAACTACCGTTCAGTCTTCAGAGTTCAAATATAACACGTACAAGCGCCCTTTAACAGAAGGTAGTCACATCTAAGGAAAACAGGATTAAAGTGCTAGACAAATAAAGGATGCGCAGCAGTCAAATGATTAAGCAGCTGGACTGGAACAATCAAGCAGGCAGCAGCATATCCTGGTCGCGCGAAAGCAGCTCTTCGCCGGCGTAGTTGAGCAACCACGCCATGCCCACAAGCATGCCGTAAAACACCAAACCCAGCGCCCAGATCTCGGGCCCTCCGGCGTAGGCGTAGTAGGTCAGGCCGAGCGTGCAGACCACGTACATCACCAGCGAAACAACCTGACGCAATCACGCCCATGATATGTTTCGTGTTAAAATAAAAGAAGAGAGGAAATAAGGTAATAGTTTGATATTGTATGCATGTGTGCACGCGTGTAGGTTTGTAAGTACGTTGAAGGCGTTGGGCGTGGCAGGCAGCAGGTAGAGGTAGCTGTTGACGGAGGCATTAGGGAGCGGCGCGTACGCCGGCGCCGGCGCCATGGGCTTTCAATCTCGAGACGGACTCGACTCTGGTAGAGGTAGCTGATTTGAGGCCGATGGATCGAGTTACTCCGGGTGGTTCGCAACACGTACGGTAGGGTTGTATATCAAGGCGGACAGCAAGCGGACTCTCTATACAATTGATGTGTGTGTGTGTGTGTTAGAGTAATCCTAATGCCGAGTCCGGTTTATATGCGAGGTTTAAGTCGTAGCTAGCTACGTTGATCATAGTTCAATAATGCAACCGTCAGCCGTAGGTTATCTTTTATTTGGCCGGTGTCCAAGTCGGTTTTAGCTAGGTCTCCCTCGGTCTAAGAATATGTGATCCATACGTACGTTTGCGAGAAATCTATCCTTCGGTTTGGACTTTGAAGTCAGAGACAAACTTAGCCTTCGGCTTCATCAATAAATATACAAGTCGTGCCAACAACTACGGATCAACGATCAATCGGCCATGGCGCACCAACGGGAGCTCACCAAGTACCAGCGGGTCGCGCTCGCGCTCTTCCTTGTCACCACTGTCCCTTTCGCCGCCGCTGTCGTCCGCGGCATTGCCAACACGATCGGCTACACAGACCCCGTCTACACCGTCACCATCGACTCCATCGGGGGCCTCGCCGCAGACCTCGCCAGGCCAGTCTCTCCGGAGTTCAAGCTCACCTTCCGAATCGACGAGCGCACTGGCCGCCACACCGCGTGCATCGGACGCAGGGCGGCCGTCACCGTGGACTACCAGGGCGCCGCGCTAGCCCGGGGACCGGCCCCAGAGCTGTGCGTGGACGAGGACACCGGCACCGCGGAGGCGCCTGTAGCAGCGTGGAGCACCGACATCAAGGTCCCGGCGTTCATGCGTGACCAGCTGCGTGAGGAGCTCTGGCGGGGGGAGGCGGCGTTCGGCGTGTCGGTGCGGGTGCCGAGCACGACCAACACCGGGTCGGATACCTTGTTTCAGTGCCGGGGGAAACTCGGAGAGGAGTCAGCGCCATGCAGCATGACGTATATCGCTTCCAAAGACCACGAGGAAATATACTGGTACATCATTCCCTAGAAGTAGTAATACCAAATCACTGAGCGATTGAAAAGTATAGCACGTCCGATTTACCAGGTGTAATGGTTTGTGAATAAGAAATTAATATGACTTGTATTCAATGTTTTGGTTACCAGGCGGTAAATTTGGTCACTGTCCAGTAACCGCGTTTAACCGTGTTTCTTGTCTCCCACGAGAAAGAGAGTTACCGAGCAAAAACTATTGATTTTTTAAAAAATAATTGAATTACCCTGTATCACCCACGACGTCTTTTGTATGTAGCAAAATCTGTGACGATGCAGTGGTAAAACACAACTCTATTCATCAGGAGTCACCGGCTCTAGGCCTCACATCTTGTCAGAATCCCTCGTCTCTACGTCATTAGGAACCTTCAGGATGTGAGGTCAATATTATTTCAGACTTCACTCTATTTAGAGACTACTGACTCTCCGAGTTCTACTGGCTCTTCCTCACATAGTTAGAACACGTATATGCACTACAGGAAAAACAAATGAAGTCGAGTATGGAACATACTCGACAATGTCCCATTATAAGCCGGGTGTTGCATACGGTGTAAGCCGAGTGCTTTTGTTGGTCATTTCGGCCTAAGGTGTAGGCCGAGTGTTTTTGTTGGGCGTTTCGGCTTATAATGGGTAAGCTGAGTGTTGCACTTGGCTTAAATGCCAAACTACTACTTTTTGGGTTGCTTGTTGGAACAACCCTGCATTTCAAACAACAATATATATAACTCCAACAAGTTTACAAGTTCACCATGCATACATAATATTACATATCCAACAAATTACCAAGTTCACACATGCATACATACCACCATGCATACATATCACAAGTTACACATGCATACATATCCAACAACGTTCCAAATTCACAACAAACATAACCATAAAGTTAACAACCATGAGCTCCATCACTGAGAACATATCATGTATGCCCACTGTCGATGGCATCCGTGTTGCAAACCTGCAAGTTTATTACCACACGCATGAGTTTTCGAGTTTAAAATGCAAAAGATCGATAAGGTTCAAACTGAAGCTAAGAAGTATTAATAGAAGAATCAATACTTGTGTGCTCTACCATCTCTAATGAAAAATGCACTATACATTGATGAGGCACAAGCATCAGAGTGGGGCTAGATCAAGGTTTTTGACATTCTCGTGGGTTTAAGGCAAATTTTACAAGTTCGGAAGCACAAGCAACAACAAGGCGCAAGCATAGACAAATACCTGGAGTGGTCATTCTTGCGTGGAGGCCGAAGCGCCACCCACCATACAAGGTGTCATTTGGCTTGTTTACCTAGGTGTAGATCCACCTAGCGACATGTTGCTAGATGGTTTTGGAATGTCCTTCTCAGGGATGGAATCGTCGCCAATCCACAGTCGGCCATTCTTCAAGCCTTGTCCCGCCAAGACGGCAACCACAGGGTCAATGTCCCGTCATTGTCCCGTGAAGCGGATCTTTGCCCTCACCTCTCTTTCTATTCTACAATACAAAGCAATAAGATCCATAAAGGCACAAGTTATTTAGCAGTTCATATAAGAACAAGTTTAGCAGTTGTGTCGGATATTATTACCTTCTTCTGAACGGATGCGAGGAGGGTGAGATTTCCTTGACGGTGTGTCCCACCAGACATCAAGGCATGTCGTGCCGAAGACGTCATGTGCATGTCCCTGCAAACGTGGCTTCTCCACCTGGATATGATGGGTTGTAGCAAGGCATCTTGTCGGCTCACCACAGAGGAACCGCCTAAAGTATGTCAAATACACACATCTTATGAATGAAACTAAGCTATGGTCGTCCAGGCAATCATAAGTAAATGGAAAGTACCTTCAAGCACTGGGAATAGGTGAGATGCACTCTCCGTGCAATTGGTTTTGGCAGAAGTGTCATGCGTTCGTTTGCAAAATACTTGACCACGGCGTCGAGGCGCCCTCCGTAGTGCATGTCGTGGACAAGCTTCTTCGCAATCTCCTCCATGACCTCATTACCCTCATCATGCTTACCCTCCACGCAAGCAAAGAAATAGTACAAAATGTGCATAAAGGCACATATGAATAATAACAAAGAAATAATTATGAATATTGACAAAGAAATATATCCAAAAATCATTGACCACCTGCTCGACGGCATTGTTTTAGACCCTCTGCCACTTGTCGGCAGTGTCCGGAGCGCGTTTCCAATGCTCCCAGGCCCAAGGAGGCTCATACTTATCGTCTCCTATTTTGACAAGGCCAGGGTAATATTCCCTGCAAAGGCACCCAATGATAATGCTTGGCACGCGTGGCGCCTTTACCTTTTCAAGAACCACCAAGGACCTAAAAAAAATGAAAAGGCAAGTGAATCAGTATGTACAAAAATCTTGAACGTAAAGATGGTATTAAGAGTCCGCGGAAGCACTCTACTTGGTTCCACAATGAATCCCTCAATTGCATATGGTCGCATGTGGATCTTGGACACCCCATGCAATCAGACTAGGCGTTCGTGAGGTTGCGGCCGTTCCATCTCCTTTGCCGACTCATTCACCACATACTCTCCCTCATCCAAATCGTCATCCTCCTCCTTAGCCGCACCACGTGAGGACCCTGACTCCTGCTCCTCCTCAACTAACTCCTCCGCCTCCTCGTCCTCTGATGCCTCCGACTCCTCCTTGGAATGGGCGTAGGGGATAGGGCTAGGAGGACAGTCAGTATGCACCTCCATGACCACGTCCTCTACCCCGTCCTCTAGCATCCGTGCTGATTGTGCGGCCACACATGCCTGTGTGGAAGCTTCCGCATGCTGGAGCTTCTCCTGTGTGGCTATCCTTTTATCTATAGTGCCAAGTCTGGCAAGTTTGCCTGACTTCTTGCCTGATGTCCGTGGAGCTCTTCTACGAAAAAGGGTTTCCCCCGTTTTATATTATATAAAGCACAACCACAACAACAACAACGAGCATCCGATACAAACACACGCCACACTGACCCAAGGCAAGATACATGAATGCCGGGCACCGACACGCAACCTCAACGACACAAAGCATCTAAAAGATAAGCAAAAAAATCCGCTAAGAGTCGACCGAGACCACCACCAAGGAGCGATCGTCCAGCAGGATGCGCGACGGACACGCCGGACCGAGGACTCCAAGACGGTGCCTCCAGGAAGGGCACGACGAAGAACGCCGCCACCGTCTGATCCGAAGATCAAGTTTTCACCCGGAGTAAGATGGAGGGAGAAGAAGCACCACGACGGAGCCTACAAGGAGGAATACGACGTCCACGGACGCCGTCACCGTCGACCAAAACGGGACTGGGTAGGTGATGAACCCCGGTGCTTCAGCTCCTCCGCCGCCACCCCGGTCCACCAACGCCCACAACCATGCCGCCCGAGCAGCCATGGTTGCCTGCCCGCATTCGAGTCGTGCGATCCGCCCACGACCAACACGACTCCCACCGCCAGGGCCGCCGCCCCGCCATGAGACCTCCCTGAGGCCCCCAAAGGCCACGCCTTTGTCAAGATCCACAACCCCGACCACCTCCAGAACCGCCGCCGGCCAAGCTGCCTCGAGAAGGGCCACGACCACATCGATCAGGGGAAGGGGAAGGATGAGAGGTGGCACATGGCCACGACCGACACCCGTGTCGGCTCCAACTTCCCCCAGAAACCGAGTTTCACCCCCGCTTCGAAGGCCTGGAGCATCAGGAGGCATTAGCCGACGCCAGAAGCCAGAGAGGGAGGGCTGCGGAGCCGTCGCCGTCGCCGCCTGAAGACGCCACCAGGGGATCCACCTGAGCCGAGCGCCACCACCCAGCCGCGAGGCCCGACTAGGTGGGAGCAACCCACCACCTCCGCTGCCGCGCCCCCCCCCCCCACCAGAGCACCACGGCGAGAGGGCCGCCCGCGACCCGTGGCGCCGGAGGCGACGCCGAAGCACTGCCGGAAGCACCGCCGCCGACTCCACCACCGCCCGCACCACCACCATGCCGCCCGCCGCGACTTCGAACGCCACCATCGCGGCCTGCTCCGGCGCGCCAGCGTCGCTGCGCCCGGCACCGAGGGCGCGCCCAGCTGCGAGATCTGGCCCGTGCCATACCCCCTGGCGGGGGCCGAAGGAGCCCCGCCGTCGCCGGCGACGGCCGGGCTTCGCCCGGCTGCGCCCCTTGGCGGCGAGGGAGGAGGAGGGAGGAGGAGGGGGGGGGAGGGCGGCTGGGATCTGGAGCCCTCCCCGACGCCTCGCGGGTGGCGGCGGGGGAGGGAGGGAGGGAGTCTAGGTTTCACCTACGAATCGATAGATCCACAGCCCGTGGAGCTCTTCTTGGGGTGCACCAAGCATTTGGAGGCAAGCATTCGATAGAAGGGCACACTGGCATCACCCCGTCATGTTCTGTGTGCCCGACGTGCTTTCCGGTGTCGTGGCCTCGTGGGCATGGTCATCGTCGTTGCCGCTTGCCACGGAGGCGCATACAAGTGTTCGACGAAACGCATGAGGCAAATATAAATTTTACTCCATTTGTTTAGGGGATCAATTTGAAACAATATTCTTTTAGAGGAGCAAATATCCTCCTCTAATGGGTACTCGGCCATATCCTCCTCTAAATTATTGAGGATCGGCTAGAGAAGCCTTTACTGTTGGAATTTGCTAGTGGGCTTTTGGCCCAAAGCCCAACTAAAATTCTGAAATTCTCTTGTCCCATTCATGCACACATGTGAGTGGAGTGAGTGAGGCTAAAGTTTAGTCCCACCTCATAAGTTGAGAGAGAGTTGCACCTCTTTATAAGGTGAGCTCTCCTACCACTTGTATGAGCATGAGAAGAGGAGACCTACACGCGCGCTCCTCCTCCTCGCCTCGTCACGACGCGCCGCGCCGCCCCGCCTCTCGTGATCCTGTACGGGAGAGGGGCGATCAGGTTTTTGGGGAGCGCACTCGCGCGACTGCTGGCAGCGACGATTTCGTGAACGACGACTTCTTCCCCGACCTCGGCAACCTCATCCTCGACGAGATGGTCGACAACGTCAAAGCCGGCGGTGCTGCTCCTGCTGCACCATACGTGATTCTATCTTTCCTGTTCGAGATCGTGGTAGAATTCATGTTTCTAGTATGTGCCCTAGATGTGATCTGTTCATCTGCTATGCTAGTTCACATGATTAGTTCAGTCTCTGCTATTGTAGTCATGATTTCTTCTGTTTATTTAGACTAAATCTCGTAGTAATTTGCTCATATTTCCTACAATCCAAAAACCTGATTATAGGCAATTTACTCCGAGTGGTTTTGCTGCGCATCTGAAGCCACCTGCCTTTAAGGGGGTGCAATATAAGAGGTGGCGCACGAGAGCAGTCTACTGGTTTCAGACCATGGGCTGCTATGACGCCACTAAAGGCAAGCTTGAGGGCGATCTTAATCCAGCACAGTTGGAAGCTTTTGAGAAGATCGATACTCTCTTTAAAGGCGCTCTTCTGGGTGTTCTTGATGATTCCATTGTGGATTCGTATATGTCGTTTGATAACGGCAAGGACATGTGGGCTGCGCTCGAGGCCAAGTTTGGTGCCTCGAACACCGGTAGCGAGTTGTACGTCATGGAGCAATTCTTTGACTACAAGATGACTGATGAGCGCTCTGTTGTACAGCAGGCTCATGAGATACAGTCGCTCGCAAAAGAACTTGAGCACTTCAAGTATGTGTTGCCGGACAAATTTGTTGCCGGAGGCATTATTGCCAAGCTTCCATCTTCGTGGAACAATTTTGCTACTTCCCTGAAACTCAAGAGACATGAGTTTTCCGTTGCGGATCTCATTGGTACTCTTGATGTTGAAGAGAAGGCGAGAGCAAAGGACATACGTGCTCGAGTTGCCGAGGGAGCTTCTAGTGCCCACATGGTACAGAAGAAGAACTTCCAGCCCAATAAGTTCAAAAACAACAAGAACAAAACTCAGGGGAAAGGCAAGTTTGATACAAAGAACAAGCCATCACATTCTACCAACTTCAAGAAGAATTCTCATAAGAAGGGGAAGGGACTTTGCCATGTCTGCGGTGATCCTAATCACTAGGCTCCGAAGTGTCCTAACCGCTTTGAGGAGCGCGAACATGAGAAGGGCGGCAAGTCCGCTAATGTTGTCATCGGTGATACTGATATGAAGGAATCAGGGTACGGTATTTTTCCTACCATCCTTTCAGTATTTCAATCCCCTGATTGGTTAATCGACACCGGTGCCAATGTACATGTTTGTGCTGACACCTCCATGTTTTCTTCTTACCAGGCCACAGGGACTTCTCCCGTGCTGATGGGGAACGGGTCACATGCCATCGTTCGAGGTGTTGGTACGGTCGATCTGAAGTTTACTTCGGGGAAGACCGTGCGTCTGAAGAACGTTCATCATGTGTCGTCCATCAATAAAAATCTTGTTAGCAGTTGCCGTTTATGTCGAGATGGTTTTAAGTTGGTTTTTGAGTCCAATAAAGTTGTAATTTCCAAGTGTGGACAATTTGTTGGAAAAGGCTATGAGTGCGGAGGCTTGTTCCGCCTATCTTTGTCAGATATTTGCACTAAAGTTATTAATAATGTTTGCCACAATAATGAGTCGGATATTTGGCATTCACGACTTTGTCATATTAACTTTGGTTGCATGACGGCTAGCCAATATGAATTTAATTCCGAAAATCTCTACAGTCAAAGGCTCTAAGTGCCAAGTATGTGTGCAAGCTAAACAACCTCGCAAGTGCCATAAGACTGCAGAGGCAAGAGACTTGGCGCCACTAGAGCTTATACATTCTGATCTTTGTGAGATGAATGACGTGTTGACGAAAGGTGGAAAGAGATATTTCATGACGTTCATTGATGACTCCACTAGATATTGTTATGTGTATCTTCTGAAATCAAAAGATGAGGCTTTAACTTTCCTCAAAAACTATAAAGCTGAGGCAGAGAAGCAACTTGATCGAAAAATTAAACGGCTTAGGTCCGATCGTGGTGGAGAGTATTTTTCCAATGAATTTGATCTATTTTTTGCGGAACATGGTATAATCCATGAGAGGACGCCTCCCTACTCATCTCAGTCTAATGGGGTGGCCGAAAGAAAGAACCAAACTCTAACTGATTTGGTTAACGCAATGTTAGACACATCGGGTCTTTCCAAGGAATGGTGAGGGGAGGCTCTAATGACCGTGTGTCATGTCCTAAATGTTGGAAATATGCCCTAGAGGCAATAATAAATGGTTATTATTATATTTTTTTGTTCATGATAATTGTCTATTATTCATGCTATAACCGTGTTATCCGAAAATCGTAATACACGTGTGAATACATAGACCACAACAAGTCCCTAGTGAGCCTCTAGTTGACTAGCTCGTTGATCAACAGATAGTCATGGTTTCCTGACTATGGGCATTGGATTTCATAGATAACGGGATCACATCATTAGGAGAATGATGTGATGGACAAGACCCAATTCTAAGCATAGCTCAAAGATCGTGTAGTTTGTTTAGCTAGAGCTTTTCAATTGTCGAGTATCATTTCCTTAGACCATGAGATTATGCAACTCCCGGATACCGTAGGAGTGCTTTGGGTGTGCCAAACGTCACAATGTAACTGGGTGGCTATAAAGGTGCACTACGGGTATCTCCGAAAGTGTCTGTTGGGTTGGCACGAATCGAGACTGGGATTTGTCACTCCGTATGACGGAGAGGTATCTCTGGGCCCACTCGGTAATGCATCATCATAATGAGCTCAATGTGACCAAGTATCTGGTCACGTGATCATGCATTACGGTTCGAGTAAAGTGACTTGCCGGTAACGAGACTAAACGAGGTATTGGGATACCGACGATCGAGTCTCGGGCAAGTAACGTACCGATTGACAAAGGGAATTGAATACGGGGTTGATTGAATCCTCGACATCAGGGTTCATCCGATGAGATCATCGAGGAGTATGTGGGAGCCAACATGGGTATCCAGATCCCGCTGTTGGTTATTGACCGGAGAGGAGTCTCGGTCATGTCTGCATATCTCCCGAACCCGTAGGGTCTACACACTTAAGGTTCGGTGATGCTAGGGTGTAGAGATATTAGTATGCAACAAACCGAAAGTTGTTCGGAGTCCCGGATGAGATCCCGGACGTCACGAGGAGTTCCGAAATGGTCCGGAGGTGAAGAATTATATATAGGAAGTGCTGTTTCGGCCATCGGGAGAGTTTCGGGGGTCACCGGATTGTATCGGGACCACCGGAAGGGTCCCGGGGGTCCACCGGGTGGGGCCACCTATCCCGGAGGGCCCCGTGGGATGAAGTGGGGAGGGGACCAGCCCCTGGTGGGCTGGTGCGCCCCCCCTTGGGCCCCCCCTGCGCCTAGGGTTGGGAACCCTAGGGGAGGGGGCGCCTCCACTTGCCTTGGGGGGCAAGGCTCCCCCCTTTGCCGCCGCCCCCTAGGAGATCCCATCTCCTAGGGCCGGCGCCCCCCTGGGGACCCTATGTAATGGAGGGGGAGGGAGGGCAGCCGCACCCTGCATCTTGGCGCCTCCCTTTCCCCTTGCTACACCTCTCCCTCCCGCAGACGCTTGGCGAAGCCCTGCCGGATCCCCGCTGCATCCACCACCACGCCGTCCTGCTGCTGGATCTTCATCAACCTGTCCTTCCCTCTTGCTGGATCAAGAAGGAGGAGACGTTTCGCTGACCATACGTGTGTTGAACGCGGAGGTGCCGTCTGTTCGGCGCTAGGATCTCCGGTGATTTGGATCACGACGTGTACGACTCCCTCAACCCGTTCTCTTGAACGCTTCCGCTCGCGATCTACAAGGGTATGTAGATGCACTCCCCTCTCTCATTGCTGGATGAACTCATAGATTGATCTTGGTGAACGTAGGAAATTTTTTATTTTATGCTACGTTCTCCAACAGTGGCATCATGTGCTAGGTCTATGCGTAGTTCTCTTTGCACGAGTAGAACACAATTTGTTGTGGGCGTAGATGTTGTCAACTTTCTTGCCACTACTAGTCTTATTTTGCTTCAGCGGTATTGTGGGATGAAGCGGCCCGGACCGACCTTACACGTACGCTTACGTGAGACCAACTAACATGCACTAGTTGCATAAGGTGTCTAGCGGGTGTCTGTCTCTCCCACTTTAGTTGGAGCGGATTCGATGAAAAGGGTCCTTATGAAGGGTAAATAGAAGTTGACAAATCACGTTGTGGCTTTAACGTAGGTAAGAAAACGTTCTTGCTAGATCACCTATAAAAGCCACGTAAAAACTTGCAACAACAATTAGGGGACGTCTAACTTGTTTTTGCAGCAAGTGTTTTGTGATGTGATATGGCCAAAAGTTGTGATGAATGATGAATGATATATATGTGATGAATGAGATCATGTTCATGTAATAGGAATCACGACTTGGATGTCGATGAGTATGACAACCGGCAGGAGCCATAGGAGTTGTCTTTATTTTTTGTATGACCTGCGTGTCATTGAGAAATGCCATGTAAATTACTTTACTTCATTGCTAAACGCGTTAGCCATAGTAGTAGAAGTAATAGTTGGCGAGCAACTTCATGGAGACACGATGATGGAGATCATGGTGTCATGCCGGTGACGAAGATGATCATGGAGCCCCGAAGATGGAGATCAAAGGAGCTATATGATATTGGCCATATCATGTCACTATTATGATTGCATGTGATGTTTATGTTGACATCGGATTTTGGCAAGGTACAAAAGGCAAGTAAGATGGCCTCAAGTGAAAAGAGTTTTCAGCATGCAAAGTTTCAGGTCGACGAGTGGAATAACTTTGATGTTTAATTTATTGCCATTCGACCTTATATCGGTGGCTGAAGTTGTACTCCGAGTGACAAAATTCAAACATTCCGAGTGGTTTTCGGCCAATCTTGCCTTCAAGACGACCTCGGATGAAGGAGTATTCTAAAGGAATTGTCTTCGTCTGGTCGAGACAATCGATTTTGATATATAAATCATCTCAATCTGAGTTCATATGCAAAAGTTATAGTCAATACGGTGCGGACAGGCCGAGACCTAAATATTACGCTTGACACCGGACACATGTTGATGAGTGTCTGATGCAATGCGTGAGCAATTCGGCCTTCAAGACGGCCTTGAATTGAAAAACCTTCAACATAGAAAAGTTTCGTTTCGTCGAGCCGATCGATTTTCATATATAATTCGTCTCAATCCGAGGTCGTATGAGGCCTGGAGAGACAAATCAAGATCAGGCTATGTTTTTGGTCGAGTGAAAGCTTACCATCCGAGTGAAAACTCACCGGTCGAGTGAAAACCTACCGATCGAGTCACCGGTCGAGTGAAAACTTACCGATCGAGTCACCGGTCGAGTGAGAACTACCGATCGAATCCAAGGTCGAGTGAAAACCTACCGATCGAGTAAAAGGTCGAGTGAAAACCTACCGATCGAGTAAAAGGTCGAGTGAAAACCTACCGATCGAGTAAAAGGTCAAGTGAAAACCTACCGATCGAATAAAAGGTCGAGTGAAAACCTACCGATCGAGTAAAAGGTCGAGTGAAAACCTACCGATCGAGTAAAAGGTCAAGTGAAAACCTACCGATCGAATAAAAGGTCGAGTGAAAATCTACCGATCGAGTAAAAGATCGTCTTCCGACTGAAAATATGGTCGTCGTTAGTCATCCGAGTGAAAAGGTCTAGTCGAGTGAAAGACTAATATCCGAGTGGATGAGCTCAAATCCGAGTGAAACTGAACATATGCCCAAAAGTTTATCAAGATGATCTCGGATGGAGAAGTGTTCAATACAGAAGTTGTGCGTATCATCAAGACGGTAAACTTTGGTTTTGGAGTCATCGTCATCAGAGATAATATATGGCCTGCAAATTCATTACAAGACTCGGATAATTCAGTCTACCGCAAGACCGAGTCCGACTGGAAGGTAAAGATGACCTCGAAAAGTATTCAAGATGGCCTTATTTGAAAAAGTGATCAACATGAGAGTTGTTCATATCGTCGAGGCGCACAAGTTTGATATTTGGGCCATCTTGATCGGAGGTCATATGGAGGCTCGGCGGCCTGCACAAGGAGGAAGACAGAAGTTGGGCCAGATTCAGACTGGATCCGAGTTGGAATAGAACTAGGACTCTAGGACGCGAATTGATGTAATTTTTCTTGTAAGGAAAGCCTAGATGAATCCTTTACTTGTACGGGAAGTCCAGCCGCCTCTTATATATGTTGGGGGTGACGGCCGATTGAACAACACACAATCGAACAAATCAATATACTACTTTTTCCTGTCTACTTTTTATCTCTCCACCGTTTTTCTCTCTCGTTCTTCGCTGTTCTTCGTGTTTGAGAGCTGCGAATCCCGAGGCTCTAGGGGCGAGCGAATCGACCTAGAGCAGCCCATAGCCGCCGCAATCCCTGACGGGGTCCCTCCCGGCGCTGGGTTTCGGTCAAAAGCGCCCACGATCGTCTTGCGTGTCGCCTTGTCGGTCGGGTCTCCTTCGACGTGAGCTGCGGTGCATCACCCCCGGCGTCGAGGGTACACGTGATGTGTTCGTGTGTCAACACACTTTTTGGCGACTCCGCTGGGGATCGAAGATAAATCATCATCATCCACCATGTCTTATCTTCCCAAGCCATCTGAGGTAGACGCCGATAACATCATTAAGCCCAGTCTTGATGAGATATCGGCCGATCATCGCCAAGTCTATGAGGAGTACAAGAAGGCGCGCGAAGAGAAGGATTTGCAGGAGTTCCTTGCAAAGTTCAAGAAGGATCGCCAAGGCAACATCACTCCGATTGAAGAAATCAAGTTTCCTCCTCTTCAAGCCGAGCAGGTTAAACCCTCTGTAAGTACTGCCTTTTCTCCTGAGCAGTGGGCTGAGATTGAAAGTCGTATTGCTGATGGTAACAATCTAGTCTATCAAACTTTCATAGAAAATACTAATGCTCAGAAGAATACATCTCAATCGACTAGTGGTAATGATGGTGTAGCTGCTAGTGTGCAAAACCCTAATTTGGCTTTACCTATCTCATCGGCGCCTCCCGTGCCGATGACTTATTATCCTACCCAAACAAATCAGATTGTGGCTGCACCCATTAATCCTATTATGAGCATGCCAGGTTCGGTGGTGACGCCGAACCAAACCCTACCTACAGCTACAACCACTCGACCACTACCAAATTATGGGTCGACATACATGCCACAATTCCTACCTACAGCTGGTAACCCTACTCCTCCTATTCCACTGACACAAGCTTCATCGTCCACTATGGATGATGGTTTAGCTAATCTTAGAGAGGAGATGGCTAAGATGCTTCGAGAAAATTTTGGAGTTGAGTTACCTCGGAATCGGATTTACCAAAAGCCGCACTCGAGTACTTTGATGCTATCCGGTGCCCTCCGGGATATAAAATTCCAGATTTTGTTAAGTTCAATGGAGAGGGCACAAAACCACATGGGAGCATGTTAGTCAATACTTAGCACAACTAGGTGAGGCAGGCTCACTAAATGAGTTGAAAGTGCGTTTATTTCCTTTATCATTAACTGGTACCGCATTTTCATGATTTTCTTCTTTGCCACATGGTTCCATTCGAGTTTGGTCGCAGCTAGAGCAGAAATTTCATGATCACTTTTATAGCGGTGACAATGAACTCAAGTTGTCACATCTAACATCGGTTAAGCAGAAGCACGATGAATCGGTCTCCGATTACGTCAAGAGATTCAGAGAAACAAAAAACCGGTGTTTTAGTTTAGTGATAACCGAGAGAGACTTGGCAGACCTAGTGCTGAGTGGTTTGAGAACTCCCATTAGAGAAAAGCTAGAAGGCTACGAGTTCCTAAATATCAACCAAGTCTTACAAAGGGCTTTGGCTCAGGAAAGCCGAAACAAAGACCTCAAAGAAGTGCATAGATACAAAGCCGATCGTCCAAAGGTGAATATGGTGGAATATGATAGTGATCACTCGGACGATGAGGGTGATGTTTTTGCTACTGAATTTGTTTGGCCATCTAAGGCCAAACCCTTTACTTGCAATGATCTGAAACCGATTCATAAGAATCGTGATGAAGAGATGAAGTTTACTTTTAACATTGCTAAGTGTGATAGAATATTTGATGCTTTGCTGCAGGCTAAGATTATTAGAATATCTCATACTTTACCGTCGTTTGAAGAGCTGAAACGGCGTGCTTATTGCAAGTATCATAATTCTTTTTCTCATGCTACTAATGATTGCAATGTTTTTCGATGATGATACAATCGGCCATTAATGACGGACGATTGAACTTTTCTCGAGATGCAAGTTGATAAACAGCCCTTTCCAATGAACACCATGGATTTAGAAGGGAAGAAGTTACTCATTCGGCCGGAGGTAGCCGAATCTGCTAATAAAGCTAATGTCATTGTTGGTGAGCCCAGGAAAGACAAGGAGGGCGACAAGGTCTTGGGGAGACAGGTTGTGCTTGATAAGCAACCCGGTGGCAAGGAAGTGATCAAAATCACCATCAAGAATCCTACACTCGGGGGGCAACCGCAAGTGCAAGAAAATACTCGTGTTAAATTTGTCAAGCCCAAGAGTCCAGAAGTTGGCAAGTGGAAGAGGAATGAGGCTAAAGTGCAACGCAAGCGGATCAAGCCAACTTTTGATATGTTGCTGTCCAAATATGCTAATCAGTCGGCTGGTCCCAGCTCTAACCGGCCATCACACTTGAAGCGACCAAGGTCACCATCAGATGATATGTTCAGTCGGTATGCAAAACCGAGTGGACCAAAGGCACTGTTTCCAGAAGAGCAGAGGCAAACTGTTTGGGATCGACTTGACTATTCATATAGAGGTCGACTGAACATTGGTGGCTATTAGTCGGCTGGTCAAAATATGCGACCGGATGGAAATTATCCGAGTGTAAGAATGCACCCAGGTGGAAGCTATCCGAGTGAAAAAATGTGGATGGGTAGATTCCATCCGACTGAATTCCATCCGAGTGGATACCATCCGAGTGACATCAATCCGAGTGGATTCCATCCAAGTAAAAAGGTGCGCCCGAGTGGAAATTTCATGCATCTGGAAAGTCGAAAAGAATGGCGTGTTAAGTCACCGAATGTTGCAGTAGTTGAGTCGGGAAAAGGCAAGGAGAAAATGGATGCCGACTCACTTAACTTGGGCACCGAAACATTCCCCATACAGCAGCCGACTGTGCATAACCACTCGACTGAGCCGATACTTTCTATCGCGCCAAAGCACTCGGCTAATGATCATGAAGCAAGCACCAGCCAAGTAAAGGTGAGAGATGCTAAATACACTCGACCAAAGTGGTGTCCTCCAGGGCTAACGAAGACACAGAAGAGGAAACTACAGAGGTTAAGGAGTCAAGAGATGGCAGAGCAGGAGGCCGAGAAGCAAAGGGATAAGTTGTTCAATGACACTCGGCCCATGGTTCCAGCAAAACAAGTGTGGAGGCCAAAACAAATACAAGATACATCAGCTTCTACATCTATCACAGAAGTACCTACACCACCCAAAGAGGACGATGCGACAGCTATTACATCGTCTGTGGCACTTCTTACTTCTCCTTCACTCAGCCAGATTTCAGAATCGGTCGACCCACTTGAAGAAGGGGCTGATATGTTGGACTATGAATCTACACCGGTTCATGAAGGTATGGATATCAATATGGTGTATTACTTACCTGCTGAGTTTCGTGCTGTAGATGAGGAAGGGGAGGTGGCTCAGCTGGATTTTGGCCCTAAAAATGCAATATTCGAGAAGCCAAAAGAACCAGTAACACATTTGAAACCGTTGTATCTCAGAGGTCATATCAATGGATCGCCACTTAGTCGAATGCTTGTTGATGGTGGTGCCGTGGTAAATCTTATGCCTTATTCGGTCTTCAAGAAATTGGGTTTGCATGATGAAGAATTAATCAAGACCAATATGGTGCTCAACGGGTTTGAAGGCAAAGAGAAAACTGAAGCCAAAGGTGTAATGTATGTGGAGCTTACAGTCGGAAGCAAAACTTTGGCTCTGATTCTTTTTTATTTGAGGTGCAAGGTAACTACAACGTCATACTAGGCCGTGATTGGGTTCATGCGAACCAGTGCGTACCATCCACTATGCACCAGTTTCTGATCCAATGGGTTGATGATGAAGTGGAAATCATTCATGCAGATAATTCGGCCTGTGTTGCTTTGGCCAATGCATCGGTGGATTGGCAACATCCCAATGCTACTTGCTTGACGGGACGTGATTTATCAGAGTTTGATTTTCTCAGTGCGACCAAGAATGGTTTTGTGCCCGTGTCTTTAAAGCCGACTGAATGCAATCGGCTCCAAGGTATGATATGTTTAAATGGATTCTAATTCCGAGTGGTTACAAAAACGCCTTGCAAAATATCGGTCCAGCGAGAACGATATGTATGAGTCTGTTGAGGAGTTGGATGACATGGATAAACTTGGACAAGGTTTTACATCATCCGATCCGTTAGAAGAGGTAGATATCGGAGACGGATTAGTCAGTCCACCGACATTTATAAATAAAAATCTGAAAGCCGATTGTAAAGCTAAATTAATCGAGCTATTGAAAGAATATGTTTGTTGCTTTGCATGGGAATATCATGAGATGCCAGGGTTGAGCCGAGAGCTAGTGGAGCATCGGTTGCCTATAAAGGCTGGTTTTAGACCTTATAAACAGTCGGCCAGAAAGTTTAATCCGAAAACATATGACCGGATCAAGGAAGAGATCGGTCGACTGCTTGAAGCTAAATTCATTCGACCTTGCAGGTATGCCGAGTGGATTTCTAACATTGTCCCAAAGAGAGAAGAAGGGATCCGCAAGTTGAGGTGTGCATTGACTTCAGAGATGTGAATAGGGCTACACCCAAAGATGAGTATCCCATGCCAATAGCCGATATGCTTATTAATGATGCTTCTGGACATAAGGTTATTAGCTTTCTAGATGGTAATGCCGGATACAATCAAATTTTATGGCTGAAGAGGACATGTACAAAACAGCTTTCCGATGTCCTGGTTTCCTTGGTTTATTCGAGTGGACAGTGATGACATTCGGATTGAAAAATGCTGGGGCCACATATCAAAGGGCTATGAATTTGATTTTTCATGATTTACTCGGTGTCATACTTGAAGTTTATATTGATGATATTGTTGTCAAATCGGATGCTTTTGAATCTCACTTGGCCGATTTGCGTTTAGCTTTTGAAAGAATGAAAAAGTATGGACTGAAGATGAATCCTTTGAAGTGTGCTTTCGGCGTGTCAGCTGGCAAATTTTTGGGCTTCATTATTCATGAAGATGGCATCGAAATCGATCCCAAAAAGATAGAGGCCATACAGAAAGTGGAGGCTCCAACATGCAAGAAAGATATGCAAAAGTTCCTTGGCAAGGTCAATTATTTGAGAAGGTTCATAGCTAATCTGTCAGGGAAAGTTGATGCATTTACTCCTATCCTTCGGTTAAAGAATGATGTTGATTTCACTTGGGGGGCAAAACAGCAAGAAGCCTTTGATATGATCAAGAATTATTTGTGCACTCCTCCGGTGATGAAAGCACCCAAGCATAGAGAGCCTTTCAAACTTTATATCGCAGCAGAGGAAGGTGTTATTGGTGCTGTTTTGACTCAAGATACCGAAGGAGAAGAGCATGCCATCACATATTTGAGCAGACGTTTATTGGACGCCGAGACAAGGTATACATTTATTGAAAAACTATGTCTATGCTTATATTACGCTTGCACAAAATTGAGACATTACCTAGTGCCGAGTGCTTGTGTGGTAGCTTGTCAAACCGATGTCATTAAGTACATGTTGCATAGGCCAATTCTTAGTGGTAGAATTGGCAAGTGGGCTTATGCTTTGATTGAGTATGATTTGGCTTATGAATCTCTAAAATCCATGAAAGGCCAAATTGTTGCTAATTTCATTGTTGAACATCGGATTAATGACAAGCATGATGTTGATATGAACCTTGTTTCATTAGTACCATGGAGATTGTACTTTGATGGTTCAGTTTGTAGCAATGGCCAAGGTGTTGGTATTGTTTATATATCTCCTCATGGTGCTGTTTTTGAAGCCTCATGCCGCTTAGAATATTTTTGTACAAACAATCAAGCCGAATATGAAGCATTATTATTCGGTCTAGAGATGTTACTTGCTATAGGTGTTACACATATTGAGGCTTACGGTGATTCATTACTAGTGGTGCGGCGAATATCCAGAGTCTTTCAGTGTTTTGACGAATCACTTAATGTTTATCTTGATAAATGTCTAGATATAATTTCTACTTTGGATTGTTTTAGCATTGCACATATATCTAGACATGACAACTGGAAAGCAAATGAGTTGGCACAGCAAGCATCTGGATATCATGTTGATCATGGCATGTTTCATATTTCTCAAAGACCGATGTCTTGTCTTGCCAATATGGGAGAGGCCGAACCTGAACTCACTGATTCGGCCATTAACAAAAAATCTAGTGCAGGTGATAATTCCGACTGGAGAAAGCCCATTGTTGATTACTTGTGCAATCCGAGTGAAAGGGTGGACAGGGCTGTTCGGCGTATGGCTTTCAAAGTATACAATGAGAGATGATGGTCTTTATCGCCGAACAGTCGATGATGTTCTTCTAAAGTGTTTGGATGAGGACCAGGCAAGAGTTGCTATGGGAGAAGTACATGAAGGTATTTGTGGCACTCACCAGTCGGCTCCCAAAATGAAATGGTTATTGCGACGTGCTGGGTTTTATTGGCCGACTATGATTAATGATTGCTTCAGATATTATAAAGGGTGTGAAGCTTGTCAAAAGTTTGGTGATATTCAATTGGCTCCTGCTGCTATGTTACATCCTATTATCAAACCATGGCCTTTCAGAGGTTGGGGTTTAGATTTCATTGGACAAATCCACCCATCTTCCTCAAAAGGGCATCGGTTCGTATTGGTGGCAACTGATTACTTCACTAAATGGTGCAAGCAGTACCTCTCAAGAACATGACACATACGGAGGTAATTCAATTCATAACCGAGCACATTATTCATAGATTCGGTATTCCTCAAACGTTAACTACAGATCAAGGTTCATCTTTTATGTCACACCAAGTCAGAGAGTTTGCCGAATCTTATAATATAAAGTTGCTCAATTCCTCTCCATATTATGCCCAAGCTAATGGACAAGCTGAGTCTAGCAATAAAATTCTAATCAAGCTCATCAAGAAGAAGATTAAGGACAATCCGAGGAGATGGCATGAGTTGTTGTCTGAAGCTTTATGGGCACACAGAATTTCAAGGCATGGTGCTACGAAGGTGACTCCATATGAGCTAGTATATGGTCAAGAGGCTGTTTTACCAGTGGAGGTAATTTTGAATGCTTTGAGAATAGCCAAACAAAATGATTTATCGGCAGTAGACTTTTATAACTTGATGATGGACAATATTGATGAAGTTGCCGATAAACGTTTGGTTGCTTTGGAGTCCATAGAAAGAGACAAGTTGAGGGTTGCAAGAGCTTACAATAAGAAAGTCAAGTTGAAGAATTTTCAAGTTGGTGATCTCGTTTGGAAAGTGATTCTACCGATTGGTTCAAGAGATAGAAAATTCGGAAAGTGGTCTCCAAGTTGGGAGGGTCCTTTTAGGATTACAAGGGTTGTTCCTGGAAATTCATATTTGGTAGAATCAATACAAGGAGCATTGTTACCCCGAGCTCTCAATGGAAAATATTTGAAGAAGTACCACCCGAGTGTGTGGCAGGAAGCCTAAGTAGACAATGGCCGATATACGATTAGCGCCCTTAGCACAAACATGGCCGATACATAATTATCGCCCTGAGGAAAGTAAATGGCCGATGAAGTGTTGACATCGTCCTTAGAACAAACACCGTGCATATTATTTTTCGGCATGCAAGCTTTGCCGAAAAACAGGGGGGCATGTGTTGACATCGGATTTTGGCAAGGTACAAAAGGCAAGTAAGATGGCCTCAAGTGAAAAGAGTTTTCAGCATGCAAAGTTTCAGGTCGACGAGTGGAATAACTTTGATGTTTAATTTATTGCCATTCCACCTTATATCGGTGGCTGAAGTTGTACTCCGAGTGACAAAATTCAAACATTCCGAGTGGTTTTCAGCCAATCTTGCCTTCAAGACGACCTCGGATGAAGGAGTATTCTAAAGGAATTGTCTTCGTCTCGTCGAGACAATCGATTTTGATATATAAATCATCTCAATCCGAGTTCATATGCAAAAGTTATAGTCAATACGGTCGGACAGGCCGAGACCTAAATATTACGCTTGACACCGGACACATGTTGATGAGTGTCTGATGCAATGCGTGAGCAATTCGGCCTTCAAGACGGCCTTGAATTGAAAAACCTTCAACATAGAAAAGTTTCGTCTCGTCGAGCCGACCGATTTTCATATATAATTCGTCTCAATCCGAGGTCGTATGAGGCCTGGAGAGACAAATCAAGATCAGGCTATGTTTTTGGTCGAGTGAAAGCTTACCATCCGTGTGAAAACTCACCGGTCGAGTGAAAACCTACCGATCGAGTCACCGGTCGAGTGAAAACTTACCGATCGAGTCACCGGTCGAGTGAAAACTACCGATCGAATCCAAGGTCGAGTGAAAACCTACCGATCGAGTAAAAGGTCGAGTGAAAACCTACCGATCGAGTAAAAGGTCGAGTGAAAACCTACCGATCGAGTAAAAGGTCAAGTGAAAACCTACCGATCGAATAAAAGGTCGAGTGAAAACCTACCGATCGAGTAAAAGGTCGAGTGAAAACCTACCGATCGAGTAAAAGGTCAAGTGAAAACCTACCGATCGAATAAAAGGTCGAGTGAAAATCTACCGATCGAGTAAAAGATCGTCTTCCGACTGAAAATATGGTCGTCGTTAGTCATCCGAGTGAAAAGGTCTAGTCGAGTGAAAGACTAATATCCGAGTGGATGAGCTCAAATCCGAGTGAAACTGAACATATGCCCAAAAGTTTATCAAGATGATCTCGGATGGAGAAGTGTTCAATACAGAAGTTGTGCGTATCATCAAGACGGTAAACTTTGGTTTTGGAGTCATCGTCATCAGAGATAATATATGGCCTGCAAATTCATTACAAGACTTGGATAATTCAGTCTACCGCAAGTCCGAGTCCGACTGGAAGGTAAAGATGACCTCGAAAAGTATTCAAGATGGCCTTATTTGAAAAAGTGATCAACATGAGAGTTGTTCGTATCGTCGAGGCGCACAAGTTTGATATTTGGGCCATCTTGATCGGAGGTCATATGGAGGCTCGGCGGCCTGCACAAGGAGGAAGACAGAAGTTGGGCCAGATTCAGACTGGATCCGAGTTGGAATAGAACTAGGACTCTAGGACGCGAATTGATGTAATTTTTCTTGTAAGGAAAGCCTAGATGAATCCTTTACTTGTACGGGAAGTCCAGCCGCCTCTTATATATGTTGGGGTGACGGCCGATTGAACAACACACAATCGAACAAATCAATATACTACTTTTTCCTGTCTACTTTTATCTCTCCACCGTTTTTTCTCTCGCTCTTCGCTGTTCTTCGTGTTTGAGAGCTGCGAATCCCGAGGCTCTAGGGGCGAGCGAATCGACCTAGAGCAGCCCATAGTCGCCGCAATCCCGACGGGTCCCTCCCGGTCTTGTGGGTTTCGGTCTGCAAAAGCGCCCGCCGACTGTCTTGCGTATCGCGCTGTCGGTCCGGTCTCCTTCGACGTGAGCTGCGGTGCATCACCCCCGGCGTCGAGGGTACACGTGACGTGTTCGTGTGTCAACAGTTTATCATGTTTTTCATCTTGTTTACTTAGAACGACGGTAGTAAGTAAGATGATCCTCACAATAATTTCAAGAAAAGTGTTCCCCTAAGCGTGCCTTTATTGCGAAGGTTCGTTGTTTCAAGAACCACGTGATGATCGGGTGTGATAGATCCTAACGTTCGAATACAATGGGTGTAAGCCAGATTTACACACGCAATACACTTAGGTTGACTTGACGAGCCTAGCATGTACAGACATGGCCTCGGAACACGGAAGACCAAAAGGTCGAGCATGAGTCGTATAGTAGATACGATCAACATGAAGATGTTCACCGATGTTAGCTAGTCCGTCTCACGTGTTGATCAGACACGGCCTAGTTGACTCGGATCATGTTTCACTTAGATGACTAGAGGGATGTCTGTCTAAGTGGGAGTTCATAAAGAATTTGATTAGATGAACTTAATTATCATGAACTTAGTCTAAAATCTTTACAATATGTCTTGTAGATCAAATGGCCAACGCTCATGTCCACCTGAAATTCAACGCGTTCCTAGAGAAAACCAAGCTGAAAGACGATGGCAGCAACTATACGGACTGGGTCCCGGAACCTGAGGATCATCCTCATAGCTGCCAAGAAAGATTATGTCCTAGAAGCACCGCTAGGTGAAGTACCAATCACAGAGAACCAAGACGTTATGAACACTTGGCAGTCTCATGCTGATGATTACTCCCTCGTTCAGTGCGACATGCTTTACAGCTTAGAACCGGGGCTCCAAAAGTGTTTTGAGCAACACGGAGCATATGAGATGTTCGAGGAGCTGAAAATGGTTTTCCAAGCTCATGCCCGGGTCGAGAGATATGAAGTCTCCGACAAGTTCTTTAGCTGTAAGATGGAGGAAAACAATTCTGTTAGTGAGCACATACTCAAGATGTCTGGGTTGCACAACCGCTTGACTCAGCTGGGAGTTAATCTTCCAGATGACGCGGTCATTGACAGAATTCTCTAGTCGCTCCCACCAAGCTACAAGAGCTTTGTGATGAACTTCAATATGCAGGGGATGGAAAAGACCATTCCTGAGGTATATTCAATGCTGAAATCAGCAGAGGTAGAGATCAAAAAGGAACATCAAGTGTTGATGGTGAATAAAACCACCAAGTTCAAGAAGGGCAAGGGTAAGAAGAACTTCAAGAAGGACGGCAAGGAAGTTGTCGCGCCTGGTAAGATAGTTGCCAGGAAGAAGTCAAGCAATGGACCCAAGCCTGAGACTGAGTGCTTTTATTGCAAGGGAAGTGGTCACTGGAAGCGGAACTGCCCCAAGTACTTAGCGGACAAGAAGGCCAGCAAAACCAAAGGTATATGTGATACACATGTAATTGATGTGTACCTTACCAGTGCTCGTAGTATCTCCTGGGTATTTGATACCGGTGCGGTTGCTCACATTTGTAACTCAAAGCAGGAGCTGCGGAATAAGAGGAGACTGGCGAAGGACGAGGTGACGATGCGCGTCGGGAATGGTTCCAAGGTCGATGTAATCGCCGTCGGCACGCTACCTCTACATTTACCTACGGGATTAGTTTTGAACCTCAACAATTGTTATTTAGTACCAGGTTTGAGCATGAACATTGTATCAGGATCTCGTTTAATTCGAGATGGATACTCATTTAAATCCGAGAATAATGGTTGTTCTATTTATATGAGAGATATGTTTTATGGTCATGCCCCGCTGGTGAATGGTTTATTCTTAATGAATCTCGAGCGTAATGTTACACATATTCATAGTGTGAATGCCAAAAGATGTAAAGTCGATAACGATAGTCCCACATACTTGTGGCACTGCTGCCATGGTCACATTGGTGTCAAGCGCATGAAGAAGCTCCATGCTGATGGACTTTTAGAGTCTCTAGATTATGAATCATTTGACACATGCGAGCCATGCCTCATGGGCAAGATGACCAAGACTTCGTTCTCCGGAACAATGGAGCGAGCAACCAACTTATTGGAAATCATACATACTGATGTGTGCGGTCCAATGAGCGTTGAGGCTCGCGGAGGATATCGTTATGTTCTCACTCTCACTGATGACTTGAGTAGATATGGGTATGTCTACTTGATGAAACACAAGTCTGAGACCTTTGAAAAGTTCAAGGAATTTCAGAATGAGGTAGAGAATCAACATGACCGAAAGATAAAGTTCCTACGATCAGATCGTGGGGGAGAATATTTAAGTCACAAATTTGGTGCGCACTTAAGAAAATGTGGAATCGTTTCACAACTCACGCCGCCTGGAACACCTCAGCGAAATGGTGTGTCTGAACGTTCTAATCGCACTCTATTGGATATGGTGCGATCTATGATGTCACTTACTGATTTACCGCTATCATTTTGGGGATACGCTCTAGAGACAGCTACATTCACTTTAAATAGGGCACCGTATAAATCCGTTGAGATGACACCGTATGAATTATGGTTTGGGAAGAAACCTAAGCTGTCGTTTCTAAAAGTTTGGGGATGCGATGCTTATGTCAAGAAACTTCAACCGGAGAAGCTCGAACCCAAGTCGGAAAAATGCGCATTCATAGGATACCCTAAGGAAACCATAGGGTATACTTTCTACTTAAGATCCGAAGGCAAGATCTTTGTTGCCAAGAACGGGTCCTTTCTGGAGAAAGAGTTTCTCTCGAAAGAATTAAGTGGGAGGAAAGTAGAGCTTGATGAAGTACTACCTCTTGAAACGGTGAGTAGCGCAACTCAAGAAAATGTTCCTGTGGTGCCAACACCGACAAGAGAGGAAGTTAATGATGATGATCAAGATACTTCGGATCAAGCTCCTACTGAACTTCGAAGGTCCACAAGGACACGTTCCGCACCAAAGTGGTACGGCAATCCTGTCTTAGAAATCATGTTGTTGGACAACGGTGAACCTTCGAACTATGAAGAAGTGATGGCGGGCCCAGATTCCAACAAATGGCTTGAAGCCATGCAATCCGAGATAGGATCCATGTATGAAACTAAAGTGTGGACTTTGACAGACTTGCCCGATGATCGGCGAGCGATAGAAAACAAATGGATCTTTAAGAAGAAGACGGACGCGGATGGTAATGTTACCATATATAAAGCTCGACTTGTCGCTAAGGGTTAGCGACAAGTTCAAGGGATTGACTACGATGAGATGTTCTCTCCCGTGGCGAAGCTGAAGTCCGTTCGAATCATGTTAGCAATTGCCGCATACTATGATTATGAGATATGGCAAATGGACGTCAAAACGGCTTTCCTTAATGGTCACCTTAAGGAAGAACTGTATATGATGCAGCCAGAAGGTTTTTTCGACCCTAAGAATGCTAACAAGGTATGCAAGCTCCAGCGCTCCATCTATGGGCTGGTGCAAGCATCTCGGAGTTGGAACAGTCGCTTTAATGAGATGATTAAAGCGTTTGGGTTTATGTAGACTTATGGAGAAGCCTGCGTTTACAAGAAAGTGAGTGGGAGCTCTATAGCATTTCTCATATTATATGTGGATGACATACTTTTGATGGGAAATGATATAGAACTTTTGGACAGCATAAAGGCCTACTTGAATAAGTGTTTTTCAATGAAGGACCTTGGAGAAGCTGCTTACATATTAGGCATCAAAATCTATAGAGATAGATCGAGACGCCTCATAGGTCTTTCACAAAGCACATACCTTGATAAGATATTGAAGAAGTTCAATATGGATCAGTCCAAGAAGGGGTTCTTGCCTGTGTTGCAAGGTGTGAAATTGAGCTCGGCTCAATGCCCGACCACGGCAAAAGATAAAGAAGAGATGAGTGTCATCCCCTATGCCTCAGCCATAGGGTCTATCATGTATGCCATGACCTATACCAGACCTGATATAAACCTTGCCGTAAGTTTGGTAGGATATTTGGCATGAGTGCTGAGGCTTGTTCCGCCTATCTTTGTCAGATATTTGCACTAAAGTTATTAATAATGTTTGCCACAATAATGAGTCGGATATTTGGCATTCACGACTTTGTCATATTAACTTTGGTTGCATGACGCGGCTAGCCAATATGAATTTAATTCCGAAAATCTCTACTGTCAAAGGCTCTAAGTGCCAAGTATGTGTGCAAGCTAAACAACCTCGCAAGTCCCATAAGACTGCAGAGGCAAGAGACTTGGCGCCACTAGAGCTTATACATTCTGATCTTTGTGAGATCAATGGCGTGTTGACGAAAGGTGGAAAGAGATATTTCATGATGTTGATTGATGACTCCACTAGATATTGTTATGTGTATCTTCTGAAATCAAAAGATGAGGCTTTAACTTTCTTCAAAAACTATAAAGCTGAGGCAGAGAACCAACTTAATCGAAAAATTAAACGGCTTAGGTCCGATCGTGGTGGAGAATATTTTTCCAATGAATTTGATCTGTTTTGTGCGGAACATGGTATAATCCATGAGAGGACGCCTCCCTACTCACCTCAGTCTAATGGGGTGGCCGAAAGAAAGAACCGAACTCTAACTGATTTGGTTAACGCAATGTTAGACACATCAGGTCTTTCCAAGGAATGGTGGGGGAGGCTCTAATGACCGCGTGTCATGTCCTAAATGTTGGAAATATGCCCTAGAGGCAATAATAAATGGTTATTATTATATTTCTTTAATCATGATAATTGTCTATTATTCATGCTATGACGGTGTTATCCGGAAATCGTAATACACGTGTGAATACATAGACCACAACAAGTCCCTAGTGAGCCTCTAGTTGACTAGCTCGTTGATCAACAGATAGTCATGGTTTCCTGACTATGGGCATTGGATGTCATTGATAACGGGATCACATCATTAGGAGAATGATGTGATGGACAAGACCCAATTCTAAGCATATCTCAAAGATCGTGTAGTTCGTTTAGCTAGAGCTTTTCAATTGTCGAGTATCATTTCCTTAGACCATGAGATTGTGCAACTCCCGGATACCGTAGGAGTGCTTTGGGTGTGCCAAACTGAAAGCACATTTGCTCCCTGGGTGGTTTTGGTAATTAATGACAACATACTTTGTGGTTGGACTAATGCTTTTATCAAGTATGTTTCAGGAAACTCAATCACATTGGCATGGCAAAAGGACTGAAGAGGTGGACCCCTCAAAATGCTAAGGCAAGCATTGGCAAAAGCTCAAGACTCCATTTTTGGTTTAGTGATCCAAGATCACATTGAGTCCATAGGAAAGCCAATACTATTAAAAGGGGATGAGGTTATGATGATGATCTGGTTGCTCAAGTGCTTAGTGATACATCTCCTAAACTATCGCAACTCTCACCGCCATATACACTCATAAGTAGTCTCGGTCCCACCGATTTTCCAAACTCACCACACCGAGATGAACCACCTCAGCCATAAGCCAAACCCTAGAAAACTCGGATTTTCCGATTCGAACTCGGTCTCACCGAAACATGAGTTGCCAAGCTTCAGAATCTTACGTCATCAAATCGGTGTCACCGAGATGATGAAGTCGGTCCCACCAAACTGGCTTGCTCTTGTCATTGCACTAATCGGTCTAACCGAGATTGTATTTTAGGTCCCACGAAAATCCCAACGCTCACATTATTTGAACTTTCGTTCTCACCGAGTTGTCAACTTCGGTCCCACCGAGATTGCTCAAATGTGTGTAACGGTTGGATTTTGTGTGGAGGCTATAAATACCCCTCCACCCCTCTTCATTCGTGGAGAGAGCCATCGAAAGAACTACCACTCCTACCTTACATTTCGAGAAGAGAACTACCTACCCTTGTGTTGAGATCAAGTTGCTCCACTCCCACCATATGAAGCTTGATCTCTAGCCTTCCCAAGTTGCTTTCCACTCAATCCTTTCTTCCACCACAGCCAAATCAGTGAGGAGAGTTGAGTGTTGGGGAGATTATCATTTGAAGCACAAGAGCAAGGAGTTCATCATCATCTACACCATCTATTACCTTTTGGAGGGTGGTGCCTCGTAGATTGGTTAGGTCTCGCTTGGGAGCCTCCGTCATCGAGATGTGGAGTTGAACTAAGAAGTTTGTAAGGGCAAGGAGATCGCCTACTTCGTGAAGATCTACCCTGAGTAAGGCTAGCCCTCCGTGGGCGTAGGCCATGATGGAATAGACAAGGTTGCTTCTTCGTGGACCCTTCGTGGGTGGAGCCCTCCGTGGACTCTCGCAGCCGTTACCCTCCGTGGGTTGAAGTCTCCATCAACGTGGAAGTACGATAGCACCACCTATCGGAACCACGAGAAAAATCACCGCGTCTCCAAATTGCGTTTGATCTTCTCCACTTCTCTTTACTACTTGTGCAATTTACTTTCCGCTGCCCATACTCTAGAATTGCATGTGTAGTGTGCTACTTGACTTGTGTGTTATGCATAATCTGCCAAAATCTGTCCTTTGTCAAAAGGCAGAATTTTTATCTTGTCGAGTAGTCTAATCACCCCCCTCTAGACACTCTCACCTTCTTCGATCCCTCAATTGGTATCAGAGCTTTGGTCTCCATTGCTTTGGTTTACACACCATGTGAGGAAGATGGGCGTGTCTATGTTTGGGAGTGTTAGCCATAGAGTGCCTATTCTTAATGGAGTGTCCTATAACTCGTGGAGGATTGAAATGCTTATTATCTTTAAGACTTACAACTTGCGCAAATATGTTGAGACCCCCTATGTGCCTCCATTTTACCCCTTGCACCCTACCATGGATGAAGAACTTGATTTGCTTCGTAACCTTAGAACTGTAAATCTTATCATTAGAGGGTTACCCGATAACTTGCTTAAGCTCGTTACAAACTTTGAGTGCGCCTATGCTATGTGGAAGTTCTTGGAAGAACTTTATCCGGACTACTCTTTGAGAGGTCTTGATGAAATTCTATACAAGACTATTGAATTTGATATGATGCGCCCCAATGATCCCAACTTTGATAAATGCTTCTTTGAGCTTCGTGATCTTATGAAAAAGAAGGGTGATCCCGGTCTTATCAATGTTCTAATTAGAAATGCTCTTGTATTGCATTCCGATGATTATTGTCACATTGACAAAACTAATGCAAGTAGTTATCAAATTGACCTAGGTGTTGATGATGAACAATCTATGGGTCAATATGATGATGAGCATGAGCATGATGATTCGGACACCAAGCTAGACAAGATCATGAAGAGTCTCAATCTTATGGCGAATCTGAGAGACTACATATCCGGCGGAAAAGAGTGGATTCTTGATAGTGGATGCACCGACCACATGACCGGAGACAAAGACATGTTCCGAGAGCTTGCAAAGAACGATGGTCCACGCAAGTATGTGACTTTTGGAGACAACTCCAAGGGTAAGGTACTTGGCCTTGGTAAGGTGGCCATATCTCATGATAGCTCTATTCAAAATGTCATGCTTGTAGAATCACTTGGATACAATTTACTTTCCGTGTCTAGATTAGGTGACTTTGGATTCAATGTGCTATTCACCGAAGTAGATTGCCAAGTCTTTCATCGTGACAATCATAACATGGCATTTACCGGTATCCGTAGAGGTGATCTATATATTGTTGATTTCACCAAGAAAGCCCAACCTAGAGCTTGCTTCATTGCTAAATCCGCTAAAGGTTGGTTATGGCATAGAAGGCTTGGACATGTTGGTATGCGTAATCTAGACAAGCTGATCAAAGGTGATCATATTCTTGGCGTTAAAGATGTTTTCTTTGACAAAGATAGACTTTGTAGTGCTTGTCAAGCAGGAAAACAAGTAGGTGGAAGTCATCCCGTGAAGAACATCATGACCACAAGGAGACCGCTTGAGCTTCTTCATATGGATCTCTTCGTCCCAATGCTTACAAAAGCCTTGGTGGTAACTCCTTTGGTCTAGTTATAGTTGATGATTATTCCAGATTTATGTGGGTATTTTTCCTTGATGACAAATCGCAGGTTCAGAGAATCTTCAAAACCTTTGCCGTAAAGGCCCAAAATCAATTTGAGGTGAAGATCAAGAAAGTTCGAGGACAATGGAACGGAGTTCAAGAACGCCAATGTAGACTCTTTTCTCGATGAGGAAGGATTCTACATGAGTTCTCGACTACGTACACGCCTCAACAAAATGGAGTTGTTGAGAGGAAGAACCAAACGCTCATAGAGATGGCGAGAACGATGCTTGATGAATACAAGACACCGAAGCACTTTTGGGGGAAGCGGTCGAGACAGCTTGTCATGCTATCAACAGGCTTTATCTTCATAAGCTCCTCGGCAAGACATCATACGAGCTCCTCACCGGTAACAAACCCCAAGTGGGATACTTTCGTGTCTTTGGTTCGAAATGCTATATCCTTGATAAGCATCGTCGGTCTAAATTTTCTCCTAAAACTCATGAAGGCTTTTTTCTTGGTTATGGATCAAACTCCCACACCTACCGTGTCTACAATAATTTCACCCGAAAGGTTGAAGAGACGGTAGACGTGAAGTTTGATGAATCTAATGGCTCGCAAGTAGAGCAAATGCCTATTGATGTAGGAGACAAGGACCCATCGGAAGCTATCCAAGATTTATCTATTGGAAAGATCCGTCCCATGGAAGTGAAGGAGAGTACCTCATCTACATATGTGGAGCCCTCTACCTCACGGCAAGATGAACCTCAAGGCAACATGGAGGCCTCCACAAGTGAAACTCACCAAGATGAGGAAGTGCAACAAGAAGATCCACCACAACCTCCTTCTCCACCGCCTCAAGACAACACCAACAACAATGAAGAAGAAGAAGAGGAAGATGAAGATGATGAGGAAGCTCAGCCACAACCTCAACAAAAGCTATCCCGAGTCCGAGCAAGAGTCAAGAAAATCATCCCGTGGAACAAATGATGAACGACATCAACTCCGGAGAATTACTCGCCTAAAACTCGCTTAGCTAACTTTTGTGAGCATTACTCATTCATCTCTAGTATTGAACCTATGAAGGTAGAAGAAGCACTTGAAGACCCGGATTGGGTGAACGCTATGAACGAAGAGCTACACAACTTCGAGAGGAACAATGTATGGACTTTGGTAGAGAAGCCCAAGGATGATCAAAATGTCATTGGAACCAAATGGGTGTTTCGGAACAAGCAAGATGAAGATGGACAAGTCATCCGCAACAAGGCTCGTCTCGTAGCTCAAGGTTACACACAAGTCGAAGGCATGGACTATGGTGAGACCTATGTCCCCGTTGCTAGACTTGAGTCCATTCGCATTCTTCTTGCTTATGCCAATCACCATGATATTATTCTCTATCAAATGGATATCAAAAGTGCTTTCCTAAATGGTGAAATTGAGGAGGAAGTATTTGTGAAACAACCTCCCGGATTTGTCAATCCTAAGAAACCTAATCATGTTTACAAGTTGCACAAAGCTCTTTATGGTCTTAAACAAGCTCCTAGAGCTTGGTACAAATGCTTGACTAGCTTTCTTCTTGAAAAAGGCTTTGAGATTGGAAAGATAGACTCAATGCTGTTCACGAAAAGGGTTGATGGTGAACTATTTGTGTGCCAAATATATGTTGATGATATTATCTTTGGTTCAACTAACCCTCATTTTAGCGAGAAGTTTGGAAAGCTCATGTCGGAGAAGTATGAGATGTCCATGATGAGTGAACTCAAATTCTTCCTTGGGTTGCAAATCAAGCAATCTAAGGAGGGTACCTTTGTCTCACAAACAAAGTACACCAAGGATCTCTTCAAGAAGTTCAACATGCAAGAAAGAAGGTATGAGAACCCCATGCCTACTAGTGGACATAATGACTTGACAAAAGATGGAGAACCCGCTGATCAAAAGGTTTACCGATCTATGATTGGTTCTCTACTATATCTTTGTGCTTCTCGTCCTGACATAATGTTGAGTGTATGCATGTGTGCTCGATATCAAGCAGCCCCTAAAGAATGTCATCTTAAAGCTGTTAAAAGGATTGTGAGATATTTGATACACCCACCAAACTTTGGCATTTGGTATCCTAAGAGGGCCTCTTTCGACCTTGTTGGCTATTCCGACTCGGACTATGCCGGTGACAGGGTTGATAGAAAGTCAACTTCGGGTACGTGTCAATTTCTTGGTCGATCCCTTGTATCTTGGTCCTCCAAGAAACAAAATTCGGTATCATTATCCACTGCCGAAGCGGAATATATTGCTGCTGGTTCGTGTTGTGCTCAATTGCTATGGATGACACATACGCTTAAGGATTATGGGATACATGTGAGACATGTTCCCTTGCTTTGTGACAATGAGAGTGCGATTAAAATTGGACACAATTCTGTGGAGCACTCTCGAACGAAACATATTGAAGTTCGTTACCATTTCATTCGTGATCACATTGCCAAGGGTGACATCAATCTTAAGCATGTTCGTACTGACAAACAACTCGCTGATATCTTTACAAAACCTCTTGATGAGAAGGTGTTTTGTCACTTAAGGAGTGAGTTGAACATCATTGATGCTTCAAACTTGGAGTGAGAACTCCATTGATGCATGCAAGGCATGAGCCCACTTGACTAATCCTTGATATTTCTCTTATGATGGTGATCATATGTCTTGGACACATTTGCCTCCTTGTATTGCATCTAACTCCTTGCAGGTACTTGGATGATCTACATTCCACAAGATTACCACACACTCAAATCATGAGTAATCTTGTCATTGACCAAGTATCTAGCCCTTTGGGATGTTGAGTTCAAGGAACAAAATTCCACATATCCTTTTTGACATCTTATACATCTAGTATTTCACTCTTGTCATCTTGGATATCCTTGAGTATTTCCTTGCTTGCCTAACCCATGTAGGAAGATGAACTACACAAGTGGAAATGGCGCTCCAACTTCACATTCAATGAGCACCTACATCAAGTTCACCTTCATGAGCAAAGCAACAACAAGCCCAAGGTATGTTCTTCACATCTTTAAGGAGCTTTGCTCAAAGTCATGAGTACAAGCAGCTTCATAAGATGTGATCACATCGAATGCTTAATCAAAAAATGGCAACCCCATTTTGTGCTTAAACGATGAGTATGACTTATGATCAAATGTTCTCATTTGACTCCTAAGTCAAAATACTCAAACATAGGTGACCTTGTCGCCGACCCCTATCTAGATGAAGTACATATGTTTTGGAGTCTTTCTATTTTTTCTTATTTTCTCTCATTGAGTTTTTCATTAAAAAAAACTTCATCTAGGAATCTTTTTCATTTCTATTCTTCTGTCTTTGTGAATATCCTTCTGGCTCTGATCAATTCCTCGAAAATCATTCACAAATTCATTGCAAATCCTTTGAAACATTCCTCGCAAAGTGAGCTGAATTATTTCTGTATTTCCTAGAAATTAAACTCGGCGTCACCGATTTAAATATTTCGGTCTAACCGAAAAGGATCTGACCAAAGTCCCTGACTTTCGGACCCACCGATCCATCTTAATTCGGTGTCACCGATTTATTTCTTCCAGGATATCATCTTCTGCAGCTCCACTCAATGATTCTCTATGCATGTTTTTTTTGCCCTGTTGTGATTCTTAAGGATCCCACTTCTTTCTTTCCATCTTCCCTAACCTTCCTAGTTTGCTGTCCTTTTCGGCACTTGATGTCAAAGGAGGAGAAGACTTAGGGGGAGAAGAGAAGATTTAGGGGGAGAAGAAGAGCAATCTTACCTTAAGGGGGAGAGAATCACATCAAAGCTTTGCCGTATTTTTCCTTATAAGAGAATTTCTTGCCGCGTTTCACATTGGACATTACATTTGGCATCATTCTTTTGATTTTGCTCGAATCTTCACAATTGATATCTTATGGAAAGCAAAATCTCTCAGAGTTCATTGAAAATCTTTTAGTTTCGGAGACATGTTTGCTGATTCAAGCTTGTGCTCAATATGAGACACTCTTTATACATGTCATCCCTGGCTTGGTACTCTTGATGTTCTTGCAGTTGGTTGAAGAAATACTCTTGTGTTATCTAACCTTGTTTTCCCAAGTTTATCTCTTCAGGTACAATGCCAAGGAACCTCAAGGTAAGTATATGCACCTTGCAGAATGTGCATGATGGTGACTTGCTTGTGAATACTTGTTTGCAAGAAATCACCATGCACATATGCATTACCACTCACTTCTTTTCATCTGCTCTGATGCATATAGCCAAGGTGCATGTAGCACATCTTGCTTTTCTCTCTTGTGTGCTTGCGGTAGTCCAAAACCATTTTATGAAAATCTTGCACACTTGTAGGGGGAGCCTGTGTACTACATGTTTGCCAAAGCTTTCGTGATAATTCTGTCTTTCTTTCAATAAGCTTTGATGTCTTGTTTAGTGTGTTGCCATCAATTACCAAAAAGGGGGAGATTGAAAGCACATTTGCTCCCTGGGTGGTTTTGGTAATTAATGACAACATACTTTGTGGTTGGACTAATTCTTTTATCAAGTATGTTTCAGGAAACTCAATCACATTGGCATGGCAAAAGGACTGAAGAGGTGGACCCCTCAAAATGCTAAGGCAAGCATTGGCAAAAGCTCAAGACTCCATTTTTGGTTTAGTGATCCAAGATCACATTGAGTCCATAGGAAAGCCAATACTATTAAAAGGGATGAGGTTATGATGATGATCCGGTTGCTCAAGTGCTTAGTGATACATCTCCTAAACTATCAAGCAACTCTCACCGCCATATACACTCATAAGTAGTCTCGGTCCCACCGATTTTCCAAACTCACCACACCGAGATGAACCACCTCAGCCATAAGCCAAACCCTAGAAAACTCGGATTTTCCGATTCAACTCGGTCTCACCGAAACATGAGTTGCCAAGCTTCAGAATCTTCGTCATCAAATCGGTGTCACCGAGATGATGAAGTCGGTCCCACCAAACTGGCTTGCTCTTGTCATTGCACTAATCGGTCTAACCGAGATTGTATTTTCGGTCCCACCGAAAATCCCAACGCTCACATTATTTGAACTTTCGGTCTCACCGAAGTTGTCAACTTCGTCCCACCGAGATTGCTCAAATGTGTGTAACGGTTGGATTTTGTGTGGAGGCTATAAATACCCTCCACCCCTCTTCATTCGTGGAGAGAGCCATCGAAAGAACTACCACTCCTACCTTACATTTCTGAGAAGAGAACTACCTACCCTTGTGTTGAGATCAAGTTGCTCCACTCCCACCATATGAAGCTTGATCTCTAGCCTTCCCAAGTTGCTTTCCACTCAATCCTTTCTTCCACCACAGCCAAATCAATGAGGAGAGTTGAGTGTTGGGGAGATTATCATTTGAAGCACAAGAACAAGGAGTTCATCATCATCTACACCATTTATTACCTTTTGGAGGCTGGTGCCTCCTAGATTGGTTAGGTGTCGCTTGGGAGCCTCCGTCATCGAGATGTGGAGTTGAACCAAGAAGTTTGTAAGGGCAAGGAGATCGCCTACTTCATGAAGATCTACCCCGAGTAAGGCTAGCCCTCCGTGGGCGTAGGCCATGATGGAATAGACAAGGTTGCTTCTTCGTGGACCCTTCGTGGGTGAAGCCCTCCGTGGACTCTCGCAGTCGTTACCCTCCGTGGGTTGAAGTCTCCATCAACGTGGAAGTACGATAGCACCACCTATCGGAACCATGAGAAAAATCACAGCGTCTCCAAATTGCGTTTGATCTTCTCCACTTCTCTTTACTACTTGTGCAATTTACTTTCCGCTGCCCATACTCTAGAATTGCATGTGTAGTGTGCTACTTGACTTGTGTGTTATGCAAAATCTGCCAAAATCTGTCCTTTGTCAAAAGGCAGAATTTTTATCTTGTCGAGTAGCCTAATCACCCCCCCTCTAGACACTCTCACCTTCTTCGATCCCTCACAAACGTCACAACGTAACTGGGTGGCTATAAAGGTGCACTACGGGTATCTCCGAAAGTGTCTGTTGGGTTGGCACGAATCGAGACTGGGATTTGTCACTCTGTATGACGGAGAGGTATCTCTGGGCCCACTCGGTAATGCATCATCATAATGAGCTCAATGTGACCAAGTGTCTGGTCACGGGATCATGCATTTACGGTACGAGTAAAGTGACTTGCCGGTACGAGACTAAACGAGGTATTGGGATACCGACGATCGAAGTCTCGGGCAAGTAACGTACCGATTGACAAAGGGAATTGAATACGGGGTTGATTGAATCCTCGACATCGTGGTTCATCCGATGAGATCATCAAGGAGTATGTGGGAGCCAACATGGGTATCCAGATCCTGCTGTTGGTTATTGACCGGAGAGGAGTCTCAGTCATGTCTGCATATCTCCCGAACCCGTAGGGTCTACACACTTAAGATTCGGTGACGCTAGGGTTGTAGAGATATTAGTATGCAGAAAACCGAAAGTTGTTCGAAGTCCCGGATGAGATCCCGGATGTCACGAGGAGTTCCGAAATGGTCCGGAGGTGAAGAATTATATATAGGAAGTGCTGTTTCGGCCATCGGGAGAGTTTCGGGGGTCACCGGATTGTACCGGGACCACCGGAAGGGTCCCGGGGGTCCACCGGGTGGGGCCACCTATCCCGGAGGGCCCCGTGGGCTGAAGTGGTGAGGGGACCAAACCCTGGTGGGCTGGTGCGCCCCCCCTTGGGCCCCCGCTGCGCCTAGGGTTGGGAACCCTAGGGGAGGGGGCGCCTCCACTTGCCTTGGGGGGCAAGCTCCCCCCTTGGCCGCCACCCCCCTAGGAGATCCCATCTCCTAGGGCCGGCGCCCCCCCTGGGGACCCTATATAAAGGAGGGGGAGGGAGGGCAGCCACACCCTACATCTTGGCGCCTCCCTTTCCCCTTGCTACACCTCTCCCTCCCGCAGATGCTTGGTGAAGCCCTGCCGGATCCCTGCTGCATCCACCACCACGCCGTCGTGCTGGTGGATCTTCATCAACCTCTCCTTCCCCCTTGCTGGATCAAGAAGGAGGAGACGTCACGCTGACCGTACATGTGTTGAACGCAGAGGTGCCGTCCGTTCGGCGCTAGGATCTCCGGTGATTTGGATCACGACGTGTACGACTCCCTCAAACCGTTCTCTTGAACGCTTCCGCTCGCGATCTACAAGGGTATGTAGATGCACTCCCCTCTCTCGTTGCTGGATGAACTCATATATTGATCTTAGTGAACATAGGAAATTTTTTATTTTATGCTACATTCTCCAACACTAAACCGAGTTCCCACAAAGCATAAGACCATGACTCCATTTGAGGAATGGGAAAGGAAAAGGTTGAAACACTCTTACCTACGTTCTTTGGGTTGTTTGGCGAAAGTCAATATACCAATTCCCAAGAAGCGCAAGCTTGGACCAAAAACCGTGGATTGTGTTCTTCTGGGCTATGCTTTTCATAGCATTGGCTATATATCTTTGATAATAAAATCTGAGGTATCCGACATGCATGTTAGTACGATTATGGAGTCTAATGATGCAACTTTCTTTGAGGAGATATTTCCTATGAAGGATATGTCAAGTTCATCAAATCAGGAGATACCTATTCCGTCTAGTGAGGAACTCACTGTAATTCCTGAACCCACCATTGCGATGGAACACGTTGAGAATCCTGTTGAGGGTGACAATGAAACTCCTATAAGGAGTAAGAGACAGAGGACTGCAAAGCCCTTTGGTGATGATTTCATTGTGTACCTTGTGGATGGCACACCCAGGACTATTTGAAGCCTATGCATCTCCCGATCTCGACTCATCGAAGGAAGCTGTCAGAAGCGAGATGGATTCCATCTTAGCTAACGGAACACGGGAGATCACTGACCGTCCTTATGGGTGCAAACCTGTAGGATGTAAGTGGGTGTTCAAGAAGAAGCTTCGACCTGATGGTACGATTGAAAAGTACAAGGCAACGGCTTGTGGCTAAGGGTTATACCCAGAAAGAAGGTGAAGACTTATTTGATACTTACTCACTCATGGCTAGATCGACCACAATTGGTGCTACTATCATCGGTTGCCTCACATGGTCTTCTCGCTCATCAAATGGACGTTAAGACGACTTTCCTCAATGGAGAGTTGAAGGAGGAAATTTACATGGATCAGCCAGATGGTTTTGTAGTACCTGGTCAAGAAGGAAAGGTGTGCAAGTTATTAAAGTCTTTATATGGCCTTAAAATAGCTCCTAAGGAGTGGCATGAGAAGTTCGAAAGAACATTAACTGCTGTTGGCTTTGTAGTAAATGATGGTGGCAAGTGTGTGTACTATCGCCATGGTGGGGGCAAAGGAGTTACTCTTTGTCTGTATGTCGACGACATATTGATCTTTGGAACCAAACTTGATTTAATCAAAGAGGTTAAGGATTTCTTATCTCGCTGTTTTGAGATGAAGGATCTAGGACTAGCTGATGTTATCTTAAACATCAAACTGTTGAGAGATGAGAATGGTGGGATCACACTGCTTCAGTCTCACTATGTGGAAAAGGCCTTGAGTCATTTTGGGTATAGCGACTGCATGCCTTCTCCAACTCCATATGATGCTAGTGTGTTGCTTCGAAAGAATCAACGGATTGCTAGAGATCAATTGAGGTATTCTCAGATTATTGGCTCGCTTATGTATTTGGCGAGTGCCACGAGGCCTGACATCTCTATTGTTGTGCGCAAGCTGAGTCGGTTTGTGTCAAAACCGGGAGATGATCATTGGCGTGCGCTTGAGAGAGTTATGCACTACTTGAAGGGCACTGCGAGCTATGAGATTCACTACACCGGGTATCCAAGGGTACTGGAGGGTTATAGTGACCGAACCGGATATCGATCTTGATGAGATTAAGGCCACAAGTGGTTATGTTTTTACACTTGGTGGTGGCGCTGTTTCCTGGAAGTCTTTCAAGCAGACCATCTTAACGAGGTCAACTATGGAAGCAGAACTCACAGCATTATACACTGCCACTGTTGAAGCAGAGTGGCTTCATGAGCTATTGATGGACTTATGTATGGTTGAAAAACCAATGCCCCCTATCCTGATGAACCGTGATAATCAAACTGTGATTGTCAAGATAAACAGTTCTAAGGAAAATATGAAGTCCTCAAGGCATGTGAATAGGAGATTAAAATCTGTCAGGAAACTGAGGAACTCTAGAGTTATTACGTTGGATTATATCCAAACGTCGAAAAACTTGGCAGATCCCTTCACAAAGGGTCTATCACGTAATGTGATAGATAATGCATCGATGGAGATGGGTTTGAGACCCACCGCATGAGTTGTCCATAGTGGTAACCCACTCTATGTGATCGGAGATCCCGTGAAATAGAAGTGGGAGACAAGCTGTTGGTCAGCTGAGAGGAGAGTATCCTTATTTTAATTATCCCACTTCGTGAAGATGCAATACTCTCCTGATCTGCATGGCAGGTTGATATCTATCTTAATGTGTTCCAAGTGGCTTATTTGAGTAAGCAGAGATGTTGTCCTGCAGAGCATCTCCTGAGGAACACACCTATATGAATTTGACTATTAACGTCGCAGTCTGTGAGAAGTGGGTGCTCTCTAATAAATACATGAAAGGCCCTGGAGTACGACGTATACGCTCCACCCGCGGGGAAGCCTTGCGGCAGCCAAGTATCGGTCAAGAATTTGTGTGAAACTAGTCTCGCAGAAAACTTGTAGTTCAAGGCATAGTCGACTATTCAAGTTACGATCTAGTGTAGCATAAATCTCTAAGTGGAAGTTCAACTTCACAGTCTCCACTAAGCACCGGTATATAAACAATGTTTTGGAAACAAATGGTGATATGTGCCAATGAGACTTTGTGGGGGATTGTTGGAATTTGCTAGTGGGCTTTTGGCCCAAAGCCCAACTAAAATTCTGAAATTCTCTTGGCCCATTCATGCACACATGTGAGTGGAGTGAGTGAAGCTAAAGTTTAGTCCCACCTCATAAGTTGAGAGAGAGTTGCACCTCTTTATAAGGTGAGCTCTCCTACCACTTGTATGAGCATGAGAAGAGGAGACCTACACGCGCGCTCCTCCTCCTCGCTCTCCTCGTCATGACGCGCCGCGGGTTGCGGGATTGAGCCGAGCCGAGGACAGAGCTATGCACGTTGTCTATATTTTTGCTGCTTGGAAAAAATTAATGAGTCATTAATTAATAATTAACAGACGCGTTAATTACTGAACTGTTTTTTATTCTTTTGGATCGTGACGACTCGGACGTGGGGTTTACTCCCACGACCTACCCGGCCCGCACTATATAGTCAGGCAGACGTCTACCCTAGCCGCCGCCGCTTCGTATGGTTTCTCACCACCGCTCCAGATCATTGCGCCGCCAAGCAAGTCTTCTCCATCCCTCCTTTTGGCGTGCACTGGAAGAAGGGACAGCAGGCCTCCGGAACCCCGCCTTTCGTGATCCTGTACGAGAGAGGGGCGATCGGGTTTTTGGTGAGCGCACTCGCGTGACTGCTGGCAGCGATGATTTCGCGAACGACGACTTCTTCCCCGACCTCGGCAACCTCATCCTCGGCGACATGGGCGACAACGTCAACGCCGCCGGTGCTGCTCCCGCTACACCGTACATGATTATATCTTTCCTATTCGAGATCGTGGTAGAATTCATGTTTCTAGTATGTGTCCTAGATGTGATCTGTTCATCTGCTATGCTAGTTCGCATGATTAGTTCAATCTCTGCTACTGTAGTAATGATTTATCTTCTGTTTATTCGGACTAAATCTCGTAGTAATTTTCTCATATTTCCAACACTTACATGGGTAGGAAACCTGGTACAAACCGGAAGGGGAACCTGCTACAGACTGTGGGCCATAGCTGCTTGTAGTTGCACATTATTCAGAAAACTGTATACTGCATGTCATGAACTCTCATCCGTTCTCAAATCCTCAAATTTCGTTTGTTTCCCAATTAAGAAAAAATATCCTCCATTCTCAGGTAAAAAAGATAGAAATGCTATCTGGCAAACATCAGCCGGGGGATGATTCCAGCGAACGCCCTTTCTACCGTTGCATGAATCTCGGCACAAGGCCACTCGCACGTCAGATTTTGAAACTAGTCCGTTGTAAGATAAAAGTCAGCCAAAATGTTTTACTTTTTCAAACAATCCCACCTACTGCACTGGCTAGTGGCTTGGTCTTCCAAATGGGAGACCTCGGTTTGAATCCTAGGCCCTCTTTTCTTGCCTTCGTTTTTTTAACCATGATGGAATCATATATATTTTTCACTTAGGTACATGGAATTTTTTTTAAAAAAATAATGTGTCAGTTTATAAATTTTAAACATTTTCACAAGTCAAATTTTGTTTTTGTACATGGCATCTTTATTATTACAAGATGGCAACTTATTATTAAGAGATGACATATTTTATTATTAAGAGAAGGCTTTTTTAGTATTAATAGATGGTATTTTTTATGATTATAAGAGATGTCATTTTCTTATTACTATAAGAGATGGCATTTTTATAGTATTGAGAATGGCGTTTTTAATATTGAGAGATGTCACTTTCATATTTTTCAGAGCATGCCATTTATAACTTATAGATTTATGTTTATTTTTTGTTCATGGAATTTTTTTAATTAGAAGATAGTTGTCGGTGTCAAAACCGGCGGATCTCGGGTAGGGGGTCCCGAACTGTGCGTCTAGGCGGATGGTAACAGGAGACAAGGGACACGATGTTTTTACCCAGGTTCGGGCCCTCTCGGTGGAGGTAAAACCCTACTCCTGCTTGATAATATTGATGATATGGGTAGTACAAGAGTAGATCTACCACGAGATCAAGAAGGCTAAACCCTAGAAGCTAGCCTATGGTATGATTGTTGTTCGTCCTACGGACTAAAACCCTCCGGTTTATATAGACACTGGAGAGGGCTAGGGTTACACAGAGTCGGTTACAATGGTAGCAGATCTACCTATCCGTATCACCAAGCTTGCCTTCCACGCCAAGGAAAGTCCCATCCGGACACGGGACAAAGTCTTCAATCTTGTATCTTCATAGTCTGGGAGTCCGGCCGACTGTGATAGTTCGGCTATCCGGACACCCCCTAGTCCAGGACTCCCTCAGTAGCCCCCGAACCAGACTTCAATGACGACGAGTCCGGCACGCATATTGTCTTCGGCATTGCAAGGCGGGTTCTTCTCCAACTTCCATGTACTCGCCGAATGGTGTCCGGCTTCTTATAAATGCTGCTCTCCTTGGCGTCCACGTCCAATAATGGTTATCTTCCACGTGTCGAACGAATGCGAAAATCCAGGGTATTTTTACATTCTACCCCCTAGCTGCGCGAATGAGCTGCCTATAAAGAGAGGCGAGGATCTAGATCCGAACCACACCATCCTCCTTCCGCGAGTATTCATCGGAGTGCCTCTGACCAAAAATCCATTCCATCATGTACAGTCGACGCGGCTCCTCCTCTCACGCTCCCAGCCCTCAGCCAGGAGATTGGGGGAGATGCTCGGTCCCGCATAGTGAGCTGGTGACGCTCCAAGCCGAGGAATTTCTTCCCCGGCCTTTATGGTTCCGGTTTGAGCCGGACTTGCCACCTACAAGGGCGGAAGCAGGCGGAGAGCATCCCCAGTCCCTCCAAAGGAGAGCGGGTATGCTTCGTCCCTTATCTAATAAGAGGACTCGGATTTCCCATACATCCGTTTCTTCGGGGGCTCCTGGAGTTCTATGGGCTCCAGCTTCACCATCTTACGCCTGCCTCCATCCTGCACATCGCGGGCTTTGTGGCAATTTGCAAGCTGTTCTTGGGCGTCGAGGCCCATTTTGCGCTGTGGAAGAGATTATCCTGCCTCGTACCCCGTTCTCATGAGGGGTCGATATATCAAGTGGGCGGAGCCGAACTATGGCGCATCGCCGGGACCGGATATCTATCCGGAACCCCGAAGAAGGCGTCCGAAGACTGGCCTTCGAAATGGTTTTATATGGAAGACGCCCCACTACCGGACCCAGTTTGGATCAGCCTCCTGGAGTTCAGCAACGCTCCTCTGAAGAAACGCCTGAGTTGGCGCCCACGGAGCCCTCAGCGGGAGAATGATAGGGACGTCCAGTAACTGATGGGCCGAATAAGGTTATTGGCCCATTCCGGATTGACCATGATTGGGGTCATGGCCACATGCATTATGCGAATGGTGCGGCCACTTCAATATAGGGGCCACCCCATGTGGGATTTCAACGGGGAGGATGATGCCACCCATCATGGCCGCAAGGGGCCGGGATCGGTAGCCGATGGCGAAGATCCTGTCCGGCCTGTACAAAGGGGAGAAGGAGGACTTCCTACGTGCTAGTCCATTGAACGGATTTTCCATGAACAACCCTCGGAGCTGGGTAAGCGGACGTTTGTCTAGCCGATCCATATTCCCAAAGTTAAGTGTCTCACTTCGTGATTTTGACGCAGGAACTGCGCCGGGCCGTAGAGGACATACACAGCCCGGCTCCATAACCCGAGGATCCGGAACGATCCCTCGATCCGGCCTCCGAAGAGGATCTGGACATAAAGGTGGAGCTGATTGATGGGTTGTTCCACCAACTTAGCATCGACAATGCTTTGGTCGCCATTACGGCTGACTACCCCAGAATATCTCCGGTTTCCCAGGTAACTGTGACCGGAGTCCTGATACTGTTACTTATCCATGCTTTTCTGACCACCGGATACCAATGGTGTTCCGCATGTGGTTCCTTCGAGGCGGGAAGCTGAACCCGCGGCGGCTGGCCAACAAGGGGCAGCTCGGCCCAGCAGGCGGAAAAGAAGTGCGGCGCGGATCAGGACGTCGCCGCAACGGTATGTCGCGCCACCACGTTTCTAGGAAAGATTCCTGGAAGTCATATTAACGTTCGCGGTTTTTTCAGGAGAAAGAGCGCTCGCCGGACTGTGTCCGGAGAGATTACCAATCAAGCCTCCGCCAGCCAGGCTCCAACGCCAGGTCCAGAGGGGGAGGCAAACGCAAAGCACGCATCGGGTGCTCCTCCAACGGAGGACGCCGACCGGTTGTCCGCCACCAGATCTGAGGTGGAGTGCGCCATGAATCATAGGCGCCGCCGGACAGTTCTTCGTGACGCATGCTTCTCCCCGGAGGCGTTAAATGCCTTCAATTCGGGAGATGCGCACCTCCGTGCCGCTCAAGATGGTCTAGCCAGAGCCATGTAGCAGTATGAGACATACGGGTGAGGAATTTTGACAGTTATATATGCCAGTAGCCCCCGAGACTTAAAATAGTTAGAATAACTGATTTAAGGATCATTTGTTATGCAGGATCTTATGGAGAAGAATACCCACCTGTCCCAGGAGCTTCAAGAGTGCAAGGCCCAACTTGAGGCCGCACTAGCCGCCACGGGAGGAGCCACAGAGACCCCTTCCGGTAATATATACTTTCGAAATATAAGTAGTTTGTGAAGTGCGGCATGTGCATGGGTCTGACAATAATATTGCAGACGGTGCCGGACTAGATCCGGACAGGCATCAGCTACTACGCCAGCTAAAGGCCGGCGAGAAGGTGCTTACAAGAGTGCGGCAGGAGAAAAATAACCTCCAAGATGCTAACACTCAGCTGGGCGAGGAACTAAAAGATGTTCGGGTCCAGCTGCCTTACTCCGTGAAGGAGAATCTGCGGCTTCGTCGCGGCATTTATAGTAAGTGCTTGAACGAACTTTTAAAAAGAAGATTTTGGCGAGGAAGTCGATTAACAGGAATATGTCTGTAGGTATGCTCACAGGCCGTCCTGCAGAGGAAATGCCCGGTTCAACGGGTGACCTACTTCCCGAGCTGCTACAACTGCACGAACGAGTACGACAGGTGATGAGTGGCGTCGCCCAGGCCTTATGGCCGTCCGTCTCCCTACCCGAGGGTCTTGGAGGGCTTGCGGAGAAGATTCATGGAGCACGGCGGCGCTTCCGTTTGTGGAAGATATCCCTGTGAAGACGAGGTACACGAAGGCTGACCCGAACCACATGGCCGAGGTCGGACCTGTGGGGCCCGATGGGAAGGAGATCCTTGTGAGCTTAATGTACAGCCAAGTAGAGTTGGCCGCAAAGTATTCCCAGCAGGACTATAAACTAGATAGCCTGTTAGATGGTATTGAAGAGGAATACAATCAGTCAATTTGACTATGTAATTTAAAATGACATGTAAAATGCCTTCTAGTTGGATTGTAGATCGTTTGTCATTGCGGACCTTTTCGCTTCGACCTCGGGACCCAATAGTCTGGAGTGTGTCCGAATACCCTCGCAGTTATAAAAAAACCGGGGCATGCGTGGAGACCAGGCGTAGGGGTCATGAGTGCTTTATTAGACAAGTGCCCAACTAGTTATGTTATATTACATGGTTAGTAAGAAACATCTTCCAGGGAGAATAGTTCCGTTAGGGGTTCCTTTCCCTGGGAGGCATGCCCTAAAGTGCATGTCCGGACTGCAAGAAAAGCAGGAAAACATCTGGGGGCAGATAAATAAATAGGTAAGAAATCATCTTTTAGTTCACCGACCGAATATTCCCTTAAGAACGCTAGTTTTCGGCTTCACCCAGTCTGAGGTACACATCCGGCTGACCCGGCAGTAACAATCGCAGAGGTGCTCCCTTTACCTCCTAGCCAAACAATCGGGAACGTAGGGGTAAGAATAGGAGCCAGGCAACCCAGCTTGGCCAAAACTTAAGTCATATCGATGCATATAATGGTGAATAAAAGATACATGCGTAAGTGTGACGCATGTGTTGGGCATAAAGCCTGTATAAATAAGCTTCTTTTAAAGAAGCCCCCAGGTATAATGAGTGCGAGTAGCACGTCAAGTGTGTGCGATCAATGCGCAAAACGAGCCTCCAAAGGCTTTAAGAAAAAAGGAGGGAGAAAGAGAGAAATAAAAGACAGCTAAAGTAAAAAAATGTAGACGGAGGAAGGAGACGAACTCAGACTCCGGTGCTAGGCATAGAATCTTCGGAGACGGCCTGCATTCCATGGGTTCGGCTCAAGTCGGTTATCCGATGCGTTTCGCAGACGGTATGCTCCGCCGGTCAAGACTTGGTCGATGATGAAGGGACCTTCCCATTTGGGCTTGAGTTTGTCCTTTTTCTTGTCCGCCAGGCATAGAACTAGTTCGCCAACATTGTAAGTTTTGGCCCGTACTTCTCTGCTTTGATATCTTCAAGCCTGCTGTTGATAGAATGCGGAACGAGCTTTTGCCACGTCGCGCTCCTCCTCTAAGGCGTCCAAACTGTCCTGCCGATCCATCTCGGCTTCTCTTTCTTCGTACATGCGCACGCGAGGTGAGTCATGATTTATGTCGCAGGGCAAAACTGCCTCTGCGCCGTACACCATAAAGAATGGTGTGAATCCGGTAGTGTGATTCGGCGTGATCCGCAGCCCCCAGAGTATGGAGTCGAGCTCCTCTACCCAGTGCGTGTTAGATTTCTTGAGGGACCGCACTAGTCTGGGTTTGATGCCGCTCATAATTAGACCATTTGATCGCTTGACTTGACCGTTAGTTTGAGGATGATAGACTGAAGCGTAGTCGAGCTTGATGCCCATGATCTTGCACCAGGGTTTAACCTCGTCGGCCGTGAAGTTTGTGCCATTATCAGTGATGATGCTATGGGGGACACCGTAATGATGTACTACCCCTGATATGAAGTCTATCACTGGTCCGAAATCGGCCGTCTTAACTGGCTTGGCCTCTATCCTTTTGGTGAATTTATCCACCATGACCCATAGGTATTTTTTCTTGTGGGTTCCTCCTTTAAGGGGCCCAACCATGTCAAGCCCCCAGATCGTGAACGACCAGGTGATGGGTATAGTTTTCAGGGCGGTGGGTGGCATGTGGCTTTGATTAGCAAAGAGCTGGCAACCGACGCATCATTGGACTAAATCCAGAGCGTCTGTCCGGGCCGTTGGCCAATAAAATCCTGTACGGAAGGCCTTGCTTACAAGGGCCCGGGCTGCGGTGTGGTGCCCACCGAGTCCGGCATGAATTTCAGCCAGAAGATTTCGCCCTTCCCCTTCGGAGATACACCTTTGAAGGACTCCGGTTGTGCTTTACTTATAGAGCTCTCCCTCATGGACCTTATAGGCTTTAGATCGCCGTACTATGCAGCGGGCCTCGTTTTGGTCCTCGGGAAGTTTCTGCCTAGTTAAGTAAGCTAGGAATGGCTCGGTCCACAGGGCAATGACTGCCATTATTTCGTGGGCTGAAGGTGTTGTTTCATTGGCAGAACCGCCGATTGTGTCAGAATGTGCGGTGTCGGGTGGTGCGGTTGTGTCCGGATTGTTGTTTCCGGACTCCCCTTCCCATAGTACGGATGGCTTGAAAAGCCGTTCCAGGAAGATGTTGGGAGGGACGGCATCGCGCTTTGCGCCGATGCGTGCCAATACGTCCGCCGCTTGATTATTATCCCGGGCTATATGGTGAAATTCGAGCCCTTCAAACCGAGCTGACATTTTCAGAACGACGTTACGGTAAGCTGCCATTTTCGGATCCTTGGCGTTGAAGTCTACATTTATTTGGGATATCGCGAGGTTCGAATCCCCTCGCACCTCTAGGCATTTAATGCCCATGGAGACCGCCATCCGGAGGACGTGTAGAAGGGCCTCGTATTCGCCTGCGTTGTTGGAGTCCGTGTACATTATCTGGAGTACGTATTGGACTGTGTCTCTGGTTGGGGACGTCAGGACGACGCCAGCCCCCAGTCCGGCCAACATTTTGGAGCCGTCGAAGTGCATGATCCAATTGGAATATGCACCGTACTCTTTAGGGAGTTCGGCTTCAGTCCATTCGGCGATGAAGTCGGCCAAAACTTGCGACTTAATAGCTTGCCGTGGTTTATAGTTTATGTCGAATGGTAGGAGCTCGATGGCCCATTTTGCAATCCTACCGGTCACGTCGCGGTTGTTTATAATGTCATTGAGAGGTACTTCGGAGGCCACTGTTATCGACCACTCTTGAAAGTAGTGTCGGAGCTTCCGGGATTCCATGAACACTGCATACGCTATCTTCTGATAATGTGGATACCGGGGTTTGCATGGAGTTAGGACAGTGGATACATAGTACACTGGTTTTTGAAGAGGGAACTTGTGTCCATCCGTTTCTTGTTCGACGACGAGCACCGCGCTTACAACTTGATGTGTTGCCGCGATATATAATAGCATTGGTTCGCCCAAGTTGGGCGCGGCCAGGACCGGATTTGTTGCCAATATGGCCTTTATTTCTTCGAGTCCGGCCGTGGCGGCATCCGTCCACTCGAAGTGTTCGGTGCGCCGGAGGAGGCGATAAAGGGGTAATGCCTTTTCTCCTAAGCGGGAGATGAAGCGGCTTAGAGCCACCACGCATCCAGTTAATTTTTTTATTTGCTTGAGGTCTTTTGGGATATCGAATTGTGACAGAGCTCAGATCTTGGCTGGGTTTGCTTCAATTCCTCTACCGGATACAATGAAGCCCAAGAGCTTTCCGGCTGGTACGCCAAAAACGCATTTTCCAGGATTGAGCTTAATGTCATATGCTCGGAGGTTGTCGAATGTGAGCCTCAAGTCGTCTACTAGAGTTTCGATGTGTTTGGATTTGACGACCACATCGTCTATGTATGCCTCCACTGTTTTGCCGATCTGGTTTGCCAGACATGTCTGAATCATGCGCTGATATGTTGCGCCCGCGTTTTTGAGCCCGAAGGGCTTTGTGTTGAAGCAGAATGGCCCATCTGGAGTGATGAATGCCGTTGCGGCTTGGTCTGGCTCCGCCATCTTGATTTGATGGTAGCCAGAGTATGCGTCGAGGAAGCACAATGAATCGTGCCCTGCGGTAGCATCGATAATTTGGTCGATGCGGGGGAGGGGGAAGGGATCCTTTGGGCAAGCCTTGTTAAGGTCCTTGAAATTGACACACAGGCGCCAGGATTTGTCCTTCTTTGGTACCATTACCAGGTTTGCTAGCCAGTCCGGATGTTTTATATCTCTGATCAATCCGGCTTCTAATAGTTTGGCTAGCTCCTCTCCCATTGCCTGTCTTTTGGGTTCGGAAAATCGCCGAAGAGCCTGTTTGACTGGCTTGAATCCTTTTAGGATATTTAGGCTGTGCTCTGCTAGCCGTCGTGGGATTCCTGGCATGTCTGAAGGGTGCTAGGCAAAAATGTCCCAATTTTCCCGTAGGAATTCTCATAGTGCGGCGTCTACATCAGGGTTTAATTGTGCCCCAATGGAGGCCGTCTTTGTAGGGTCCGTTGGATGGACTTGGAATTTGACTATTTCGTCTGTTGGCTTAAAAGAGGTGGACTTGGATCTTTTGTCAAGTATCACGTCGTCCCTGTTCACCGTGGAGCGCAGCGCTGTGAGTTCCTCGGCCGCTAGGGCATCGGATAGCGCCTCTAGGGCTAGTGCGGCTGTCTTATTTTCGGCGCGGAGCGCTATGTCCGGATCGCTGGCAAGGGTGATGATTCCGTGGGGCCCGGGCATTTTAAGCTTCATGTACCCGTAATGGGGTATAGCTTGAAAAATTGTGAATGCCTCTCGTCCTAATAAAGTGTGATATCCGTTGCTGAACGGGGCCACATGGAACGTGATCTCCTCGGACCTGTAGTTGTCTGGCGAGCCGAATACCACATCCAGTGTGATTTTTCCTGTGCAGAATGCTTCCCGACTAGGGATTATTCCTCTGAAGGTTGTGTTGCTTCACTCGATGCGGCTCCAGTCTACTTCCATTTTACGAAGAGTTTCCTCGTAGATGAGGTTTAATCCACTCCCGCCATCCATGAGTACCTTAGTAAGGCGAAAGTTGTCCACTATTGGACTGAGGACCAATGCGGCTGGTGCTTGGGCTGTTCGGAATTTAGGTTCGTCACTGGCGTTAAAGATAATAGCCATGTCACTCCATGGATTTATTGTTGCTACTTGGTAGACTTCGGCGAGGCTGCGGAGTGTTCGTTTCCGCATATTATTTGATGCGAAAGTCTCGAAGACTGTTAGTACCGTACTGGTACTGCTGGGCTGGTTCTCTGGGGCTAGAAGCTCTTCGCCACTTTTGGCCACCTGCCGTAGTATCCAACATGCTCGAAGGCTATGTGTTGGAGTGGCGCCCTCTGTACTATGGATTTTGTAGGGTCCGCTGAGCCATCCCTCCAGTACGGTTCCGTGCCCTTTAGGGGGTTTTTGCTTTTTGGTTTTTAACCCAGGTGCCTGAATATGATGCACCCTTTTATTTCGGACTAGGGTCGTGTTCGGAGCCGGATTGTCCCAAAATTTGGTTTCGGTTTTCCAGGCACTCTCCATTGCACAGTACTTTCGTACTATAGATGCCAAGTCGGTGAACCGTGTAATTTCACGATGACTTATGGCGTTCATGATCCCCTTGTCCGTGCAATTATTGTAGAAAATTGAGATTGCGCTTTCCTCACGGCAGTCCTTTATCCTGTCCATAACCAGGAGGAATCTGGCCCAGTAATGGTGTACTGTTTCAGCGGGCTCTTGCCGGATTCGGGATAGATCGCTTGTGTTTGGGTGGGCGGGTGGAATTAAATTCGGAACCCCGTCCAATCTAAGACTCAAGGGCCAGAAAGTTTCCAAACTTGGAAGCTTGGTTTGTTGGATGTTGTCCAACGAATCCGGCCCGCTGCCCGACTTTAGGTTCAGGGCTTGATCGACGTCCGTCCCTCCGCGGGAATCCGGCATTGAGGGGTCGGGAATTCAGACATAGCTTGTCCTTAATGTAGAAGAAAGGTCTCCGTGCTGTTCCTCCACCACAACAAGGTGGTGAGTGGCCTGGGGAGAGTTGATCTCTCTCAGATCGGTTTTAGGCCCAATCTGATCATAGTCTGTAACGACTCCCAGGGCGGCGATGCGATCCAGGATCTCATTTAAGGAGGAGAGCTCCATCAGATCTAGCTACTCGGCGAATTTCGAGTTGATGTGGAGATCGCTTTTGATGACCCGAGAGGTCTTCGTCGGCATGGCGGCCGAACAGGCGGTCATAAAAAAACCGCCTAGCTGGATAGTTTGGCCGATGGCCAAAGCTCCTTTGGCAACGGTGCCGTCTTTAAAGACGGGATGAGGCATCCTTCCTGATTGCAACGACACGGAGGAACTCTCAATGAAAGCACCAATGTCGGGGTCAAAACCGGCGGATCTCGGGTAGGGGGTCCCGAGCTGTGCGTCTAGGCGGATGGTAACAGGAGACAAGGGACATGATGTTTTTACCCAGGTTCGGGCCCTCTCGGTGGAGGTAAAACCATACTCCTCCTTGATTAATATTGATGATATGGGTCATACAAGAGTAGATCTACCACGAGATCAAGGAGGCTAAACCCTAGAAGCTAGCCTATGGTATGATTGTTGTTCGTCCTACGGACTAAAACCCTCCGGTTTATATAGACACCGGAGAGGGCTAGGGTTACACAGAGTCGGTTACAATGGTAGGAGATCTACATATCCGTATCGCCAAGCTTGCCTTCCACGCCAAGGAAAGTCCCATCCGGACACGGGACGAAGTCTTCAATCTTGTATCTTCATAGTCTGGGAGTCCGGCCGACTGTGATAGTTCGGCTATCCGGACACCCCCTAGTCTAGGACTCCCTCAATAGTAGTTTTAAAGTTTAGCATGAAAATTTTATTTTTTTAGATCGCACAACCTTCTAAAAAAAGTTAAGCATGGCAAAAGAAAATAAAGTTAATTGGGCCTTCAGGCCAATGGAGGAGGGTTCGCGCTAACTTGCCCCTGACAAATTGGTTGAAAGTGTCCTTGGAAGGTGCTCCCTGGCGAACGAAATAGTTCGTCGGAGGCAACCCCTGGGTGATGGAACTTTAGATATTGAGGTCCAAAAAAAGGACCTGGTAAGTGACAGATGTCAGGTATGAGCAAATGGCATCTCCAAACATTTCCAACGACAACTTTAGTGACACAAAGACGACAACTTTAATTGCCAAGAAGGCCAACTTTGGTGCTTCAGTTTGTTTTGATAGAAACTCAAATTTGTCATCCTTGGATATGTGGAATTGCTATAAAAAATGTTAGGTTTAGAGTGTCACACATCTGACGTGTGATAATTGTTATTTGGATTACCCAAATGATAAGCGTCACATGTCAGCTGCATGGCACTCTGGCCCTGACGTTTTACGATGACAATTTCAGTCATGGAAGGATGAAAAATTTCGGTGACACATGACAAGTTTCTGCCAAAACTAAAATGAAGCATGAAAGTTGACATGCTTCGCAATTAAAGTTGTTATAGTCACTGGTAGAAAACAGGGCATTTGTCCCGGTTCGTAAGGGCCTTTAGTCCCGGTTCATGAACCGGAACTAATGGGTCGTTACTAATACCTCACCCCATTAGTCCCGGTTCAAACACGAACCGGGACAGATGGTCCTCCACGTGGCCGGTTCGCCAAGCCCAGGCAGAGGGGCCTTTGGTCCCGGTTGGAGGCACCAACCGGGACCAAAAGGCATCCACGCGTCAGCATTCCAGTGGCTGGGGTTTTTGTTTTTTTCAAGGGGGGTTGGGGGTTTTGGGGGGTTAATTTAGGTGTTTCATATATTGTGTTAGCTAGCTAATTAATAGAGAGAAGTGACCTCTCTTATGTCCGTGCTTGGTCGACGCTACTTACTATATACATAAGTGATCGAGAGAACCATTGAGTACAGAAGTTCGTCATGCATACCGAGAGAAGTGATCGATCGACCTCTCCTTCTCCGAGAGATTGGTCGAACAACAAGTTTTTGTCTCACGTATCCGACGCTACTGGCTACATACATGTACAATATGTAAGATCTCTTAATTACAATCCCCTAGCAATTGAAATCAACTTCCACATGGTATTCTCCGGCTTTATTGATGACGTGGTCAAGAAAGAAACCCGCCAATTCCTCTTGAAATGCTTTCATGCGATCTGGTTCTAGGAGTTCATTCCGCATCTGCCACGTCTAATTTGAAGAAGGGGGTTAATTAATACATACTCCCTCCGTAAACTAATATAAGAGCGTTTAGAATACTATTTTAGTATTCTAAATGCTCTTATATTAGTTTACGGAGGGCGTATATATGAATGAAACTCAACAGAAATGATGGTGTAATAAAATGAAATTGTGAATATTATTGCTTACGCACTTCATATTGTCTTTGAGAGTGCCCCGCTTGTTTTTCAAAGTCGCGTTGTGGATGAACTCGCACACGTAGTATCCACAGAAATCGTTCACTTGTTCCTGCCACAAGCACTTTATGAGAAATAGAGGTCAATCAAACTGATAATGAAGCATTATAAATGGCATTGATGAAAGTATAGCTATAGAATCAGCGGAGATCGCATAACTAGCTAGCCAGAGTACTTACTTTGGTATGTATATCGCAGCTCCTTGGCAGTCCGGAGCTTCTGCGGTGAACTGTTTCAAACCCTGCAAGACAAAGAAAATAATTATTATTACTTGAGATATCAGGAAATGAACAAAAGTTGCCGATATGGTGCGATAATGATCGATTGAACTTACTTGTTGAGCATTTCAGTCATGTCCACATAGGTTTTGGGATCTTTCCGTCTCGAGTCTAAGACGGTTACTAGTCCCCGCTCAAGCTTAATCTCCAGAAGAACATAGTGGTACCTGCGCACGCATGCATAACTCATCAATTACATTACTTTAACCTTGCTCGAGTAATAAGGGAAACCGAATATGCACACGACAGTAACACTCACTTGCCGTTGTAAGGAAAGAGTATGGTATCTTTGTTTTGATTTTTGATCAACGATCGTAGCAAGTTGTCCTCGGCCTCTTTTTCGTGCTTTTTAACTAGAAATTCATCTATGATATTTGTGTTAATGAACCCAATATCATAAATTTCTTGTTTTTTGCACTCGACGATCTTCAATCTGCATAATATATTGAGGATAATTAATTATAAATACATGCAATGAAATAGCCGAGCTATATATAGACATAATGACAGAAATAGTACTTACAGGCAGTAGCAAAAGACCGTTAATTTATCGAGGGCCTTTTGATTGAAGAACGCAAAGAACTCCTCAAATGGAACACACAACAGATCAGTTCCAACGAGGTCATGTCTCCTCTTTAATGTTCAGATACAAACTATTCATCCCCCCAGACTCTCTGTAGGTTTTCATGTACCAAGTATGGAATCTTCGCATCATCGTTGTTAGAGATTTTTCATCTTTGACGAGAGGCTTCCCGTACTCGTATCTGTGTTCGTCCACCTCCATGAAATCAGGAAGTGCATCATCAGGCAGGTAATCTTGTAGATTTCCATAACCGGCCACCATCCCCGGAGCATTAGCGACGATGTCGCCGCTAGACACATTGAGCGGGTGGCACGATTGGTTTGCTTGTTCGCCGAGCTAGTCAATTTTTTCGCAGCTGCTCGTTCTCTTGACCTTTGATGTCTGACAGTATTTCCCGACCGCTCTGCTTGGCGATATGTCTGTTCAGTAATGCGCTCATAGTTGGTTCTCGGCGGAGACTTTCCCGGTTTCCTCAGGGCATCGAGAGTGCACTTTGCTTTCACCGGATCTACCTTCTCCTCCGGAGGTGGATGTGTCTTTGCTTTCACCCCTTCAAAGAACTCCTTCACGTGGGTCCGCATGATTGTATCGTTTTCCTCCTCGGTCCTCTCTAGTCATGTCAGTAAACTTGTCATAAAAATGTTTGAAGTTTCCAGGTGCTCGTACCTGACATGTGACACTTACCGGGGTTCAAATGTTGCGATCCCAATAAAAAATCTCCTTAGTCTTCCTCGAAAATTCCCAAATCCTTAAACTCTGTGGATTTTTCTGATTGGTCTTACAAACCCTTGCATATTAGTAATAACCTCTTCCCCTGATTCTTCAAAAAAAAATCTTTCCCTTGAGTTTCATAGGTGGGCCTCTCCTTTCCTCGTTAATCTCCCATGAAAATACTCCACCTGAGGCCAACTCCAATGCACAACCCCAAACAGACGTCTGTTTTGTTCGGACTTTATCCATTTGGGAAGATCAATGAGGCGGCATCCGGCTGTTTTTTTGGATGCGCTAGCCGTGCACTCAACGCACGGACGCATCTCGTCCGCCACGGCCGGCTGGAGCCCTTATGTATACATTTTATAGAAACATTGTAAATAGTTTTAGAACCAAATAAATCAAACATTGCAAAAAGTTTTATAATCAAATAGTTCCACATCCGAATAAAAACACTTTCAAATAGTTTTACAACCCAATCGGAATTGTCTTGAATATATGGAAAGGAAATAAACTGATACATCTGCTGGTTGTTAATATGGGTCCACATGTGCTCAATCAGGTCATCTTTGAGCTGCATGTTGATGTATAATGTGATGCATTGTCTCTTCCATCAGATCGGTCTTTTGGTTGCATTCGCTAAAGCATGCTCTTCTACATGGTATCGGAGCCAAGAGGACTTGAGTTCAAGACCCGGCTGGCGCAATTATATCACAGCCCACTTTCGGTCCACGTTTAGGCCTGAGGGAGCCACACGTGAGGGGGAGTGTTGGCGTATAATGTGATGCCTAGTCTCTTCCATCAGATTGGTCTTTTGGTTGCATTGGCTAGAGCATGCATTTCTACACTGCATATGAGTATGTCAATCATGCATTTCACGATGGACTTGGGTGAACTGTTCAAACGTTGCCGGTTCTTGGTGCTCAGGCTCAACATTTTCACCCTGGAAATCAAACCCTTGGTCGTAGATGTTGTCATCACATCATCCTCCATGATCACACAAGTAGTCATGACCTCCCAAAGCTTGTTGGTGCTCCATGTCATTGCAGGGTGTCGAACGATACCACATCAAGATTGAAGCACACCAAAAGCACACTTCACATCCTTCCTAGCACTCTCTTGCTGTTGGGAAAATCTCTGTCTCTTCTCTCCTTGTTGATTGGGTATTGTATTCACAAGAGTTGACCACTTAGGATAGATACCATCAGTTAGGTAGTCTCCCTTGTTGTTATGGTGGTCATTGATCTTAAAGTTGACCTTTGGGGAGTGGCCTTCTGCAATCCTTGCGAACAATGGAGAACACTGAAGCACGTTGATATTATTGTGAGAACAAACCATGCCAAAGAAAGAATGCCATATCCAAAGATCTTGTGAAGCCACCGCTTCTAATATGACAGTGGCATCTTTCATATGCCTCTTGTACTGCCACTGCCAAAATAATGAACATTTCTTCCACTTCCAGTGCATATAATCTATGCTAGTGCATATAATCTGTGCTACCAAGCACACCTGGAAAGCCCCTATCGACATTGATCGCCAAAACTCGGGAAGTATCTGTGGCATTTGGCACTCTCAGGTACTCAGGGCCAAAAATCATCATCACGGCCTTGCAGAAACTATACATTATTGATCTGAGACATGTGTACTCACTCATACGTATGTACTCATCCATAAGATAGACCGGAATGTTGGGGAACGCAGTAATTTCAAAAATTTCCTACGCACACGCAAGATCTTGGTGATGCATAGCAATGAGCGGGAGAGTGTTGTCCATGTACCCTCGTAGACCATAAGCGGAAGCGTTATGACAACGCGGTTGATGTAATCATACGTCTTCACGATCTGACCGATCTTAGTACCGAAAGTACAGCACCTCCGCGATCTGCACACGTTCGGCTCGGTGACGTCCCACGAATTCAAGATCCAGCAGAGTGTCGAGGGAGAGCTTTGTCAGCACGACGGCGTGATGACGGTGATGATGAAGCTACCGGCACAGGGCTTCGCCTAAGCACTGCAACGATATGACCGAGGTGGATTATGGTGGAGGGGCACCGCACACGGCTAAGAGATCAATGATCAACTTGTGTGTCTATGGGGTACCCCCCCTCCTCCGTATATAAAGGAGTGGAGGAGGGGGAGGGCTGGCTGAGGGAGTCCTGGACAAGGGGGTGTCTGGACAGCCGGACTATCATCGTCCGCCGGACTCCAGGACTACGAAGATACAAGATTGAAGACTCCGTCCCGTGTCCGGATGGGACTTTCCTTGGCGTGGAAGGCAAGCTTGGCGATACGGATATGTAGATCTCCTACCATTGTAACCGACTCTGTGTAACCCTAGCCTCCTCTGGTGTCTATATAAACCGGAGGGCTTTAGTCCGTAGGACAACATACATTACAACAATCATACCATAGGCTAGCTTTAGGGTTTAGCCTCCTTGATCTCATGGTAGATCCACTCTTGTACTACCCATATCATCAATATTAATCAAGCAGGATGTAGGGTTTTACCTCCATCGAGAGGGCCCGAACCTGGGTAAAACATCGTGTCCCTTGTCTCCTTTTACCATCCGCCTAGACGCACAGTTCGGGACCCCCTACCCGAGATCCGCCGGTTTTGACACCGACATTGGTGCTTTGATTGAGAGTTCCTCTGTGTCGTCACCAATAGGCTCGATGGCATCTTCAGTCTACAACGCTGCCCAGGGTGAGACCTTTCTCCTCGGACGGATCTTCGTATTCGGCGGCTTCGCACTGCGGGCTAATTCCCTTGACCATCTAGAGCAGATCGAAAGCTACGCCCCTGGCCATCAAGTTTGATTCGGAAGCCTAAACTTCACAGCCGACATCCGCGGGGACTTGATCTTCGACGGGCTCAAGCCAAAGCCAAGCGCGCCGCACTGTTGCGATGGGCATGATCTAGCTCTGCCGCCGAACAGTGCCTTGGTGGCCGCACACGAATCCGCTTCGGCCTTTAGTCCGGAGCCGATCGCCTAGATCGAGGATCGGTGGATGGACATCACCTCGGGGGCTTCAACTTCCACGGCGATGGAGCCGAACGCCAATCTTGTCCCTCGCGAAACTCGTGATTCTGAGGTGTCGGACTCCTTGCCGGACTCCGGACCTCCCACGCCCCTACCAATCGAATCGGATTGGGCACCGGTTATGGAATTCACCACCGCGGACATCTTCCAATACTCGCCCTTTGGCGACATCCTAAATTCACTAAAGCATCTCTCGTTATCGTGAGAGTCCTGGCCGGACTATGGCCAGGATGGTTGGGATACGGACGACGAAGAAATTCAGAGCCCACCCACCACCCACTTTGTAGCCACTGTCGACGATCTAACCGACATGCTAGACTACGACTCCGAAGACATCGACACTATGGACGACGATGCCGGAGACGAACAAGAACCAGCGCCTACAGGGCACTGGAAGACCACGTCGTCATACGACATATACATGGTGGACACCCCAAAAGATGGGGACGGCGAAGAAACAGCAGAGGCAGATTCTTTAAAGAAACAGCCCAAGCGCCGGCATCAGCGGCGCCGCTCTAAATCCCGCCACAGCAAGAATGGAGATTCCGGCACAGGAGATAATAATACCCCAGAGAGTGCCGAAGATAACCCCCTCCAGCAAGACTCAGCGCAGGAGGATGCGAAGCAAGCCCTCACGAGAGGGCGCGATTTAAGAGGTTGAGGATTATAACTATATGCCTCCCTCAGAAGGCGAGGCAAGCCTCAACGACGATTTAATTCGTCGTGCCCGAGGATCCCGTCGAACAAGAGCGTTTTAAACGCGGGCTTATCGCCACGGCAAACAGCCTAAAGAAAAAGCAGCAGCAGCTTCAAGCTGATCAGGACCTGCTGGCCGATCGATGGATGGAGGTCCTCGCGGCCGAAGAGTATAAACTCGAACGCCCCTCCAAAAGCTACCCAAGACGCAAGTTGCTTCCCCGATTAGAGGAGGAAGCATACATACCTCCATCACCAGCGCACGATACGGCTGACCGACCACCCCATGGTCGTGACAGAGAGGCATCCAGGCCCCCAACCAAGACCGTACCCCGGCATCGCTCCAAAAGTACGAAGCCAAGAGGGAACACGCCGGACTTGCGAGATATATTGGAGGACAAAGCAAGGCAATCCAGATCCATCTACGGATCACGTGGGCGCCCCACGACCCATGACGAATACCGTCGCGCCGGATGCAATAACCCCGGCCGGGCCGAACACAGCAGACAACGCTCTCTCGAGCTGCGTCGTGATATTGCTCAATACAGAGGCGCTGCACACCCGCTATGCTTCACTAACGAAGTAATGGATCATCAAATCCCTAAAGGGTTTAAACCCGTAAACATTGAATCCTACAATGGCACAACAGACCCCGCGGTTTGGATCGAAGATTATCTTCTCCACATCCATATGGCCCGTGGCCACGATCTCCATGCCATCAAGTATCTCCCACTCAAGCTTAAAGGACGAGCTCGGCATTGGCTCAACAGCTTGCCCACAGAGTCAATTGGGTGTTGGGAAGACCTGGAAGCCGTATTCCTCGACAACTTCCAGGGCACGTATGTGGGACCACCAGACGCCGATGACCTAAGCCACATCATTCAGCAGCCAGACGAATCGGCCAGACAATTCTGGACACGGTTCTTGACAAAGAAAAACCAAATCGTCGACTGTCCGGATGCAGAGGCCCTTGCAACCTTCAAACATAAGATCCGCGACGAATGGCTAGCCCGGCACCTGGGACAGGAAAAGCCGAAATCAATGGCAGCCCTCACATCATTAATGACCCGCTTTTGCGTGGGAGAGGATAGCTGGCTAGCTCGCAGCAATAATCTCCGTAAAAATTCTGGCAGTCCGGATACTAAGGACAACAACGGCAGGTCACGTCGAAACAAAAACAAACGCCTCATTAACCGCGACGATAAGGGGGATACGGCAGTCAACGCCGGATTCCGAGGCTCTAAACCCGGTCAACGGAAGAAGCCATTCAAAAGAACCACTCCGGGTCCGTCCAATTTGGACCGAATACTCGACCGCTTATGCCAGATACATGGCACCCCTGAAAAGCCAGCTAATCACACCAACAGAGACTGCTGGGTGTTCAAGCAGGCAGGTAAGTTAATTGCTGAAAACAATGACAAGGGGCTAAACAGCGACGACGAGGAAGAGACCCGACCGCCGAACAATAGAGGACAGAAGGGTTTCCCCCCACAAGTGCGGATGGTGAACATGATTTACGCAACCCATATACCCAAGAGGGAGAGGAAGCACGCACTAAGGGACGTCTATGTGATGGAGCCAGTCGCCCCGAAGTTCAATCCATGGTCCTCTTGTCCAATCACTTTCGATCGAAGAGACCATCCGACCAGCATACGCCATGGCGGATTCGCCGCATTGGTTTTAGACCCAATCATCGATGGATTTCACCTCACAAGAGTCCTGATGGACGGCGGTAGTAGCCTGAACCTGCTTTATCAGGATAGAGTGTGCAAGATGGGCATAGACCCCTCAAGGATTAAACCTACAAAGACAACCTTTAAAGGTGTCATACCAGGTGTGGAAGCCAACTGTCTGACAGCTCACCACACCGAAGTGGTCTTCGGATTCCCGGACAATTTCCGGAGCGAGGAGTTAATCTTCGACATAGTCCCATTTCGCAGCGGCTATCACGGTCTGCTCGGACGAACCGCGTTTGCAAAATTCAACGCGGTGCCCCATTATGCATACCTCAAGCTCAAGATGCCAGGCCCTCGTGGAGTCATCACGGTCAACGGGAATACAGAACGCTCCCTCCGAACGGAGGAACATACAGCGGCTCTCGCGGCAGAAGTACAAAGCAGCCTTTTAAGGCAATTCTCGAGTCCGACCGATAAACGGTCGGATACAGTAAAACACGCCCGAAGCAATGCCAACCAAGACCACCTGGCGTGATGAGAGCACGTGTAGCAATGCGGCCCCAACCCCCGCCCTCGCATTATTGCCAGAACAACCCTCCGCATACATCATTACACTTTGGATATACCATGGGCGCAGGGGAAGGGGCACGATCACAACGGAGCCAGAGTGTGGCTCGACCACACCAGGGGCTCACAAGTGTGCCCCTTTTTATAATTATTATTATTATCACTTTACTTCTTTGTGTACACAGGACTCTGTTAACCAGAGGCCCTGTCCGGCGGTGAACCTGCCGAACTCATGATGCAACAGCCAGGGAAGAAAGAAGGCTGCGACGAACACTCAGGTGGTCTCAATTACGAGCATTAAATTCGATGATATACACCAAGTCCGCAGCTCACCCCTGGAGGGGGACATGTTTAATTAGTCCAAATCCCTTGCTTACCGCACTATTTGTATCAGGCCGCACTCACAGCAGACTTTCTTTAATAAATAATGCAGCACTTTTCGACGGCAATTGCATTACTTTTTATACATATATGTTCATTACATGACATCTTGCACCCGTATATTTTGGTACGGCAGAATACACCAGGGGCTTATGTTCCCCACACTATGGTGCGATAAGTCCGAACACTTTCATAAATGCAGCACCCCGAACTTATAGCATTATATGAATCGGCTCCGAATCATGTCTTGGGTCAATAGTTGGGTTTGCCCGGCTCCCACGTTTTGGTGCCTTACGTTCCGTTCTATCGGCTAAGGTGGCAGTGGGAGAACCACTGCGATTGCGCCCCGGTTGAGCCGGGCGAGCTCCTCAGTGGAGAAAGCTAAAACTGACCGGCATGATAAGGCGAGAGACTGGTCACTGTTCGAGAGGTTTTTTCGGGTCCTTAAAGACTCACGCCGCTTCGAGCGAAGTTCCGGACAATGTCCGACGAAGGCGTGGATAGCGCCCCGGATTCGGTCTTCCGAATACCAGGGGCTTCGCCGAAATTTAAAATTATAGAATTCTATGGCTAAGTGAGAGTGTTCAAGCATTATAAGTCCGGTTGCCTTGTTCGTTGTGTTGAGCGCCTCCCTAGATGGACCCAAAAATGGGAACAAGAGTGCTCAAGTTTATCCCGAACACCCCAGCACTCGTGGCTTGGGGGCTGAAGCCAACGACTTGCCATCTCTCAGATTTTATAAACGGCCGCACAGAAGGTAATATTTTAAATTAAACAAGCATTGCTCAAGGCACATATGAACAAAGTTTTCAGCGCACAGGATAATACATAGCGAGTTTACTCAAAGATTACATTTCTGGGGCACTCATCCGCAATATCGTGGGCTCCCTTCAGGACAGTTTTATAATACATTTCGGGTGTGCGATACTCCTTGCCCGGTGGCGGTGGGTCCGTGAGAAGCTTCTCCGCATCCAACCTGCCCCAATGCACCTTCGTGCGGGCAAGGGCCCGACGAGCACCTTCAATACAGGCGCAGCGCTTGATGACCTCCACCCAGGGGCGCGCATCCACCAGCCGCCACACGAGGCCGAAGTAGCTCCCAGGCATGACCTGTCCAGGACACAGCCGGATTATAAGGCCCTTCATGGCCTCCTCGGCTACCTTGTGGAGTTCGACTAGCTGTTTCAGCTGGTCGCTTGGGGGCACCGGATGGCCGGCCTCAGCGTACTGAGACCAGAAGACCTTCTCCGTCGAGCTCCCCTCTTCGCCACGATAGAATGTGGCGGCATCGGATGCACTACGCGGCAGATCTGCAAACGCCTCGAGAGCTCGAATGCGGGTAAGTGTCGTAGTTTACATTAACATGCTTGCTTTGCATGAAAAATGCCTTACCGCCGCTATCTTCTTTACATCTTCAACCTCTGAAGGGCCTTACGGGCTTCGCCTTGGCGGACTTCGCAGATTTCGAGAGCCGAGGCAAGCTCGGACTCTCGAGTCTTGAGTCACGCTCCAAACTCTCATGCTTCTCCATGAGAGCACGGAGCTCTTGCCGTATTTCCGCCACCCGTGCCTCCTGCTTTTCTCGCTCTGCCCGTTCGCGTCGCCTTTGTGTTCGACGCGGACACAGCCTCCTTCAGGGCTGCCACCTCGTTCGTGGCCCCTGCAATACCCATATTATCCTTGTTAATTTTATTGCAACCAAAATCATTTTCTATAAGGTAATTATTCAAAGCGGTGTTACTCACCTTCTTTGTCCTCGAGCTGCTTCTTGGCATGGCCGAGCTCTTGCTCGGACCGCTCGAGATCCTGCTTCAACACACTGACCTCCACAGTCAGTGCGGCAGAGGTCAGCAACACAGCCTGCAAACCCATATTGACATATTATAAGCAACCCTGCGTATATCTTGTTAGATCCTCGGTCCGGCTTTTCTTTCCGAACACGGCCCGAGCATCGAGGGCTCTTGTCTATGCGGTATTACATTACATAACTTTAACTTCTTACCTCAAAGCCCGTTAGAAGGCTGCTGCAGAAGCTTCGGTCGGCCCGCTCTGGCGAGTGAACCTTCGAATCACCGCACTCATGAGAGTGCGGTGTTCCTCGATGGAAGCGCCTTTAAGCGCCTCCAACAAGTTGTCCGGCGCCCCGGTTGGGCGGAGGCCGCGGTGTCACGATCCTGCCCTTCTTTGAAGGGCGCTTGCGGACTCTGGAACCACTGCGGGTTCGATGTAGATTCCGGTGCAAAGTCCGGCAGGCTGCTTGACGGCGCCTCCGGAGCCTCCTCCTGATGGGTCCCTCTCTGGGATCCCACCTTGGCGTCCTTGTCGGCGCGGGGAGTAGTGGCAGTCGGAAGTGAATCCACATCCGACGGGGCCAATGACCCGCTCGATGAAGCGGGAAGATCATCATCGGCCGGACTACGGACAAAATGCGGCATTAGAAGGACACTACGTAACACGAAAGAAATTGCATATCAGGGATCCGGATACTTACGATCTTGCCGGATGCCTGGCCCTTAAAGGCCACTCCTCCTCGCCAACGATGGTGTTGGCGAAACTGCCCGGGGGGATAGGTCTCCCCCTCTTGGACCCTTCGGCCTCCCTTATTGGGGAAGCCTTCCTCTTCTTCTCTCCCTCCTCCGGGAGAGAGTCTTCTTCCTCCTCCTTCTCTTCGGGGGAGGAGTCCGCCTCGTCATCGGACGCCTGATTGTGGGAACTCTTTCGAGTCCCCGCGGCCACCTTCTTCTTCGGCACCATGTGCGGTGCCGGAACCAGCAGCCCTGCTAGACGGGCGTTCACTGGGTCCTCTGGCATGGGGGCCGGGCTGATGAGCTGCTCGGCCTTCTCCATCCATTCCTGTCAAAGGAAAAGAGAGATTGAAACCCTCTTAGAATCAATTTGATTACCACAAGTGTCCCGTAAAGGGGTTGAATCACTTACCTCGTCAGCCGGATGCTGCGAGCAAAATCTGTGATCTTCCGTCGCGGATGCGGGGGCTTCGGCGCCCTTAAACAGCACCCTCCAGGCGCGTTCATATGTCGTATCGAAGAGCCCGCTCAGCGCCTGGTGCTGTTCCGGATTGAACTCCCACAGATTGAATACCCGTTCTTGGCATGGGAGAATCCGGCGGATGAGCATGACTTGGACCACGTTGACGAGCCTGAGCTTATTGCTCACCAGCTTCTGGATGTAGGCTCGGAGTCCCGTCAGCTCCTTCGGATTGCCCCACAACAAGCCCTTCTCTTTCCAGGAGGTGAGCTGCGTGGGGATGCCAGATCTAAACTCGGGGGCCGCCGCCCATGTGGGCTCGCGCGGCTCGGTGATGTAGAACCACCCCGATTGCCACCCCTTGACGGAGTCCACGAAGGCCCCTTCGAGCCAAAGGACATTGGGTAACTTACCCAACATGGCTCCTCCGCATTCGCTTATGCGTGCCCTTCACAACCTTGACAGCGTTGAAGGTCTTGAGCCCAGGCGAAGTGGGGCGGATGCAGAGGAAGGCTCGCGCACCTGACGATAAACGCCGAGATGTTGAGGATGATGTTCGGCGCCAGATCGTGGAAATCCAGGCCATAGTAAAACATGAGCCCCCGAACGAATGGGTGGAGTGGAAAGCCCAGTCCGCGGAGGAAGTGGGGAAGAAAGACGACCCTCTCATGGGGCCCGGGGGTTGGGATGAGCTGCCCCTCGTCGGGCAGCCGATGCACGATATCGCCGGAGAGGTATCCGGCGCTGCGCAGCTTGGTGATGTGCTCCTCCTTGACGGTGGAGGCCAACCATTTGCCTCCCTCTCCGGACATATTCGGAGAAGGTCGGGGCGAGATGCGCGAGCTTGGATGTTGGAGCTTGAGTACGCGGAGATGGGTCAGCAAAGGAGGAAGAAGGCGTAGGTGAGAAGGTAAATCCTTATCCCTTATATATATGTGGACGAAGACTATGCGTCCCCCACCGGCCTGATAAAACTTGCTTATCCCCCAAGCGCCACCATCAATGGCGCGGTTGGGTTACCAACGTCAGTATTGATGAGAATCCCGGAATAAGGGGAACACGATCTCGCTTGACGGGGCGTGCTAAGAAACCGCCGCGCTAAGCGTCTTGAGGTGGTATAATAAAAAGCGGTTCAAATAAAGGCTTGGGCGGTGTGATGTCATGCCGCATAAAGCGTCGGCAGATTGGATTTGTGTGCATTATTCTCTCTAAGGTGGAATGTGGAATTTATTTTGCGAGCGGACACTATCACTGGTGTTCATGATCTTCTTTGGATTATTCAAGGGAGGAACCCGCCTTGCAATGCCGAACATTATGCGCCGGACTTATCGTCATTGAAGCCTGGTTCAGAGACTCTTGAGGAGTCTGGACTAGGGGGTGTTCGGAGAGCCGGACTATCATCGTCCGCCGGACTCCAAGACTACGAAGATACAAGATTGCAGACTCCGTCCCGTGTCCGGATGGGACTTTCCTTGGCGTGGAAGGCAAGCTTGGCGATACGGATATGTAGATCTCCTACCATTGTAACCGACTCTGTGTAACCCTAGCCTCCTCCGGTGTCTATATAAACCGGAGGGCTTTAGTCCGTAGGACAACATACATTACAACAATCATACCATAGGCTAGCTTTAGGGTTTAGCCTCCTTGATCTCGTGGTAGATCCACTCTTGTACTACCCATATCATCAATATTAATCAAGCAGGACATAGGGTTTTACCTCCATCGAGAGGGCCCGAACCTGGGTAAAACATTGTGTCCCTTGTCTCCTGTTACCATCCGCCTAGACGCACAGTTCGGGACCCCCTACCCGAGATCCGCCGGTTTTGACACCGACACTGGCCCTCCTATGGCGCGCCCCATGGGGAGTCCTACTCCCACCGGGAGTAGGATTCCCACCCTTCCCTAGTTGGACTAGGAGTGGAAGGAAGGGGGCGAGAGGGGGAAGGAAAGGGGGGCCACCCTCCACCCAATTCGGATTGGGCTTGAGGGGGGCGCGCCCCCTCCTATGACTCCCTATCTTCTCCCACTATGGCCCAATAAGGCCCATATATGCTTGAACTCACCCGGAACCATTCCGACATCCAAATATAGTCGTCCAATGTATCGATCTTTATGTCTCGACCATTTTGAGACTCCTCTTCATATCCGCGATCATATCCGGGACTCCGAACTACCTTCGGTACATCAAAACACATAAACTCATAATACCGATCGTCACCGAACGTTAAGCGTGCGGACTGTCGGTGTCAAAACCGGCGGATCTCGGGTAGGGGGTCCCGATCTGTGCGTCTAAGGCTAATGGTAACAGGAGGCATGGGACACGATGTTTTACCCAGGTTCGGGCCCTCTCGATGGATGTAAAACCCTACTTCTTGCTTGATTGATCTTGATGATATGAGTATTACAAGAGTTGATCTACCATGAGATCGTAGAGGCTAAACCCTAGAAGCTAGCCTATGATGATTATGATTGTCCTTCTATGGACTAATCCCTCCGGTTTATATAGACACCGGAGGGGGCTAGGGTTTACACAGAGCCGGTTACAAAGAAGGAGATCTAATATCCGGATCGCCAAGCTTGTCTTCCACGCAAAGGAGAGCCCCATCCGGACACGGGACAAAGTCTTGAGTCTTGTATCTTCACGGTCCAATAGTCCGGCCAAAGTATATGGTCCGGCTATCCGGATACCCCCCAATCCAGGACTCCCTCAGTAGCCCCTAAACCAGGCTTCAATGACACTGAGTCCGGCGCGCAGATTGTGTTCGGCATTGCAAGGCGGGTTCCCTCTCCGAATACTCCAAAGTAAGTCTCGAACACATAAGTCGTGTCCGGCTCTGCAAGACGATTTTTTTCACATGCCATCGTAGAGAGAACGATATCCCACGAGTATAATCTGCTGACATCTGTAGATAACATGACATCACATCGTGGTCGAGTTATTATTTGAAACATCTTCCCACAGCCAGCCACCGCACATATTGCGAGGCGGTTTCCCATGCACGTCTTGTCGAAGCAGAGATCGTGTTCCCCTTATTGCGGGGCTTTCATCAATACGGGCACGGGTAGCCCAATCGCACCGCCAATTGCGGCGAGTGGGGAACGAGCAGGTTCCACTAGGCAAGTAGGGAGGCGCAAAAGCTTTTATCGCCTCTATAAAGAGATAAGGTCTCTTCTTCTTTACCCACGCCTTTCCCTTCCGCTTGTCCATTCCCCTTCACTCGAGCCCTAGCGCCCAAGCACTCGTCTCCTCTACCGAAGAGAGGTTCTCCAAAGATGTCCGGATCCGGGGCAGGAGGCAAATGGATGGCCTCTACCGTCCGAGAGAAGGATATCAAAAAGCTCCGAGAGGCCGGGTACCTGGCCAAGAAAATCGGCCACCGTCTTCCGACGGCGGACAGATCGTCCCCACTCTAGAGCCCCACAAGAGGGTCATGTTTCTTCCTCATTTTGTCCGCGGGCTCGGGTTTCCCCTTCACCCATTTGTTCGCGGATCATGTATTATTACGGGATTGATTTTCATGATCTGTCCCCTAATTCTTTCCTTAACATCTCGACGTTTATCGTCGTGTGTGAGGCCTTTCTCCGTATTTCGCCCCACTTCGGCTTATGGCTAAAGATCTTCAATGTGAAGCCCAAGGTGGTGAACGGCGAGCATGCAGAGTGCGGCGGCGTCATGGTGAGCAAGATTCCCAAGGTCACATGGCCGACGGGCACCTTCAATGATTCCGTCAAGGAGTGGCAGCAGCAGTGGTTCTATATCACCGAGCCGCGCGGTAAAAAGTGGGCCGCTGCTCCTGAATTCAGATCCGGAGCCCCCCTGCGGCTTACGTCCTTGCCCAAGAAGGGCTTGAACTGGTCCTCATCCGACGAGCTGTCGGTGCTCCAAACACGCGTCCGGAGCATGGTTGACAAGGACGTCAAACTCGTCAATGTAGTCTCAGTGATGTTAGTTCGCCTGGTTCTCCCTTGCCAGCACCGAACCTGCAATTTGTAGGAATACGACCCAGCCAAGCACCAGAACCTACGGGAACTCTATGGCTCCTCACACAAGGACATCTGGAAGGTGCTCTTCAAGTCCGGTAAACCATGGCCGGGCTCCACCGAGGACCGCGGGTATCAACTGTCCCTCTCCGCAAGTCCGGTAAGTCATCGCTATGTTTTCTCTATCCATGTTTAGCTGGCATGTCCCGAGGAAGACGCTTTATCATGCTGTCTGCAATTATCCCAGGAATGGACGAAGAAGGTGGGGCGGATACACTATCCGGCCCCGCTGCCGGAGGAACCGGCAGGACCTCTTCTGACGAAGATGCTGGTCCCAACGCCTTGTGAGGCGCCGAAGAAAGAGGCCTCCAAGAAGGCCAAGGAGACCCGGAGCGGCCTCCGTTGCCGTGGTGCTTCGAACACAAAATCCGAAGACTCCAGCGACCATACTTCCTCCGAAGACGAAGAGGAGGAGGAGGAAGACGAGTCCTCCAAGGAGGGAGGAAAGAAAAGGACAGTCTCCTCATCCTTGGAGGCCGAATCGCCAAAGAGGGGAAAAAGTTCCCTCCCAGAGGCGTCCACCACGGCTGCCAATAGCAGCCCGGAGTGGGATCCCAGGGCCCAGCCCCTGGTAAAATCGTGAGTACACGAAATCCGAATACGCCTAAGCGCCCAGGATTACTAAGGTGAAATATTTTAATTTGCACCCTACTTTGTGCAGGCCGGCGAGTTCTCGCGCCGAACAGTCCTCCTTAGAGGATTCGCTGAGCTCAGATGCCCTGGAGAGCGAGACACCTCCGGAGGCCCCTTCCCCGAAGCCTGGATGTGACACCAAGGTGTCGTCCTAGCAGGTTCCAAACCAGGGAGGGCACACCTCTGGGGCCGGATACACGGGAGCAACAGTTCCCATAAACGTCGACGGCGGGGGCGATCTTAAAGCTCCAAGATCGGGCGAGCAGTCCCCCTTGACGGAGGGAGGCAAGCCCGCTCCGCCAGCAACCTCTGTCCAAGCAGAGCTGCAGGGCGGCCTATCGACAGCGCTAAAGAATGCGTCCATCATTGATGAACATCGCGCCCTCATGGGTGCGGTGATTGAAAAGATTCAGTCCGCTAAGAGCGGGCTGAATGAATCCTGCCTTAGCCTTATAAAAGGCTTTGAGGTATGTAATTAGAAACCTTTGAAGATTGTCATAGTATGAGTAGTAGCCCCTGATGCACTATCCGGTGAAAGAGAGAGAACCGGACAAGGGATCAAATTTCCGCTTCGTAGGAGACTCGGTTGATGACATGTATCTCTTTGTTTGAAAACAGGCGTCTGTAGCGACGACTGCCTCTCATACTGCGGAGATGTCTGGACTAAAGCAGAGTCTGGAATGGGCTGAAGAAGAACTTGGCCGAGTGAAGAAGCAGTTGGAGGGCAAGCAAGGTATGTCAAAACCTTTTGATAAGATGAGCACAAATGAGTAGTTGTGCCTGATGAAAATATTTGTGTTTTGTGCTCTAGGAGCAAATGCCGAGATTGAGGCACTGAAGAAGGCTGTGGCCGAAGCCGACAAGAAGGCCGCCGCGGAGCAGGCTCTTCGCCAGAAGCACGAGGCCAGGGTCATTGAAGCTGAACAAGAGCTCCTGGAGGCTGTGAAGAAAAGCGAGACCTTGGAGCAGAGTCTAGCAGGGAAAGAATCCGAACTCGCCCAAGCTCTCCAAGCCGCAAATGATGCTTGGGAGGAGGCCCGAGGTGCTCTGAAAGACATTCAGGAAGCACGGAGGGTTGCGGCTGGTAAGGCTTTTTTACTCAAAGCAATTTTTATATAGTAATAGGAGAAACTCTAAGCGACAAACTGAATTCTTGTTTCTCCCGGAGCGTTTGCGGACCTGCCCTGCAGCATATCTGATGCTGCCCAATTCTACCGGACTGAAGAGAAGAAGTCTGCGGAGAAGCATTTCTGATCGCAGTATTTGGCGCCGAATTATCCGGTGCCCTTTATCGATTAGCTGAAGTAGCTGGTCGAACTGCACCAGGCGGCCGAACTAGCCATGAAGGACTTAGTTGTCCGGCTATGGCCTGCTAAGCCAATTCCAAGCAGTTACTTCGGACTCGTGAAGCGGATTGATGGTGCTTGCCCTCGGCTCAAAGTCATTAAGCGGTCGGTCTGTATAGAAGGTGCACGCATGGCATTTGCCCGTGCGAAGGTGCACTGGGCGAAGCTTGATGCTGAAAAGTTGATGACTGAGGGACCACCGGAGGGTAAGGAGCATCGGAAGCCCGAATTATATTATGAGGGTGTCCTGAAATGAGCCCGCCTTGTGGCGGAACAATGTACCAAAGATACTATATTTCCCTGAAGGCAGTCATGCCGTCCTTTGTAATGCGGGATACTGGCACTGTTATTATTTACTGCCTATTATATGAAAGTTTTTTTTCTTCTTGTGTGGCCGTTTAGTATATGTAAATCCTGAGAGTTGGCCAGTCATCGGCTTCTGCCCCCACGTAGAAAGTACGGGGGTGTTCGGATCATACAAGAACACTCTTTATCCCATTTTTGGGTCCTTGAAAGAGGTGTTAATCACCGCGAACTAGGCAATCAGACTATAGGGCTTTATCACTCTCACTTAGCCATAGGAATTCGAGTATGGTAGGCGCAGCCCCTGGTGTTCAGAAAACCGCACGAGGGGCTCTAGCAGCGCCTGATCGGAAGACCGATCCATCACACTCTGCATTTGTTATGGCATTATGCGGAATAAATCCTTAAAGATTTTACAACCTCTCGAACAGCTGAGCAGCTCTCGCCGTATCATGACAGTCAGTTTTCGACTTTCTCTACTGAGGTTTTCGTCTGGAAGAACCGGGACACAATCGCAGTAGTTCTCCTAGCGCTACGTTAGCCGATGGAGCGGAACGTAAGGTACCAAAACATGGGAGCCGGGCAAACCCAACTAATGACCCAAGACATGATTCAGAGCTGATGCATATTGTGAGTACAATGAAGCCCCTGGTGTAATGGGGCATGACACTATGTGCGGGCGCCGTTATGACGAAAAAAGTGTCAATGAGGAACGACGACCGGTAAGTGTTTTTTAATTCTACGTGTTGTAGTGGAGTGATACGTCTATGCGTATGAATACGTTTTATGCTATGAAAAGAGGTATGCTGGCAGAACCTGTCGTGGCCGGACGGGAGGAGGCTGTCTGCAGATCCGAAGTGTATCTGGACTCTCTCCTTGGGGGATACTTGTGTATTCCCGCCTTGTGCATCCGAGCTGATTCCGTGTCGCCGGTCCTGTTCTATGCAAAAGTGAGCCTGTAAAGAAAAATGCTTAGAGGTAGTTGCATGTCATAGGGTGGTTGAACCGTGGGTGCCTGATCGGAGCCTGGTCGAGCAGGGCTGTCATGCCGTAAAGTAGCTCGGACTCCTCTGTGGGTGTCCACGGGGTTTGCTGCCGAATCGAAGTTCGATAGAAGGGCACAACTCGCTGTCTCAGCGGTGGTATAATTTCCACTCTCGGGGTGGAGTTCGGCCTTGCCCATAATTATGACCATGTCACGTGGGTTTGGCATGATATGGTACCACGTTGATTCGAGCCAACACGGTTCATCCCGGTAGTATATAGTAGTTACTGTATAAGGGGACAATGCCGTAGATTTACTCTTTGGCATGGTGTTTGTTTGGTGATCCGAAGACGACCTCCAGGGTGATGGGCCTATAAGACTTGGCCTTTGCACCTGGAACGACATCTTTGAGAAGATGTTTTTAGTGGGTTTGATCCTCGAGCGATCAATACCTATCTAGGGGTACCATGGATTTGACATGGTTGGTTGAGTATGCTGCCCGGGCCGGATGGTCCTGAGTTGTTCTCTTTCCACTGACCGGATGTGGGCCGCGAGATCCGTCACCAACTCCTTTATCTTGGTCATCATCATTATTTTTGTGACGCTTATGTCTGGTGCGTCGAGGTTTATGGATGCTACCTCGGGTTTCCTGGGTATTGCCCCGGACCGTGATGTATTGGCGTCGGGGTGTGGGTTTTAGGGCCTCCTTCTCAGGTTGAAGTAGCAAATTGTACTTTCTGTACCCTTTGGTGGGGCAGTCGAGTGTGTATCCTCGGCTGCTAGGACTTTAGTCCATCTGTCTATGAGCAGACCTTGATCAGCTTGGAGCTGATGCTGCTTCTTTTTCAGGCTCCTCGCAGTGGCAATAAGCTGGTGCTTGAAGCACTCCTGCTCTACGGGATCCTCAGGCACGCCGAATTCATCGTCGCCGAGGCTCATCTCGTCTTTAGAGGGGGGCATGTAGTTGACCTCCTTCGGGTATCCGTCCGTCGCCTGTTCGTCTGGGCTGACCTGCCCGTCTTCCTGTTCGGCCTGCTCGAAGGCCGGCTGATCGGGGTTGTATTCGTCTTCGGCACCATCCGGATTGTTTTCGTCTCCTGTGCCGGTATTGCTGTGGTGGGGCTTGGAGCGGCGCCGATGACGCCCATGCTTTGCTTTCTTCCTTGAGGGGTTATCCTCCATTGCCTCATCGCCATTGGTTTCTTTTGGAGTGTCCACCATATATAAATATATATATATATACATATATATATATCCAGCGCCCCGTGGGCGGTGGTTCCTGTTCTTCTCCTACATCGTCGTCCACACCGTCGATGTCTTCAGAGTTGAAGTCAAGCACGTCGGTCAAATCATCGACAGTGGCAATGAAGTGGGTGGTGGGTGGGCAACAAATTCCCTCGTCACCTGCTTCCCACTCGAGCCGGACATAGTTCAGCCAACAGTCTCCTGACAAAGAGAGAGACTTTAATGAGTTTAGCATGTCACCAAAGGGCGAGTGCTGGAAGATATCCGCAGCGGTGAACTCCATTACTGGAGCCCCACCAGATTCGGCGGGCTCGGGGGCGCGCGGTCTGGAACCTATAGACGGGCAGGAGTCCGGGGGTCCAGTGACACAGGCTTCCTTGGGGATGGAGTCTGTGTTCGGCTCTACCGCCGATGAGTGTGTGACCTCCGGGGCGGGGTCCATCCACCCGTCCTCGGACGACGCGATCTGCCCCGGATTTATGTCCGGAGCTCCTGCAGGTGCGATATCTCGAGTACTGTCCGGCAGCAGGTCTAAGCCGTGCTCGTCATGACTGTTCGGCACTCCTGGCGTAGGCCCGAATCCGTCGAAGATCATGTCTCCGCGGATATCTGTCGTGTAGTTCAAGTTTCGAACGACGATGGCGGGCGAGCTGTCGATCTGCTCCAGATGGCCGAGCGAATTGGCCCGCAGTGCGAAGCTGCCGAACACGAAGATCTGTCTAGGGAGAAAAGTCTCACCCTGGACCGCGTTGTTGTTGATGATTAAAGGAGCCATCGAGCCTTGCAGCGACGACAGAGAGGAACTCTCAATGAAAGCACCAATGTCGGTGTCAAAACCGGCGGATCTCGGGTAGCGGGCCCCGATCTGTGCGCCTAAGGCTAATGGTAACAAGAGGCAAGGGACACGATGTTTTACTCAGGTTCGGGCCCTCTCGATGGAGATAAAACCCTACTTCCTGCTTGATTGATCTTGATGATATGAGTATTACAATAGTTGATCTACCACGAGATCGTAGAGGCTAAACCCTAGAAGCTAGCCTATGATGATTATGATTGTCCTTCTACGGACTAATCCCTCTGGTTTATATAGACACCAGAGGGGGCTAGGGTTTACACAGGGTCGGTTAAAAAGAAGGAGATCTAATATCTGGATCGGCAAGCTTGTCTTCCACGCAAAGGAGAGCCCCATCCGGACACGGGACGAAGTCTTGAGTCTTGTATCTTCACGGTCCAACAGTCCGGCTGTCCGAATACCCCCCCAATCCAGGACTCCCTCACGGACCCTACGGGTTCATGAACTATGTAGACATGACTGAGACATGTCTCCAGCCAATAACCAATAGCGGAACCTGGATGCTCATATTGGCTCCCATATATTCTACAAAGATCTTTATCGGTCAGACCGCATAACAACATACGTTGTTCCCTTTGTCATCGGTATGTTAATTGCCCGAGATTCGATCGTCGGTATCACAATACCTAGTTCAATCTCCTTACCGGCAAGTCTCTTTACTCGTTCCGTAATGGATCATCTCGTAACTAACTCATTAGTCACAATGCTTGCAAGACTTATAGTGATGCATTACCGAGAGGGCCAGAGATACCTCTCCGACAATCGGAGTGACAAATCCTAATCTCGATCTATGCCAACTCAACAAACACCATTGGAGACACCTGTAGAGCACCTTTTTAATCACCTAGTTACGTTGTGACGTTTGGTAGCACACAAAGTGTTCCTCCGGTATTTGGGAGTTGTAGAATCTCATAGTCATAGGAACATGTATAAGTCATGAAGAAAACAATTGCAGCATACTAAATGATCAAGTGCTAAGCTAACGGAATGGGTCAAGTCAATCACATAATTCCCTAATGATGTGATCTCGTTTATCAAATGACAACTCATGTCTATGGCTAGGAAACTTAACCATCTTTGATTAATGAGCTAGTCAAGTAGAGGCATACTAGTGACACTCTATTTGTCCATGTATTCACACATGTACTAAGTTTCCGGTTAATACAATTCTAGCATAAATAATAAACATTTATCATGATATAAGGAAATATATATATAACAACTTTATTATTGCCTCTAGGGAATATTTCCTTCAGTCTCCCACTTGCATTAGAGTCAATAATCTAGATTACATTGTAATGATTCTAACACCCATGGAGTCTTGGTGTTGATCACGTTTTGCTCGTGAGAGAGGCTTAGTCAATGGGTCTACAACATTCAGATCCGTATGTATCTTGCAAATCTCTATGTCCCCTTCCAACACTTGATGACGGATGGAATTGAAGCGTCTCTTGGTGTGCTTGGTTCTCTTGTGAAATCTAGATTCCTTCACCAAGGCAATGGCTCTAGTATTGTCACACAAGATTTTCATTGGACCCGATGCACTAGGTATAACACCTAGATCGGATATGAACTTCTTCATCCAGACTCCTTCATTTGCTGCTTCCGAAGCAGCTATGTACTCCGCTTCACACATAGATCCTGTCACGACGCTTTGCTTAGAACTGCACCAACTTACAGCTCCACCGTTCAATATAAATACGTATCCGGTTTGTGACATAGAGCATCCGGATCAGTGTCAAAGCCTGCATTAACGTAACCATTTACGACGAGCTTTTGTCACCTCCATAAATGAGAAACATATCCTTAGTCCTTTTCAGGTATTTCAGGATGTTCTTGACCGCTGTCCAGTGATCCACTCCTGGATTACTTTGGTACCTCCACGCTAAACTAATAGCAAGGCACGCATCAGGTCTGGTACACAGCATTGCATACATGATAGAGCCTATGGCTGAAGCATAGGGAACATCTTTCATTTTATCTCTATCTTCTGAAGTGGGCGGGCATTGAGTCTGACTCAACTTCACACCTTGTAGCACAGGCAAGAACAATTTTTTTGCTTGATCCATTTTAAACTTCTTCAAAACTTTATCAAGGTATGTACTTTGTGAAAGTTCAATTAAGCGTCTTGATCTATCTCTATAGATCTTAATGCCTAATATATAAGCAGCTTCACCGAGGTCTTTCATTGAAAAACTCTTGTTCAAGTATCATTTTATGCTATCCAGAAATTCTATATCATTTCCAATCAATAATATGTCATCCACATATAATATTAGAAATGCTACAGAGCTCCCACTCACTTTCTTGTAAATACATGCTTCTCCAAAAGTCTGTATAAAACCGAGAGGCTTGCACTATCCAAACGTTTATTCCAACTCCGAGAGGCTTGCACCAGTCCATAAATGGATCGCTGGAGCTTGTACACTTTGTTAGCATCCTTTGGATTGATAAAACCTCCGGGTTGCATCATATACAACTCTCCTTCTAGAAATCCATTCAGGAATGCACTCTTTACATCCATTTGCCGAATTTCATAATCATAAAATGGAGAAATTGCTAACATGATTCCGACAGACTTAAGCATCGCTACAGGTGAGAAGGTCTCATCGTAGTCAACTCCTTGAACTTGTCGAAAATCTTTCGCAACAAGTCGAGCTGTGTAGACAGTAACATTACCGTCAGCGTCAGTCTTCTTCTTGAAGATCCATTTATTCTCGATGGCTTGCCGATCATCGGGCAAGTCAACCAAAGTCCACACCTTGTTCTCATACATGGATCCCATCTCAGAATTCATGGCCTCAAGCCATTTCGCGGAATCTGGGCTCATCATCGCTTCCTCATAGTTCGTAGGTTCGTCATGGTCAAGTAACATGACCTCCAGAACAGGATTACCATACCACTCTGGTGCAGATCTTATTCTGGTTGACCTACGAGGTTCGGTAGTAACTTGATCTGAAGTTTCATGATCATTATCATCAGCTTCCTCACTAATTGGTGTAGGGATCACAGGAACTGATTTCTGTGATGAACTACTTTCCAATAAGGGAGCAGGTACAGTTACCTCATCAAGTTCTACTTTCCTCCCACTCACTTCTTTCGAGAGAAACTCCTTCTCTAGAAAGGATCCATTCTTAGCAATGAATGTCTTGCCTTCGGATCTGTGATAGAAGGTGTACCCAACAGTTTCCTTTGGGTATCCTATGAAGACACATTTCTCCGATTTGGGTTCGAGCTTATCAGGTTGAAACTTTTTCACATAAGCATCGCAGCCCCAAACTTTCAGAAACGACAACTTTGGTTTCTTGCCAAACCACAGTTCATAAGGTGTCGTCTCAACGGATTTAGATGGTTCCCTATTTAAAGTGAATGCAACCGTCTCTAAAGAATAACCCCAAAACAACAACGGTAAATCAGTAAGAGACATCATAGATCGCACCATATCTAATAAAGTGCGGTTACGACGTTCGGACACACCATTACGCTGTGGTGTTCCGGGTGGCGTGAGTTGTGAAACTATTCCGCATTGTTTCAAATGAAGACCAAACTCGTAACTCAAATATTCTCCTCCACGATCAAATCGTATAAACTTTATTTTCTTGTTACGATGATTTTCCACTTCACTTTGAAATTCTTTAAACTTTTCAAATGTTTCAAATTTATGTTTCATTAAGTAGATATACCCATATCTGCTCAAATCATCTGTGATGGTGAGAAAATAACGATACCCGCCACGTGCCTCAATATTCATCGGAACACATACATTAGTATGTATCATTTCCAACAAATCTGTTGCTCGCTCCATTGTTCCGGAAAACGGAGTTGTAGTCATCTTGCCCATGAGGCATAGTTCGCAAGTACCAAGTGATTCATAATCAAGTGATTCCAAAAGTCCATCAGAATGGATTTTCTTCATGCGCTTTACACTAATATGACCCAAACGGCAGTGCCAGAAATAAGTTGCACTATCATTATCAACTCCGCATCTTTTGGCTTCAATATTATGAATTTGTGTGTCACTACTATCGAGATTCAATAAAAATAGACCACTCTTCAAGGGTGCATGACCATAAAAGATATTACTCATATAAATAGAAAAACCATTATTCTCAGATTTAAATGAATAACCATCTCACATCAAACAAGATCCAGATATAGTGTTCATGCTTAACGCTGGCACCAAATAACAATTATTCATGTCTAAAACTAATCCCGAAGGTAGATGTAGAGGTAGCGTGCCGACCGCGATCACATCGACTTTGGAACCATTTCCCACGCGCATCGTCACCTCGTCCTTAGCCAATCTTCTCTTAATCCGTAGTCCCTGTTTCGAGTTGCAAATATTAGCAACAGAACCAGTATCAAATACCCAGGTGCTACTACGAGCATTAGTAAGGTACACATAAATAATATGTATATCACATATACCTTTGTTCACCTTGCCATCCTTCTTATCCGCCAAATACTTGGGGCAGTTCCGCTTCCAGTGACCAGTCCCTTTGCAGTAGAAGCACTCTGTCTCAGGCTTAGGTCCAGACTTGGGCTTCTTCACTTAAGCAGCAACTTGTTTGCCATTTTTCTTGAAGTTCCCTTTCTTCCCTTTACCCTTTTTCTTGAAGCTGGTGGTCTTGTTGACCATCAACACTTGATGCTCCTTCTTGATTTCTACCTCTGCAGCCTTTAGCAATGCGAAGAGCTCGGGAATTGTCTTGTTCATCCCTTGCATATTATAGTTCATCACGAAGCTCTTGTAGCTTGGTGACAGTGATTGAAGAATTCTGTCAATAACACTATCATCAGGAAGATTAACTCCTAGCCGAATCAAGTGGTTGTTATACCCTATCATCAGGAAGATTAACTCCTAACTGAATCAAGTGGTTATTATACCCAGACATTTTGAGTATATGTTCACTGACAGAACTATTCTCCTCCATCTTGCAGCTATAGAACTTATTGGAGACTTCATACCTCTCAATCGGGGCATTTGCTTGAAATATTGACTTCAACTCCTGGAACATCTCATATGATCCATGACATTCAAAACGTCGTTGAAGTCCCGGTTCTAAGCCGTAAAGCATGGCACACTGAACTATCGAGTAGTCATCAGCTTTGCTCTGCAAGACGTTCACAATGTGCGGCGTTGCTCCTGCAGCGGGTCTTGCACCTAGCGGTGCTTCCATGACATAATTCTTCTGTGCAACAATGAGGATAATCCTCAAGTTACGGACCCAATCCGTGTAATTGCTACCATTATCTTTCAACTTAGCTTTCTCAAGGAACGCATTAAAATTCAAAGGAACAATAGCACGGGCCATTCATCTACAACAACATAGAGATGCAAAATACTATCAGGTACTAAGTTCATGATAAATTAAAGTTCAATTAATTATATTACTTAAGAACTTCCACTTAGATAGACATCCCTCTAATCATCTAAGTGATCACGTGATCCAAATCAACTAAACCATGTCTGATCATCATGTGAGATGGAGTAGTTTTCAATGGTGAACATCACTATGTTTATAATATCTACTATATGATTCACGCTCGACCTTTCGGCCTCAGTGTTGTGAGTCCATATCTGCATATGCTAGGCTCCTCAAGTTTAACCCGAGTATTCTGCGTGTGCAAAACTGGCTTGCACCCATGTATGTGAACATAGAGCTTATCACACCCAATCATCACGCGGTGTCTCGGCACGACAAACTTTCGCAACGGTGCATACTCAGGGAGAACACTTGTACCTTGAAATTTAGTGAGAGATCATCTTATAATGCTACCGTCGAACTAAGCAAAATAAGATGCATAAAGGATAAACATCACATGCAATCAATATAAGTGATATGATATGGCCATCATCATCTTGAGCCTTTGATCTCCATCTCCAAAGAACCGTCATGATCACCATAGTCACCGGCGTGACACCTTGATCTCCATCGTAGCATCGTTGTCGTCTCGCCAACTATTGTTCTATGACTATCACTACCGCTTAGTGATAAAGTAAAAACAATTACAATGCGATTGCATTGCATACAATAAAACGACAACCATATGGCTCTTGCCAGTTGCCGATAACTCTGTTACAAAACATAATCATCTCATACAATAAAATTTAGCATCATGTCTTGACCATATCACATCAGAACATGCCCTGCAAAAACAAGTTAGACGTCCTCTACTTTGTAGTTGCAAGTTTTACGTGGCTGCTACGGGCCGAGAAAGAACTGTTCTTACCTATGCATCAAAACCACCACGATTTTTCTTCAAGTATGTGTTGTTTTAACCTTCAACAAGGACCGGGCGTAGCCACACTCGATTCAACTAAAGTTGGAGAAACTGACACCCGCCAGCCACCTATGTGCGAAGCACGTCGGTAGAACCAGTCTCATGTAAGCATACGCATAATGTCGGTCCGGGCCACTTCATCCAACAATATGCCGAATCAAAGTATGACATGCTGGTAAGCAGTATGACTATTATCGCCCAAAACTCACTTGTGTTCTACTCATGCATATAACATCTACGCATAAACCTGGCTCGGATGCCACTATTGGGAAACGCAGTAATTTCAAAAATTTCCTACGCACACGCAAGATCATGGTGATGCATAGCAACGAGTGGGAGAGTGTTGTCCACGTACCCTTGTAGACCGTAAGCGAAAGCGTTATGACAATGCGGTTGATGTAGTCGTACGTCTTCACAATTCGACCGATTTTAGTACCGAAAGTACGGCACCTCCGCGATCTGCACACGTTTGGCTCGGTGACGTCCCACGAACTCACGATCCAGCAGAGTGTCGAGGAAGAGCTTCGTCAGCACGACGGCATGATGACGGTGATGTTGAAGCTACCAGCACAGGGCTTCGCCTAGGCACTACAATGATATGACCGAGGTGGATTATGGTGGAGGAGGGCACCGCACACGGCTAAGAGATCAATGATCAACTTGTGTGTCTATGGGGTGCCCCCTCCTCCGTATATAAAGGAGTGGAGGAGGGGGAGGGCCGGCCCTCCTTTGGCGCGCCCCATGGGGAGTCCTACTCCCACCGGGAGTAGGATCCCCCCCTTCCCTAGTTGGACTATAAGTGGAAGAAGGGGGAGAGAGGGGGAAGGAAAGGGGGGGCCGGCCCCCACCCAATTCGAATTGGGCTTGAGGGGGGCGCCCCCTCCTATGCCTCCCTCTCTTCTCTCCCACTATGGCCCAATAAGGCCCATATACCTCCCGGGGGGGTCCGGTATCCTTCATGTACTCCGGTATATGCCCGAACTCACCCGGAACCATTCCGACGTCCAAATATAGTCGTCCAATATATCGATCTTTACGTCTCAACCATTTCAAGACTCCTCTTCATGTTGCTGATCATATTCAGGACTCTGAACTACCTTCGGTACATCAAAACACATAAACTCATAATACCGATCGTCATCGAACGTGAAGCATGCGGACCCTACGGGTTCGAGAACTATGTAGACATGACCGGGACATGTCTCCGGCCAATAACCAATAGCAGAACCTGGATGCTCATATTGGCTCCCACATATTCTACGAAGATCTTTATCGGTCAAACCGCATAACAACATACGTTGTTCCCTTTGTCATCGGTATGTTACTTGCCCACGATTTGGTCGTCGGTATCTCAATACCTAGTTCAATCTCGTTACCGGCAAGTCTCTTTACTCGTTCCGTAATGCATCATCCCGTAACTAACTCATTAGTCACATTGTTTGCAAGGCTTATAGTGATGTGCATTACCGAGAGCCCAGAGATACCTCTCCGACAATCGGAGTGACAAATCCTAATCTCGATCTATGCCAACTCAACAAACACCATCGAAGACACCTGTAGAGCACATTTATAATCACCCAGTTACGTTGTGATGTTTGGTAGCACATGATACGTCTCCGTCGTATCTATAATTTTATATTTTTCCATGCCAATATTATTCACTTTCATATACTTTTTGGCAACTTTTTATATTATTTTTGGGACTAACATATTGATCCAGTGCCCAGTGCCAGTTCCTGTCTGTTGCAGATTTTTTGTTTTGCAGAAACCCAATATCAAACGGAGTCCAAATGGGATAAAAACGGACGGAGATTTTTTTGGAATACTTATGATTTTTGGGAAGTAAAATCAACGCGAGACGGTGTCTGAGGTGGTCACGAGGTAGGGGGGCGCGCCCTACCCCCCCCCCCCAGGCGCGCCCCTGACCCTCATGGTCCACCCATAAGGCGGTTGACGCTCTTCTTTTGGCACAAGAAAGATAATTTTATGAGAAAGATCTGGGCGAAAAGATTCACCCCAATCGGAGTTGCGGATCTCCAAATATAAAGGAAATGGTTAAGGGGTAGAATCTGAGAACGCAGAAACAGAGAGATAGATCCAATCTCGGAGGGGCTCTCGCCCCTCCCACGCCATGGGAGCCAAGGACCAGAGGGGAAACCCTTCTCCCATCTAGGGAGAAGGCCAAGGAAAAAGAAGAAGAAGGGGGCTCTCTCCCCCTTGCTTTCGGTGGCGCCGGAACGCCGCCGGGGGCCATCATCATCACCACGATCTTCACCAACACCTCCATCATCTTCACCAACGTCTCCATCACCTTCCCCCTTCTATATACAGCGGTCCACTCTCACGTATCCCGCTGTACCCTCTACTTGAACATGGTGGTTTATGCTTCATATTATTTTCCGATGATGTGTTGCCATACTATGATGTCTGAGTAGATTTTCGTTGCCCTATCGGTGATTGATGAATTGCTATGATTTGTTTGAGTTGCATGTTTTGTTATTGGTTCTGTCCTATTGTGCCCTCCGTGTCGCGCAAGCGTGAGGGATTCCCGCTGTAGGGTTTGCAATATGTTTATGATTTACTTATGGTGGGTGGCGTGAGTGACAGAAGCACAGACCCGAGTAAGTAGGTTGTTTGCGTATGGGATAAAAGGGGACTTGATGCTTTAATGCTATGGTTGGGTTTTACCTTAATGAATCTTTAGTAATTGCGGAGGCTTGCTAGAGTTCCAATCATAAGTGCATATGATCCAAGTAGAGAAAGTATGTTAGCTTATGCCTCTCCCTCAAATAGAATTGCAATAGCGATTACCGGTCTAGTAACGTAGTCAATTGCCTAGGGACAATTCCACAACTCCTACCACCACTTTTCCACACTCGCTATATTTACTTTATTGCTTCTTTATCTAAACAGCCCCTAGTTTATATTTACGTGTTCTTTACTTTCTCGCAAGCTTACCCAAAAACACCTACAAAGTACTTCTAGTTTCATACTTGTTCTAGGTAAAGCGAACGTCAAGCATGCGTAGAGTCGTATCAGTGGCCTATAGGACTTGAGAGAGTATTTGTTCTACCTTTAGCTCCTCGTTGGGTTCGACACTCCTACTTATGAAAAGAGGCTACAACTATCCCGTATACTTGCGGGGTATCAGCACATAAAGTGTTTCTCCGGTATTCGGGAGTTGCATAATCTCATAGTCATAGGAACATGTATAAGTCATGAAGAAAGCAATAGCAACATACTAAACGATCAAGTGATAAGCTAACGGAATGGGTCAAGTCAATCACATCATTCCCTACTGATGTGATCTTGTTTAGCAAATGACAACTCATGTCTATGGCTAGGAAACTTAACCATCATTGATTAATGAGATAGTCAAGTACAGGCATACTAGTGACACTCTATTTGTCTATGTATTCACACATGTACTAAGTTTCCGGTTAATACAATTCTAGCATGAATAATAAACATTTATCATGATATAAGGAAATATATAAATAACAACTTTATTATTGCCTCTAGGCCATATTTCCTTCAATTACCATAGTGCATCTCTAGTAAAAAGAGAAGCAATGCTTGCCAAGGCCATCCTCTTTGCACTCAAACTATGGGTCATATGCTAAAACTCTCTCCCAAATATGGTTGAACACATGTCTCGCCATCCGAAACCAGCGGCGGAAGTGATGTGGTTTGCTACTTGTGAGCTGCGTTGGGATTTCCTCGAAGACGCGCATTGTGTCCCTGACGGATGGCCCGGGAGAGGACAAAGACATGCAATCCGTCCATCCACACTATAAGAGTAGTGATAGGAGAGGTGATCTATTGCTCTGAATTAATGTAGCTGGTGCGATTACAAGCAGGAGTACAGGAATTGGGGAAGAAACAAGAAGTAAGATGAACTAGGGTTTGTGCCGCCACCGGATCGGTGATCCACTGGATGATTAGCTCGTGGCCTCCTCCTAGGTATATGTAGCTTGCAACCAGGCCATTGTATTGGGCCGACGATGGGTGATACGTCTCCAATGTATCTATAATTTTTAATTGCTCCATGCTACTTTATCTACTGTTTTGGACTATATTGGGCTTTATTTTCCACTTTTATATTATTTTTGGGACTAACCTATTAACCGGAGGCCCAGCCCAGAATTGTTGTTTTTTGCCTATTTCGGTGTTTCGAAGAAACGGAATATCAAACGGAGTCCAAACGGAATGAAACCTTCGGGAACATGATTTTCTCACCGAACGTGATCCAAGAGACTTGGACCCTACTCCAAGATGTAATAGAGGAGGTCACGAGGGTGGGGGCGCCCACCCCCCCTAGGGTGCGCCCCCCTGCCTCGTGCCCCCCTGTTACTCCACCGACGTACTCCTTCCTCCTATATATACCTACGTACCCCCAAACGATCAGAACAGGAGCCAAAAACCTAATTCCACCGCCGCAACCTTACAGATCCACGAGATCCCATCTTGGGGCCTGTTAGGAGCTCACGGGGGGCATCCACCATGGAGGCTTCTACATCAACACCATAGCCCCTCCAATGAAGTGTGAGTAGTTTACTTCAGACCTTGGGTCCATAACTAGTAGCTAGATGGCTTCTTCTCTCTTTTGGATCTCAATACAATGTTCTCCCTCTCTCATGGAGATCTATTCGATGTAATCTTCTTTTTGCGGTGTGTTTGTTGAGACCGATGAATTGTGGGTTTATGATCCAGCTTATCTATGAATAATATTTGAATCTTCTCTGAATTCTTTTATGTATGATTGAGTTATCTTTGCAAGTCTCTTCGAAATATCCTTTTGGTTTGTCCAACTAGATTGGTAGTTCTTGCAATGGGAGAAGTGCTTAGCTTTGGGTTCAATCTTGCAGTGTCCTTTCCCAGTGACAGAAGGGGCAGCAAGGCACGTATTGTATTGTTGCCATCGAGGATAACAAGATGGGTTTTTATCATATTGCATGAATTTATCCCTCTACATCATGTCCTCTTGCTTAAGGCGTTACTCTGTTTTTAACTTAATACTCTAGATGCATGCTGGATAGCGGTCGACGAGTGGAGTAATAGTAGTAGATGCAGAATCGTTTCGATCTACTTGTCTCAGACGTGATGCCTATATACATGATCATACCTAGATATACTCATAACTATGCTCAATTCTGTCAATTGCTCAACAGTAATTTGTTCACCCACCGTAGAATATCTATGCTCTTGAGAGAAGCCACTAGTGAAACCTATGGCCCCCGGGTCTATTCTCATCATATCAATCTCCACTACTTTATTATTTGCTTGTTTTTACTTTGCCTTTTACTTTTCACTTTGCATCTATATACCAAAAATACCAAAAATATTATTTATCATCTCTATTAGGTCTCACTCTCGTAAGTGACCGTGAAGGGATTGACACTCCCTAATCGCATTGGTTGCGAGGAGCTATCGTTTTGTGTAGGTATGAGGGACTTGTGCGTGGTCTCCTACTGGATTGATACTTTGGTTCTTAAAAACTGAGGGAAATATTTACGCTACTTTGCTGCATCATCCTCTCCTCTTCAGGGAAATCCAGCGCAGTGCTCAAGAGGTAGCAAGAAGAATTTCTGGCGCCGTTGCCGGGGAGGCTCACGCAAGCAAGTCAACCATACCAAGTACCCATCACAATCCCTATCTCTCACATTACATTATTTGCCATTTGCCTCTCATTTTCCTCTCCCCCACTTCACCCTTGCCGTTTTATTCGTCCTCTCTTTCCCAATCTCCTCCGCTTTTTCCGTTGCCTTTTTCTAGTCTGTTTGTTTGCTCGTGTGTAGTTTGCTTTCTTGTCATCATGAGTAGTCTCATATCTTCTCCGTTATCTCCCGAGAACGAAGTTCTAAATTTTAAGCAAAGGGAGGGAGAAAATCTAAAAGACGCTTGGTATAGAATTTGCAATGCTCAAAATAGATCTACCAGGAAGCAATCTACTTCAGTTCTTCTTCGTAATTTTTACATAGGTGCTAATCCTTGGTATAGATATATCCTTGATACCATTACCGGAGGGAATTTCTTGGATAGCCATACTTTTGATTCTTATAATGCTTTAACAGATTTATTTGGCTCACCACCTCTTTTGATTAATGGAACTACGTTAACTTTGGAGCATGTTATGCAAAGACTTGAAACTATAGAGAATAAAGTTGCTACCACTGAATCAATTGAAAATCTTGATAAAAAGATCAACAATCAAATTACCCAATATGGATCTAAGGTAGGAATGACTTTGAAAAATATTAAAGAAAAATAACCCATAGTTAATGAGAAAATAAATCTAGATTCCACAAGAATCGATAAACTTGAGGGTATCATTACCAACTTGGGAACCGCTTTTTCTTCCGTTCAAAACACTCCAAGTTCATCTACTAAAAATACTAAGCTTATTTATGTTCCTAAGAATAAGGGTGAATCATCTAGTAAGGAAACTGCGGATCTTAAATCTATAAGTGTTCATCCCAATCTTTTTACCATCATAAGGAACCATTTGCTATAAATGAATTTTTCGATCTTTTGCCTAAAAATTTGACAATTACTAGAGAGAAATAAAATTCTAAAAGAGGTAGATACCTCATCGAAGAATTGCCTACCAAAGATGGCAATACCTAGATCTATCCTTGCTTTTATGCCTAGCTAGGGGCGTTAAACGATAGCGCTTGTTGGGAGGCAACCCAATTTTTTTTGTTTTTTTGTTTTTGCTTATGTTTAGGAATAAATAATCCATCTAGCCTCTGTTTGGATGTGGTTTTATCTTTTAATTAGTGTTTGTGCCAAGTAGAACCTATAGGATAACCTACGATGATAGTTGATTTGATTATGCTGAAAAATAGAAACTTTGGACGCACGGATATAATTTTGTTAAATCACAGAAACGTTCTTTTGCGTTGATTCTTTTTGCTGCTATTCAATAAACAAATTGTCCAGGACTTCCTATTTTGGTAAAAATTTTAGAGTTCCATAAGTTTGCGTTAGTTACAGATTGCTACAGACTGTTCTGTTTTTGACAGATTCTGTTTTCCGTGTATTGTTTGCTTATTTTGATGACTCTATGGCTAGTAAAATAGTTTAAAATCCATAGAGAAGTTGGAATACAGTAGGTTTAAAAGAAATATAAATAAAGAATGAGTTCATTACAGTACCTTAAGTAGTTCTTTGTTTTCTTTCTCTAACGGAACTCACGAGATTTCTATTGAGTTTTGTGTTGTGAAGTTTTCAAGTTTTGGTGAATTCTTTTGATGGATTATGGAACAACAAGTGGCAAGAGCCTAAGCTTGGGGATGCCCATGGCACCCCCAAGATAATCCAAGGACACCAAAAAGTCAAGGCTTTGGGATGCCCTTCCCCTCTTTCGTCTACTTCCATCGGTAATTTACTTGGAGCTATATTTTTATTCACCACATGATATGTGTTTTGCTTGGAGCATCTTGTATTATTTGCGTCTTTGCTTGTTAGTTTACCACAATCATCCTTGCTGTACACACCTTTTGAGAGAGCCATACATGTATTGGAATTTGTTAGAATACTCTATGTGCTTCACTTATATCTTTTGAGCTTGATAATTTTTGCTCCAGTGCTTCACTTAGATCTTTTAGAGCACGGTGGTGGATTTGTTTTAAAGAAACTATTGATCTCTCATGCTTCACTTAGATTATTTTGAGAGTCGTTAATAGCAAGGTAATTTGCTTAATGATAATATACTTGGTATTCAAGATATGTGAAACTTTCTTTTGAGTGTGTTGAATACTAAGATAAGTTTGATGCTTGATAATTGTTTTGAGATATGAAGATGGTGATATTAGAGTCATGCTAGTTGAGTAGTTGTGAATTCAAAGAATACTTGTGTTGAAGTTTGTGATTCCCGTAGCATGCACGTATGGTGAACCGTTATGTGATGAACTCGGAGCATGATTTATTTATTGATTGTCTTCCTTATGAGTGGCGGTCGGGGACGAGCGATGGTCTTTTCCTACCAATCTAACCCCCTAGGAGCATGCGCGTAATACTTTGCTTTGATAACTTCTAGATTTTTGCAATAAGTATATGAGTTCTTTAGGACTAATGTTGAGTCCATGGATTATACGCACTTTTTCCCATCCTTCCACCATTGCTAGCCTCTCTAATACCGCGCACTTTTCGCCGGTACCATACACCCACCATATACCTTCCTCAAAACAGCCACCATACCTACCTATCATGGCATTTCCGTAGCCATTACGAGATATATTGCCATGCAACTTTCCACCGTTCCGTTTATTATGACACGCTCCATCATTGTCATATTGCTAGCATGATCATGTAGTTCACATTGTATTTGTGGCAAAGCCACCGTTCATAATTCTTTCATACATGTCACTCTTGATTCATTGCATATCCCGGTACACCGTCGGAGGCATTCATATAGAGTCATACTTTGTTCTAAGTATCGAGTTGTAATTGTTGAGTTGTAAGAAAATAAAAGTGTGATGCTCATCATTATTAGAGCATTGTCCCAAGTGAGGAAAGGATGATGGAGACTATGATTCCCCCATAAGTCGGGATGAGACTCCGGACGAAAAATAAAAAAAAGAGGCCATAAAAAAGAGAAAGGCCCAAATAAAAAATGAGAGAAAAAGAGAGAAGGGACAATGTTACTATCCTTTTACCACACTTGTGCTTCAAAGTAGCACCAAGATCTTCATGATAGAAAGTCTCTCATTTTGTCACTTTCATATACTTGTGGGAATTTTTCATTATAGAACTTGGCTTGTATATTCCAATGATGGGCTTCCTCAAAATGCCCTAGGTCTTCGTGAGCAAGCAAGTTGGATGCACACCCACTTAGTTTCTTTTGTAGAGATTACATATACTTATAGCTCTAGTGCATATGTTGCATGGCAAAACCCTACTCACTCACATTGATATCTATTGATGGGCATCTCCATAGCCCGTTGATAAGCCTAGTTGATGTGAGACTATCTTCCCTCTTTTTGTCTTCTCCACAACCACCATTCTATTGCACATATGGTGCTATATCCATGGCTCACGCTCATGTATTGCGTGAAGATTGAAAAAGTTTTGAGAATGTCATAAGTATGAAACAATTGCTTGGCTTGTCATCGGGGTTGTGCATGATTTAAATATTTTGTGTGGGGAAGATGGAGCATAGCCAGACTATATGATTTTGTAGGGATAACTTTCTTTGGCCATGTTATTTTGAGAAGACATGATTGCTTTGATTAGTATGCTTGAAGTATTATTATTTTTTATGTCAATATGAACTTTTGTCTTGAATCTTTCGGATCTGAATATGCATGCCACAATTAAGAAGTTTTACATTGAAATTATGCCAAAGTATCACTCCGCATCAAAAATTCTTTTTTATCATTTACCTACTCGAGGACGAGCAGGAATTAAGCTTGGGGATGCCTGATATGTCTCCAACGTATCTATAATTTTTGATTTCTCCATGCTACTTTATCTACTGTTTTGGACTATATTGGGCTTTATTTTTCACTTTTATATTATTTTTGGGACTAACCTATTAACCGGAGGCCTAGCCCAGAATTGCTGTTTTTTGCCTATTTCAGTGTTTCAAAGAAATGGAATATCAAATGGAGTACAAACGGAATGAAACCTTCGGGAACGTGATTTTCTCACTGAACGTGATCCAGGAGACTTGGACCATACTCCAAGATGTAACAGAGGCGGTCATGGGGGTGGGGAGCGCGCCCCCTCCTAGGGCGCGCCCCCTGCCTCGTGGCCCCCCTGTTGCTCCACCGACGTACACCTTCCTCCTATATATACCTACGTATCCCCAAACGATCAGAACAGGAGCCAAAAACCTAATTCTACCGCCACAACCTTACATATCCACGAGATCCCATCTTGGGGCCTATTAGGAGCTCTCACGGGGGCATCCACCACGGAGGCTTCTACATCAACACCATAGCCCCTCAATGAAGTGTGAGTAGTTTACTTCAGCGTTGGGTCCATAGCTAGTAGCTAGATGGCTTCTTCTCTCTTTTTGGATCTCAATACAATGTTCTCCCCCTCTCTCGTGGAGATCTATTCGATGTAATCTTCTTTTTGCGGTGTGTTTGTTTAGACCGATGAATTGTAAGTTTATGATCCAGCTTATCTATGAATAATATTTGAATCTTCTCTAAATTATTTTATGTATGATTGAGTTATCTTTGCAAGTATCTTCGAATTATCCTTTTGGTTTGGCCAACTAGATTGGTAGTTCTTGCAATGGGAGAAGTGCTTAGCTTTGGGTTCAATCTTGCGCTGTCCTTTCCCAGTGACAGAAGGGGCAGCAAGGCACGCATTGTATTGTTGCCATCGAGGATAACAAGATGGGGTTTTATCATATTGCATGAATGTATCCCTCTACATCATGTCATCTTGCTTAAGGCGTTACTCTGTTTTTAACTTAATACTCTAGATGCATGCTGGATAGCGGTCGATGGGTGGAGTAATAGTAGTAGATGCAGAATCGTTTCGATCTACTTGTCTCGGACGTGATTCCTATATACATGATCATACCTAGATATACTCATAACTATGCTCAATTCTGTCAATTGCTCAACAGTAATTTGTTCACCCACCGTAGAATATCTATGCTCTTGAGAGAAGCCACTAGTGAAACCTATGGCCCCGGGTCTATTCTCATCATATCAATCTCCACTACTTTATTATTTGCTTGTTTTTACTTTGCCTTTTACTTTTCACTTTGCATCTATATACCAAAAATACCAAAAATATTATTTATCATCTCTATCAGATCTCACTCTCGTAAGTGACCTGAAGGGATTGACAACCCCTAATCGCGTTGGTTGCGAGGAGCTATCGTTTTGTGTACGTACGAGGGACTTGTGTGTGGTCTCCTACTGGATTGATACCTTGGTTATCAAAAACTGAGGGAAATACTTACGCTACATTGCTGCATCATCCTCTCCTCTTCGGGGAAATCCAACGCAGTGCTCAAGAGGTAGCAACGGGCCTGTAGGTGGGCTGGTTAGGCAAGGGCCCTAACATCCCCCCTCCTTGAATTGCGGCTTGACCCCAAGCCAACGCCTGCCCGGATCCCATTGCGCTCGATACTCTTGGGCTTGGTCGAAGTCGCCGACGGAGACCCGGTCAAAGGAGAGGATGAGAAAATAGTCCTTGTCTGCAGGGCCTTGCTCGAAGCCAAGATAATACCTGTGGCAAACGGAACCTTGCGCGAAGTCGTCAACGACAGTGAACGCGATGACATCCCTCCCTCCTTGAAAATGTTCTTGATCAGAGGCGTAGAATGCCATACCATCCATAGTCCCCACTCCCTTGCTTCCTACCATCAAGATTAGAGTCTTGGACGAACGAATATGAGAAGCCTGTAGGATGAAGTCTCCGGGGTCCCATGATTTATGCACTTTGTTGATAGAGTACTCAACCCAAGTAGCAACAATGGAATTGGGAAGAGCACCAGAGTAATGAATGTGTAAGGAGTACCAGCTTAGGAACTTCATTTGATGGGCATCCAAATTTGATGAACCGAGTGGTCAGATGGACTGTTCTCTTGTAATTCCTATTTCAATGCTTATACTCATGGCCCCAGCAACAAACTCCCTCTGTGAAGATAATGGGCACTCACACAGCAAATACACCACCACACTTAGGTACAGACCGCCCATAGATTGCATTATAGGCTTACTCAGGAGAGGAATATCTCTTGGCATTATGGGGCAACAACAAGCAAACTTCTGCAAATAAAATTCATTGAAAGCATAAAGATGAGCACACCATTCAGCCACCTCGGGTGATTGCACTCCGCAACATGGTGCTACCTCTTGAGCATGCGTTGGTTTCCCTTGAAGAGGAAAGGGTGATGCAGTAAAGTAGTGTAAGTATTTCCCTCAGTTTTTGAGAACCAATGTATCAATCCAGTAGGAGGCTACACGCAAATCCCTCGTACCTGCACAACAATAAGAACCTTGCAACCAACACAATAAAGGGGTTGTCAATCCCTTCACGACCACTTGCAAAAGTGAGATCTGATAGAGATAGTAAGATAAATATTTTTGGTATTTTTATGATATAGATTGGAAAGGTAAAGATTGCAAAATAAAGTAGATCGAAAACTTATATGATGGAAAATAGACCCGAGGGCCATAGGTTTTACTAGTGGCTTCTCTCAAGATAGCATAAGTATTACGATGGGTGAACAAATTACTGTCAAGCAATTGATAGAAAAGTGCATAGTTATGAGAATATCTAGGCATGATCATGTATATAGGCATCACGTCCGCGACAAGTAGATCGAAACGATTCTGCATCTACTACTATTACTCCACACATCGACCGCTATCCAGCATGCATCTAGAGTATTAACTTCATAAGAACAAAGTAACACATTAAGAAGAAAGTGACATGATGTAGAGGGATAAACTCAACCAATATGATATAAACCCCATCTTTTTATCCTCGAGGGCAACAATACAGTACGTGCCTTGCTGCCCCCGCTGTCACTGGGAAAGGACACCGCAAGATTGAACCCAAAGCTAAGCACTTCTCCCATTGGAAGAAAGATCAATCTAGTAGGCCAAACCAAACTGATAATTCGAAGAGACTTGCAAAGATAACATATCATACATAAAAGAATTCAGAGGAGATTCAAATATTTCTCATAGATAATCTTGATCATAAACCGACAATTCACCGGATCTTGACAAACACACCGCAAAAAGAATTAGATCGAATAGATCTCCAAGAAGATCGAGGAGAACTTTGTATTGAGATCCATAGAGAGAGAAGAAGCCATCTAGCTAATAACTATGGACCCGAAGGTCTGTGGTAAACTACTCACACTTCATCGGAGAGGCTATGGTGTTGATGTAGAAGCCCTCCATGATCGATTCCCCCTCCGGCGGAGGGCCGAAAAAGGCCCCAAGATTGGATCTCATGGCTATAGAAGGTTGCGGCAATGGAAACAGGGTTTCATGGTGCTCCTGGATGTTTTCAAGGTATATGAGTATATATAGGCGAAGGAAGTCGGTCAGGGGAGCCACGAGGGGCCCATGAGGATGGGGGCGCACCTACCCCCCTGGGCGTGCCCTCCTGCGTCGTGGCCGCCTCGTTTCTTTCTTGACATCCACTCCAAGTCTCCTGGATTGCGTTTATTCTCAAAACAACTCTCCCGAAGGTTTCATTCCATTTGGACTCCGTTTGATATTCCTTTTCTGCGAAACACTGAAATAGGTAAAAACAGCAATTTGGACTGGGCCTCCGGTTAATAGGTTAGTCCCAAAAATAGTATAAAAGTGTATAATAAAGCCCATTATAAACATCCAAAACATATAATATAATAGCATGGAACAATCAAAAATTATAGATACGTTGGAGACGTATCAAGCATCCCCAAGCTTAATTCCTGCTCGTCCTCGAGTAGGTAAATGATAAAAACAGAATTTTTGATGTGGAATGCTACCTAGCATAATTCTCAATGTAATTTTATTTATTGTGGCATGAATGTTCAGATCCGAAAGATTCAAGATAAAAGTTTAATATTGACATAAGAGTAATAATACTACAAGCATACTAACAAAGTAATTGTGTCTTCTCAAAATAACATGGCCAAAGAAAGTTATCCCTACAAAATCATATAGTCTGGCTATGCTCTATCTTCATCACACAAAATATTGAAATCATGCACAACCCCACTTTTTCAATCTTCACGCAATACATGAGCGTGAGCCATGGACATAGCACTATAGGTGGAATTGGATGGTGGTTGTGGAGAAGACAAAAAAGGAGAAGATAGTCTCACAACAACTAGGCGTATCAACGAGCTATGGAGATGCCCATTAATAGATATCAATGTGAGTGAGTAGGGATTGACATGCAACGGATGCACTAGAGCTATAAGTGTATGAAAGCTCATCAAAAGAAACTAAGTGGGTGTGCATCCAACTTGCTTGCTCACGAAGACCTAGGGCAATTTGAGGAAGCCCATCATTGGAATATACAAGCCAAGTTCTATAATGAAAAATTCCCACTAGCATATGAAGGTGACAACATAGGAGACTCTCTATCATGAAGATCATGGTGCTACTTTGAAGCAAAAGTGTGGTAAAAGGATAGTAACATTGTCCCTTCTCTCTTTTTCTCTCATTTTTTATTTTGGTGGGCTTCTTTGGCCTCTTTTTTTATTTGGGCTTCTTTGGCCTCTTTTATTTTTCATAAAGTCCGGAGACTCATCCCAACTTGTGAGGGAATCATTGCTTCCATCATCCTTTCCTCACATGGGACAATGCTCTAATAATTAAGATCACCACACTTTTATCTACTTACAACTCAAGAATCTTAGAACAAAATATGACTCTATGTGGATGCCTCCAGAGGTGTACCGGGGTATGCAATGAATCAAGAGTGACATGTATGAAAGAATTATGAATGGTGGCTTTGCCACAAATACGATGTCAACTACATGATCATGCAAAGCAATATGACAATGGTGGAGTGTGTCATAATAAACGTAACGTTGGAAAGTTGCATGGCAATATATCTCGGAATGGCTACGAAAATGCCATAATAGGTACGTATGGTGGCTGTTTTGAGGAAGGTATATGGTGCATATATGATACCGGCGAAAGTTGCGCAGCACAAGAGAGGCTAGCAATGGTGGAAGGGTGAGAGTGTGTATAATCCATGGACTCAACATTAGTCATGAAGAACTCACATACTTATTGCAAAGATCTACAAGTTATCAAAACAAAGTACTACACACATGCTCCTAGGGGAAGGGTTGGTAGGAGTTAACCATCGCGCGATCCCGACCTCCACACATAAGGAAGACAATCAATAAATAAATCATGCTCCAACTTCATCACATAATGGTTCACCATACGTGCATGCTACGGGAATCACAAACTTTTAACACAAGTACTCCTCAAATTCACAACTACTCAACTATCATGACCCTAATATTACCGTCCTCATATCTCAAAACAATCATCAAGTATCAAACTTCTCATAGTATTCAATGCACTTTATATGATAGTTTTTATTATACCTATCTTGGATGCTCATCATTTTAAGACTAAAATTTTAACCAAAGCAAATTACCATGCTGTTCTAAAAGACTCTCAACATAATATAAGTTAAGCATGAGACATCAATAATTTCTATAAAATGAACCACTGTCATGCTCTAAAAAGATATAAGTGAAGTACTAGAGCAAAATTATCTAGCTCAAAAGATATAAGTGAAGCACATAGAGTATTCTAATAAATTCCGATTCATGTGTGTCTCTCCCAAAAGGTGTGTAAAGAAATTATGATTGTGGTAAACTAAAAAGCAAAGACTCAAATAATACAAGACGCTCCAAGCAAAATACATATCATGTGGTGAATAAAAATATAGCCTCAAGTAAAGTTACCGATAGACGAAGACGAAAGAGGGGATGCCTTTCGGGGAATCCCCAAGATTAGGCTTTTGGTTGTCCTTGAATTTTACCTTGGGGTAACTTGGGCATCCCCAAGCTTAGGTTCTTGCCACTCCTTATTCCATAATCCATCGAATCTTTACCCAAAACTTGAAAACTTCACAACACAAAACTCAACAGAAAATCTCATGAGCTCCGTTAGCAAAATAAAAAAACACCACTTTAAGGTACTGTAATGAACTCATTTTTTATTTATATTGGTGTTAAAACTACTGTTTTCCAACTTCTCTATGGTTCATACCCCCCGATACTAGCCATAGATTCATCAAAATAAGCAAACAACACACGAAAAACAGAATCTCTCAAAAACAGAACAGTCTGTAGTAATCTGTAACTTTCGAATACTTATGGAGCCCCAAAAATTCTGAAATAAATTGGTGGACATGAGGAATTTGTCTATTAATCATCTGCAAAAATAATCAACCTAAAATCACTCTCCAGTATGCAGCTAATTTCATGAGCGCTGAAGTTTCTGTTTTTTACAGCAAGATCATAAAGACTTCACCCAAGTCTTCCCAAAGGTTCTACTTGGCACAAACACTAATTAAAACATAAAACCACATCTAACCAGAGGCTATATGAATTATTTATTGAATAACAGCAAGGAAAAATATGTTGGGGAACGTAGTAATTTCAAAAAAAATTCCTACGCACACGCAAGATCATGGTGATGTATAGCAACGAGAGGGGAGAGTGTTGTCTCACGCCCTCGTGAGACCAAGCGAAGCGTTCACAGCGTAGAGGAAGTAGTCGACGTTCTCCTCGCGATCAACCGATCCCAGCGCCGTTACTCCGGCGCCCGAGTTCTTGACACGCGTACAGCTCGATGGCGCTCCTCGGGCTCCGATCCAGCAGAGCCGGGGAGGAGAGTTCCGTCGGCAAGACGACGGCGTGGTGGACGATCTTGATGTTCTACGACGCAGGGCTTCGCCTAAGCACCGCCACGATATGACCGAGGTGGATTATGGTGGAGGGGCACCGCACACGGCTAAGGAGCGATCTCAAGGATCAACTTGTGTGTCTATGGGGTGCCCCTGCCCCGTATATAAAGGAGGGAGGGAGGAGGAGGCCGGCCTAGAGAGGAGGCGCCATAGGGGAGTCCTACTCCCACCGGGAGTAGGATTCCCCTTTCCTAGTCCAACTAGGGATCCTTCCATGTATTAGGAGTAGGAGACTAGGAAGGGAAGAGAGAAAGGAAGGAAGGAGGGTGCGCCCTCCCTTAGCCAATTCGGACTAGGGCAAGGGGGCGCGGCCTACCTAGGGCAGCCCTCTCTCTTTCCCGTATGGCCCATAAGGCCCAATTCTTCTCCCGGCGAATTCCGTAACTCTCCGGTACTCGATAAATACCGAATGACTCGGAACCTTTCCGAACTCGAATATAGTCGTCCAATATATCGATCTTTACGTCTCGACCATTTCGAGACTCCTCGTCATGTCCCCGATCTCATCCGGGACTCCGAACTCCTTCGGTACATCAAAACTCATAAACTCATAATATAAGCATCATCGAAACCTTAAGCGTGCGGACCCTACGGTTCGAGAACAATGTAGACATGACCGAGACACGTCTCCGGTCAATAACCAATAGCGGGACCTGGATGCCCATATTGGTTCCTACATATTCTACGAAGATCTTTATCGGTCAGACCGCATAACAACATACGTTGTACTCTTTGTCATCGGTATGTTACTTGCCCGAGATTCGATCGTCGGTATCCAATACCTAGTTCAATCTCGTTACCGGCAAGTCTCTTTACTCGTTCCGTAATACATCATCTTACAGCTAACTTATTAGTTGGAATGCTTGCAAGGCTTAAGTGATGTGCATTACCGAGAGGGCCCAGAGATACCTCTCCGACATTCGGAGTGACAAATCCTAATCTCGAAATACGCCAACCCAACATCTGCCTTTGGAGACACCTGTAGTACTCCTTTATAATCACACAGTTACGTTGTGACGTTTGGTAGTACCCAAAGTATTCCTCCGGCAAACGGGAGTTGCATAATCTCATAGTTATAGGAACATGTATAAGTCATGAAGGAAGCAATAGCAACATACTAAACGATCGTGTGCTAAGCTAACGGAATGGGTCATGTCAATCAGATCATTCAACTAATGATGTGACCTTGTTAATCAAATAACAACTCATTGTTCATGGTTAGGAAACATAACCATCTTTGATTAACAAGCTAGTCAAGTAGAGGCATACTAGTGACACTTTGTTTGTCTATATATTCACACATGTATTATGTTTCCGGTTAATACAATTCTAGCATGAATAATAAACATTTATCATGATATGAGGAAATATATAATAACTTTATTATTGCCTCTAGGGCATATTTCCTTCAAAATATTGGGTTGTCTCCCAACAAGCGCTTTTCTTTAAAGCCTTTTAGCTAGGCATTGATAATTTTAATGATGCTCACATTAAAGACAAGAATTGAAGCGCAAAGAGAGCATCATGAAACACGTGACAAACACATCTAAGTCTAACATAATTCCTATGCATAGGCATTTATAGGCAAACAAATTATCATAGCAAGCAAAAACTAGCATATGCAAGGAAGTGGAAAGAAACAATAGCAATCTCAACCTAACGAGAGGTAATTTAGTAACATGAAAATTTCTACAACCATATTTTCCTCTCTCATAATAATTATATGTGGGATCATAAGCAAATTCAACAAAATTGCTATCACATCAAATATTTTCAACACGATCCACATGCATGCGGAGTTGACACTCTTCCAAAATAGTGGGATTAACATTAACTAAAGTTATGACCTCTCCAAACCCACTTTTATCAAAAATTTCATAAGATTGAACGTTCTCCAAATATGTGGGATCTAAAGTTGAAACTCTTCCAAATCCACTTTCAATAATATTGCAAACACTATTATCAATCTCATATTCATCATGGGGATTAAATAAATTTTCAAGATGATAAGAAGAATCACCCCAATCATGATCATTGCAACAAGTAGTAGACATAGCAAAACTAGCATCCCCAAGCTTAGGGTTTTGCATATTGTTAACACAATTGACATCAATAGAATTTATATTAAAATCATTGCAATCATGCTATTTATTCAAGGAACTATCGCGAATCTCTTCATAAATTTCTTCATCACAATTTTGAGATTCACAAATTTCAAGTAAAACCTCATAAAGATAATCTAGTGCACTCAAATCACTAGAATTTGGTTCATCATAATTGGATCTCTTATAAAGATTGGCAAGCGGGTGAGGATCCATAGATCTTAGGTTCTCTGTTTAGCAATAAATAAACAACTATTCCAACCAAACGAGCAAACGAGCCAAAGTAAGACATCAACGCAAACGGAAAGACAAACAGAAGAAGGGCGAATAAAACGGCAAGGGTGAAGTGAGGGAGAGGAAAACGAGAGGCAAATGGCAAATGATGTAATGCAAGGGATAAGAGTTTGTGATGGGCACTTGGTATGTCTTGACTTGTGCATAGACTCCCCGACAACGGGCCAGAAATCCTTCTTGCTACCTCTTGAGCATGTGTTGGTTTTCCCTTGAAGAGGAAAGGGTGACGCAACAAAGTAGCATAAGTATTTCCCTCAGTTTTTGAGAATCAAGGTATCAATCCAGTAGGAGGCTACACGCAAATCCCTCGTACCTGCACAAACAAATAAGAACCTTGCAACCAACACGATAAAGGGGTTGTCAATCCCTTCACGGCCACTTGGAAAAGTGAGATCTGATAGAGATAACAAGATAAATATTTTTGGTATTTTTATGATATAAATTGTAAAGGTAAAGATTGCAAAATAAAGTAGATCGGAAACTTATATGATGGAAAATAGACCCGGGGGCCATAGGTTTCACTAGTGGCTTCTCTCAAGATAGCATAAGTATTATGGTGGGAGAACAAATTACTGTCGAGCAATTGATAGGAAAGTGCATAGTTATGAGAATATCTAGGCATGATCATGTATATAGGCATCACGTCCGCGACAAGTAGATCGAAACGATTCTGCATCCACTACTATTACTGCACACATCGACCGCTATCCAGCATGCATCTAGATTATTAACTTCATAAGAACAAAGTAACGCATTAGGCAAGATGACATGATGTAGAGGGATAAACTCAAGCAATATGATATAAACCCCATCTTTTTATCTTTGATGGCAACAATACAGTACGTGCCTTGCAGCCCCTGCTGTCACTGGGAAAGGACACCGCAAGATTGAACCCAAAGCTAAGCACTTCTCCCATTGGAAGAAAGATCAATCTAGTAGGCCAGACCAAACTGATAATTCGAAGAGACTTGCAAAGATAACAAATCATACATAAAAGAATTCAGAGGAGATTCAAATATTTCTCATAGATAATCTTGATCATAAACTGACAATTCATCGGATCTCGACAAACACACTGCAAAAAGAATTACATCGATTAGATCTCCAAGAAGATCGAGGAGAACTTTGTATTGAGATCCAAAGAGAGAGAAGAAGCCATCTAGCTAATAACTATGGACCCGAAGGTCTGTGGTAAACTACTCACACTTCATCGAAGAGGCTATGGTGTTGATGTACAAGCCCTCCATGATCGATTCCCCCTCCGACGGAGCACCGGAAAAGGCCCCAAGATGGGATCTCACGGGTAGAGAAGGTTGCGGCGGTGGAAATAGGGTTTCGTGGTGCTCCTGGATGTTTTTAGGGTATATGAGTATATATAGGCAAAGGAAGTCGGTCAGGGGAGCCACGAGGGGCCCACAAGGGTGGGGGCGCGCCCTCCTACCTCGTGGTCGCCTCCTTTCTTTCTTGACGTCCACTCCAAGTCTCCTGGATTGCATTTGTTCCAAAAATAACTCTCCCGAAGGTTTCATTTCGTTTAGACTCTATTTGATATTCCTTTTCTGCAAAACACTGAAATAGGCAAAAAACAGCAATTTGGACTGGGCCTTCGGTTAATAGGTTAGTCCCAAAAATAGTATAAAGGTGTATAATAAAGCCCATTAAACATCCAAAACAGATAATATAATAGCATGGAACAATCAAAATTATAGATACGTTGGGGACATATCACGTGGCTCCTCCTGATAGCTTGCATCCGAATGAAGCTTGAAAGACGGCCACAGTCTAGGCCTGAACAGGTGTCCGATGTGTCCGCTCCTCACTCGCACGGGTGGCGTACAATCGTATGGCATAGCTCCACACGCGACAAGGGTACCGGACCAAATGCTTGTTCCTCCATACCTAGGAGCATCCTTGAGTTTCCATTGTAAGCGACGGTAAACATTGCCATCTTGTTGGTTCCCAGCCTCCCATAACCATTTGCCCAATAAGCATGAGGCACTACTACATAAACACTTGTGCTGAGTGCCCCCCATATATATATATATGCCAACATAGGTGGAAATCATCTGGTGTAGTATTGAATTACCTTCATTTGCTTTTAGATATGTTGGACCAGAACCCACTTCAAAGTGATCCCAGAATTGGTGATACCCTCGGTTGATATAAAATGTTGACACTCACAAGTTTGTAAAGCTTTTGTGCTAGACATCTGTAGTTTCATAGTGCTGAAATTGCCATTCCTACTAGAATATATCCGCAGTGTCATAGTGCTCAAGTTCAAAACAACTGTCATTCCACTAGTGATCAGTAGCTTATCATGCTGAAGTGCCATTGGAGCCAAAGTGCAAGTGAGCCACTCCTCAAAGAACAAATATTTGAAACCAATGGTTGGAAGTGTAACTTGGTTGATGCGAACAGTTTCTGTACTGTACTCACAATGGCCAATGTGGGAGTGTGTTAAGGCAGCTGTCGGTGTCAAAACCGGCGGATCTCAGGTAGGGGGTCACAAACTGTGCGTCTAGGTAGATGGTAACAGGAGACAAGGGACACGATGTTTTTACCCAGGTTCGGGCCCTCTCGATGGAGGTAAAACCCTACTCCTGCTTGATTAATATTGATGATATGGGTAGTACAAGAGTGGATCTACCATGAGATCAAGGAGGCTAAACCCTAGAAGCTAGCCTATGGTATGATTTTTGTAATGGTTGTTCGTCCTACAGACTAAAACCCTCCGGTTTATATAGACACCGGAGAGGGCTAGGGTTACAGAGAGTCGGTTACAATGGTAGGAGATCTACATATCCGTATTGCCAAGCTTGCCTTCCACGCCAAGGAAAGTCCCATTCGGACACGGGACGAAGTCTTCAATCTTGTATCTTCATAGTCTTGGATTCTGGCCGATGATGATAATCCGGCTATCCGGACACCCCCTAGTCCAGGACTCCCTCAGTAGCCCCCGAACCAGGCTTCAATGACGACGAGTCCAGCGCGTACATTGTCTTCCGCGTTGCAAGGCGGGTTCTCCTCCAAATTTTATGTGCTTGCCGAAAAGTGTCCGGCTTCCTTATAAATGTTACGCTCCTTGGCTTCCACGCCTAGTAACGGCCCTCTTCCACGTGTCGCACGAATGCGAAAGGCCAGGGTATTTTCATATTTTACCCCCTGGCTGCGCAAATAATCTGCCTATAAGAGAGGCAAGAATCCAGATCCAAATCACACCATCTTCCTTCCGCGAGTACTCATCGGAGCGCTTCTGACCAAAAATCCACTCCATCATGGACCGTCGACGCGGCTCCTCCTCTCGTGCTCCTAGCCCTCAGCCAGGAGATTGGAGGAGATGTTCAGTTCCGCACAACGAGCTGGTGACACTCCAAGCGGAGGGATACCTTCCTCCGGCCTTTATGGTCCCGGTTCGAGCCGGCCTGGCCACCTACAAAGGTGGAAAGCAAGCAGAGGCCACCCCTAGTCCCTCCAAAGGAGAGCGGGTGTGCTTCGTCCCTTATCTAATAAGGGGGCTCGGGTTTCCCATACATCGGTTTCTCCGAGGGCTTCTGGAGTTCTACGGACTCCATCTTCATCACCTCACGCCCGCTTCCATTCTGCACATTGCGGGTTTCGTAGCTCTCTGCGAGCTGTTCCTGGGCATTGAGCCCCATTTCGCGCTGTGGAAGAGATTTTTTTGCCTCGTCCCCCGTTCTCACGAGGGGTCGATATATCAAGTGGGTGGAGCCGAAATATGGCGCTCGCCGGGACCGGATACCTATCCGGAACCCCAAAGAAGGCGTCCGAAGACTCGCCCTCGAAATGGTTTTATGTGGAAGATGCTCCACTGCCGGACCCAGTTCAAATCGGCCTCCCGGAGTTCAGCAATGCTCCTTTGAAGAAACGCCTGAGTTGGCGCCCGCGGAGCCCTCAACAAGAGGATGACAGGAGCGCCCATTATCTGATGGGCCGGATACGGTTGCTAGCCCATTCCGAATTGACCACGATAGGAGTCATGGCCACGCGCATTATGCGAGGGGTGCAGCCGCTCCAATACAGGGGCCACCCTATGTGGGATTTCAACGGGGAGAATGACGCCACCCGTCATGGCCGCAAGGGGCTGGGATCGGCCGTGGATCTGGTGAAGATCTTGTCCGGCCTGTACAAGGGGGAGAAGGAGGACTTCCTCCAGACGAGCCCATTGAATGGGTTCTCCATGAATAACCCTCGGAGCTGGGTAAGCGGATGTTTATTCATCCGACCCGTGCTTTCAAAGTTAAGTGCCTTGCTTTATGATTTTGACGCAGGAACTGCGCCGGGATGTGGAGGGCATACACAGTCCGGCTCCACAACCCGAGGATCCGGGAAGATCCCTTGACCCGGCCTCCGAAGAGGATCCGGACATAAAGGTAGAGCTAATTGACGGGGTGTTCCACACACTCAGCTCTAGTCGCCATTACAGCTAACTACCCCGGCTTATCTCCGGCTTCCCAGGTAATTATGACCGGAGTCCTGACACCTTTACTTCGTCCTTGCGTATGTCTGACCACCGCATACAACGGTGTCTTGCAGGAGGTGCCTTCAAGGCGGGAAGCCGAACCCGCGGCGGCTGACCAACAAGGGTCAGTCCGGCCCAGCAGGCGGAACAGGGGTGCGGTGCGAATCGAAACGTCACCGCAACGGTATAGCTCGCGACCGTTGTTTTAGGAAAAAGATTCCTAGGAGGTGTATTAATGCTCATGACCTTTCCAGGAGAAAGAGCGCTCGCCGGACTGTGCCTGGAGAGGTTGCCAACCAAGCCTCCTCCAGCCAGGCTCCAACACCTGGTCCGGAGGGGGAGGCGAGTGCGAGGCGTGAGCCGGATACTCCTCCAGTGGAGGATGCCGACAGGCTGTCCGCCACCAGGTCTGAGGTGGAGAGCGCCATGAATCATAGGCGCAGCCGGACAGTTCTTCGTGACGCGTGTTTCTCTCCGGAGGCGTTGAATGCCTTAATGCGGGAGACGCGCACCTCCGTGCCGCTCAAGATGGTTTAACTGTTGGAAATATGCCCTAGAGGCAATAATAAAAGTATTATTATTATATTTCCTTGTTCATGATAATTGTCTTTTATTCATGCTATAACTGTATTATCCGGAAATCGTAATACACGTGTGAATACATAGACCACAATATGTCCCTAGTGAGCCTCTAGTTGACTAGCTCGTTGATCAACAGATAGTCATGGTTTCCTGGATATGGACATTGGATGTCGTTGATAACGGGATCACATCATTAGGAGAATGATGTGATGGACAAGACCCAATCCTAAGCATAGCACAAGATCGTGTAGTTCGTTTGCTAGAGCTTTTCCAATGTCAAGTATCTCTTCCTTAGACCATGAGATCGTGTAACTCCCGGATACCGTAGGAGTACTTTGGGTGTATCAAACGTCTGGCGAATCGGGTGACTATAAAGGTGCACTACAGGTATCTCTGAAAGTGTCTGTTGGGTTGACACGGATCGAGACTGGGATTTTTCACTCCGTATGACGGAGAGGTATCTCTGGGCCCACTCGGTAATGCATCATCATAATGAGCTCAAAGTGACCAAGTGGTTGGTCACGGGATCATGCATTATGGTACGAGTAAAGTGACTTGCCGGTAACGAGACTGAACAAGGTATTGGGATACCGACGATCGAGTCTCGGGCAAGTAACGTACCGATTTACAAAGGGAATTGTATACGGGGTTTGATCGAATCCTCGACATCGTGGTTCATCCGATGAAATCATCGAGGAGCACGTGGGAGCCAACATGGGTATCCAGATCCCGCTGTTGGTTATTGCCCGAGAGCCGTCTCGGTCATGTCTACGTGTCTCCCGAACCCGTAGGGTCTACACACTTAAGGTTCGGTGACGCTAGGGTTATTAGGAAGACTTGTATGTGATTACCGAATGTTGTACGGAGTCCCGGATGAGATCCCGGACGTCACGAGGAGTTCCGGAATGGTCCGGAGGTCAAGTTTTATATATGGGAAGTTGTGACGCGGACACCGGAAAGTTTCGGGGGCATATCGGTATTGTACCGGGGCCACCGGAGAGGTTCCGGGGGTCCACCTGGAGGGGCCACCCCTCTCGGAGGGCCACATGGGCCGCAAGGGGCAGGGAACCAGCCCCTGGAGGGCTGGGTGCGCCCCCCACCTTGGGCCCATGCGCCTAGGGTTGGGGGGAAACCCTAGAGGGGGCGCCCCCCTTTCTTGGGGGGCAAGTCCCCCCTCCCTGGCCGCCGCCCCCCCTCTAGATCCCATCTAGAGGGGTCGGCCCCCCTTGCCCCTTCCCCTATAAATAGAGGGGTGAGGGGAGGGCTGCTGTACACATCCCAAGGCGCAGCCCCTCCCCTCCCAAACACCTCTCCTCCTCCGTTACGTGCTTGGCGAAACCTTGTCGGAGTACTGCTGCACCAACACCACCACGCCGTCGTGCTGCCGTTGGAGCAATCTTCCTCAACCTCTCCTTCCTCCTTGCTGGATCAAGATGGAGGAGACATCGTCCGTCCCGTACGTGTGTTGAACGCGGAGGTGCTGTCCGTTCAGCACTTGGTCATCGGTGATCTGAATCACGACGAGTACGACTCCATCATCACCCTTCCCTTGAACGCTTCCGCACTCGATCTACAAGTGGTATGTAGATGCAAACTCACTCCTTCGACTCGTTGCTTAGATGAACTCATAGATGGATCTTGATGAAACCGTAGGAAAAATTTTAATTTTCTGCAACGTTCCCCAACAGTGGCATCATGAGCTAGGTCTATGCGTAGTTCTCTATTGCACGAGTAGAACACAATTTTGTTGTGGGCGTGGATCTTGTCAACTTGCTTGCCACTACTAGTATTTTCTTGCTTCAGTGGTATTGTGGGATGAAGCGGCCCGGACCAACCTTACACGTACGCTTACGTGAGACCGGTTCCACCGACAGGCATGCACTAGTTGCATAAGGTGGCTGGCGGGTGTCTGTCTCTCCCACTTTAGTTGGAGCGGATTCGATGAAAAGGGTCCTTATGAAGGGTAAATAGAAGTTGACAAAATCACATTGTGGTTATTAAGTAGTTAAGAAAAGCGTTCTTGCTAGAACCCAATTGCAGCCACGTAAAAGATGCAACAACAATTAGAGGACGTCTAACTTGTTTTTGCAGCAATTGTCATGTGATGTGATATGGCCAGAAGTTGTGATGAATGATGAATGATATATTGTGATGTATGAGATCATGTTCTTGTAATAGGAATCACGACTTGCATGTCGATGAGTATGACAACGGCAGGAGCCATAGGAGTTGTCTTTATTTTTGTATGACCTGCGTGTCATTGAAGAGCGCCATGTAAACTACTTTACTTTATTGCTAAACACGTTAGCCATAGAAGTAGAAGTAGGCGTTGGCGTGACAACTTCATGAAGACACGATGATGGAGATCATGATGATGGAGATCATGGTGTCATGCGGTGACAAGATGATCATGGAGCCCGAAGATGGAGATCAATGGAGCTATATGATATTGGCCATATCATGTCACTACTATATAATTGCATGTGATGTTTATTATGTTTATGCATCTTGTTTACTTAGAACGACGGTAGTAAATAAGATGATCCTTACAACAATTTCAAGAAGTGTTCTCCCTAACGTGCACCGTTGCTAAAGTTAAATCGTTTCAAGCACCACGTGATGATCGGGTGTGATAGATCCTTACGTTCACATACAACGGTGTAAGACAGTTTTACACATGCAAAACACTTAGGGTTAACTTGACGAGCCTAGCATGTACAGACATGGCCTCGAACACGGAGACCTAAAGGTCGAACACGAGTCATATGGAAGATACGATCAACATGAAGATGTTCACCGGCGATGACTAGTCCGTCTCACGTGATGATCGGACACGGCCTAGTCGACTCGGATCGTGTAACACTTAGATGACTAGAGGATGTCTAATCTGAGTGGGAGTTCATTGAAATAATTTGATTAGATGAACTTAATTATCATGAACTTAGTCTAAAACCTTTGCAAATATGTCTTGTAGATCAAATGGCCAACGCTCATGTCAACATGAACTTCAGCGTTCCTAGAAAACCAAGCTGAAAGATGATGGCAGCAACTATACGGATTGGGTCCGGAACACGAGATCATCCTCATAGCTGCCAGAAACAATATGTCCTAGAAGGACTGCTAGGTGGCGCTCCGTCGAGAGAACCAAGACGTTATGAACGCTTGGCAGTCTCGCGCTGATGATTACTCCCTCGTTCAGTGCGGCATGCTTTACAGCTTAGAACCGGGGATCGAAAAGCATTTTGAGCAACACGGAGCATATGAGATGTTCGAGGAGCTGAAACTAGTTTTCCAAGCTCATGCCCAGGTCGAGAGATATGATGTCTCCGACAAGTTCTATAGTTGTAAGATGGAGGAAAATAGTTCTGTCAGTGAGCACATACTCAAAATGTCTGGGTTGCACAACCGTATGACCTAGCTGAACATTTACCTCCCAGATGAGGCGGTCATTGACAGAATCCTTCAGTCGCTCCCACCAAGCTACAAGAGCTTTGTGATGAACTACAATATGCAGGGGATGGTGAAGACCATTCCTGAAGTATTTTCAATGCTGAAGTTAGCAGAGGTTGAGATCAAGAAAGAATATCAAGTGTTGATGGTCAATAAGACCAGTAAGTTCAAGAAGGGCAAGGGCAAGAAGAACTTCAAGAAGGACGGCAAGGATGTTGCCGCGCCCGGTAAGCCAGTTACCGGGAAGAAGTCAAAGAATGGACCCAAGCACGAGGTGAGTGCTTTTATTGCAAGGGGAAGGGTCACTAGAAGCGGAACTGCCCCAAATACTTAGCGGATAAGAAGGCCGGCAACACCAAAGGTATATTTGATATACATGTAATTGATGTGTACCTTACCAGTACTCGTAGTAACTCCTGGGTATTTGATACCGGTGCCGTTGCTCATATTTGTAACTCACAGCAGGAGCTGCGGAATAAACGGAGACTGGCGAAGGACGAGGTGATGATGCACGTCGGGAATGGTTCCATGGTCGATGTGATCGCCGTCGGCACGCTACCTCTACATTTACCTACAAGATTAGTTTTAAACCTCAATAATTGTTATTTAGTGCCAAGTTTGAGCATGAACATTGTATTAGGATCTCGTTTAATACGAGATGGCTACTCATTTAAACCCGAGAATAATGGTTGTTCTATTTATATGAGAGATATGTTTCATGGTCATGCTTCGATGGTCAATGGTTTATTCTTAATGAATGTCGAGCGTAGTATTACACATATTCATAGTGTGAATGCCAAAAGATGTAAAGTTGGTAACGATAGTCCCACATACTTGTGGCACTGCTGCCTTGGTCACATTGGTATCAAGCACATAAAGAAGCTCCATGCTGATGGACTTTTAGAGTCTCTCGATTATGAATCATTTGACACATGCGAACCATGCCTCATGGGCAAGATGACCAAGACTCCGTTCTCCGGAACAATGGAGCGAGCAACCAACTTGTTGGAAATCATACATACCGATGTGTGCGGTCCAATGAGCGTTGAGGCTCGTGGAGGATATCGTTATGTTCTCACTCTCACTGATGACTTGAGTAGATATGGGTATGTCTACTTAATGAAACACAAGTCTGAGACCTTTGAAAAGTTCAAGGAATTTCAGAATGAAGTAGAGAATCAACGTGACTGAAAGATAAAGTTTCTACGATCAGATTGTGGAGGAGAATATTTAGGTCACGAATTTGGTACACACTTAAGGAAATGTGGAATCGTTTCACAACTCCCGCCGCCTGGAACACCTCAGCGTAACGGTGTGTCCGAATGTCGTAATTGCACTCTATTGGATATGGTGCGGTCTATGATGTCTCTTACCGATTTACCGCTATCATTTTGGGGATACGCTCTAGAGACAGCTACATTCACTTTAAATAGGGCACCGTCTAAATCCGTTGAGACGACATCGTATGAATTATGGTTTGGGAAGAAACCTAAGCTATCATTTCTAAAAGTTTGGGGATGCGATGCTTATGTCAAGAAACTTCAACCTGAAAAGCTCGAACTCAAGTCGGAAAAATGCGTCTTCATAGGGTACCCTAAGGAAACCGTTGGTATACCTTCTACTTAAGATCCGAGGGCAAGATCTTTGTTGCCAAGAACGGATGCTTTCTGGAAAAAGAGTTTCTCTCGAAAGAAGTAAGTGGGAGGAAAGTAGAACTCGATGAAGTACTACCTCTCGAACGGGAAAGTAGTGCAACTCAGGAAAATGTTCTGTGATGCCTACACCAAGCGAAGAGGAAAATAATGATGTTGATCAACGTGCCGGATCAAGTTGCTCTTGAACCAGAGGTCCACAAGGACACGTTCCGCACAGTGTGTGCGGCAACCCTGTCACGGAAATCATGTTGTTAGACAACGGTGAACCTTGAACTATGAAGAAGCGATGGCGGGCCCAGATTCCAACAAATGGCTTGAAGCCATGAAATCCGAGATAGAATCCATGTATGAAAACAAAGTATGGACTTTGACAGACTTGCCCGATGATCGGCGAGCGATACAAAACAAATGGATCTTTAAGAAGAAGACGGACGCGGATGGAAATGTTACCATCTATAAAGCTCGACTTGTCGCTAAAGGTTATCGACAAGTTCAAGGGATTGACTACGACGAGACATTCTCTCCCGTAGCGAAGCTGAAGTCCGTCCGAATCATGTTAGCAATTGCCACATACTATGATTATGAGATATGGCATATGGACGTCAAAGCGGCATTCCTTAACGGACATCTTAAGGAAGAGCTGTATATGATGCAGCCGGAAGGTTTTGTCGATCCTAACAATGCTAACAAAGTATGCAAGCTCCAGCGATCCATTTATGGGCTGGTGCAAGCATCTCGGAGTTGGAACATTCGCTTTGATGAGATGATCAAAGCGTTTGGGTTTATGCAAACCTATGGAGAAGCCTGCGTTTACAAGAAAGTGAGTGGGAGCTCTGTAGCATTTCTCATATTATATGTAGATGACATACTCTTGATGGGAAATGATATAGAACTTCTAGACAGCATTAAGGCCTATTTGAATAAGTGTTTTTCAATGAAGGACCTTGGAGAAGCTGCTTACATATTAGGCATCAAGATCTATAGAGATAGATCGAGACGCCTCATAGGTCTTTCACAAAGCACATACCTTGATAAGATTTTGAAGAAGTTCAAAATGGATCAGTCAAGAAGGGCTCTTGCACGTGTTGCAAGGTGTGAGATTGAGCTCGGCTCAATCCCGACCATGACAAAAGATAAAGAAGAGATGAGTGTCATCCCTATGCTTCAACCATAGGATCTATTATGTATGCCATCTTGTGTACGGACCTGATGTAAACCTTGCCGTAAGTTTGGTAGGAAGGTACCAAAGTAATCCCGGCAAGGAACACTGGACAGTGGTCAAGAATATCCTGAAGTACCTGAAAAGGACAAAGGACATGTTTCTCGTTTATGGAGGTGACGAAGAGCTCGTCGTAAAGGGTTACATCGATGCTAGCTTCGACACAGATCTGGATGACTCTAAGTCACAAACCGGATACGTGTATATGTTGAATGGTGGAGCAGTAAGATGGTGTAGCTGCAAGCAGAGCGTCGTGGCGGGATCTACATGTGAAGCGGAGTACATGGCAGCCTCGGAGGCAGCGCATGAAGCAATTTGGGTGAAGGAGTTCATCACCGACCTAGGAGTCATACCCAATGCGTCGGGGCCGATCAAACTCTTCTGTGACAACACTGGAGCTATTGCCCTTGCCAAGGAGCCCAGGTTTCACAAGAAGACCAGGCACATCAAGCGTCGTTTCAACTCCATCCATGAAAATGTTCAAGATGGAGACATAGATATTTGCAAAGTACATACGGATCTGAATGTCCCAGATCCGTTGACTAAACCTCTCTCGCGAGCAAAACATAATCAACACCAGAACTCTATGGGTGTTCGATTCATCACAATGTAACTAGATTATTGACTCTAGTGCAAGTGGGAGACTGTTGGAAATATGCCCTAGAGGCAATAGTAAAAGTATTATTATTATATTTCCTTGTTCATGATAATTGTCTTTTATTCATGCTATAACTGTATTATCCGGAAATCGTAATACACGTGTGAATACATAGACCACAATATGTTCCTAGTGAGCTTCTAGTTGACTAGCTCGTTGATCAACAGATAGTCATGGTTTCCTGGCTATGGACATTGGATGTTGTTGATAACGGGATCACATCATTAGGAGAATGATGTGATGGACAAGACCCAATCGTAAGCATAGCACAAGATCGTGTAGTTCGTTTGCTAGAGCTTTTCCAATGTATAGTATCTCTTCCTTAGACCATGAGATCGTGTAACTCCCAGATAACGTAGGAGTGCTTTGGGTGTATCAAACATCACAACGTAACTGGGTGACTATAAAGGTGCACTACGGGTATCTCCGAAAGTGTCTGTTGGGTTGACACGGATCGAGACTGGGATTTGTCACTCCGTATGACGGAGAGGTATCTCTGGTCCCACTCGGTAATGCATCATCATAATGAGCTCAAAGTGACCAAGTGGTTGGTCACGGGATCATGCATTACGGTACGAGTAAAGTGACTTGCCGGTAACAAGACAGAACAAGGTATTGGGATACCGACGATCGAGTCTCGGGCAAGTAACGTACCGATTGACAAAGGGAATTGTATACGGGGTTTGATCGAATCCTCGACATCGTGGTTCATCCGATGAAATCATCGAGGAGCACGTGGGAGCCAACATGGTTATCCAGATCCCGCTGTTGGTTATTGCCTGAGAGCCGTCTCGGTCATGTCTACGTGTCTCCCGAACCCGTAGGGTCTACACACTTAAGGTTCGGTGACGCTAAGGTTATTGGGAAGACTTGTATGTGATTACCGAATGTTGTTCGGAGTCCCGGATGAGATCCCGGACGTCACGAGGAGTTCTGTAATGGTCCGGAGGTGAAGTTTTATATATGGGAAGTTGTCATGCATGCGGACACCGGAAAGTTTCGGGGGCATATCGGTATTGTACTAGGGCCACCGGAGAGGTTCCGGGGGTCCACCGGGAGGGGCCACCCCTCTCGGAGGTCCACATGGGCCGCAAGGGGCAGGGAACCAGCCCCTGGAGGGCTGGGTGCGCCCCCCACCTTGGGCCCATGCGCCTAGGGTTGGGGGAACCCTAGAGGGGGCGCCCCATTGCTTGGGGGGCAAGTCCCCCTCCCCGCCCCCTCTAGATCCCATCTAGAGGGTCGGCCCCGTGCCCTTCCCTATAAATAGAGGGGTGAGGGGAGGGCTGATGTACACATCTCAAGGCGCAGCCCCTCCCCTCCCCAACACCTCTCCTCCTCTGTTACGTCCTTGGCGAAGCCCTGTCGGAGTACTGCTGCACCAACACCACCAAGCCGTCGTGCTGCCGTTGGAGCAATCTTCCTCAACCACTCCTTCCTCCTTGCTGGATCCAGACAGAGGAGACGTCGTCCGTCCTGTACGTGTATTGAACGCGGAGGAGCTGTACGTTCAGCACTTGGTCATCGGTGATCTGAATCACGACGAGTACGACTCCATCCTCACCCTTCCCTTGAACGCTTCCGCACTCGATCTACAAGTGGTATGTAGATGCAAACTCACTCCCTCGACTCGTTGCTTAGATGAAATCATATATGGATCTTGGTGAAACCGTAGGAAAAATTTTAATTTTCTGCAACGTTCCCCAACATTAACCAGAGCCACGGAGCAGTATGTAAAAGACATACGGGTAAAGGATTTTAATAGTTGTATATGCCAGTAGCCCCCGAGACTTAAAGTAGTTAAAATAACTGATTTAAGGATCATTTGATATGCAGGATATCACGGAGAAAAATGCCCAATTTTCTCAGGAGCTACAAGGGTGCAAGGCCCAACTTGACGCCGCACTAGCCGCCGCGGGAGGAGACACAGAGACCCCTTCCAGTAACACATTATTTCAAAAAGATAAGCGGTGTGCGGCGTGCGTATAAGTCTGACAATGATATTACAGGTGTTGCCGGACTGGATCCGGACAAGCAATAGCTACTGCGCCAGCTGAAGGCCGGCGAGAGGGTGCTTATGAAGGTGCAGCAGGAGAGGAACAAACTCCAAGACGCCCACACCCAGCTTGGAGAGGAGCTAGAGGTGTACGGGCCCACTATGCAGCTCCGTGAAGGAGAATCAGCGGCTTCGTCGCGGCATCTACAGTAAGTGCTTGAGCAAACTATTTTGAAAAGAAGAGTTCGGCGAGGAAGTCGAATTGACAAAAATGTGTCTGTAGATGTGCTCACAGGTCACCCTGCAGAGGAAATGCCCGATTAAACGGGTGATCAACTTCCCAAGCTGGTGCAACTGCTCAAACGTGTTCGGCAGGCGATGAGTGGCGTCGTCCAGGCCTTATGGATGTCCGTCTCCCTACCCGAGGGCCTTGGAGAGCTTGCGGAGAAGCTTCAGGGGGCACGGCAGCGCTTCCGTTTATGGAAGATATTAGCCTGCCGTCAAGGTGCCAGGGAGGCCTGGGCCATGGTGAAGACGCGGTACAAGAAGGCGGATCCAAACCACATGGCCGAAGTCGGACCTGTGGGGCCTGATGGGAAGGAGATCCCTGTGAGCTTAGTGTACGTCCAAGTAGAGTTGGCCGCTAAGTATTCCCAACGGGACTGTAAATTAGACAGCCTGTTAGATGGGATTGAGGAGGAGTACCGTCAGTCGATTTGACGATGTATTTAAAATGACATGTAAAATGCCTTCTAGCCGGATTGTAGATCGTTTGTCTTTGCCGACCTTTTCGCTTCAACCTCGGGACCCTAGAGTCCGGAGTGTGTCCAAATACCTTATCGGTTATGAAAAAACCGGGGCATGCATGGAGACCAGGCGTAGGGGTCCTTAGTGCTTTATCAGACAAGTGCCCAACTAGTTATGTTATATTACATGGTTAGTAATAAACATCTTCCAGGGAGAATAGTTCCGTTAAGGGTTCCTTTCCCTGGGAGGCATGCCCTAAAGTGCATGTCCGGACTGCGGAAAGAGCAGGAAAACATCTGGGGGCAGATAAATAAATAGGTAAAAAATCATCTTTCAAGTCACCGACTGAATATTCCCTTAAGAACACTAGCTTTCGGCTTCACCCGGTCGAGGTACACATCCGGTGACCCGCGATAATAATCGCAGAGGTGCTCCTTTACCTCCTAGCCGAACAATCGGGAACGTAGGGGTAAGCACAGGAGCGAGGCAACCCAGCTTGGCCAAAACTTAAGTCATATCGATGCATATAATGGTGAATAAAAGGTACATGCGGAAGTTTGACACATGTGTTGGGCATAAAAGCCCGTATAAGTAAGCTTCTGTTAAAGAAGCCCCCAGGTATAATGAGTGCGGGTAGCACATCAAGTGTGTGCGAACAATGCACAAATTGGCCTCAAGGGCTTTATGAAAAAGGTGGGAGAAAAGAGAGAAACAAAAGACAGCTGAAGTGTAAAAATGTGGACGGAGGAAGGAGACGAACTCTGAGTCCGGCGCTAGGCGTAGAATCTTCGGAGGCGGGCTGCGTTCCATGGGTTCGGCTCGAGTCGGTTGTCCGTCGTTTATGAGCGGTATGCTCCGCCGGCCAGGACTTGGTCGATGATGAAGGGACCTTCCCATTTGGGCTTGAGTTTGTCCTTTTTCTTGTCCGGCAGGCGTAGAACTAGTTCGCCAACGTTGTAAGTCTTGGCTCGTACCTCTCTGCTTTGATATCTTCGAGCCTGCTGCTAATAGAATGCGGAACGAGCCTTGGCCACGTCGCGCTCCTCCTCCAATCGTCCAAGCTGTCCTGCCGATCAACTCGGCTTCTCTTTCTTCGTACATGCGCTTTTCGAGGTGAGTCATGAATTATGTCGCAGGCAAAACTGCCTCTGCGCCGTATACCATAAAGAATGGTGTGAACCGGTAGTACGGTTTGGCGTGGTCCACAGCCCCAGTCTGAGTCGAGCTCCTCTACCCGGTCGTGTTAGATTCTGTAAGGACCGCACTAATCTGGGTTTAATGCCGCTCATGATTAGACCATTTGCTCGTTCAACTTGACCGTTGGTTTGAGGGTGATAGACTAAAGCGTAGTCGAGCTTAATGCCAATATTTTGGCACCAGAGTTTAACCTCGTCGGCCGTGAAGCTCGTGCCGTTATCGGTAATGATGCTGTGGGGGACACCGTAACGGTGTACTACCCCAGATATGAAGTCTATCACAGGTCCGGATTCGGCCGTTTTAACTAGCTTGGCTTCTATCCATTTGGTGAATTTGTCCACCATGACCAATAGGTATTTTTGCTTGTGGGTTCCCCCTTTAAGGGGTCCAACCATGTCAACCCCGGACATAAGCGGCGGTGATGGGTATAGTTGTGAGGGCGGTGGGTGGCATGTGGCTCTGATTAGCAAAGAGCTGACAACCGACGCATTGTTGGACTAAGTCCTGAGCATCTGCCCGGGCCGTCGGCCAATAAAATCCTGTATGGAAGGCCTTACCTACAAGGGCCCGGGCTGCAGCGTGGAGTCCGCCTAGTCCGGCGTGAATTTCAGCCAGAAGATTTCGCCCTTCCTCTTCGGAGATACACCTTTGAAGGACTCCGGTTGCGCTTTTCTTACAAAGTTCCCCCTCATGGACCTTGTAGGCTTTAGATCGCCAAACTATGCAGCAGGCCTCATTTTGGTCTTCGGGAAGTTCCTGCCTAATTAAGTAGGCTAGGAATGGTTCAAATCCCACGGGGCAATGACTGCCATTATTTCGTGGGCAGAAGGTGTTATGTCACTGGCTGAGCCACCGGTTGTGTCAGAATGTTCGGTGTTGGGTGGTGCGGTTGGTTCTGGATTGTTGTTTCCGGACTCCTCTTCCCATACTACGGATGGCTTAAAGAGCCGCTCCAGGAAGATGTTTGGAGGGACGGCGTCGCGTTTTGCGCCGATGCGTGCCAACACGTCGGCTGCCTGGTTATTATCCCGAGCTACATGGTGGAATTCGAGTCCTTCGAACCGAGCTGACATTTTTAAGACGGCGTTACGGTAGGCTGCCATTTTCGATCTTTGGCATCGAAGTCTCCGTTTACTTGTGATACTGCGAGGTTTGAATCCCCGCGTACCTCGAGGCGTTGAATGCCCATGGAGATTGCATCCGGAGACCGTGCAGAAGGGCCTCGTATTCGGTTGCGTTGTTGGAGTCTGTGTACATTATTTGAAGTACGTATTGGACTGTGTCTTCGGTTGGGGACGTCAAAACGACGCCAGCCCCCATGCCGGCCAACATTTTAGAGACGTCGAAATGCATGATCCAATTGGAGTATGCGCCGTACTCTTTAGGGAGTCCGGCTTCAGTCCATTCAGCGACGAAGTCAGCCAAAACTTGCGACTTTATAGCTCGCCGTGGTTTGTAGGTTATGTCAAATGGTAAGAGCTCAATGGCCCATTTTGCAATCCTGTCCATCGCGTCGCGGTTGTTTATGATGTCGTTGAGGGGTACTTCGGAGGCCACTGTTATCGAACACTCTTGAAAGTAGTGTCGCAGCTTCCGGGATGCCATGAACACCGTGTATGCTATCTTTTGATAATGTGGGTACCGGGACTTGCAGGGAGTTAGGACAGTGGATACGTAGTACACTGTTTTTGAAGAGGGAATTTATGCCCTTCTATTTCTCGTTCGACGACGAGCACCGCGCTTACAACTTGATGTGTTGCTGCAATGTATAACAACATTGGTTCGCCCAGGTTAGGCGTGGCCAGGACCTGATTTGTTGCCAATATGGCCTTTATTTCTTCGAGTCCGGCAATGGCAGCATCCATCCACTCGAAGTGTTCGGTGCGCCTGAGGAGGCGATAGAGGGGCAATGCCTTTTCTCCCAAGCGGAGATGAATAAACTTAGAGCCGCCCGCATCGATCAATTTTGTATTTGTTTGAGGTCTTTTGGAATATCTAGCTGTGTGAGCTCGGATCTTGGCTGGGTTTGCTTCAATTCCTCTACGGATACAATGAAGCCCAGAGCTTTCCGGTGATGCGCCGAAAATGCATTTTTCCGGGTTCAGCTTAATGTCATATGCTCGGAGGTTGTCAAATGTGAGCCTCAAATCGTCTACTAGCATTTCGACGTGTTTGGTTTTGACGACCACGTCGTCTACGTATGCCTCTACTGTTTTGCCGATCTGGGTAGCGGACATATACGAATCATGCGCTGATATGTTGCGCTTGGCGTTTTTGAGTCCGAAGGGCATCGTGTTGAAGCAGAATGGTCCGTATGGAGTAATGAATGCCGTTGCGGCTTGGTCTGCCTCCGCCATCTTGATTTGATGGTAGCCAGAGTATGCGTTGAGGAAGCACAATGAATCGTGCCCTGTAGTAGCATCGATTATTTGATCGATGCGGGGAAGGGGGAAAGGATCCTTTGGGCAAGCCTTGTTGAGGTCTTTAAAATCGACACATAGGCGCCAGGATTTGTCCTTCTTTGGTACCATTACCAGGTTTGCTAGCTAATCCGGATGTTTGATGTCTCTGATGAATCCGGCTTCCAATAGTTTGGCTAGCTCCTCTCCCATTGCATGTCTTTTGGGTTCGGAAAGTCGCCGAAGAGCCTGTTTGACTGGCTTGAATCCTTTTAGGATGTTTAGGCTGTGTTCTGCCAATCTGCGTGGGATTCCTGGCATATCTGAAGGGTGCCAGGCAAAGATGTCCCAATTCTCCCGAAGGAATTCTCGTAGTGCGGCGTCTACATCCGGGTTTAACTGTGCCCCAATGGAGGCCGTCTTTGTTGGGTCCGTTGGATGGACCTGGAATTTGACTATTTCGTCCACTGGTTTAAAAGAGGTGGACTTGGATCTCTTATCGAGTATCACATCATCCTGTTCACCATAGATCGCGGTCAGTGAGTGACTTCCTCCGCCGCTAGGGCCGGATAGTGCCTCTAGGGCTAATCGGCTGTCTTGTTTTCGGTAGGAGTGCTATGTCCGGATCACTGGCAAGGGTGATGGTTCCATTGGGCCCGGGCATTTTGAGCTTCATGTACCCGTAATGGGGTATGGCTTGGAAAATTGTGAATGCCTCTCGTCCTAATAAAGCGTGATATCCGCTGCTGAACGGGGCCACTTGGAACGTGACCTCCTCGGACCTGTAATTGTCCGGTGAGCCGAACACCACATCAAGTGTGATTTTTTATGTGCAGTATGCTTCCCGGCTAGGGATTATTCCTCTAAAGGTTGTGCTGCTTCGCTCAATGCGGCTCCAGTCTATTTCCATTCTTTGAAGGGTTTCCTCGTAGATGAGGTTTAATCCGCTGCCGCCATCCATGAGTACCTTGGTAAGACGAAAGTCGTCCACTATTGGACTGAGGACCAATGCGAACGGTGCTCGGGCTGTTCGAAATTTAGGTTCGTCGCTGGCGTTGAAGGTGATGGCCGTGTCGCTCCATGGATTTGTTGTTGCTACTTGGTAGACTTCGGTGAGGCTGCGGATTGTTCTTTTCCACATATTATTTGATGCGAAAGTCTCGAAGACTGTTAATACCGTACTGGTACTGTTGGGGTGGGTCTCCGGGGCTAGAAGCTCTTCGCCACTTTTGGCCACCGGCCGCAGTATCCAACATGCTCGAAGGCTATGAGTTGGAGCGGCGCCCTTTGTACTATGAATTTTACAGGGTCCACTGAGCCATCCCTCTAGTACAGTTCCATTCCCTTTATGGGGTTTTTGCTTTTTGGTTCTTGTCCCGGGTGCCTGAGCATGGTGCACCCTTTTGTTTCGGACAAGGGTTGTGTTCGGAGCCGGATTGTCCCAAAACTTAGTTTCGGTTTTCCGGACACTCTCCATCGCACAGTATTTCCGTACTATGGATGCCAGGTCGGCGAAGCGTGTAATTTCGCGACGACTTACGACGTTCAAGATGTTGGGGAATGTTGCAGAAAATTAAAATTTTTCCTACGGCTTCACCAAGATCCATCTATGAGTTCATCTAAGCAACGAGTAACGAGAGAGAGTTTGCATCTACATACCACTTGTAGATCGCGTGCGAAGCTTGCAAGGTGATGATGGAGTCGTACTCGAGCGTGATTCAGATCACCGATGCCAAGTGCTGAGCGGACAGCACCTCCGCGTTCAACACACGTGCGGGACGGCGGCGTCTCCTCCTTCTTGATCCAGCAAGGGGAAGGAGAGGTTGAGGAAGACAGCTCCACCGGCAAAGACGACGGCGTGGTGATGGTGGAGAAGCAAGCACTCGGCTGAGGCCGCCGAGCACTTACGGAGGAGGAGATGTGTTGGGAGGGAGGGCTGCGCCTTGGGAGTTGGTACAGCAGCCCCCTCCCTCCCCCTTATATAGGCCCCAGGTGGCGGCCCTGGAGATCCAATCTCCGGGGCGGCAACAAGGGGTGGAGTGCCCCAAGCCGGTGGGCGCCCCACCCCTAGGGTTTCAACCCTAGGCGCGGGGTGGGCCTAGAGGCGCACCAGCCCCTGTGGGCTGGTTCCTTCCCCTTTGGCCCATGGGGCCCTCCGGGATAGGTGGCCCCACCGGTGGACCCGGGACCCTTCGGTGGTCCGGTACTTTACCGGGAGACCCCGAAACTTTCCCGATGGCCGAATCACCACTTCATATATATTATTCTTTACCTCCGGACCCTTCCGAACTCCTCGTGACGTCCGAGATCTCATCAGGGACTCGAACAACATTCGGTATTCACATACTAGTCTTCCTACTAACCCTAAGCGTCACCGAACCTTAAGTGTGTAGACCCTACGGGTTCGGGAGACACTTGAACATGACCGAGGCGACTCTCGGGCAATAACCAACAGCGGGTCTGGATACCCATGTTGGCTCCCACATGCTCCTCGATGATTTCATCGGTTGAACCACGATGTCGAGATTTGATCAAACCCTGTATGCAATTCCTTTGTCAATCGATGCGTTACTTGCGAGACTTGATTGTCGGTATCCCAATACCTTGTTCGGTCTCGTTACCGGCAAGTCACTTTACTCATCCGTAATGCATGATCCGTGACCAACACCTTGGTCACATTGAGCTCATTATGATGATGCATTACCGAGTGGGCCCAGAGATACCTCTCCGTCATACGGAGTGACAAATCGATCTCGATCCGTGTCAACCCGCAGATACTTTCGGAGATACCTGTAATGCACCTTTATAGTCACCCGATTCGTTGTGGACGTTTGATACACCCAAGGCACTCCTACGGTAACCGGAGTTACACGATCTCATGGTCGAAGGAAGAGATACTTGACATTGGCAAAGCTTCTAGCAAGCGAACTATACGATCTTTTATGCTATGCTTATGATTGGGTCTTGTCCATCACATCATTCTCCTAATGATGTGATCCGTTATCAACGACATCCAATGTCCATAGTCAGAAACCATGACCATCTTTTGATCTGCACGGCTAGTCGACTAGAGGCTCACTAGGGACATATTGGGGTCTAAGTGTTCACACGTGTATTACGATTTCCGGATAACACGGTTATAGCATGAACAAAAGACAATTATCATGAACATTGAAATATAATAATACTTTTATTATTGCCTCTAGGGCATATTTCCAACAGTCTCCCACTTGCACTAGAGTCACTAATCTAGTTACATTGTGATGAATCGAACACCCATAGAGTTCGGTGTTGATCATGTTTTGCACGCGAGAGAGGTTTAGTCAGCGAATCTGCGACATTCAGATCCGTGTGCACTTTGCAAATCTCTATGTCTCCATCTTGAAAATTTTCACGGATGGAGTTGAAGCGGCGCTTGATGTGCTGGTCTTCTTGTGAAACCTGGGCTCCTTGGCAAGGGCAATAGCTCGGTGTTGTCACAGAAGAGTTTGATCGGCCCGACGCATTGGGTATGACTCCTAGGTCGGTGATGAACTCCTTCACCCAAATCGCTTCATGCGCTGCCTCCGAGGCTGCCATGTACTCCGCTTCACACGTAGATCCCGCCACGGACGCTTTCTCGCTTGTAGCTGCACCAGCTTCTTGCTCCACCATTCAACATATACGTATCCGGTTTGTGACTTAGAGTCATCGGATCTGAGTCGAAGCTAGCGTCGGCGTAACCCTTCTGACGAGCTCTTCGTCTCCTCCATAAGCGAAACATGTCCTTTGTCCTTTTCGGTGCTTCAGGATATTCTTGACCGCTGTCCGGTGTTCCTTGCGGGATTACTTTGGTATCTTGCAACCAAACTTACGGCTAGGTTTACATCGGTGCAGTACACAGCATGGCATACATAATAGATCCTATGGCTGAAGCATAGGGATGACACTCATCTCTTCTTTATCTTTTGCCGTGGTCGGTGGTGAGCTGAGCTCAATTTCACACCTTGTAACATAGGCAAGAACCCTTTCTTGGACTGATCCATTTGAACCTCTTCAAAATCTTATCAAGGTATGTGCTTTGTGAAAGACCTATGAGGCGTCTCGATCTATCCTATAGATCTTGATGCCTAATATATAAGCAGCTTCTCCAAGGTCCTTCATTGAAAAACACTTGTTCAAGTAGGCCTTAATGCTGTCCGAAGTTTTGTATCATTTCCCATCAAGAGTATGTCATCTACATATAATAGGAGAAATGCTACGAGCTCCCACTCACTTTCTTGTAAATGCAGGCTTCTCCATAAGTCGCATAAACTAACGCTTTGATCATCTCATCAAAGCGAATGTTCTAACTCGAGATGCTTGCACCAGCCCATAAATGGATCATTGGAGCTTGCATACTTTGCTAGCATTCGAGGATCGACAAAACCTTCGGCTGCATCATATACAGCTCTTCCTTAAGATGTCCGTTAAGGAATGCCATTTTGGCGTCCATCGCCATATCTCATAATCATAGTATGCGGCAATTGCTAACATGATTGGACGGACTTAAGCTTCGCTACGGAGAGAATGTCTCGCCGTAGTCAATCCCTTGAACTTGTCGATAACCCTTAGCGACAAGTCGAGCTTTATAGATGGTAACATTACCATCGCGTCCGTCTTCTTCTTAAAAATCCATTTATTTTCTATTGCTCGCCGATCATCGGGCAAGTCTGTCAAAGTCCATACTTTGTTTTCATACATGGATTCTATCTCGGATTTCATGGCCTCAAGCCATTTGTTGGAATCTGGGCCGCCATTGCTTCTTCATAGTTCGAAGGTTCATTGTTGTCTAGCAACATGATTTCCATGACAGGGTTGCCGTACCACTCAGTGCGGGCGTGTCCTTGTGGACCTTGAAGTTCAATAGTAACTTGATCCAAGTATCTTGATCATCATCAATGATTTCCTCTTGGTTGGTGTGGGCATTACAGAGCGGTTTCTGCGCGCACCACTTTCCCGTTCGAGAGGTAGTACTTCATCGAGTTCTACTTTCCTCCACTTACTTCTTTCGAGAGAAACTCTTTCTCGAAAGCATCCGTTCTTAGCAACAAAGATCTTGCCTTGGATCTTAAGTAGAAGGTATACCCGACAGTTTCCTTAGGGTATCCTATGAATCGCATTTTTCCGACTTGGGTTCGAGCTTTTCGGGTTGAAGTTTCTTGACATAAGCATCGCATCCCCAAACTTTTAGAAAGCGACAGCTTAGGTTTCTTCCCAAACCATAATTCATACGGTGTCGTCTCAGCGGATTTAGGCGGTGCCCTATTTAAAGTGAATGTAGCTGTCTCTAGGCGTATCCCCAAAATGATATGGTAAATCGGTAAGAGACATCATAGACCGCACCATATCCAATAGAGTGCGATTCGACGTTCGGACACACCGTTTATTTGAGGTGTTCGGCGGCGTGAGTTGTGAAACGATTCCACATTTCTTTAAGTGTGAGCCAAATTCGTGACTTAAGTATTCTCCTCCACGATCGATCGTAGGAACTTTATCTTTCGGTCACGTTGATTCTCCACCTCATTCTGAAATTCCTTGAACTTTTCAAAGGTCTCAGACTTGTGTTTCATTAAGTAGACATACCCATATCTACTCAAGTCATCGGTGAGAGTGAGAACATAACGATATCCTCCATGAGCCTCAACGCTCATTGGACCGCACACATCGGTATGTATGATTTCCAACAAGTTGGTTGCTCGCTCCATTGTTCGGAGAAGCGGAGTCTTGGTCATTTTCCTAAGAGGCATGGTTCACATGTGTCAAGCGATTCATAATCAAGAGACTCTAAAGTCCATCAGCATGGAGCTTCTTCATGCGTTTGACACCAATGTGACCAAGGCGGCGATGCCACAAGTATGTGGGACTATCGTTATCAACTTTACATCTTTTGGCATCCACACTATGAACATGTGTAATATTACGCTCGAGATTCATTAAGAATAAACCATTGACCATCGGAGCATGACCATAAAACATATCTCTCATATAAATCAAACAACCATTATTCTCGGACTTAAATGAGTAGCCATCTCGTATTAAGCGAGATCCGGATACAATGTTCATGCTCAAACTTGGCACTAAATAACAATTATTGAGGTTCAAAACTAATCCCGTAGGTAAATGTAGAGGCAGCGTGCGACGGCGATCACATCGACTCTGGAACCATTCCCGACGCGATCGTCACCTCGTCCTTCGCCGATCTCCGTTTATTCCGCAGCTCTGCTGTGAGTTACAAATATGAGCAACGGCACGGTATCAAATACCCGGGAGTTACTACGGTCTTCGGTAAGGTACACATCAATTACATGTATATCAAATATACCTTTGGTGTTGCGGCCTTCTTATCCGCTAAGTATTTGGGGCAGTTCCGCTTCGATGACCCTTCCCTTGCAATAAAAGCACTCGGTCTCGGGCTTGGGTCCATTCTTTGACTTCTTCCGGCAGCAGACTTTTTGGGGCGGCAACATCTTTGCCGTCCTTCTTGAAGTTCTTCTTACCCTTGCCCTTCTTGAACTTAGTGGTCTTATTGACCATCAACACTTGATGTTCCTTTTGATTTCAGCCTCTGCTGACTTCACATCGAGAACACTTCAGGAATGGTCTTTACCATCCCCGCATGTTGTAGTTCATCACAAAGCTCTTGTAGCTTGGTGGGAGCGATGGAGGATTCTGTCAATGACCGCCTCATCTGGGAGGTTTATGTTCATTTGGGTCATACGGTTGTGCAACCCGGACATCTTGAGGATGTGCTCCTTGTGTAACTGTTTTCCTCCATCTTACAAGCTGTAGAACTTGTCGAGACATCATATCTCTCGACCGGGCATGAGCTTGGAAAACTAGTTTCAGCTCTTGAACATCTCATATGCTCCGTGATGCTCAAAAGCGCTTTTGGAGCCCGGTTCTAAGCTGTAGAGCATGCCGCCTTGAACGAGGAGTAATCATCGAGCGAGTCGCCAGACGTTCAAATCGTCTTGAGTCTTTGGGAGAACAGGTGGGTCACCTAACGGTGCTTCTAGGACATCTTGTTTCTTGGCAGCTATGAGGATGATCCTCGGGTTCGGACCCGATCCGTATAGTTGCTGCCATCATCTTTCAGCTTGGTTTTCTCTAGGAGCGCGTTGAAGTTCATGTTGACATTAGCGTTGGCCATTGATCTACAAGACATATTTGCAAGGTTTTAGACTAAGTTCATGATAATAAAGTTCTAATCAAAATTATGAACTCCCACTTAGATTAGACATCCTCTAGTCATCTAAGTGTTACACGATCCGAGTCGACTAGCCCGTGTCCGATCATCACGTGAGACGGACTAGTCATCATCGGTGAACATCTTCATGTTGATCGTATCTTCCATACGACTCGTGTTCGACCTTTCGGTCTCCGTGTTCGAGGCCATGTGCGCACATGCTAGGCTCGTCAAGTTAACCCTAAGTGTTTTTTTGTGTAAAACTGTCTTACACCCGTTGTATGTGAGCGTAAGGATCCATCACACCCGATCATCACGTGGTGCTTAGAAGCGACGAACTGTAGCAGCGGTGCACGTTAGGGAGAACACTTCTTGAAATTTTGTAAGGGATCATCTTATTTACTACCGTCGTCCTAAGTAAACAAGATGCATAAACATAATAAACATCACATGCAATTATATAGTTGTGACATGATATGGCCAATATCATCAAGCTCCATTGATCTCCATCTTCGGGGCTCCATGATCATCTTGTCACCGGCTTGACACCATGATCTCCATCATCATGATCTCCATCATCGTGTCTTCATGAAGTTGTCACGCCAGCGACTACTTCTACTTCTATGACTAACGCGTTTAGCAATGAAGTAAAGTAGTTTACATGGCGTTCTTCAATGACACGCAGGTCATACAAAAAATAAAGACAACTCCTATGGCTCCTGCGGTTGTCACACTCATCGACATGCAAGTCGTGAATCCTATTACAAGAACATAATCTCATACATCACAATTCATCATTCATCACAACTTCGGCCATATCACATCACATGATCAATCGCTGCAAAAACAAGTTAGGCGTCCTCTAGTTGTTGTTGCATCTTTTACGTGGCTGCGATTGGGTTCTAGCAAAACGTTTTCTTACCTACGAATCACCACAGCGTGATTTTGTCAACTTCTATTTACCCTTCATAAGGGCCCTGTTCATCGAATCCGCTCCAACTAAAGTGGAGAGACAAACACCGCCAGCCACCTTATGCAACTAGTGCATGTCGATCGGTGGAACCGGTCTCACGTAAGCGTGCGTGTAAGGTTGGTCGGCCGCTTCATCCCACAATACCGTTGAGCAAGAAAAGACTAGTAGAGGCAAGTAAGATGACAAGATCAGCGCCCACAACAAATTGTGTTCTACTCGTGCATTAGAGAACTACGATAAACCTAGCTCATGATGCCCTTTGTTGGGGAGCGTTGCAGAAAATTAAAATTTTTCCTACGGCTTCACCAAGATCCATCTATGAGTTCATCTAAGCAACGAGTAACGAGAGAGTTTGCATCTACATACCACTTGTAGATCGCGTGCGGAAGCTTGCAAGGTGATGATGGAGTCGTACTCGAGCGTGATTCAGATCACCGATGCCAAGTGCTGAGCGGACAGCACCTCCGCGTTCAACACACGTGCGGGACGGCGATGTCTCCTCCTTCTTGATCCAGCAAGGGGAAGGAGAGGTTGAGGAAGACAGCTCCACCGGCAAGACGACGGCGTGGTGATGGTGGAGAAGCAAGATCTCGGCGAGGCTTCGCCGAGCACTTACGGAGGAGGAGATGTGTTGGGAGGGAGGGCTGCGCCTTGGGAGTTGGTACAGCAGCCCCCTCCCCCCCCTTTATATAGGCCCCTGGGTGGCGGCCCCGAGATCCAATCTCCGGAGGCGGCGGCCAAGGGGTGGAGTGCCCCAAGCCGGTGGGCGCCCCACCCCTAGGGTTTCAACCCTAGGCGCAGGGGTGGGCCTAGGGGCGCACCAGCCCCTGTGGGCTGGTTCCTTCCCCTTTGGCCCATGGGGCCCTCCGGATAGGTGGCCCCACCGGTGGACCCGGGACCCTTAGGTGGTCCGTGCTTCTGGGAGACCCGAAACTTTCCCGATGGCGAATCACCACTTCATATATATTATTCTTTACCTCCGGACCCTTCCGAACTCCTCGTGACGTCAGGGATCTCATCCGGGACTCGAACAACATTCGGTATTCACATACTAGTCTTCCTACTAACCCTAAGCGTCACCGAACCTTAAGTGTGTAGACCCTACGGGTTCGGAGACACGTGAACATGACCGAGGCGACTCTCGGGCAATAACCAACAGCGGGTCTGGATACCCATGTTGGCTCCCACATGCTCCTCGATGATTTCATCGGTTGAACCACGATGTCGAGATTTGATCAAACCACGTATGCAATTCCTTTGTCAATCGATGCGTTACTTGCGAGACTTGATCGTCGGTATCCCAATACCTTGTTCGGTCTCGTTACGGCAAGTCACTTTACTCGCACCGTAATGCATGATCCGTGACCAACACCTTGGTCACATTGAGCTCATTATGATGATGCATTACCGAGTGGGCCAGAGATACCTCTCCGTCATACGGAGTGACAAATCGATCTCGATCCGTGTCAACCCAATGATACTTTCGGAGATACCTATAATGCACCTTTATAGTCACCCGATTCGTTGTGACGTTTGATACACCCAAGGCACTCCTACGGTAACCGGAGTTACACGATCTCATGGTCGAAGGAAGAGATACTTGACATTGGCAAAGCTTCTAGCAAGCGAACTATACGATCTTTTATGCTATGCTTATGATTGGGTCTTGTCCATCACATCATTCTCCTAATGATGTGATCCCGTTATCAACGACATCCAATGTCCATAGTCGAAACCATGACCATCTTTTGATCTGCGGGCTAGTCGACTAGAGGCTCACTAGGGACATATTGGGGTCTAAGTGTTCACACGTGTATTACGATTTCCGGATAACACAGTTATAGCATGAACAAAAGACAATTATCATGAACATTGAAATATAATAATACTTTTATTATTGCCTCTAGGGCATATTTCCAACACAAGATTCCCCTGTTCGTGCAATTGTTGCAGAAAATTGAAATTGCGTTTTCCTCACGGCAGTCCTTTATCCTGTCCATAACCAGGAGGAATCTGGCCCAGTAATGATGTACTGTTTCAGCGGGCTCTTGCCGGATTTGAGATAGATCGCTTATATTTGGGTGGGCGGGTGGAATTAATTCCGGAACCCTGCCCAACTTGAGGCTCAAGGGCCGAAAATTTTCCGAATTTGGAAGCTTGGATTGCTGGATGTCGTCCAACGAATCTGGTCTGCTGCCTGACTTTAGGTTCAGTACTTGATTGACGTCCGTCCCTCCGCGGGAATCCGGCATGGAGGGGTCGGGAGTCCGGACATAGACAGTTTTTAATAAAGGGGGAGAATCGCCGCGTTGTTCTTCTACCACGGCAACGTGATGGGTAACCTGGGGAGAGTCATTCTCTCTCAAATCGGTTTTAAGCCCAATCTGATTGTAGTCTGTAGCGACTCCCAGGGCGGGGAAGCGATCCATGAGCTCGTTTACGGAAGAGATCTCCATTGGATCTAGCTGCTCGGTAAATTCCGAGTTGACATGAAGATCGCTTTTGATGACCCGAGAGGTCATCGTCGGAGTGGCGGCCGAATAGGTGGTCATAAGAAAACCACCCAGCCGGATAGTTTGGCCGGCGGCCAACGCTCCTTTGGCAATGGTACCGTCTTTAAAGACGGGAAGAGGCATCCTTCCTGATCGCGACGGCACAGAGGAACTCTCAATGAAAGCACCAATGTCAGTGTCAAAACCGGCGGATCTCGGGTAGGGGGTCTCGAACTGTGCGTCTAGGCGGATGGTAACAGGAGACAAGGGACACGATGTTTTACCCGAGTTCGAGCCCTCTCGATGGAGGTAAAACCCTACTCCTGCTTGATTAATATTGATGATATGGGTAGTACAAGAGTGGATCTACCACGAGATCAAGAAGGCTAAACCCTAGAAGCTAGCCTATGGTATGATTGTTGTAATCGTTGTTCGTCCTATGGACTAAAACCCTCCGGTTTATATAGACACCGTAGAGGGCTAGGGTTACACAGAGTCGGTTACAATGGTAGGAGATCTACATATCCGTATTGCCAAGCTTACCTTCCACGCCAAGGAAAGTCCCATCCGAACACGGGACGAAGTCTTCAATCTTGTATCTTCATAGTCTTGGAGTCCGGCCGATGATGGTAGTCCGGCTATCCGGACACCCCCTAGTCCAGGACTCCCTCAGCAGCCCTTCCCAATGCAAAACCAAGGCATTCCTTAAATCCCTCGTGACTCGAAAATTGCCAGTGCATTGTCATTCCTACTATCTGGGTTATATAGACAGGCTCACTAGTGCTCCATAATTTCTCAACACTAAAACTGGACGCCCATGTCAGGGGCTGCATCAAACTTGTAGTGCTTCTAGGAGTTCTCATGCTTGTATGTCTTGAGCGATGATTCAGTGAACTCCTTTCAGAATTTGCTATCACATTACAACAAACTTGCACCAAATCAAAGAAGTTGATCATCCGTGTTGCGCCATAAGAGATTGTGATTTAGTAGCTCTCCTGGATGCCAAGTCATACATCCACAACCCTCAATCTGCTTAATATGAAAAGGTAACTGGGGAGGCCATTGTTGCTCGAAATGCGTGGACATATATTCCTTGTCATGTATTTTGGTTCCACTCCACGAAACAACAGCTACTTTCAGACATCCTGGAACTGCTTCAGCCGCCCCACAATTTGTTACATTGATTCTCGAATCCATCCATACATCAACCCTTATGCTCGCAAAGCTTGTAGACTCCCAATCATGCACTGCATCCTCGTTCCAAGAAGGCCATGGCTGTAAATCCACAAAAATGACAGACAAAGTCACGCACTGAGTGTGAACCATCCATTCTTGCGATTCCCTCTTCCTTGGCTGATGGTCAGGTGCCCACCAAGTATAGCTAATCGACAGCTTTGCATTATCCTTGTGCTCCTTCACATTACCAACAATAGCTTCAGGCTTGTCAAATAGCCCAGGCATTGCCTCCCATACCTCTTGCGCATCCTTGTGTGTAGATGGCAGTGAAGATTCAGAGGTGCCGGAGTTGGAGCTGGGCCACACCGGCGACCCGGTGAATGCCGATGCGGTGAGCACGTGGACGTCGATGGCAACAACCTCGTGGCCTGCGCCACGCACCTCCAGGGATGTGAGCTCCAGAGTGGGTCGTCAGGGACGGGTCCTACACCCTTGGCGATGTGGATGGTGGTGTCGGAGGCGGGCCGGTGGTCAACTGCGTCCACGGGGAACATGGTGGTGGCGACATCTCGGACCTCATTGACGCTGGCGTGGGCAACAACTTGATTCAAGCAATCCGTCGAACAGGTCACAAGCGCCGCCATGATGCAGTCAGGGGTCGCCTTGTGGATGACCTCTAGTACCTTGTGGGCCTTGGTGGTGGAGCTGGAGACGCCTGGGACGGGCACCGATGCCTCAGTAGTTATCTCCAGTGAAGGAATCAGTGATGGTGGATCGTGGACGGTGGCGGTGTGGGAGGACCTCTTCTCGAGGTCTGGCCGCCATGCGACGACCAGAGCATCCACTTTCTTGGCGAGGGACCTGGTGGCGTCGGTGTAGGCGTCGAGCATGGCGTCAATCCGTCGAGATACTCCTACATCCATGGATCCATGGCTGCTTGATGCGGACGAGCTTGACGGAACGCAAGGGAAGGGGTGGTGTCTGGTCTCTCATACCAGATGTAAGAGTAGTGATAGGAGAGGCGATTTATTGCTCTAAATTAATGTAGCTGGTGCGATTACAAGTAGGAGTACATGAATTGGGGGAGAAACCGGAAAGAAGATGATTTAGGGTTCGTGCCGCCGCCGGTTCGGTGATCCACCGGATGGTTAGCTCGTGGCCTCCTCCTAGGTATATGTAGCTTGCAACCAGGCCATTGTGTTGGGCCGATGACGGGCATGTAGGTGGGCTGGTTAGGCAAGGGCCTTAACACAAGCTTTTGTCTGTTTCGACGCAAACGCGTTCCAAATTTGATTCAAGAACATCGAAAGGGCGCTCCCTATTTAACACTGCATTACAAACTGGCGCCTGCAGACCTCCGCGCTGGGCCGGCCCAACTGAGTGTCCCTTCGACTCTCTAAAAAGCAAAAAACTGACGAGCGAAGAGAGATTCGATCGGGTGACCTCCTGTTAGCTGCAATAATGCGCTAACCACTAGGCCACTTGGGCAGCCTTGCTAGTTTCCATCCTTTCCTTTATTTAGTTTGTTCCGCTTTTCCTTTTTTCCATTTTTCGTATTCTGTTTTCTTTCTTCCTTATTTGATGATTTTTTCTTTGAATTCCTGAAGTTTTTTTATTTTTCGATGAACTATTTTCTTCAAATCGATGAACTATTTTCAATTTTTGATGAAGTGTTTTTGAAAACCGTGAGTTTTTTTTCTAAATCGGTGAACTTTTTTCCAATTTGGATGAACATTTTCCAAATCGATGAACTCTTTTCAAATCTGACGAACTTCTTTCCAATTCGATGAAATTTTTTCAAATTTGATGAACGTTTTTCAAATTTGACGAACTTTTTCTCAAAATCGATGAACTAAGAGTTTGCTAATTTTTAAAAATATATTGAATTTTTTTATAAGATGAACTTCTTTTGAATTTATGAACTTTTTTAAAAAAAATGAACTTTCTTTTGAATAGGTGAACTTTTTTTGCATGTTGGTGAACTTCAATTGAAATATGTGAACATGTTTTGAAATAATTGAACATCTAAACGTTATGTAAGAAATAGCGCGTCTAACCTGCTGTTCTTAAAAGTTCTGCAAATAGTCAATTGTTGTTAGTTGGTCGAGTGGTCATCTGCGCTGAATGTAAGCACAATGTCGCGAGTTTGAATCTCGTCAACAACAGTTTTTTGCGGGATTTTTTTTCGCGGTGCGCAGTCCTGGGCCGGCCCACCCAGACGTCGCTGCGAGCGCCCGTTAGGTTGCGCGGCGCTGAGGGCGCTCAATAGGAGGTCCCCATCGAAAGTGAAAAAACAATGTTTGACCATTTGCCTTCGACGCGTTGGGCCACGATTCATGGCCCTAAACGGACGGATTTGGGACGAGTTGGCGTAATGTAACAACTCGCCCGTTCAACGAAAAAAAACCTACGCCGCCGCGATAACCAACAGCTCCGTCCCGACGAGGCTATGCCGGACTCCCCCTCCATCTCCAAGTTTCCACCCGCACCGCCCCTGCTGCCGCCGGACAAATCCATCTCTTCTCTGCCGCACCGTTCAACCCATCCACCAGCCACACAGCTCCCCGGCCCCCACCGCCACCGGCTTCAATGAGAACGGCATCGCCTCCTCCGCCGCAACCGCCACCCCCATTTTCGCCGCCGGGCACCAGGTAAACGGAGCAGCATCGCTTTACGAGCAGGTGGGCATTGCCTTCTCCCTCCTCCAGACTTGAGCTATTCTTTCCGTTTTCTCTGCCCCTCCTCTGTCTCTGAGGAGCAGCTTCCCCTGCGTCGTCTCCCACCCTATTGCATGCCCGCGAGGCAGTGCCCGCGCGGCCTTCTACTGCAGCGCTACATCCATTTCTAATGCCGCAATGGATGTGCGCCTGCTGAACGAACTGCCCGTCACTCATGGGGTGTTTTATTTTGATTCAGTTCATGTGGTGAATTGTTGACGGGTTTCAGTTTGTTGATACATGTGGTGAACCTCTGCCGGTGCATTCAAACTGAATTTACTGGTGATTCATCAATTTAGGCGGAGTGTTCGTCAATTTGTTTGGAACAGTGTATTTGCTTAGTGTCATAATATTGGAGCTTCTTCTGATGTTCTAGAATGTTACTACCTCTGTACCTTAATATAAGACGTTTTTAAACTACAAAGACGTCTTATGTTAAGATACATAGATAGTATTTGTCATTCTTTTCATCTATGATGTGCTCACCTACTCTTGATGTGTTAGTAGTACTAGAATGAAACAGACCTGCGGTTTCAGTTTGCATTTGCACTTTTTTGTTAATACATGCCAGCTTGGAATGATCTAGCTCTTTTGTAGTCTTATGGCTTTGAAATATACATACACGCAAGGTGCTTTCGAGATCGACAAATTGGACATGGTATAAGGGGAGACTGGAGAGCACAAGTTGGCTGACCAAGTTCTGAAGCTGGATGAAAATCACAAGATTTTTTCTTCTCTTTGATAGGACAATCAATAATTTCATCCGCGTCAAGTCTCAGCAGCACTATCAAATGCATACTCAGTACAAGATTGCATATTTGTATATGCCTTTTCACAGCAGATGGAAGCCATTCATGCTAAGCTAATTAAACTTGATAATTGTGTATTTTGGGATGTCCAGGTAACTCTTATTGTTCTTCTAACAGATTTGTAATACAGAGAATAACCTAACTCTACACTATGAAAAATCATTTCACCACATCTACAGTAACATACTCCCTCCATTCCAAAATAGATGACTCAACTTTGTACTAACTTTAGTACAAAGTTGGGTCATCTATTTTGGAACAGCACAAAATTTCTTTGTAGCTCAGGCTACATGGAATGGCAAATAAGATCAGAAAGAAAAGGTAAATGGTGGCCAAGAATAGCCTGATATCGATTTGCCCATCCAGATTCTAAATTAGCTTCTCTGCAAGAGCATGCATGTTTCCTTGAAGAACAAAATGTGGCAGGTGATCAAGATAGAGGGCCGGTGAAATTAAGAACAATCCTATGAATCTTTGCATCAATTAGACAAACTAAGGGCATTGGACAAACCAGTAAATATCTACTCCCCTAGCACAACAAAAGCCCTGATCTCACCGCGCACTGTTCAATGAAGGAATCAATGCAATCGGCAGCGCAGTGTTAATGGAGTGAGATCAACACAGAAAGAAAAACGTACAACCTGAATAGAGGAAGCAGACATTGAGCGGCAGCCCAGTATTCTCTAGGCCGCCACAACCACTGATGGCTCACCCACGCCACTGACATGGACAGCAAAGCAGAGCATCAGCTACACCTATGGGGATTGAGTTTGTTGTACTTGATCAGCCAGGGAGAGATGCCAGGTGTGATTACCTCCATTGGCTCCATGATCTACAAATCTTGCTTCATACTTATCATGCATGTAGTAACTGTAGCAATACTATACTTGTCTTTATGCCATCCTACATTGTTTGTGAAACAGAAGCAACATGAAATAAGTGGTCTCACGAGAGATATGATAGTATGAACATCTAGCACTACAGAGAACATAACAATATCTTCGCCAATAAGATACAATAATAGAAATTAACTGAAGCTCTAAAACCCCAATGCTAAGGGAAAACAGAGCATTGAGTTCATAATGCGTGATAAGTACTCCCTCCGTTCCTAAATATTTGTCTTTTTAGAGATTCAAATAGACTACCACATACGGATGTATATAGACATATTTTAGAGTGTACATTCACTTATTTTGCTCCGTATGTAGTCACTTGTTTTTTTTTTGCATCGAAACTAGGACTTTATTTCAAAATCATTCGGTTACAATCTGCCTTTAAGCTCACAAGAAGAAAATCAGGGCTCTGGTCTAGCCAGCACTCCGTGCTTTCGATGGAGCAGGCACGTTGTGCACAAGTATGAGCCGGGTTATTTGACTCCCTACTAACATGGCGAACCGAAAAGGAAATAAAACTGAGGACTATGTCATCTAGTTCTCGTAAGATAGGCGCTGCAACCGAGCGAGAGTTGCCGCGCAAGCTCCATTGGGTGACCAGCTCCATGCTATCAACCTCCATGATCACATGTGACATCCCGCGAAGCTGAGCAAAGATCACTCCCTCCCGGAAGGCTAGCAGTTCAGCGATAAATGGATCTGAAACGCCATTAAGCGGCTTGCACCAAGCCCCAATGAAAGAAAGATGGGACCGGGCAACACCACCAGCTCCGCCCACTAGTGCATCCGGGAAAACCGAACCATCTGTGTTGATGGTAATCCACCCCGCGTCGGGGGGTCGCCAGCCCTGTCCTGCCTGCACCCTCGTGTGACGAACAGGTAACTCCAATATGGAGAGAGTTTCGTGGATCCACTTGAGAGTCTGAACGGGTTCGTATCCAGCTTGCTCGTGAGTCCACTTGTTTCTCGATGTCCAAATGGCATGCATGATTGTGATAATCTTGCACCTTGTATCATCTGTGAACATAGGGTCCAACACAATATCACGCGCCCATGTTAATGGATGCAGCAGGGGTAGATGAAGATCAAAGCGCTCCATGGCCGCTATCCAAAACTGCTTCGCATGCGCACATGAGATAAGCGCATGCATCAAATCTTCGTCCATTGCTTGACAGATGTCACAGCGTCCGATTGGTTTGATATGTCGATGCTTCAAGGTCAAGTAGTCTGGCAAGATGCCTCGGAGAACTCTCCACCAAAAGACCCTGACTTTGGGCACCACGTGTAATTTCCAGAGTGCAGACCACAACTGTTTATTTGCGGATGAAGTATCCGTAATCGTCCCTTCCTCTAGAGAGCTCCTCTCATTGCGAGTCATAAGAGATCGATACGCTGATTTGACAGTATAGTTGCCTGACTTTTCAAGTGCCCACGCCAAAGTATCTTCTCCTCCCGATCTGTTCAAAGGGATGTTCAAAATTGCTTCGGCATCTGGTAGGAGAAACACTTGGCGAACAAGATCGACGTTCCAGTTTCCAGTATAATCGTCGATCAATTCCGATACGTGCTCGAGCGGAGTGGCTCCGAGACGACCGACAGGTTTCATAGTCGCTGTATTGGGAATCCAAGGATCGTTCCATATAGACGTAGAGGATCCGTCACCGATCCGATGAATTAGCCCAGCCTCCAGAGCTGTTCTGCCCGCTATGACCGCTCTCCAGGTCGTAGAAGCACCTTTAGGGACCGTTGCGTGGAGAAAACTCGAATGAGGGTAATATTTGCCTTTCAGAACCCTGGCGCAGAGAGAACCAGGGTTTGTAAGGAGCCGCCAACCTTGCTTGCCGAGCATGGCCAGGTTGAACACCTGAGGATCCCGAAACCCCATACCTCCCTTGATCTTCGGCTGTGTCAGTTTGTCCCAAGAGAGCCAATGTAGGGATCGTTTGTCCAGAGAACTACCCCACCAGTATTTAGCCATAGGTGAGGTGATGGTCTTGCACACTTTTTTGGTCAGCTGAAAACAGCACATACTGTATGTGGGGATTGCTTGCGCAATAGATTTAAGTAGGACTTCCGCCCGCACACGCTAGATAGCGTTCTGACCAGCCACCAATCTTGCTGCGGATGCGATCACCAATGTGGTTGAAGGTACCGCTGGTAACTCTCCCAATGGCCGTGGGCAGTCCCAAATATCGTTCAGAGAATGCCTCAACTGAAATACCAAGTAGTTGCTTGAGGGTCGCTCGAAGGGGCTGCTCTACATTGCCACTGAAGAAAATTGAGCTCTTGTCCCGATTCACGGCTTGACCGGAGCAAGTAGCATATATATGTAGAATCTCATTGAGCCAGTCTGCACTTTGGGTGTTAGCTTTGAGAAAAATGAGACTATCATCAGCGAATAGGAGGTGACTAACCCAAGGAGCATGAATACTCACACGAATTCCCCTATCAATGCGTGCCCCACCAAAGTTATTGAGCATAGAAGTGAGGCCTTGGGCGCAAATGAGGAAGAGATATGGGGATACTGGGCATCCTTGCCGGAGCCCTCTGGATGGAGTGAAGTATGGTAGCAACTCTCCATTGACCTTGATGGTGAATCTGACCGATGAAACACACTTCATAATGAGGCCAGTAAAGCGATCACCGAAGCCCAGTTTAACCAACATGGCCTCGAGATAATGCCATTCCACACGATCGTACGCTTTGAGCATATCTAGTTTGATAGCACAACTGAAGTTCTTGCCCTTCTTCCTCCGTCTGATAGCATGAATACACTCATAGGCCACCAGAACATTGTCCGTGATTAAGCGGCCTGGAACAAATGCACTTTGTTCCTCCCCGATAACATCATCAAGGATGAGACGAAAGCGATTGGCCACTGTCTTGACAGCAATTTTATACAACACAGGGCACAACGCTATAGACCTATACTGTGAGATCTTCTGGGGGTGATGAACTTTGGGGATCAAAGTAATTGCCGTATCATTCAGCCCCACTGGTAATTCTCCCCCATTCAGAAAACTCAAGATAGCCATGGTGATATCCTCCCCAACTACATCCCAATGTCGTTGGTAAAATCCTGCTGTAAAACCGTCTACACCTGGCGCTTTGGAGGGCGCCATATCAAACAGTGCTCGTTTTACCTCGGCCACCGTATACTCCCGTTCAAGTGTGTAGTTCATGTCCTCGGTGACCCGTGGCTGTACACACTGCAACAACTCCTCCATCGGGCTGTAGCCTTGTGATTGGTATAGTGCTTGGTAAAACTTAGTGATTTCCCCCTTTACCTCGGTTGGATCACTGCTCACGTGGCCGTCTGCCAGTTCCAAAGAAGTAATGCGGTTGATCCTCTTTCGTTGTCTAGCTTGTGCCTGGAAATAGTTGGTGTTCCGATCACCCGCGTGTAGCCACAGCACTCTAGACCTTTGTTTGAGCCAAATTTCCTCCTGCCGAAGAACTTCCCGTAATTGCGAGGCAACAGCCTTCTCTTCATCGTTGGGCCCTCGTCCTACCGCAGCAGTCCGGAGACGCTCGAGGCGTTTCTGCAGTTTACGCACTCGACGCTCGATGTTCCCAAACTCCTTATGCCCCCAGGTGCCCAACTCGCGCTGGACCACAGAGAGGGCATCCACAATACCTTGTAGTCCTCCATGGCCTGCTCCCGCCTGCCACATCGCTCGCACCTTCTCATCATAGTCGGCGTGTGTTTGCCAAACATTCTCGTAGCGAAAGGAATGGGCCGCCCGGGACCAACCCGACGTTGCCGTAGTACGACACTCGGTGAGCACAAAGCAGTGATCCGATTCGACACTGCTAATATGTTTCACTTCTGAGAACTCGAACAGCTGCAGGAATTCGGCATTGGCAAAGTCCCTGTCAAGCCTTGCTTTCACATTCTTATTCCCTTGCTGTCTATTATCCCATGTGAATGGGACGCCTCGCCACCCCAAGTCTTGGAGCGCGCAGTCGGAGATTGCTTCGCGGAAAGCACGCATTTGTGCTTCCGGCCTTGCATGTATACTAAAATGCTCATCCGCAGATAGGGTTTCATTGAAATCGCCCAAACATAACCATGCCCTGTGTGGGATAGCAAAAAGAGTGCGGAGAAACCGCCAACTGTGGTGGCGATCCTCTACTCGTGGCTCTCCGTAGAAGCCAGTAAGACGCCAAGTCTTATTATTTTGACTGACCTTGACATCAATGTGTTACTCAATGTAGTCACTTGTTGAAAACTCTAAAAAGACAAATATTTAGGAATGGAGGGAGTAGATACGTATATAATATCTCCAATGGCCTTGAGTAGCCTAGCCATGTTACACACTTCATATTTCCGTACAATGGATATATGAAGGTCTATACAACAACATATATTACAAAGACGTGCAGGAAAAGTTAGTCATTATTAGGCGACAACTGTGACATCACATGGTAAATATATGAACGAACAATAATCTGATAGCCAAGTTAGACATCCATCTGAGGGAAATCCAAAACAATGTTGCACTTATTTTACTACATTAGTGAAATAGCAGCCCCATTTCGCAGAGGCTAAAACCCATTCTCTAGTATTTTGGGTATAGAACAAAATCTATATAGGAAGAGCAACACCACTCAGGCATTCGACTTTTATTCATCATAATGTTGTGAACAACTGCAACATGACGAACCAAAGTAGTACGATGAGAAGAGTAGAAATCTATGTAGTACTCCCTCTGTTCCAAAGAGTGTGGTTTTCTGTAGCTCAGGCTACATGGTACCCCTTATCTTTGCCATCCATTTCTGCATCGCGATCCGTGCAGACGCATTTGTCTTTTTTGTTTCTCTCAAACGACACAACATATAAACTTCAAATTTTGCAGAACAACAATACATTCTAACTGCAATCTGGGAAAAAACTTTCAGATTTTTTCATGCATTTTAAATGCTTAAAATAATATTTTTAGTCAAACAAAATCTCATTTTCTATATTTATATCAGACCAAAAAATCTGAAAGTTTTTTTACACATTGATGTTCTAATGTTTGTTTGATCTGCAAAGTTTGAAGTTCATATATTGTTTCATTTTAGAGAAACAAAAAAAGAGAAATCTGCTTGTTGTAAGTTAGTTGGAGATTACGGATCTCAAAGCAAGGTTGGAGCATTGAGGATAAGAGGTTCCATGTAGCCTGAGCTACAAAGAAATTTTGTGTATCATGTTTGTGTCTGGGAACTTCCATGGCATTATTTCTTTAGCGTCGACCTAAATTTCCTGCCGCTTAATATTTCACCAAGTATTTCAACTGAGAGATGCAAGCTATGTCTCTTCCTTATGACTCTAATATCCATGCTTGGTCACCTTCTATTGGTCCTACTATGCTTCAGTCGACTTTTAAGGTGCAAAAGAATCTACGGAATGACCCGGGAGAAAGAAGACCACCATAGAGCTCACCAAGGCCATATCACATACAGCCCCGCGATGCTGAAAGGAGTACACTAACACAATGATCATTGAGGACATGAATAGATTCAGTGATGATGTATGTATGCACCTGCTCAATGTTCTCTATTTTTTTATAGTATTCTTTTTTTGTGCTGTTGGGTGCATTTTTTTGTTACCATGTTTTTAAGGAGTATGGTACTCATATGGTTACTCTCATTGTGCATTATTTCTTTTTCCGGTTCCAAACCCTCCACTTTCATTGTCTTATAGTATGACATACTAGTATTGTTTTGACAGATCGTAGAGTGATTGTAGGGTTTTTCCTATGCATGTTCAATATATTGTTTCTTGGGTTTTGTTAGAATAATAGAATTTTGCCTAGAGGTACCTAACATGTGCATGACTAGACTTCCATATTGTGTAGTGAACCTGAGAAACTATTTCTGTTGTTGTTGCTATTGAACTGGATTGTGCTTTTGAATCAGTTGCGAGGTGGGGATTAAGTAAAAACAGGAATCGAGTAGTGAATATGTTTAGTGCTGCTATGATGTCAGCAGTTTTGCAACTTCGAATACATTTTGGCAAATCAAATGCTCTGGTATGCAGGTCCGCGCTATGGGGAAGGATCTAGGGCCAGATCAACTGTCCTGAAGAAAAGAGCAACTGATGTAGTGCATAATAGCTTTGGACTGCCAATCAAGTGTTGGGCCGCAGCTACTTTGGAGGTGACGAAGAGGGAAACCATACATTTTGACAGGAAGTGGGATGTAATGCAGTTGCAGTAAACTAAAGGGAAAAAACAGAGGGGAGAAGATGCAGCTCTGTGAAAGAGGACATGCAAAGAAAGACTCTTGGGCATGAGACCCGGTAAGTGAAGTCAGCTGGACGGTAACAGATGGCTCCCCAATGGTCCTCTCGCTCACACGCTCCTCCCTACGCCGCCGCGAACGGCCAGATCCGCCGCCCATGCTCCCACCCACAGCCCCTCCCGCCGGCACGTCACTCCGACGGCCGTCGGCCAGATAGCGTTCCTGCTGCGGCGGCAGCCTCGTCCTCTTCTGCGGCTCCTCTCCCGGGCCGTTCGCGTCCTGCCACGGAGGATCTGGAACCGGACAACGGTGCCTGGATCGAGGTGCGGAATCATCGTCGCCCTCGCCGTGACCTCGCTTCCCCCGCCGTCCACAAGCTGCTTAACTCCAAGCCTTGGATTCCCCGGTGGTTGGTGGGGCGTTGTTTTAAATGCTTGGAAATGGGCCACCTAAAGGTTAAATGCCCCGGCGAGATTCGCTGCCACATCTGCTGGACCTCGGGCCACATCGCGAGAGATTGCCATTCCCACGCCGCTCCTCAGACGCGCCCCGCTCCTCCCCCTCGTGGCCCTTGTGGAGATTCGTTTGCTGTGGCGCCAGGCCAGGCGGCGCGTGTGTGCCCTCCCCCTCCCAGCATCCCGCCTCCGCCGCCGCGCACCATGGTGCACTACCCTCCCTTGGCTCGGGACCGCTTCCCTGGTGAGGTTTACACCCATGGCGATCCAGATCTGCGGCCTGCCAGGGGGGTGTCATCTCCCGCTCGGCAGGCATGGATGCGCTAGAGGCGGATTTCCGCGGCCGGGCTCTGCTTGCCTTGGTGCAGGGCAGGCGCCCCCCTGTGTCGCCGGAGGCGCTGGTGCAAGCTCTGACCCGGTGCTGCGGGGTGGAGAGGTGTCATGTCCGGGTGGAGGTCACTCACCCCGCCGATTTCTTCCTCTCCTTCGCTTCTACGGAGGACTGCGACAGAGTGTTTCGCGAATCCGGCCGGATCAGATGCGCAGGCGCTCCCATCGCGTTCCAGCGCTGGCACAGGAGCGCGTAGGCGACCAGTGGCAAGATGGAGTTTTTCTGCAAGCTGGGCATCGAGGGCCTTCCGGCCAGCGCCTGGGAATGGTGCTCCGTCAATCAGCTGATCAACAACCTTCATGGTCAGTTGGTGGAGATCCTCCCGCCAGACGACAGCTGGCAGCTGGATGTCACCGCCTGGATGAAGAACCCGTCCGGCATCCCCAAGATCTATGACCTCGAGGTGCCCGAGCCGTCCGGCCTTCAGAACACGGTGGACGAAGAATGGCCGGTGGCGCCGCCGCCCCCCGCCCCTCCAACGGAGAGGCGTACGCTCATCCACCACCTCACCATCCACATCCTGGATGTGGTGGATCGCACGGTGCCTTTCATGGCTCTGCGACCGAACTTCGAGCCGGACGAGGATGAAGATTGACGCGAAGACACGACTACTCCCGCAGCTGCTTTCGGGGAAGAATCGACGGGGAAGGGCGAGGCAACACCCCCCGCTCTGGCGGCCATCCCTTCTGAGGGTCTGGTGGTCTGGGCATCACTGGAGACTGGGGCACTCGCCGCGTGAACGGTCTCCTAGCGGCGGCTGGGGGTATGGAGCTGTCGCGCCGGCGCCGGAATCCGCTCCCGGCAGCGTTGGCAAACTCTCAAATGTGCGGGGGGAATGCCGCCCTCAACCCTCCTCCGCCCATGGGGCTGTCAAGGGCTCCGTCTCTAGCCTTGGTGGCCACCACGGCAGAGGGCTCGACGGCCTGCGTCGTCACTCCGTCCGGTTTTTCCACTCCGTCAGGCTTTTCCTCGGCTGCCCGCACGGCGGTGGGCTCGGCGGCCTGCGTCGACACTCCGTCAGGCCCTTCCTCGGCTGCCAGCACGGCGGTGGGCTCGGAAGTGATGGTGCTTACTCCTCTCTTCGGCAAGGGTCCCACAGGGTGTGCTCCCTCCCCGAGGCGCCTCTCCTTCAGCCCGGCTGCGGGCGGTGCCGCGGTCTGCCCCTCTGCGTCCGGCGCGCGGCACCTTTCCTCCCCGCCGTCCGACGCGCAGAGGCAGCAGCTGCTCTGCTCTCCTCAGGCCACGTTGCAGCTCGCCTCTCCAAGGCCGAACATGGAGCTGCCGATGCTGACGATCCCCGACTCCCAATTTGAGCCCCTCTCTGATGTTTCGAGCCCCACGCGCACCCCGCCTACTATTCCTATGGCGCCACACCAACTACTCCCTCCCCATGCCTCCCAGGCGGTGGGAGCGAGCCCGATGGTTGGCCCAGGACGGCAGCAGAGGCTTTTCTTCAGGGACTCAGGGCATCGCCTGCCACTTCCATTCTTGGGCCAAGGCCGGCGGCGTCCGCTCCGGCTAGACGCAAGAAGCCACTGCCCCCCAATTTCACCCCAAGAAGAAGCGCGAGGCTCTCCAAGCGGGACAATGGCGTGCGCCAGGGGCCGGTGCAGCGCGCGCAATCTGTCCTTCTGCGTTCTCTGGGGGTCATCGAGGGTGAAGAGCACATCTCCGAGGAGGCGATGGACTACTACCTGAAGCTCTTCGACAAGCCGCTGGCCCCTCAGCACATCCGTGCAATTGCTGCTCTCTTCGACCCGGAGGGGGTAGGGTTTAATGAGCCCGATCAGTTCGATTTTGCTGCTTTCAGCCTTCCAGAGTGTATTGAGCCCTGTGGCGCATAGTGCCCCGGTGCTGTAGGTGTGATCTGTGGTTATGCTTGTTTATCATGGCCGAATCCTTTGGTATGTTGGTGTGGAATGTCCGGGGGCTGAACAATCCTGCTAGGTGCAACTCCATTCGATTGTTCATGCAAAGCTATGATGTATCCTTGGTGTGTTTCCAAGAATCTAAATTGGAGGTGTTGGATGCCACTGTGATCAACCAGACCTTGGGTCCTGGTTTTGATGGTTTTGAGGCTCTTCCGGCGGAGGGTACAAGAGGAGGCATTGTGATCGCTTGGAAAACCGACAGACTGCAGATATCGAATGTGCAGAGGATGGAGTTATCTGTTTCGGCAACAGTCACTTCGCTGGCGGATGGGAAGGTCTGGATGGTCTCTTCTGTGTATGGACCTCAGGCTGATCATGACAAAGTGCGTTTTCTGGAAGAACTTGAAATTCTAGGAGAACAGGTTCAGGCACCATGGATTCTCAATGGGGACTTCAACCTAGTGCGGCATGAGGAGGAACGCAGCACTGGCAGAGCTAACAGGCGGTTGGTGAACAAGTTTTGCCACACTGTCAACAAGTTGGGCCTGCACGAAATGCCTCTTGTTGGTAGGTAATTCACTTGGTGTAACGGGCAGGAGCGTCCGATCATGGCTAAGCTAGACAGGTTGTTCTTTAACAGTGCTTGGGAGGATATCTACCCGATCAGTGATCTCCATCCCTTAAGCTCCAACATCTCAGATCACTGTCCTTTATTGCTCTTGGTATCTAGAGCATGCCCGAGGTCCTTCAGATTCAGATTTGAGAATTTTTGGTGTAAGTTGCCGGGCTTCTTGGAGGTGGTCAAGGATGCATGGGAGGAAGACGTTGATAGCTCGGACCCTATGTATATCTTTAGCACCAAACTCCAGCGCACTGCCAAGGCTCTCAGAAGATGGGGACAGCGGAAATAAAGCTCCATGAACCTCCGCTTTCAGATTGCCAATGAGATCATTCTGAGGCTTGATGCTGCTCAAGACTCCAGATTGCTCTCCGAGGAGGAGAGAAAGCTCAGAGCGTTCCTGAAAGGAAAATGTCTGGCTTTGGCTTCTCTGGAGCGCATCCGCCTGCGGCAACGCGCCAAGGTCAGGGATCTTCGGGAAGGCGATGCTAATACGAAGTATTTTCATATGAAGGCCAATGGCCAGAGGAGGAAGCACTTGATTCCTTACCTGAAGGACGGTGATCGGGTGGTGACCTCTATGGATGAGAAGCTAGACCTCGCGCAATCCTTCTTTCGTAATCTGTTGGGCACGCCCAAAGCCCGGAGCTGTGTGGTTAACCTGGAGGAGCTCGAACTGCTCAAACTATCACCAGATTCTGCGAGGGCCCTGGAGATGCATTTCACAATGGAGGAGGTCAGGAAGGTGGTTTTCGACATGCCTACTGACCGTGCCCCGGGTCCCGACGGTTTCTCTGGGTTGTTTTATTTGAAATGCTGGGATATTATAGCCGAGGATCTGATGGTTGTCATGCACGCTTTATATGAGGGGCGTTTCCTTTCCTTTGGGGGCTGAATTCCTCGATCATCACGCTCCTGCCCAAGAGGGATGTTTCGCTGTAGCTTGGAGACTTCAGGCCTATCAATTTGATCCATGGGGTAGCTAAGATCTTTGCCAAGGTGTTGGCAACCAGGTTGACGCCCTTACTACCGGATATTATTTCGCAAGCCCAAAGTGCTTTCATCTCCAACCGTAGCATTCATGAAAATTTCAAATTTGTGCGTAATGCTGCCAAGATGCTGCATCAGAAGAAACGGCCAACGGTGCTCATGAAAATTGATATCTCCAAGGCTTTTGACACACTTTCTTAGGAGTTCCTTCTGGAGGTGATGAGTAATAGAGGCTTTGGGAGGAGGTGGTGCTCTTGGGTCTGTGGCCTTCTCAGTTCTGCGTCATCCTCGGTGCTCATCAATGGAGAACTGTCAGCACCCTTTGCTCTCGGCCAAGGGGTGAGGCAAGGGGATCCGGTGTCGCCTGCTCTCTTCATCCTGGTAATGGACACTTTGCACGCCATGCTGCGCTGGACCGAGCAAAAGAGTCTCCTTTCCCCTCTCGGCCTCGACAGCAACACGCCCAGGGCATCCATTTTCGCCGACGATGCAGTCCTCTTCTTCAAGCCAACTCCGGTGGACAATCAGGTGATTGCTAGCATGTTAGATTTGTTTGGATAAGCCTCGGGTTTGCGGATCAACCTGCGGAAGAGCACCATAACATGTATCCGCTGTGATGAGGAGGTTGAGAGCACTTTGGCAGAGCATTTTCAATGCGCTAGGCAAAAATTTCCTTTCAAGTACTTGGGAATCCCACTCTCAATATATCGGCTGAAACGGAATGACATTTGGCCAATGGTGGATAAGTTCTCAAACAAGATGAAAGGCTGGAAGCCGAAGTTGTTGGCTGCCGCGGGGCGTCTGGCTCTTACTAGCTCAGTTCTCATGGCTCTCCCTCTCCACTTCATGTCAGTGCTCCCGCTGCCGGTGTGGGCGATCAAGGTTATAGAACGAAGATGCCGAGGTTTTCTCTGGAAAGGAGAGGAGGAAATCAATGGGGGGCACTGTTTGCTGCCATGGACTCGGGTCTGCAGGCCAAAGGAACTGGGTGGCCTCGGCTTGGCAAACCTCAGACTCTTCGGGCTAGCCTTGCGATGCCGGTGGCCTTGGCTCAGATGGGCTACGGAGGAAAGGCCCTGGAATTGCTTGCCGGACCCCACTGAGAAGGAAGTTGGGGCTATTTTTAAGGCAGCATGCGCTATCTCGCTAGGCAACAGCGAGTCGGCGAGATTCTGGACAGACAACTGGTTGCCGGATGGTCGATCGATCGCCGATGCTGCCCCGGTCCTCTTCTCCTTTGTGCGCGACTCTGGGCAATCTGTCAAGGAGGGGCTGCGCAACCAAGCCTGGATCCAAGACATAAGGGGAGGCCTCTCGGTTCAGGCGCTCGCGCAATACTTGGAAATATGGGACATTTCGCAGGCCACGGTGCTGACACCTGAAGCTTTTGATCGCCCCCGATTGAGGCTAACGGATAACCAGTGCTTTTCTGTCAGCAGCGCATATCGGATGTTCTTCATGGCTGGCATCCGCTTTCCATGCTACAAACCTATTTGGAAGTCCAAGGCGCCGCCCCGCTGTGGCTTCTTCATGTGGCTAGTCGTGCACAAACGCTGCCTCACGGCAGACAACCTGTTGCGTAGAGGGTGGCCGTCCAATTCTACATGCCCTCTGTGCACAGCAGAACCGGAGGATTGCACACATCTCTTTGTGCACTGCAGATACACACAGCACCTCTGGAGCATCTTCAGGGGATGGACGGGTGCGCACTTCTCTATCCCTGATGACTCTTGCAATACCACAAAGGACTGGTGGTTGTCAGCAAGGAAGAGCATCCCCAAGGCGATCAGGCGGGACTTCGACACCATTGTCATCTTGGTGCATTGGAGGATCTGGAAGGAGCGGAATGCCAGAATCTTCCAGTACACGGCCAGCACCGCTAACCGCGTCCTCGACCTGATCCGTGAAGATATTGCTGTGTGGAGGGCAGCCGGGTGTGTTGCAGACATCTCTGCTTGAGGCTTGAGGCTGTATTCTGTATTTTGTATTTTGCTTCCTGCTCTTGTTCTTGTTTCTGCTCCACCTGCGGTCGGAGCGTTCGTTCTGCTGCTGGAGTAGACCATCGGCGCTAGATCGCCTAGCCTGATGGCGTCTGGTTGTACCCTCTTTTCTATCTAATAAAGATCGGCCTTGGGCCCTTCGAAAAAACAGAGGGGAACAACATGCAAACAACAACCCAGCCTGAAATGGAAAAGTGAAAACAACGCCACAAACAGCCGGTGAATGATACAATGCATCACCTCACCAGCTAGAGATGGAAGAACGCATATGTGTATATGTGCTCGAACCAGTATCATGAGCAATCCAAGTCACTCGATAAAATCACCGTTAAACCTATTTCACGACTCGTCCAAAACCCTTGCATCACCAGGCACTCTCATGGGATGGCAAAGAGCAGAGCAACTACTGTTGAACCGATGAACAGCGCAAAAAAAATTTAAATGTTCAGATGATCTGAATGGAGAAATAAGTTGGCCTCACATGACTCCTGTCCACACATCAAGTTCATAGAAGAAAGCTCATGAAGGTCTTGTACTCCTTTCAGCATCGCGGCTCCTGACACAGAAGAAGGCTCACGGCTCACCGGCAGCTTTGACTGGGCAACCAAACGGCCTCATGGATATGTCTGTGCATTGTTGTGGCTTGCGTCGCAACAGTGCTGCAATCAGAACAGGTGCAACTGTGTGTAAGCATCTACCAGTTCTAAGAAATAGCAGAGGCGATTAGGCAAACATACCTTAATCCAAGAACTGATATGTCCGATAGTAATCATAGCTGCAAGAACAATGGCAATGGGGATCGAAGCTTTCCAAGAGGGCATTGCATACCAGAGTGCTCCCACCTTTAGAAGGCAGATCCCAAGGAACATGAGGCGAGCCATGTGACCGGAACAATCTTGCGGAAGGTTTGACCAGGTGTTGAAGAGGCCAAATAGCCCTCCAATTGTTGAGATGCCCCACACAGCCCCAACAGATGCAAAGACTATGGTCTGAGTCAGATTATTGGTCTGTTTGCTTTTGAAGAGTACCTCCAGGCCAAATATGAGTGGCAGAAAAACCATAAAAATAACAGTGTAAATGGTCTGCTTTTTGCTCCAAGCGTTGCCATCCTGCAATGCAACGAAACATATTGTATGAAGCGACCAAAACTAATCTTCTAATTCTGAGGACCTAGTGAAAGATTACATTTTGTTGGTTAACTGATGAAATAGTATTGGTTCTAGCTTTTTTGTTGTTGCAAAAACAGACTCATCCCTAAGCTCTAGTTGCTAAGTCTAGCTTGAATTTAATTTACATATGCAGGAATCGGGTTTAGCAAATCAAATATAAAAGAAAGTGAATTTTTTTACCTTGGGAGGCTTGTTTAATAGAGCTGCATGGAGATTCTCATCATTTGGTGTCCCAATCGATCCAATCACTTCGTCGCGTCCATAAATTCCACACAACTGTGCTGCATAATAGGTATTTCTGAGCCTTTTGTTTGCTTGGTTGTGCAGCCCTTGGCGCTCCAGATATATCTTCTGCTTCGCTTCCAACTCTGCACTTAGTGTCTCAATCTTGTATCTCTCCTTTGATAATTGATCAATATCGATGCGGTGCTGTTCTGCAAACTGCTTTTGCTCCTCTTGGAAGTGTACTTGTCGATTCTCGAATGAGGTGAGACGAGATTCGAGAGATGTTTGTAGCTGCTGTTGCTGCCCCAGGAAATTCTCCCAGTGAACAATAGATTCTTTGATTTGCACACACTGTGTATCCTTGGTTGCGCCCAACATGTTGCTGGCACCGGGGACACTATCCGCCATGGCACCTGCATTGATGATCCAAAATGAATACAAATTAAAGATTGGACCATAAACAGTTTGCAACCATAAATAGTTTCTTTGCAACTTTTTGGGGAAAGTTTTTTTGGATTTTCATAGTTAAAATTAGATTTATGATATGAGTGCAGAAAAATACCACTCCATACTAGCAGTTATACACCTATGGTTGAAAAGTGGACTGATAATCTTCAGTAATGAATGTAGTTAATCATAAAAACTTCCTCTGTTTTTGGGAGGTAAAGAATAAAGCTTCATATTCTACAACTATAAAATAATTGAAATGTTCTTCAGAGTGCCAAGTTCTCACAAAAAGAGATAAGTACATTTTTTTTAGAAAAGGGGTGCAACCCCAGCCTCTGCATCAATAAGATGCATACGGCTCATAATATTAAAATAGAGAATGTCACAAAGTCTTCAGCAGGTTTAAAGCAAAAAAGACGACAAGCCGCTCAGACGAGCGTAAACATGAAGCCACAACCGGCTGGCAAAAAATAGGAGCACTACATGCCTATCCTGTTACATGACCGCCATCCAAACCGGTTGAAAATAACCCGAGCTACCATCTCCCATCGGGTAGACGCAGTAGCCAAATGCCCCCTGTCCTCCATCGGAGTGAGTAGCGACCACATACGGATCAACGCTGTGGCCCTGAAGATAACCTGCAAAAAATGAAAGTTCGTTGCTCTGTTAAAAACCAAATCATTTCTGCAGTTCCATACTGCCCACAATAAGGCACACGCGCCAACACGAATGTGTCTTGCTAAAACCAAGTCTACCCCATCAAGCCATGTTCCAAACAACATATTGATAGAAGTAGGTGGAATAATATTGAAAGCAATATGAATCGAACGCCAAAGAAGCTTAGCCAGTGGACAATCCAGAAAGAGGTGTCTGATAGTTTCATTACAATCGCAGAAACTACATCTAGCAGAACCCACCCAATTGCGTTTTGCCAGATTATCCTTTGTCAAAATTACTTTTTTATGCACAAACCACATAAATACTTTAATTCGCAAAGGTACCTTAACTTTCCAGACATGTCTGGAGCAAGGAATGACACTAGTATTAATGACATCCAGATACATGGATTTAACCGAGAACCTATCGTCCTTTGTCAATTTCCAAAACAGCCTATCTGGGTCCTGAGACAGTTGGACATCCATCAGCCGTCTTACAAGATGAAGCCATGCCTCCCATCGTTCACCCACTAGTGTCCTCCGGAAGCTAATATTGAGAGGCGTGGACTGTAAGACATTTGCAACATATACTTCTCGACGTTGAACAATGCTATACAGTGTTGGATATTGACGTGCCAGAGGTGTTTCTCCTAGCCACGTATCCTCCCAGAACCTCGTAGTAGCTCCATCACCAACTAAGTTTTCTGTCCTGTTAAAGAAGAGGGGCTTTACTCTCATCAACCCTTTCCAAAACGGTGAATCAGTTGGGCGTACCGTCACCTGAGCTAAAGTTTTTGAATGAAGATACTTATTACGCAGAATTTGTGCCCAAGTAGCCTCTGTCTCGGATGAAAGTTTAAAAAGCCACTTGCTAAGGAGACATCTATTCTTGATCTCCAGATTTTCAATGCCTAGACCGCCTTGGTCCTTGGGCCTACAGATGATGTCCCATTTGGCAAGCCTATACTTACGTTTCAACTCATCGTTTTGCCAAAAAAACCGGGATCGATAAAAGTCTAATCTCTTCCTAACCCCCACCGGGATCTCAAAGAAGGATAGAAGAAACATAGGCATACTTGTGAGAACCGAATTAATCAAAATTAATCGACCTCCATATGACATAAGCTTCCCTTTCCAACAGCTTAGTTTCTTTTCAAAACGATCCTCAATACACTTCCACTCCTTGTTCGTAAGCTTACGATGATGAATGGGAATGCCCAAGTAAGTAAACGGCAGTGAACCCAACTCGCATCCGAACAATTGCTTATACGCCTCCTGGTCCTCAGTAGCTATTCCAAAGCAAAACAATTCGCTCTTGTGGAAGTTAATCTTGAGTCCAGACAATTGTTCAAATAAGCACAGCACAAGCTTCATATTCCTAGCTTTCACCAAGTCATGCTCCATAAAGATGATCGTATCATTAGCATACTGCAAAATGGATATACCCCCATCAACTAGGTGCGGCACCAAGCCCGAAACCTGCCCCGCCTCCTTGGCCCGGCCTATTAAGATAGATAGCATATCAGCTACTATGTTAAATAAGATAGTGACATTGGATCCCCCTGTCTTAGGCCTTTATGTGTCTGGAAATAGTGACCTATATCGTCATTCACTTTAATCCCTACACTCCCTTTTTGCGTAAAGGACTCAATTTGGTCTCGCCATGCCTTGTCAAATCCTTTCATACATAGCGCTGATGAAGGAAAGGCCATTTGACTTTATCGTATGCTTTTGAAATCCACTTTAAAACCACCCCATCCAGTTTTTTTGAGTGAATTTCGTGGAGCGTTTCATGCAAGACGACCACCCCTTCAAGGATATTTCTATCCGGCATGAAAGCAGTCTGGGACGGTTGCACCACCCTATGCGCTATCTGCGTGAGTCGGTTCGTCCCAACCTTAGTGAAAATTTTGAAACTTACATTAAGCAAACAAATGGGTCTGAACTGCTCAATACGAATAGCCTCTGTCTTCTTAGGAAGAAGAGTTATTGTTCCAAAATTAAGCTTGAATAAATGAAGTGACCATTAAACAATTCATGAAACATGAGCAACAGGTCATGTTTAATGAAATCTTGACACTTTTGTAGAACTCCGCGGAAACCCATCTGGTCCTGGCGCTTTATTATTTTTCATTTGTGCAATGGCCTCATACACCTCCTTCTCCGTGAAAGGGGCAGTCAAAATCTCATTCTCTTCCGTCTGAAGTTGGGGAACATCCTCAACTCTTGACTCATCCAAAGACACAAAACTCCGTTCCGAAGGTCCAAACAACTGCTTATAGTAGTTGGTAATGTAAACTTTCAGGTTATCCTGACCAACTATCGTTCCTTCATCTTGTTCTAATTGAAATATTCTCTTCTTACGATGCTTTCCGTTAGCAATCATATGAAAGAATTGGGTATTATCCTCACCTTGGACAACCTTTCGAACCTTAGCTCTGAGAGCCCACTTCAATTCCTCCTCACGGAGAAGCTCTTTCAGCCTTAGCTCGGCCTCCATTTTAGACTCCAACTCTCTGGTATCTAAAAGGGATGTTTCAGCTTTTAACTCAAGGGTGTGAATCATCATAAGGAGCCTTTCCTTCTCCGCCTTATAAATTCCGTTCGTATGCTTAGCCCATCCACGAAGGAACCTTCGCAGATGACGAATCTTGCATTGCCACCGCTCCATGGGTGACCTTCCCCCCGAGTCTTTAGCCCACTCTTTAGCCAACAGATCGACAAATCCTTCTCTTTCAAACCAAGCAAGTTCGAAAGAGAAAATATTCTTATTACCCAAATGAGTTGGAGCCCCTGAGTCCACTAATAGCGGTGTGTGATCCGAGATACCTCGTGTCATCGCCTGCACCGTTACCAGAGGAAACTTTTGTTCCCACTCAACACTTGCCAGAACACGGTCCAACTTCTCAAACGTCGGAACTGGTAATGAGTTTGCCCAAGTGAATTTCCTACCCGAAAGCTCTATCTCTCTGAGGTCCAAGCTCTCTATGATAGTATTGAACATAAATGACCATCTACCATCAAAGTTGTCATTGTTCTTTTCTTCCTTTCTTCGAATAATGTTAAAGTCACCTCCCACTAAGACAGGTAGTTGCTCATTCCCGCAAACTCGGACTAAGTCCGCCAGGAAATCCGGTTTAAGTTCGGGTTGCGCAGCCCCATAGACTGCCACCAAAGCCCAATCAAAACCATCAGCTTTCGTTCTTACCCTAAACTTAACCGCAAATTCACTCATCACTACACTCCGAACTTCCAACGAATCGCACTTAACCCCGAGTAGAACCCCACCGGATCTTCCTCGAGGTGGGAGACAATGCCAATCAAAGTCTACCCCCCGCTAGGGTGCTAAGCTGTGTTTGAAAAATTACCTCGTCGAGTTTGGACAAAGCAATAAAGTCTAAGTGATGTTCAATAGAAGCTTACGCTGAAAAGCGTCTCTTAGCCAAGTCTTTAAGACCTCTGCTGCTCCAAAAATGCCTTTCATAATTCATCATGAAATTTTTTGGAGGTACGGATCCTAGCACTTCTACGCATAGCCGACACGGATAAACCTTACGTTTCCAGGTCCTCTTAGGCTTAACCCCACCCTCAATAGATTCAACACGCTCGGACAGAGGCTCTACGGCCACAGGCGCCACCTCTAGGTTTGTGGTTACCGGAGAGGGATACTCATCCTCCTCCTCCGTCACCTGGACCGCAGGATCAAGATCAGCACACAAGCTATCAAGAACCCTAACCCCTAGCTTGTCAATCTCCGACTCATTCATCGGTTTTACTGCAGCTATGTTACGAATCAATTCTAACGCACGTTCAGCTTCCAAGTCTAGCATATCATTAACCGATTTAGAGATCTCTAGATCATCGTTACCAAGAGACACTCCTATTTGGTTTGCATTATGAACAATCTCTTCATTGGTAAAATGCATAATAGAATTAGACTTATTAACTGACATACCAGTTGTAGTCTCGACGTCCCGCAGCTTGGCCGCTCTCAACGCGCACCTCAGCTGCATGTCATCAACATCGGAGTGCTCCTGTAGTCTCCCGCTGACCCGTCTCCCTACAGAGACCGGGTCCGGGATCCCACCGAAAGCGATGACCTCGTCGCGCGAGGCAGCGGTAGGGGAAGAGCCTCCTGCCCGTCCCACAACCGCAGTGGCCATCACCGAGGCCACCGGAGCAGCCACTAGAGATGCCGATTCCTCCAAACCGGGGACCTCCTCGCGCGAAGAAGCGCTAGGGGAAGAGCCTCCTGCCCGTCCCCCAGCCGCTAAGACCATCACCGGAGCCGCCGAAGCAGCCACCCGAGATGACGAAGTATCCACCTCGCCGATGCTCGTGCCCGAAGAAAAGGGCGCTGCCGGTGCCGCAGGAAGCGCGCCCACCAGGCTGCCTTCCATTGCCACCGCAGGAGAACGGGCGGCCTCCTGCGCACCCGATTCCCTGCCATCCGGGGACCTCTCCAGTAGGGCCGCGCCGCCCCCAGTCCCCAGCCACAACAAGGACCCAGAAGGTCTAGCCTCCTGCAAGTCCGCTCGTCCCGCAGCGACCGGCTCCGCCACGATCGCCATGGCCGAAGGCGAGTGAGGGACAGACGACGGGGCCTGCTGCCCCACCTCATCAGTGTGGTCGACCGACCTCCCCACACATAATCTAAGTCTCGGACTCGAAGGACCAGCCCTAACACTCGACAGTCTCGGCGGCGCCGAGAAGGCCCCAAGAGAACCCAGCTGAAGCGTGGTAGTTGGTACCGTGGAGGATGGCCCAACAGGAGTGGAGTCGGCATTCTCCGACTGCCCTGACGGTCCCAAAGCCTTATCCTCATTACTCTTAGCATTGTCATCCCTGGTACCTGAACCCCCACCTCCCTCAGAAGTGTCCATGGGATTGTCATCCTCAAACTCATTGAAAAGATCAGGATCCTCATAAAGCACGTCCAACTGATACAGAACGCCTGCGTAAGTCCAAGGCACCACGTCTGGCAAGTACTGAATATTGGCGACACTGACTAGCAGCCGTGCGACCCCATGAGCCCGAGTGAACTGCATATCCACCTGCTCGGTCTTACCTATCAGCGACCCCAGACTCCATGTCACCAGAAAGCTGTCCAAAGGAGTAGGCGGGCACCGAGAAAGCGAACCCAAATCTGAGTTAAAGGTGTGCCTGTGGTTCTTTCTTTTTCCACTCATCGACGCCAAAGACAAAGCTAGTGCTGTGACCTGCTCATACCAAACTTGAGAATCCTCACCGATCCTCCTTAGAAGGAAGTCCACTTTATACGAATTATCAGAGAGCTTAAGTAATGACCACTGAAAATTACCCGGAGCTAGCTCTCTCAACTGCTGAATAATCTGTGCTTCGGTCAAAGGCCCGTGGACCACCTTAACAACACCGGGGAAGGAGGTTTCCACTATGGGCGCGGAAGGTTCCGCAGACGGAGATTCAAAAAACATCAACTCGGAGCAACACACCCCGTAAATCTGGACGGATGGTTTTGGCCCCAACATCAAAGGACAGGCAGCCGCTGTGTGATTAGGCTTCCGGCAAAGATCGCAAAGCTCCGGCGTACACTGGACCAAAAAGTGCCCCGGTTCCCCACACCGGAAACAAGTCAGCTTTTTCTTCTTAGCCGCCCACTTAGACAATTTGTCACTCTCGACCTTGTCAGAACCGTGCTCGGAAACAGTATCCTCAGTCTGCATAGGCTCAGTCAGCGAGACTGCAGCCAAAGCCTGCACCGTCTCCACGCCACAGGGTAACTCGATGCACCCTCCGCGACCTCCGTCGCAGAGCAAATCTAGCATACCGAGTCGATTAAACCTGCGGTTACCGCCCGGCCTCCACAGGCGCCCGCAAAAGCACGGTTGGGACCGGAGCTCCCTCAACAAAGTTCCGGTCGGTCCTTGAAACCATTGTTACTCGTCCCTTGTCCACCCAAGCATATCCTCGGCCTCCACCGGTTGAGGAAGAGCCCCTGTGCAACCCAGCACCATAAGCATCGTAGCCGTCGTCGCCCCATTGACCGCGCGGTGGGTTTCGATCATCTCCCGCCGACGCGCTCGAGCCGTTGCGAGTGGAGTTTTGAGCACCCAAGCCCGGAGCTGCCGCCATTTGCCTCGGCCATGGTCTCTGCGTTGTTGTCACCTCGGCCCTGGGAACCGGCACCGGTGGTGGCCGCGGACCGGCAGCAGGCGGAGGTACCGGTCCTCGCGGTGGAGCCGGCGCCCTAGGCACCGTCGGGGTCGGCGCCCGTATCGTATGCAGCGCAGGTCCCCTGGGGGCTGGCGCAACCGCACCTCTGGGCGGCCTCGCACCAGGCGCCGCCCTAGCCAAGACCGGCGCCGGCAGCTCCGCTTCCCCGGCCGAAGCACCTGGGGTAGCGACAGTTTTCGCCGCCGGCGGCGGAAGTTTAGGCGGCATCGCGCCGCAAGCTGTTGTCTCCGCAAGGTAGGGTTGCCGAGAGCCTCGCCTGACTCGGTCCCGAACTGACGAAGGAAATCCCACCCGACCGCGGCGGTGAACCCTAGCTAGAAAAACGCCTCGACAGGGAGACGATCGTGCATGTGGCAGCTCGCGATCCGACGCAATCACATGCACGATGTCCTCGACCGGTTTTGCCTGGGCATCCAGCCCCGCTAATCCCGGCCCACAGTCCACGGACTGAAAAACATCAATCTTTGCTGCTGTCGAAGGGCCCGTAACTTGGCCCACAATTTCGAGCCCGTCAGCCCCCAGCAAGGACATCAAACGCGTGATCCTATCCGCTCGAATCACGGCCGAACGGCCGGTCGCCGGCTCCGGCCTCGGCGGCGCCGGAGGCCGCCGCCCCTTTTTCTTCTTCCTGGTCACTAGGGTCCAATCATCCGGAATGAAATCAGACAACGTTACCGTTTTCCTCATGATCTTCGGGATTGGACCGCACCATGGCTTCAAGCCCGGCTTCGAAATTTGGAATGGAGAGATGCGCTGAACGGGCGTAATCGCTGTGGACGAACGAGCACTCGGCGAGGCGATATTCACCGCAGCATCCTGCGTGGTTGATCCACCCTCGGCCTGGTCCTCGTCATCACTGTCAATGAGCGCCCAAAACCTCCCTCCCGGTTTCGCATGAACCTTCGGCTCCGCCAGATCGATCACCTCCGGTGATCCCATTTGAACATCCACCTGCATGCACTCACAAACAACTACATCATATAAATCGAGCGTAAATCTGGAACCAACCTCAATGTTGCCGTCGTCCGGAAGATAGTCGCCAGCGAGAACGTCGTTGTCCAGATCCAGGAGCGCCATCCATCTCGAACGCGGAGAGAAACGAAGGCGTCCTTCGATCCAGCTGTTGTAGTTGATCCCCTCAGAAAACTTCGCCCGCCATTGAAACAGACTGCAATCATTTCGACCGATCTCGTCGCCTTGGGTTTCAGTCGATCCTCCCTTCTCCTCCGTTCCACCCGACGGCGCCGCCACCGAGGTACTAGGAGGGAACTGTTGGATCTCAGGCGCCGAGGAGAGATGGAAGGGCGGTGGCGAAGATCCGGTCCTCGCCGTCTGCAAGCCATTGGAGACGCCCTCCGAGTCGCCCCCCACATCGCCCTCCGCATCGCCCGCTTCGCCATAACGGGCAGAAAATTACTTCTGAATGTACTACTCCCTCCGTTCTAAAATAGATGACTCAACTTTGTATTAAAGTTAGTACAAAGTTGAGTCATCTATTTTGGAACGGAGGGAGTAAAACATAAGACAAGCTTCATCTTTTGCGTGTCTTACCTATGATTTTTGTGAATATAACAGATTACTTCTGAATATAGTTAGTCATGAAAAGCCTCCTCTGTTTTTTGGGGCTAAAAGGATAACGCTTCCTGTTGTATAACCAATGTTCTTGAGAGCAGCTAGTTGTCACAAAACAGATGCACATGGCAACAGAAAATTACTTCTTCTTTTTTTGCGAGGAACAGAAAATTACTTCTGAATGTAAAGCATAGGACAAGCTTCCTATGATGTTTGTGAGTATAACAGAGTACTTCTGAATATAATTAGTCATGAAAAGCCTACTCTGTTTTTTGGGGGTAAAAGGATAACGCTTCCTGTTGTATATAAACTAATCTAAATGTTCTTCAGAAAACATATGCATGGCAACAGAAAATTACTTCTGAATGTACTGTATAACATTAGACAAGCTTCATCAGTATGATCTTCTCTTACGTGTCTTACCTGTGCTCTGCTCCACGTTGAGATTGACCTCGCTCTTAGTGAGGGCCGCGTCCGTCTTGGTGAGCGCGTCCTGCCCTGGGCCATGTTCGCTGACATTGGTGTTGTTGGCGCCCTGGACATTCCCGACGACTGGTTTGGTTTCTCGGTAAAGCTCCCAGCTTGGGTGCCCACGCCGTCATCCAGGACGATCGGCGACTCCTTGGAGACATCCATGCTGTTGTAGACGCCGGGGCCGGTCTTCGGCGTCGCCTCTTCCTCGGGGAGCGCGGCCGGCGGTGCGCCACGATGATGCTCACGGCCGTCTCCACCGTTTGGCCCGTGGAGGTTCACGCCGATGGTGGTGGTCTGCAGGCTTGGCGTCGCATCTTCCTTGGGGAACGCGTCCACCCCTGTACCGCGAGGCACCCCGCCGTGGCTCTCCTTGCTTGCTCCGGTGGTCGGCGTCGCCCCTTCCGCTGGGAGCGCGCCACGAGGATGCACGCGGCCGTCTCCGCCGCTTGGCCCGTGGGCGTCCACGCCGGGGGGCTCGCTCTCCTTGTGTGCGTCGGTGGCCGTGTCCTCCAGGCCCTCGCCGGCGAGGAGGATCCGCTTGTCTGCCCCTGTGCCACCATGGCGCTCCCCGCCTTGTCCGCTGTCGTCGCTGGGCTTGGGGCCGAGGTCTTCCTCCTTGCCGTCCATGCCGTCGCGGGTGATGTCGATCCGCGCACCTGCCCCTGTACCAGCACCAGCAGGGTGATCCCCGCCGTGCCCGCTCTTGGGTGGCCCACCGACCCTGCCGTCGCCGGAGCCGAGGTTTTTCTCCGTCTTGTCCATGCGGATGCGGTCACGGCGAGGAGGGGCTGAAGGCCGCCGCCACCTCAACGTCCCTCACGCCCTCACCCACCTCCTCCCCTGCTCCTCCTCCTCAAATCTCTTCCTTTTGGGTCTTGGATGAGCGCTCCACCTCCACGCTGCAGAGGGGCGCCTGACAGCTTACGTGAGGCTCCCTCCAAAAAGCAAAGCGAAATCAAATTTTGAAAACGATTTTGCTTTGACCGAGATTTACACTGCGTAAATTGCTGGTGTTTTCCTATCTCTGTTTTTGAGGTTTTCCTTTTTCTTCAACACACTACATACACAGATGCTAGTACATAAACACATACATTTACATCTATAAACGCACACATGCACACCCTACATTATAAACATTTTGGAGAGACTAAGCCGATACATCATCTTAAGATTGACGAAGTGACGTCTTCATGGTCAACTGGAATGTCTCCTTCCACTGACACACGTCACTAAAATCCCAGAAATAAATCCAGAAAGATGCAAGTACTGGTGCTCACATCTGGTGGAGATGGCCAGAAGCAGTGACGCGAATGCTGGTTGAACTGGGTCTTCTGTGCATTTTAGTTTTTTCACCCATCGGTTTGGAAAGGTTCTAGAAACCATTTTTTTCATTTTCTTGTTTCTTTATTTTTGGTTTTCTTTTTTGCTTTCCTTTTATTTTTTTCTTCTATTCATTTTATTTTCATTTTTTCCACTGATACATTTTTAAAAATAAAAACAAAATTCAAATTCAATAATAATTAAAGAAACTTCAGAGATATTTTAAAGAATCAAGAATAATTTTTTAGATTCACAAACTATTTTTAATATTTGGGAGCTGCTTCCAAATTCGTGAACATTTTTTCAATCTGTAAACATTTTGGAGAATCATAAAGAATTTTGTGGACATTTTTCTACAAATTCAAAAAAATATATAAAAAATTGAACACTTCTAAAATTCGTGATTTTTTTTGAAATCATGCACAATTTTCAACTCCGAGAACATTTTCACAAGTCATGAACACCTTTTGAAATCCTGAACCTTTCTCAAATAGTGAACATTGCTTGGAATTCAAGAATATTTTTTGAATTCACAATAATTTTTTGAATTACATAAACATTTTATAAAAATTCAGGAAAACATTTTGAACTCACAAATTTTTTTTTAAATCACGAACATTTATTATATTTACAAACAAATCTCAAATTCACAAAAAAATAAAATCACAAACAATTTTTGAATGTGCGATTATTTTTCAAGTTTGAAATATTTTTTGGAACTCACAATATTTTTCGAAATTGATTTTGTTTGAAATACTGAGCATTTTCTAATGCAGCAAAAAAAACATAAAGAAAAACGAAATGAAAACAAATGGAAAAAAGGAGGTGGCACTCCGCCCCCACATGGGCCACCCCAAAGTCGCGCGTGGGTGAGCGAGTGGTGTGTGTTACCTCACTTTCCAGTGTATGGGTCGGTCATGGAATAGGAGCTCCCCTGCTTCGGCCCTGTTTTCTTCTTTCAGAAGTTTTCAGCCTTTTCTCGGCTTCCTAAATTTTACTTGGGTTGGGCTGATATGAGTCCGTGTCTTTTTTTAAGTGAGGCCTTTTCTTCTTTTGCTTTTCCCATTTTTGAGCCATAGTTTTGATACCTTTTGGGCAGTACGAATTGCGGCGAGTCGTGCTTCACCTTTTCTTTTTTATGTTTATTGTTGTTGTTGTTGTTGTTGTTGTTGTTGTTGTTGTTGTTGTTGTTGTTGTTGTTGTTGTTCCAACTCAACGTCAGGGAGACAGAAGCAGAGGATCCAGTAGCCATCATGATGAGGCTCTTCGAGCTTGAAGCGGACGTGTTCTACCTCAAGGAGGAGCACATCATCGAGCGCCTCAACCCTGCTCGGACCGATGAGGAGCAGGCAGCGCAGCTCACGGTCTCGTCGCTCCGACCCCTACGCCAACCTCAGTGACCTCAATTCAAATGAGGATGGGGAGGACCGAGGAGGACTGAGGAGGAGGAGGATGGTGACTAGACAACGCCACCAGAAGATTAGTCTATGTAGTAATAGTAGTAGTAGTGGTAGTAGTAGCAGCAGCAGTAGCAATGTCCAATAAGGAGATTTGGACATTGCATATTTTGATAATATCGGTTAATGACGTTGTAAGTTGCGAATTATATGTAAACCAGGGTATTTTGGCCTAAATATATGTAATATAGTTCCTAACTAATACAGTTGGCCTTCCAGGGTAACAAAGATTAAATTAAGCTACAAACCTGAACGGGTGACAAAAAAAGAACAAATTTTATGAAGGCAGCTGTGTCGTGACTATATTTGCGTACATGCCCAACAACCTCCATATATATACGGAGCATGCTTCATGTGCGATATGGTGAATCTACTAAAATTGATGTAAGATGGGATGTACATCATGTATCTTTAGCAGGTAATACCATTAGGAGTCATAGAACTTGCTCTGGATATTCAGTTTGGTGCTAAAAACTTTAAAAATGCGGATTTGTGATCATTCAAATTGCGTTCTTGTACGGTCACTTTATCCGTACCCGGATGTGTCATGCACTTATGTGGCATGCCAACGTGACTGTAGGGACGTGCATGTGTTTTTCTTTTTGAGAAACACTCCCGCTATATTTTTAATTGCACGGAAGCCCCTCATCAGCACGTGTGGGTCCCAATTGACAGCATGCTAGATGAATAAAAAAAGTGAGAAATAAAAAGCCGCTTGGGGGCTCGTACTCACGACATCATGCGACCTGTCCCAAGCACTGCAACAAGTAGTTTTTCACGTGTACGAACAGATATATCTTTGTTTTTTTGCGGATGATGTCTTAAGCTTCTTTTAATATTTTACAAGTGAAAGCAGGGTTTAGATGATATTTCACTTCGATTCTGATGGTCTCTACCATTAAATTTTTAAATTTTAGCTGATATCTACACGCAAAAAATGCACTGGGGAGAGACTCGAACTCGCAAGCTGGCATCACCCGGCGGATGTGCAGTACTAACCGCTGAAACGTGCAGAAGCTTGTTTTTTCTAGTTTCAACTTTCTATATTTCAATGTCAAAAAAGTTCAAATTCAAAATTGGTTTGAATAAATTCGCGTGAAAAAAATCCGCTCACCCTCGGCTAGTCATCGTTGCCAACATATAAAATTATGTGTTTCTCCTTAGACACATGAACAAGTATGAATTTTGAAATGATAAAAAATTCCTCTCACCCTCGAAATGGTCAAAATTCTTCAGACAGGTCAACAAATTTTTTGGTTCAATTCAAATAATTTAAAATTTTAAAATCTAGATAGAATAACATATAGCGCATAATGAATATATCATTTCTATCTTGATGGTTAGTCCATTATTAACTAGCACCTGGCCCGGGTTCAAACCTTGTGTAGGTTACATTTTTGCCAAAAAGAACATAATCGATACAAAAATAATTAAAATGTTTGTGCCTCCTGATTTGAACTCTCGACCTAGAGGTGTGAAGAAAACTGACCTACCGCAACAGTTCAAACTTGGATTTTAGTCCCCTTTGAAATTGGCTAACATGGTAGTCGTCTTTGCATATGGTTGAATTTGTGGTTGTCCCGCCAAAAATAAAGAATGTATTTTGTGGGGTTGGCCGATATAATAGTGTGTGCATCGAAGTACTAGACATCAAGGACGTCCATCGTGGTGGTTAACATGTGGGACGGGAGTGAATAGGTTTCTAGTTAAAATCCTCACAACCCAATTAGTTTTAAATCGTCAAATCTTTCTCGCGTCCATTGGCAGGTGGGTCCCACACAGGTACAAGGAGTAGGCCGCCTGACAAGTGGGGCCGACGGATGCAATTACTAGTACTTATTACGTGCGAATAATTTATACAGGCATAATTGTCAAAAAGCTTAGTATGTTTCTGCAAAAAAAAAAAGACATCACGTGCGTCACACCTAGCGCCTCCGCCACCAACTGTCGCTGACCGTGGGGCCATGCACACGTGGCACGCCACTTCAAACAGCGGATACGCCCGCATACACACACCATATTTGCATGAGAACGCAAGTTCGACCATAAATTCGTATTTTCAAAGTTTGTAGAAACAAAAGGAAAACTTATTCCTCCTAATATGGATGTATGGACGTATACTACCATCATATGGACGTATACTACATCTGTGTACTAGTACTCCGGTACGTGCAAAGCACGTAAGTTGGTATTTCAATTGCATGACACAAGTTTGTAGGAACAAAATATGGGCAAGATCTTGTTACGTGTGATTCTCTCTTTTTAGCCAATATATTATTTATTTATTTTTCGGCAAAGTCAATATATTACGAATAATATGATGTGAGAGGCACCCATGAGGCCACATGGCACATCTGGAGGTGTTGTTGCGAGTTTTGTTGTGTGGATTGATCACACTAACGTGTTTCTGGTTCCAGAAAAATGTAGGCACAACTAGGTACAATTAGGTTACTATAGATTCGAATCTCAGCCACATAGACCATTGGGTCAACGTCAATCAACAGCTGGCGTAGGATTCAAAATTTCAAAACTGGTACATTATATAGCAATATAGAAAAATACAATGATTCACGAGCTACACAAAATTGTGAAACCCGTTGGTTTTATATAGTGACTAGTGCACATATTGTTCATTGTATTCAAAATCATCAGTTTTTTTGTGTAGCGCCTGTCAATGGATTTCATCATGAAAATTTACACACATGCAGTATACTGTGTGCGACCAACCTACTCTTGCCTGGGATGGGCCATGTGCTATTGGGCTTGGGCTGCAATGAGACCTCGAGAGGACTACAAATACACAGTAGTTTTTACTAACATCCCTTAAAAAAAAGGAGTTTTTACTAACAACTTGGCTAGGAACTGGACGACTTTGACCTCCTCTATTTCTATATCTTCTTCCTCTGGTGTTCTTCTCCTCCCATATAATGGTTAGAACTTGATCAATCCATGGCTATAATCCCCATTGTTGGGGAATAGATCCTTGTGAGGAGTGTGTTGTAAACATATACTACATCCATAATAATGTGATTTTTTTTCATAATTTTGAGTAATTAAAACATTTTTTAAAGTTCCTCAAAATAACAGCTCCATGGACCTCGAGCACCAAAAGGCATATAGGTACTATAATGAATCGTTTGAATAAACATATATAAGTAGAAAAAAATATTGTAGCTGATGAACTACTAGCAGTTTACTTCCACAGTTGCAGCAGGTCGCTATTCATCGAAGCAGCAGTCGTATGCACTAGTAAAATTTGTGAAGATTGCGCAATTGATTTTATTTGAAATCATGAACATTTTCTAATGCAGCAAAAAACAAAAACAAAACAAAAGGAAAGGAAAAACAGGGGCACCCTGCCCCCACATGGGCCAACCATAAGTCGTGCCTAGGCGAGTAAGGGGTGTGAGCTACGAGTGCTCCTCTTTGGCACCTTCGGCTTCAAAAACGTTTTGTGCCGCTCCAGGCTAGTGTCGCATGGGTGTGGCCCAAAAATCCTCGATCAAAAAGGGTCGCACCCCTCTCGGTTTCGCTCGATAGGAAGCCGATCAGTCAACCATTGACCGGTCAACCATAGACTATTTTAAATTTTTTATTCTTAAAAATGAAAATAAAATTGATTTGAAAATGTCCATAAATTGTAAAAAAATCATGAAATGAAAAATGTTCAATATTTTAAAAATATCGCTAAATTTGAAAAAGTTCATAGATATTGAAAAAGGGTTCATGATTTTGGATAAAAATGTTCATAGATTTGCAAAACAAAATCACGAAGATGAGAAAAAGTTCATCAAATTTGAAAAAAGGTTCATGTATTTTGAAAGAAGTTCACGTAGGTGAAAATTTTTCATCAATTTTGAAAACAGTTCATATATTTTAAAAACAAAGTTCATGGATTTGAAGTAAGTTAGCAATTTCAAAGAAAAATTCATAGATTTGTAAAAGATTACAAAAATGAATGAATTTTTTGAAAATTAAGAAGAATTTTTTTAAAATTTTAGTAAAAGTTCATGAAATTTGAAAAATGTTCATAGATTTTGGGAAAACTCCACAGATTAAAAAGAATCATCAATTTTGAAAATAAATTCATAGATTAGCAAAAAACAGGGATGGTTAAAAAATCTGAAAAGAAAAGTTCACGGCTTTGAAAAAAGGAAGAAAAGAAAAGAAATAGGGAAAAAGAAAGAAACAGAAAAAACCAAATAAAAACAGATGGACCAGAAACAAACAAAAAAAGTTGTTGGAAGCTTCCAAAACCAGCGCCCAAACGCCCATGACTACCTTTGAATGGGCCAACCCACAGGGCAACGATCGAAACATGTGGGGGTGGGGTGGTGCACCAGTTTGCGGCAACACATGTATTCGGCATGTGGGCTGGGGAATGTGAGCTCCCCTGCTTCGCCTTTGTTTTCTTCTTTCAGTAGTTTTCAGTCATTTTTAGGGTTCCTAAATTTTTACTGGATTTGGGCTGATATGAGTCTGTCTTTTTTAAGTGAGGCCTTATATTTTTCTGCTTTTTACTCTTTTGATCCATAGTTTGATACCATTTGGGCAGTGCGAGTTGCGGCAAGTCGTGCTTCGCCTTTCTCTTCTTTGATACATTTTTCTTCTTTGTTTGTTTGTTGTTGTTGTTGTTGTTGTTGTTGTTGTTGTTGTTTAGGGTGATGAGGCTCTCTGAACTTGAAGCGGATGCGCTCCACCTCAAGGAGGAGCACATCCTCGAGCACCTCAACCCCGCTCGGACCAACGAGGAGAACGCGGCACAGCTCATGTTCGCCACTTGTCGCTTTGATCCCTACATTATCCTCAATGACCTCAATTCGAACTAGAATGAGAAGGACGACGATGAGGAGGAGGAGGATGGTGACTAGACAGTGTCATCGAGGGACTAGTCTAGGTAGTAGTAGCAATATCGAATAGCGACATTGCATATTTTGAAAATATCACTTAACGACGTTGTAAGTCACAAATTATATGGAAAGCGACATATTTTGGCCACTAAATGTATGTAACCTAGGTCGTAACTCATATACCTGAAAATTATGCTGATACATGTGCTTACATAGATTAAATTGGGCTTAAATTTCCACTATAAATTCGAAGGGACTGGCCAATTTTTTTTATGAATGCAACCGTTTCGCGACTATATTTGCACACAGGCCCGACAGCCTCCAAATATATATGTAGCGCTCTCCATATACGATATGGCGAATATGCTAAAATTGCTCTAAGATGGGTTGGACATCGCCATGTATCTTTAATGTACCTCGTGTGGTCAGTGTGTATTAGGTTTGCTTTTAGTGGTGTATTTGATCCTTTGGGTGCAAGTTTTGGCGTTTTTCTGGGAGAAAAACCTTTTTATATCGATTTTCTTTCTATACAAGGGATCGATGGTGACATGAGATCACACTTACATCCCTCCTTCCTTCCTCCCACGAAACCTAGGAGCTAATCGCCACTGCCAGTCTACCTCCTCCTAGGCAAGATAAGGGACATCCTTTCTCTTCGTCCGCTGCTTGGCAACAGGAGGGAGCGGAGATCCTATTGTTTTGGACCGATGATGTTAGGGTGAGGTTTTTAGTGTAGGTTTTGGTGCCCAGTTGTCTGTGCGGCGATGGCAAGGAATAAGTCCTCCCTGCCTTTGTCATCTCTATGATGTTGCGTTTTGGCATCATTGAGAGGCATGTCGGGGGCGTTGTGTCCTCAAATCTGGTTCTCTGAGTTTGAGGTTTTCTTCTACATGTTTGTTTTGTTGGCATTGTCATGCGGAGTGGATGGTGCGATGGTACGTTTTAATTCCCAGGCTCCAGTTACAACTCACAAAGGTTGGCTAGTTTTGGCTCCACTGGGGAGCGTGTGAGAGTTGTGTTTCCTGACTCCATATGGTCGGACCTAAGGCTTTATACATGGCCTCTTTGTCATTTACTTCTTCAGAGTAACGATTTGGTACGCAAATTGCGGTCGTTGGCATCTTCCAATTTACATCAATAACTTCATGGACACTGCTTTTATAAGTTTCTGGGTTTTAACAAGTTTGCTACGTTATGACGAAAAGTTAAAGGCGGCAACGAGTTTGGCTTATGGCGTGTCGCCGGTGGATGGAGGAGAAAAAAGACTTTGGCACCTCAGTCATAATGTGCCAACAATATGTAAAGCAAACATAGTATGAGTGCATCGCTTTGGTGCTCAGGCTACATGGAGCCTTTTCTTCAAAACATTCAGAAATCGCATTTCAATAGTTTCAAAAGGTTCAAAATACCATATTAATATATGGACATATACTATATGTGTGCAAAAATACAATGCCAAGGTCCCCTGGGTAGGGAGTTCAGCCACAAACCAATAGCTCACTATCGGCTCTGTGATAAAAAATGTAGAGCGAAACTAACTTAAGGTAAAAGAATCGGCTATTCCACTGGTTTTCGTGGGTTTTTTTATTTTGTTTTTATCTTTTGTTTCTTTCTCGATTTTCACTTCCTTTTATTTTTTTATGTTGTTTTGTCCGCTTCTTTCTTGTTTTTATCGGGTTTTTTCTCATGATTTTCACAGTTTTTTCATACACTTTTTTGGTATATATCTTTTTAGGGGATTTTTGCTATACATCCAATACATTTTTCTCATACTTCCTCTGTGACTAAATATAAGACATTTTAGAGATTTCACTATGGACTACATATGGAGCAAAATGAGTAAATCTACACTCTAAAGTATGTCTTTATACATCTGCATGTAGTGCATAGTGGAATCTCTAAAGGTCTTGTATTTAGGAACGGATGGAGTACATGATTAATAATTTTAAATACGAGATTACTATTTTTTTAATATATGATCACCATTTTTCTATACACATTTCATATGCTTCAAATGCTTAATTAACATTTTTTGAATACAAGTTTAACTTTTTATGAATACATTGTCAGCATTTTTTCTATACAGGTTTAACATATTTCAAATGCTTGATTAAAAAATTTCAAATAAAAGTTTAACATTTTTTATATACATGGTTAACATTTTTCTTACGAATTTAATATTTTTCAAATGCTTGATTAATTTATTTTCTTCAAATGCTTGGATTAACATTTTTCAAATACAAGGTTAACATTTTTCTAATACATGGTCAACATTTTTTCTATACACATCTAACATTTTAAACCATATGGCGCTCCCACCTCCCTCCTCCTCCCTGGCGACTCCACCGATGATCCATGGCGCCTCCTCCTTGTGATCCACTCCGGCCAAGATGGTACGGCCCCTCCTGGATCCCTCTCCGGGTGTGGGTTTTGCAAATAAGGTCAGAGCTAGATTCTCCACTCCGGTTCATTGCCATGATCCTAGAGATGCTTTCCATCTTGTTGTCTCCTTTAGCCACTCCTCCTTTCCTCTCAATGTTGATCTCGTTAGCCATGCACTTGAGGCATGTGTGGGTGGATCTCCATCCGCTCTTCATGTTTATCACCTTCGTGGGCAAGTTTATAAATTTTCTATGATTTCTAAGGCGGTCGGATTTATGATCTACCGTCTTAGATCTTATGGATGCCCTAGTTTCTCATGTTTCTTCCATTTATGAGGTTTTGGTGGTCCTGCTTGGATTAGAGAATATAATTCATGGCTCTATGAGCTAGATCATGAATGGACCACGATTGGCAAATCCCCTCGCTGCATGCTCACCGGGGCTAACTCGGTTCCTGTTGGCCGCCGTCCACCCATTCCACCGCCGACGTGCAACTCCTCAGCCACCACCAATGACCCCGCACCCATCTCGGATCACGAGCCAAATTCGGGCGCGGTGGTTATTTTTCAAAATTCTAGCCCATCTTCTTCCAACCTGGCCCAACCACCCCCACCCATTCCCACAACGACGACTCAACACTGCAGATCACGACCCAACAGCCCCTTTCTAACCCTGACCAGCCCAATGACCCAGCCCATGCCCCCCACATCGCCACATATGTTCGTTATAATATCTATTCTAAACATTTTCCATTATGTGGGAAATGTTTATCTGTTGATCACATCCGTGCAGATTGCACAAATCAATTTAGATGCAGAAGCTGTTATCGATATGGTCATATATCTCGTTTCTGTTATAACTCCAAACGCAATACTCCCGTATATCGGGTCAAATCCCACCTACCTACCAACCATTTACCCGTATCCAATAACCCGCGTGATGACTCGTCTCCTCAACCCCCCCCCCTCCTCTATTCGACCGCCCAACTTGCCAAACCCCATGTTCGTCAGCTCATCCGTGCTCTGCTCCGCCTTTGTTCTCCGTCGCCGCATCAACTTCCTCCAGCTCCATGGCCACCTTGCCATGCGACCCGCTCCCGCTCCTCCCTCCTGGCACTGCCATCATGGAAGCTGACGGCAATCAGAGGCGCCGTACCTACCACTTCCTTGGCGGTGAACCGCTGGTTCAGTCCGGGGACTGGGCCATCATCTCCCTGGCTCTGCCACCAAATCCTAACCAGTTCGTTACGGATGCCATGCTCATTTGTCACTTCCTCGACCACGAGTGTGGCTTTCACATTGCGGAGATCTCCAGGTGCGGGATGGGTGCTGCTTTCGTCAGGTTTCAGCATGCCTGTGACATCGACACTGCCATTGCCAACAGCCCATACTTCGTCGGTGACTCCATTCTCAGAGTGATTCGTCATGATAGAGGTATTAACCACAGAGACTGCACTTTCTCCCATGATGCTTGGATTATGATGTGAACTATCCACTTGAGGCTTGGAGGCCTAATAAAGTTAGGGAGTCTGTTAGTGGTTTTGCCAAGTTTTCAGTTTGGAACAGAGATATGTCAAATAGAGCTCGTATTCTGGTCAAGGTTAGAGTTCCTAATTTGTTGGATATACCTGTTAGCCATGTGATCTGTGAGAGTTTGGACGACTATGGGCATGGACAATCCTGGACTAGTGTTGTTTATATTCTGCAGTCTGATCTTCTTGGAGCTATGGGAAGAGATGAGGACCCGATCCCTCCCGATGGTGTTATGCACCCTATGCCTCTTGCTCCTTTTGGTGGAATCTGGCATGATGCTGACTTCAATAACCATGAAAATCATCATGCTGCGCCAGCTGCCCATCATGCTCCTGCTGATGACAATGAGGATGTTCCTATGGTTCACACTCCCCCTCTGAGCCCTGAAGTTGCGGAGCATGAACAACCACTTCAACCTGATGTTGATGCGGCTGATGCTTTCATTGCTATGCATAACATGATGTCAAAAATTTTGGCTACTGCACCTTCCATTGCTGATCAACTCTCAGACCAGGATGTGGTTAGTACTAGATGTCAGATTGTTGTGTAAATGAGGAGAATGGACCTGTCAAGAAGGGCCTGCTGACTATCACCACTATTCTCCCTCAGGAGCCTGCCAAATCCTCTGTGATTATATCTGAACTTCCTGAACTATCTGATCTACCTAAATTTTCTGGCTTGCATAACTCTGAGCATATTCCATCCCCTGCCATGCTGGATTTCGTGGCCAGCAATAATAACTCCCCTGAAGATGGACCAACTCTTGATCTGGCAGATGATCTGACTAATGCTGTCATTGCTCCGGCTGTTAACAAGAGAAAGAAGAACCAGACCCCCTTGGATGTTAATGATCTTCGCCGTAGCCGTCGTCTTGCTGGTCTTAGCGTGGGTTTCAAGAATGAAGCTGCTGCAAACAAAGCCAAGAATTTGTCCATGTGCAAAAAGAACCTGAATGCTAAGTTTGATTATGAGATCATCGACCCCACTGCTCGTCCTCCACCTGAACTGCCAATTGACACCATCCAAGCTATCACCACCAAGCAGTGTCAGATACCTCCTAGGGAGGTTTCTGGAGAAAAATTGAAGGCCACGATGGATTATGAATAAGTTCAGTTACTATAGCAGTTGGTCTTGCTGTAATAAGACCCTACCTGGCCTTATGCCTAGTTTTTATGTTAGTTGGTCCTGGAACGCTACTTTTGCTTTATTTATGCACATGGACTGTAAGGAGTTAAGCTCCTCTATTTGCTTTTGTTGGTTGAACATCAAGTCTTATTTATGTTGCAAGTTTAGTTATCTGAATGGTCAGCACTGTTATGGACTAATATGCTATATGTATTGTGGATGGATTATTATGTCAAGCTTATATCACTGCTTAAGTTGGCTGAATGGTCCTATATGTTATACTCAGTTTACATCAGGCAGAAACACCATTAGAAGATTATGGTCTCATATTTACTTGACTGATATTGCAACTTGCCATGTTTTGATGGGTATGATTATATCATTACCCTATGAACTTTCTCTCCCACCACATTTCAATGAATAGGAAGTGGAATATATTAAATTGGAATGTCAGAGATATAAACTCTCAAACCAGATGGGATGACTTGAGGGCAAGAATTGAGGAAAGTAATTGTGGTGTCATTTGCATTCAGGAAACTAAAAGAGATTCTTTTGATCTAGCTTAGCTCGGAAATTTTGCACCTAGAAGATTCAACCAGTTTGCATATAATCCATCCATTGGGTTATCAGGTGGTCTCATTACTATATGGAATGGCAGCCTTTTTAGTGGTTCTATAATCAGTCAATCATCCTTTCAAATCACTGTCAAATTGTCATGTAATATTTCTGGGCACATCTTCTTTATCAGCAACATATATGGGACATGTCAGAATGAGGATAGAATGGAATTTTTTGACTGGTTAAATAATATTGATGCATCACTTATGGACCACTGGTTATTAGTGGGTGATTTTAATTTAATTAGGAGCCCTCATGACAGAAATAGACCTGGTGGGGACACAAATAATATGCTCATGTTTAACAGCCTTCTTGAACAGCTTGATCTTGTGGAGATCCCACTTAAAGGAAGAAATTTCACGTGGAGTAATATGCAAGATTCCCCACTATTGGAAAAGCTAGACTGGATATTCACCTCTACAAACCGGACTTTAAGATTTCCAAATACTCTAGCCCACCCACTTACCAGAGTAACATCTGACCATGTCCCTATTCACATTCAGATTGGTAGTGACATTCCTAAATCCTCCATCTTTAGGTTTGAAAATTACTGGTTTGAATTTGATGGTTTTTATGAAACTGTTATACAATGCTGGAATAGGAACCAACAGTTGGCCAATTCTGCTCAAGATATTTCTGCTAGATTCAAGTGTCTTAGAATGGGGCTTAAGAAATGGAGTAAAAAAATTTCCAAGCTCAACACTAACATTTCTGCTTGCAATTATGTATTGTCTATGATGGATGGGATCGAAGATCAAAGAAGCCTCGGCATTATGGAAAATAACTTCAAGAAAATTCTGAGGAAACACATTGCCAAGCTTTTGGAAGTGAAAAGAATCTACTGGAAGTCTAGATTTAAAATCAGATGTGTAAAGCTGGATGATGAGAACACTGATTTCTTTCATGCCATGGCTACCCAAAGTTTCAGAAAAAACTTCATTACTACTATCAATGATGAAGATGGAAATCATGTTCGGAATCATGATCATAAGGCTGCTATCATCTGGAAATCTTTCAAAGACAGACTGGGCAAATCAATTGATCCACCTATGCTCTTTAACCTTGAGGAACTTATTCAGCCCAAAAACCTATCTGAACTTGAGGCCCCTTTTACAATGGAAGAAATTGATCAGGTGATTAAAGATATTCCTACTGATAGAGCCCCAGGACCAGATGGCTTTGATGGAGCTTTTCTGAAAAAATGCTGGAATATTATTATGCAGGACATTTACTCTATGATCTGGGATTTTTTTGAAGGGAACAGTGACATTCAGAGTATCAACACTGCATTTATTACGCTTATTCCTAAGATTGCAAATCCACTCAGCATGAATGATTTTAGGCCTATTTCTCTTGTCAGTCTTCCCCTTAAGATTATCACCAAGCTTATGGCCAATAGAGCCCAAAAAATTATTACTTCTGTTATCCATCAAAATCAATATGGATTTATCAAAGGCAGAAACATTCAGGACTGTTTGGGATATGCTTTTGAATACCTCCACTTATGCCATCAGTCAAAAAAGCCCATCATTATTCTCAAGTTAGATTTTGAAAAGGCATTTGACAAGGTTGAATACAAAACCATTATTGCTATGCTTAAAGCCAAAGGATTTGGTCCTAGATGGATTAACTGGATTAACAACATTCTCCATTCTGCATCTACATCTGTCCTCCTGAATGGTGTGGCTGGGAAAAAAATTATTTGCAAAAAAGGAGTCAGGCAGGGGGATCCCCACTCCCCATTATTATATGTCATTGCTGCAGATCTGCTTCAATCAGTGATTAATGCTGCCTTGTCTAATGGAGAACTATCTCTGCCTATTAATCATGCTAATGGTCAGGATTATCCAATCATTCAATATGCTGATGACACTTTGTTGATTATGCCAGCTAATGAAGACCAGCTCAGCCACCTTAAATACCTCCTAAACATTTTCAGTCTTTCAACTGGCCTTTTTGTTAACTTTAATAAATCTTCCATGATTCCCATTTATGTTGATAATCAGTATGTCACCAGACTTGCCACTTTATTTGGATGCAAGATTAAAAGCCTCCCCTTTACTTATCTTGGACTACCCATGGGCACCACCAAACCTTCTATTCAGGACCTCATTCCTGTCATATCAAAAATTGACAAGAGATTATGTGGGTTTGCTAGAATCATGAATTACTCTGGCAGACTTACCTATATAAACTCTGTTGTTGCCTCTATGCCTATATTTGCCATGTGCTCCCTCAAAGTTCATATCTCCATTCTAGATCATGTTGACAAATCAATCAGAAATTTCCTATGGTATGTAAATGAGATTAATAAAGGGGTAAGTGTTTGGCTAGCTGGCAAATGATATGCAAGCCCAAGAATCAAGGGGGTCTTGGAGTTCTCAATCTGAGAGAGCAAAACAAAGCCCTCCTCATCAAACACCTTTTCAAATTTTACAACAAGAGTGATGTTCCTTGGGTTAAATTAATTTGGGAAGCCCACTATCAGAATAATGAAGCACCTCACTCAAATAGATGCAAAGGATCTTTCTGGTGGAAAGATTGTATGAAAATGTATGATTATTTCAGAGATATGACAACTTGTGAGATTAAATTTGGTGATACCAGTATGCTTTGGGAGGACAAATGGAGAGGTGACACTATCAAGCTAATCTATCCTGAACTATACTCTTTCACTTACAAGGAAAATATCTCTGTCAAAGCTGCGAAAGATTTGGATAATCTTTACAGTTTATTTCAGCTTCCCCTCTCTATTCAAGCCCATCAGCAATTGCATCTACTTTTTGATAAGCTTAATAGCATCAGGCATTCTAATGATCATGATATCTGGAAATTCAATTGGGGCAGTAACATCAACATAACCAAGAGGATCTATGAATTTCTTATGAAGGGTGAAGATGCTGCTGACACTTTCAAATGGATATGGAAATCATGTTGCCTACCAAAACACAAATTTTTTTACTGGTCAATGTTGAATGATAGGATAAACACATGTGAACTTTTGACTCGAAAAAGCACGCAACTTGACTCCACCACATGTGTTTTATGTAATGCTGAAGATATGGAAGACATAACTCACCTCCTTTTCACCTGCCCATTCAGCCAAGGATTTTAGTGGACCATTGGACTGGAATGGAATTCTGATATTGACATCCACAATATGATAATTGATGCTAATCAGAGATACAAAATCAAACATTTCATGGAAATTATGATAGTGGGTTGCTGGAGCATTTGGAACCAAAAAAAAGGATGATATTTGAAGGGATTCCTTGCTCAATAAACGAATGCAAGTTTGATTTTATCAGATCTTTCAAGATCACAATAATGAGAGCTAAACAATCACTAAAGGATGGCATGTCATCCTGGATTGATAACATTTAGATCTCTAGTCTGTAATTTTTTACTTTAATTATTTTACTATTGCCTGGTTGTTTCCCCAACAACCATTGTAAAGACCTTTTATTGCTTGGTTATTAATCAATGAAAATGACATACAGTAGGGTTTTTTGCCCTACTATTCTATGGTAAAAAAACACTTTTGAAATACTTGTTTAACTTTTTTCAAATGCTTGAATAATTTTTGTAAATACATGTTCAACTTTTTCACACACATTATATATTTTTTGTACACATGAAAAACATTTTCTCTATACACATTTAAAATTTTTCAAATGCTTGGTTAATATATTTCCCAATACTTTTATGTATAATATTTTTGTAATATATTTATTTAGAATATTTGGAAGCATAAAATAAAGTAAGAAAACAAAGTAAAAATGAAAGAAAAAACGTGAAAACCCCGATGTTGTGCCCTCCCACACGTTTGGGCCGACACATCTAGCGTCGGGCTTAACGCGGGGCTTACCTATGTCTCACTATAAGCGAGCAATAGGTGGCGCCCCTGATACGTGGCCTTTGTCTGAATTCATTCAAATTTTGCACGGAGGCCTTCCATGGGCATGCCCAACCGCTGGAAAAAGTTGATGTCATTTCATGCATGCCACTAAACACACTATGTATAAACAGGGCCGTTCAGGTCTGCCGGTAGGGCAAGTGTCGTAGCACTTTTTTATTCACCTCCTCCGAATGCACCCAATTGTTTCCCACAATTGGCATCACCATGGCCAGTATGCATGCCAAGTTTCGTTGGTTTCTGACATTCCATGCATTTTCTAGGATTTTCCTAGTGAAAAAAAAATAATCCTAAAACACAAGCCGGACATGACGCAATGTGCGTTTGGTGTCCGAATTCGTTAAAATTTTGCATGCAGGCCTTCCATGGTCATGCCCAACCGCTGGTAAAATTTGATGTCATTTGATGCATGCCACCAAACACACCGTGTACAAACAGGACTGTTCGGGTCTGCTGGTAGGGCAAGTCTTGAAACAGTATTTTTCACATCCACCAAATCATCCCCAACTTTTTCCACAGCCTCCCATCACCGTTGCAAGATTCCATACCAAGTTTTATCGCTTTCTGACATTCTATGCATTGTTAGGCTTTTCTCGGCGATAAAACCCTAAAAATACTGCCCGCATGTGACGCGACGTGTGTTTGGTTTCCGGATTCGTTCAAATTTTGTATCGTGGCCTTCCATGGGCATGTCCACATGCTGGCAAAATTTAGTCATTTCATGCTTGCCATCAAACCACCGTGTACAACCAGGACCGTTCGGGTCTGTCAGTAGGGTAAGTCTTGTACCACTTTTTTTCACCTCCTCCGAACGCACCCAAATTTTGTCCACACATTGGCATCACATGGCCAGCATGTATGCCAACTTTCGTTGGTTTTCTAACAATCTACGCGTTTTAGGGTTTTCCCAGTGAAAACCCCTAAAACACAGGCCGGACATGATGCAACGTGCGTTTGATGTCCAGATTTGTTCAAATTTTGCATGGAGGCCTCCATGGGCATGCCCACTCGCAGTCAAATTTTGGTGCCATTTCATGCATGCCACCCAACACCCCGTGAACAACAAGGCCTGCTTGGGTAGGCTAGAAGGGGAAGCCTCAAAGAACTTTTTTTTCACCTCCTCTAAGCGCACCCAAATTTTTTCCACACATTGGCATCACTATGTCCAGCATGAATGTTAAGTTTTCTTGGTTTATGATATTCCATTCATTTTCTAGGGTTTCCCCGCTGAAAAACCCCTAAAACGCAAGTCAAACGTGATGCAACGTGAATGTCCAAATTCGTTCAGATTTTGCATGGAGGCCTTCCATGGGCAGGCGCACCCGCAACATGCTCTCAAACGAGGCCTTGTGGCCTACCCGAACACCCCTCGTTCAGCATGTTCTACTTTTGGACATGCTTTAAATGTTCCTAACTTTTGCAACCAGGTCACCAGCCCATGGTAGATATCCATGTCAGGTTTGAACGATTTCTGACACCATATGCAAGTTGTGACACGTCTGACCAGTCATCGGCCTTTTTGACCAAGAAAACTCCAGAAACTGCAAAATTTGTTAAAAACTAAAATAACTTGGCACCACGCCTTGAATTGGTCATACAAGCCAATAAAAAAATAAGTCATTTAACGCATGCCAAGAGACAATGGGCGTACCTGGACAACCTACATTTGGCGAGCAGATGGGCATGCCCATCGTAGGCGTCCATGCTTCGTTTAAAGAAAAAAGGTATTTAAATCATAATTTAAGCAGGTATTATTTTAAGTATTTAACATAACTAATAAATATAAAGCACTAAAATTGAAAACAGTAAATGTTTTTAAACAATTTAATAAATATTGAAAGGAAAAAGAATTTAAAATCCTAATTGAAAGCAGTTGCTTAAATTATTTATTTTGATATTCCGAATAATATTTTAAATTTGCAACAGGTTTCAAAACGAATTATAAAGTTCACAAAAGAGAAAATGAATTAACAAAAAAGAGAAAAAAAAGAAAAAAGGAGATTAGGCCTTGGCTCAACTAGGATTTGAAAAAAAGTTCATCGATTCAAAAAATGTCCGTGTTTTCAAACATTTGTTCACTAATTCAAAACATGTTTCCTTTTCTCAAACTTGTTTAGAAACTAAAAAATATTCAGGAAAATTAAAATATGTTCTTGTTTTCTTAAAAACATTGAATAAATATAAAAAAGTTCGAGAAAATTCAGAAATTGTTCGTGTTTTTATGAATTTTTGGAAATTCCATATTTTGTGTATTTTTCAAAAGTTGTTCGCCTTCAAAACTTTGTTCACTATTTTTTGAAAGTGTTCATGTTTTGACACTCTGACCAATTTTAAAAGACATGTAGTTTTTTCAAATTTCTGTACAACTTTTTGAAATGTGAATATTTGTATCTTTTCTAACAATGTGTGAAAAGGCGAACTTCTTTGAAATTTCAAGCGAATTTCTGTGATCCGGGGAGCTCCTTTTTTTTGAGAAAATGATCTGGGGAGCTCCTAGTCCGCGCTTTCAACACCGGTTAGGAAGTTGGCGTAAGCGCGCATTCCAGCGGACTATAGCCCAATATTGCGCCAGCTCGCTCGCCAGATTCGCATGCCGCTCGCTTTGCCCGCTATTTTTGAAAAAAAGGTCACAAGTTTCAAAAACAGTTCACAAATTCAAAAATTATTTACAATTTAGAATTTCAAAACTTCATGACTTTGAAAATTTCTGCGGGCTAGAACTTTAAAAAGGTCATGAATTTGGAAAAAAGTTCATGGATTTTTTAAAATTTCACAAGTTTAAAAATAGTTTACGAATTTGAAATTTTCTTCAGTTCAAATTTTAAAAATTTATGTAGTTGAAAAATGTTCGCGAGTTTGGAATATGTTCGCAAATTAAGAAAAGTTTGAGGATTCGAAAAAGTGTTACCTAAATATTTATTTAAAAAATGTTTAGTTAAATTTTGAAAAATTCTAAAAAAAATCAGAAAAAGCCTGTGAAAATATTATAAAAATTAAAAATAAAACGAAAAAGGAAAAAGAAAGGAAAAACACCCTGAGCCAAAACCATGCATGAAAAAATCAAAAGAAAAACCGCTCAGAAAAATCACGTAGAACCTGAATCAGAAATGTACACAACAAGTAGGAAACGAAGTAATACTATACACAACAAGCGTTCTGTTAAGTGTGTTCGGACTTAAACCGCTTGATTACATGTTTGAATCCCAAATGGTGCAGTATTTTTAGGCTCATAAAAAGAAAAAAAATGTAAATGGGCAAAAAGGAAAAATATATGAATGGGCAGAGCCTAGGACGGAGCCTACTCCTCGATTGACGTATGTACAATACATACGTAAGTGGATACGATTTGACATTTTCTCAAAAAAAAAAGGATACAATTTGCCAAAAGGTCGATATTGCCCTTTATACATTTTTTTGGGAGGGGGGAGGGGGGGTACCAAAGCGGGGCTCAAAATACAATAATTTATGAGCAACACAAAATGGCGAAACCCATTGGTTTTATATAGTGAACAGTCCACATATGGTTCCCTGTATTCAAAGTCGTCAATTTGTTCTTTTTAATGTATGTCAATGAATTTCGTCATGAAACTTTGCACATATACAATATACTGTTAGCGACCAACCTACTCTCCCGTGGGATGGGCCATGTGCTGCTAGCCTTGGGCGCGCAATGAGGCCCTGAGAGGACTACAAATACACATTAGATTTCTACGAACAACTTGGTTAGGAACTTACAGCTTCGGCCTCTCATGTTTCTATCTCTTCCTCCTCTGTTGTTTTTCTCCTCCCCTATCTCTACTTCTAATGTCTGAGTTGGTAGAATAGTATTCACGGTTTATTTTCGTCCCACCACTTTCAACCGTTTTATTTTGCTGATTTTTTTGTCCCCTCCCCCCACCCCACCGGGTTAGTTCAGCGTCACCCTATCACACAACCAAAAAAATCTGAACAGATCAGAACTTTCCATGCTGGCGCAAATTATTTAATAATATCTTTATGTGAAAGAATCAATCACGATCAATCTCTATAAATCAAATCTAAATTAATTAGCCTTATCATAAATCACTCAATCACGTTCATTAAGAAACAAATAACCATGCGTATGAGCATTAACCGCTCAATCACATTAATTAGCCTTACCAAGAGGAACGAGGGTGGTGGCGGCCGGCTACACGAGAGGTCAATCTGGTCGCGCCTTCCCACCATCGACCGTGCTACGTCGCTATCAGAGGGGCACCCTGCCGCTGCCGAGGACTCATCATCGTCGAAGCACGCCACCACACCGCCACTCTTCTGTCTCTCCCTACTCGCCTCTTGCGGCCAAGGAGCAGGTTAACATTTGAGAAAGCATAGGCTTTGGAACACCCCCTTATCTAGCCATCCATTTCTACATCAAGATTCGTGCAAGAAATTTTCTCTTTTTTGTTTCTCCCAAATAAAACAACATATGAACTTGAAACTTTGCACGACGACAAAACATTCTAACTAGAATGTAGGAAAAATACTTTCAGATTTTTTCGTGAATCATATATAGTAAAAATAATATTTTTTACTCGAAAAAATCTCATTTTGTATATTTAGTTCCGATGAAAAAATCTGAAAGTATTTTTCCCACATTCTAGTTAGAATGTTTTGTGGTTGTGCAAAGTTTCAAGTTCATATGTTGTTTTATTTGGGAGAAACAAAAAAGAGAAATTTTCATGTAGTGAGTTAGTTGTGTAGCACAGATCTTAAAGCAAGATTTGAGGGTAAGGATAAGAGGTGTCTGAAAGCCTGAGCTTCAAAAATCCACGTTCCCAAGGAGCGCCACAACCTCGACATGTCGCTCGCGTGGCTCCCATGGTGCCGCCCCGCATAGCTCCTTGCTGAGCGCCGCAGGTCATGATGCCCGCCGATTTGATCTGCACGGCCGGCCCCACCCCTGCTTGCCGGGGATGCCTCCTTCCGTCGTCCTCATGATCGTCACCGGTCACCTCTCTACCTTCGGCCGACCTCTACTGACGGCTCTGCCTCTGCCTCGATCCCACGCACCATGGCCGCTTGGATGGCCAGCCACCGTACGCAGGAAACTGCCGTGCTAGGTATCCTCGACCGCTGTTGTTGTTTTTCTAAAGATATTCTTATTCCATTTGCACCAACCTTGCCGTTTAGTAACATGAACGTCTCTGTTTCTTCTACTACAATGACAGGATAAGAGTACCTTATCCTTTCAGCGGGGTGCTCCAACTTTTGATGCTGGTGAAGCTTTTGCAATGATGGCTGCATCCTCCATCATTTGTTAGTCTCCGTTGGAGGTTTAATTAAACTGAGGTGAATATGCTAGATTCTTTTGTCAAATAAAAACATGACTATCTATTTTGCTTGTCAGGACCAAGATCTCTAGCTATCAATGGAATTTTGAGAGTAGTTTTTGTTGCCTTTGTGTAACCCTGATAGCAACTTCCTAGAGGGTTCAGATGTGTGGCAAAGGGGTCGAGGTCGTATGTTCGTCGAGGCATCAATACACTTCACTTTCCTTTTCCTTTTCCCTTTTTCTGTTCTTGCATTTATTTCTTCTTCGCGAACCTCTCTGCCCGCTGCTTTAATATGGTTCTGATTGGTGCCCTGCATCTTCCAAGATATGTGGATTTTGGTCGAGACAGTCATCACATAAATAAAATGCTAACATCCTCTCATTTTTTGAATGGATTTGTTGAATTGCCTTTCTCTTTGTTGGATTAGATACCTGATTTTTTGTTGTCCTTGAAGCAAATATCTTGACTTCAGCTTGAAGTTTTCAAAGATACAGAAGGTTGACAGAAAGACTATACACTGATTTCAGCTACGGGCACTTAAGAGCTGAGTCTCTCCCTAACAGGTAACTCAACTTTCAACATATTCATTGCAGAAGAAGAAATAACGGGATACATGACCTGGATACTTGCATTCTGACTTGTTTTGCATGTGCCTCAAATTGGAATGATGTCCATGCTGTTGACCTCTACAAGTTACCCACAATTCAGGTAACCCAAGGGCTGGAACCCCAACAATTTTGGTAATATGAGAAAAGTTTAAACTGCTTGGGTCATGTTGGTCATAGAGTAATTAGCCTGCTGGTTTTGTTTTGAGATGATGTAAACTTGATGTATAGAGTACTAATATAGATCCTTTTTCTTTCAACATGTATATTTATTGCATATACTTGAAGTAATATATTTATGTCTAAGTGTATGTGGTGAGTTCATTCCTCTTGCGTGAAAGTCTTCCGTGATTTCCCTATTGATTCCTCTATGCTTTATTAATGTCTCTTTTCTTGTTTTACCCTTTTTTTCCTATACTATTTTGTAGGGGGTTCTACTCTCCTTCTTGAGGCAAGTGTGGATGTAATGGATATTGATTGTGGTTGTTCGGACAAAAATATTGTGTCCAAACATTATTGAGTACTAATGGTGAGACTTTCCATTTCTTTATCTTTTTTCCTTTTAATCAAGAACAATGTTTAGAGCTTACATGGTTGTCCAAATTTACATATGTAAAAGAGAAATATTGATGGCACTGATCAGTGTGGAATAGGATAGTTACAATGTTCTTCTGCAGTTATCATTGAGCAAAGATTGGACGCGTGTGATTTGTTCTACTGCCAAGTCAATCTTGGTCCATATTGTCGGAGCTTTCTTATTGAGTATTTTGTTGCTATTAGTATTTTTCATTTATGCAGAGGCCTGGTGTATTGCTTTAAACCTTTAAGTAATAAAGCCACCCTTCATCGAAAAAATAGTATTTTCATTTAAACTGCAAGTTTATGAAGAAGGGGCTTTGTTGAAATGCATGAGTTTGTTTTCCTATTTTCTTTGGAAGAATGAGATGACCAGGAACATTATCAAGTTTGTAGCTGCTCATCGCCTCATCCTTAACAAAAAGGTTGTAGCTGCTCACGTAATATTCACACATGGTTGGTGGCATGGCAGTGGCTGGCGGAAGGAAGCTTCTGTTTGACACAGAAATCTCATTTTTCTAGCTACTACAAGAAATCAGTGGAGCAGTTGGTAGGATTATGGCGGATCCTGCACATGTGTTACAGGTGTTTCCCTCTACTTTGTGCTCCTGATTTGTTTTCCCTACAATATGGTGGATTAATGTATATTCTTCTGAAGTCATAGTACATTCATGGTCTGTATATATGTTTCTATGCTGCAAACCTGAGTTCGGCAGGAAGCAGCTGATTTCTTCATTTGCTATCTTTATATTCTTCAAAGCAATTAAATTTCTTATCTTGCACTTGAGATGAACCTACAATCTAGAGCACAAGGAAACTATAGATCATTTTTTCTATTGCTTCTGCGAACTTAAGTTATGGCTTTCAGAAGTATTTAAACATCATGTCTTTTATATGGTTGTCTGCCTTTCCAAAAGAATTGAGGATCAATTGAGCTATAAAACATAATATAGGACACAAAAATAGAAGTGTATGAGCATGTAGTGTATAATTAGGGAGATTAGGGGAATGTACTAACAAGTGACAAGCATATTTCCTTGCTTCCTCGATGCTGCTTCCTTAGTTCACACAATAGTTCTCTTAATGCGCATCGTACTCGATTTGATTGGTAGGCTTCAGGTAACTTGTGTTCATGTGGTAAGATCAACGGACATGTACTGCTACGAATTACATCACGGACTATGTGCTAGTTTATTAATTGTAGTTTCTTTGTTCAGTTAGTTCTCTAGAGAGAAACCACTTCTTCTCCCGATGTATATGTTTCTTGGCAAAATTTGCTGTGATACTAATCTTCCAAAGATTGTTGTAAGAAATAACTATATTTACTATCTTATCTCATCAGTGGGCTAACTCTATAAAAGAACTAATAAGGAGATTTCTTAGCAGTACTTTATATGTTTGGAGCACTGATATAATTTTAGCATATATGACTTTCTTTCTCTTGCCTTTCCTGATTTCGTTTTTCCCTCCATTTTTTTAGGTTCCAAGGTTTGGCCGCAGCTAGCTTGATTTGGAGACATTTCCTGTTAGGAGTTAAACTTTGGTTTAGAGGCATTGAGCTTTGGCTGAAACTAGCTTTGTTACTTGGTATACCTTTGTCGGCATTCACGTAAACACTATCTACCACATTGTTTAATCTGGGTTTACTCTGGTGCCAAGTGTACTATATTGCTAGATTTAACTTTAATCTATGAGTTGCTTTGTATCCAGGGACGGAGCCAGGATTTCGACATAGGGGGGCGAGGTTTTACACTAAGTTTCATGGGCAGCTGCTATGTTGTAGAAAATTTAGGGTCTGGTCCAATACCGAAAAAGGCTTTCGCCCCGCTTTATATATAAAGCAAACCACACATTACAACCGGCCATACAACAAGAAACAGAAAATACATCGACAAGATACACAACTCCACGGAACAGCTAACGAGCTCTAGAGGACCAGTAGGACATCGGAGCCCACGACGGCCTCAGATCATGACATCAACGACTGCGACAAGGGAGCTATTCTCCACCGGAGGAAAGCCACACTCTGTCCCTCCCAAGGTCAAACTTGCTATCCGTCGCTGCCTCCGAAGAGGGCACCCCTGCCCTCTCGCCCCTGGATCGAAGGACGCCGACCCGTCGGCGGCGAGCAGCTCACCCCGAGCACGCATGGACAGGCCAACCAGTTGCCGAGGATAGGACACAGCCGTGGCGACCTCACCCCTAAAGGAAACCCATACATCGTCACCGTCTCCGCCAAGACCCAAACACCCACCGCAGCTGCCGAGCATGGACGCGATCAAGACCAGCAGACCACCACCGCACCGAGCCACGACCACGAAGAGCTCCCAAGGTGGCGCCTTCAGAAGAAAGCGGCGCCGATGCGCCGCCGCCACCCAATCCAGAGATTTTGGGCTTTCGCCGGGACCAAGAGGCGGAGGGCGGGTGTAGGTCTCGATGTTGCCCACAAGAAGGAGAACGAGCGCCATGGGCGTCGCCAACATCGTGACCGGCCTCGCTGGTCAAGGGTTTCCCGACCTAGACCCCGACCCGCGCCCTCCGACCTACTGAGCAGGAGAACCAAAGGGCCCCAAATCCCGGCGGTCGTGGAGAAGCGAAGCACAAGGAGGCCACCACCTACAGATCAAAACCATACTCACTCGTCGCCTTGCCGCCCAGCGCAGCCAAGGACGGCACCCGCAGCGCCAGCGCCACCCCGTCGAAGAGGAGGCGCCCTCTCAGAAGATGGCCGCCGCCACCACGACACCCGCAGATCGGCCGGATCGGGACGCGACCGACCTAGCCCACGCTACCACCAGATCGGCCGCGCAGCCGAGCTCCGTCGCCACCACTGCAGGCCGATCCGACGCCTCCCAGACAGCAGCTACAGATCCGCGCGTCCCGCCACCGAGAGCTCGCGGACTCGCCCCCCCGCGGCGGTGACCCGCGCCGCGGGATCCCGGCGAGGAGGAGGAAAGCCCGCGCCGCCGCCCGGCAAGACAGGCTTTGCCCGCGGACGCCCTCGAGCAGCGGCGAGGAGGAGGAGGGGGACGGGGAGGGCCTCGCCCGGCGGCGGAGGCAGGACTCCGTGGACGCGCGCGCGCGCCACGGGGGAGGGTGTGGGCTCACTGAACTTTCGGATTCTCCGGTCTGGTCCAATGAAGACGCTATGTGCATCCATGCCTGCTTTCATTTATTAATTCCATTCACATGATCAAAACTCATATAAAGTTGATAAATGACAAAACAGATTTTTAATGACAAACAAATTCACAACTCTAGAAACGCAACATGATCTTAAAAACTAATAATTACCAATAATACAGTGTGGTAGATAACACATCACGAAATCTCATTAATTTCCATGTAATCGACACTGATTGAACCTAATTCCAAAGCCAGAACACCAAAAAACATACAATTCTATGGAAGCAATCAAAGAATAGTGGCACTGGCTGGAACACGACAGTTTGAAAAGGACAAACAAGAACTAATCTAATGCTCAAATTGAACCAGAACCTTTTACCTCGTTTTGTTGCCGCCCATCCGTAGGGCCGGCTTACGGCGCCCGTGGATCGGCGCTCACCCGCGTACATCCCCTTTCCTTCCCCGCTCCTCTTGACGGCGTTGTGACGGAATCACGAAGAGATCGATAGCAGGAAAGCTAACAGGCGACGCTAGATCGCAGGAGACGGTTTGGAAAGGTAGGGATTATAGCCGGCTACGTACTAACTGGCCCCTTTATCTTCTGTGGTGGGCTGCAATGCTACTCGCCGTTTTGGGCTTTGGCCTATAATCGGATGTACATGTACCGGGGATGGCTTCACGTTAACAAACGACACAGGGACAGGGGGGGCGAAACACCCACGCTCAGTTGTCTAACGAGAAAAAATTAGCGAACAACTACCCCTATTAAGCGGGCGAGACGATCGTTAGGGGGGGGGTCTCGCCCCCCCTCGTCCCCCCTTGAATCCGTCCCTGTTTGTATCTATTTCGGCATAAATGGTTCATACTAGGATTTAATTAGTGATGTTACTTCTGTTGCTTCTTGGTGACTATGAAATATATTGCATTTTCGTGGAAGCAGGAGCCGGGTAGTTGTGGAGCGGGTCGTGGGAGAGGTGGTCGGCTAGCGCGGGCTGGACGGGAAGGTGATTCCTGTGATGGTGACCATGCCAGCGGGCAGGGCAGGGTTGATCGTGGCCACATGGTGTTTTTGAGGGAGAGCGAGGCATCTACCATCACGCAGCCCAAAAAATCGATGATCGGGGCGAGGTTGGCCACCGTGGCCGACGTGAAAGCTGACGGACTTAATGGCCGGTGACAGGTTTAGGGTTTAGGTAAAAAATATCTTAATGCGTATCGTACTCGATTTGATTGGCAGGCTTCAGGTAATTTATGTTCTCTAGAGAAAAGCCACTTCTTCTCCCGATGTATATGTTTCTTGACAAAATTTGGTGTGATACATATCTTCCAAAGATTGTTGTAAGAAGTAACTATATTTACTATCTTATCTCATCAGTGGGCTAATTCTATAAAAGAACAAATAAGGAGATTTCTTAGCAGTACTTTATATGTTTGGAGCGGTGAGATAATTTTAGCATATATGACTTTCTTTCTCTTCCCTTTCCTGATTTCGTTTTTCCCTCTATTTTTTTTTTCAGGTCCCAAGGTTTGGCCGCAGCTAGCTTGATTTGGAGACATTTCATGTTAGGAGTTAAACTTTGGTTTGGAGGCATTGAGCTTTGGTTGTAACTAGCTTTGTTACTTGGTATACCTCTGTCTGCGTTCAGGTAAACACTATCTACCACATTGTTTAATCTGGGGTTTACTCTGGCTCCAAGTGTATATTGCTACATTTAACTTTAATCTATGAGTTGCTCTGTATCTATTTCGGCACAAATGGTTCATACTAGGATTTAATTGGTGATCTTACTTCTGTTGCTTCTTGGTGACTATGAAATATATTGCATTTTCATGGAAGCAGGAGCCGGGTAGTTGTGGAGTGGGTCGTGGGAGAGGCGGTCGGCGAGCGTGGGCTAGACGGGAAGGTGATTCCTATGATGGCGACCATGCCGACGAGCAGGGCAGGGTCGATCGTGGCCATCATGGTGTTTCCGAGGGAGAGCGAGGCATCTGTCATCACGCAGCTGAAGAACTCGATGCTCGGGCCGAGGTTGGCCACCATGGCCGGCGTGAAAGCTGACAGACTTAAAGGCTGGTGACAGGTTCGCCGTCGTCGCACCGTCTATCAACTTAGTGGAGATGCGAAAGGAGAGCCCTGGCGCCATGAAGACCTCGACGCATGCTGTCGTGACCACGACCAGGTCATTGTGCTGGTAATAAAGATACTTTTTTGCGGGACGTTGGTAATAAAGATACTAATTGTATACATATCCCCCAGCTTCGGAAACATTAGATAAATATCCAAATTATTATTGAAAAATCTTGATTCAAGATAAATGAAAACTTTCCTATATACAATGAGCTTCGGAAACATTAGATCAATATCCAACTTATTATTGAATTTTTTTTGATTCAAGATAAATGGAACCTTTCCTATATACAATGAGCTTCTTATTGAAGGTTGCATCGATTGTGCTATTATTGCTGAAATAAGAGGCTTATGTGAATTTGTCAATCTTTTTGTACCTTGTAACAGTGATTGTCAGTCTTTGTGTACCTTGTAATAGTGACTGTCAATCTTTGTGTACCATGTAATAGTGACACGTGAATGCGTGAAGTTGAGTGATACTCCCTCGTAAAAAATATAAGAGCTTTAGATCGGAAAGTCAATTTGGCTCCCGGGGCCAAAAAACTTTTTGAAAAAAAAAATCAAGACAAATTATTTTTGTATACTTAGTCACATCCAAGTGCGAGCTGCAAATTTGGAGGCAAAAAGCTTAAACATTTTGGCTTGTGCAAAAAAACGAATTGAACACCAAAAGTTACCCCAAAATGTCAGCCCAAATTTGTTTTTTTGGCCGATGAAACACCGCCGCTCCGCTTCGCATGAAATTGTCATGCATGCTTGCAACACTAACACAAACATGTACACAAAATTTCAGAATTTTTTGAAAACATTTAATATTTTTTTGCATTACTGTTTGCTACTTTAATGATCGAAACACTATTATATTTCTAGTTTAGAGAGGGAGTACTAATACTATTTAAAACTGGATGATATATATATATATATATATATATATATATATATATATATCCAGTTATCAGTCTTGGGTGGCGATCGATTTGGCTGGTTAAGGAGATACGAAGGTTGCCCAGAAGGAAAAGAAGTGAAGATAATTTATATTCATCATTGCATGATGAAAACTGGATGTAACCATGTTTAACTCGTATTTCCAAATTAGAAGAATAATTTTACCAACGTGTCCATATTTTTATTATTCCATAGCAACGTATGGGTATTCGGTTTTTGCCCGTAGCGACGCACAGGCATTCTACTAATAATGGTTAGAACTTGATCAATCCATGGTTGTAATCCCAATTGACGAGGAATATATCCGTGTGAGGACTTTGCTGTTAATATATACTACTCTCTTCATGCAGAATTACTTGTCATGAAAATGAGTAAAAATGAATTTATCTAGAACTAAAATATGTCTAGATACATCAATTTCCTTGGCAAATATTTCTGGGCGGAAGGAGTACATCCGTAATAATGTTTATTTTTTAATAGTATTTTGAATAATTGGAACATTTTTTTAATTTTTCAAAATAACAGCTCCATGCACCAAAAGGCATTACTATAATGAATCGTTGGAATAAACATATATAAATAGAAAAAAAAAATCTTGTAGCTGATGAACTACTAGCAGTTTACTTCCACGGCAGGTCGCTATTCGTCGAAGCAGCAGATAGCAGATACTAGAATGCACTAGTTAACTCTGTTGCAAAACCTCCTGATCTCTCCTTGGGTGCCGGTGAGCACGTCGAGGTCGCCCATCTTCACCATCGCGGCCGCGAACCGCGACATCCACGCCGTCCTGTTGCGCGCGTAGAGGTCCACGAGCGCCGCCGTGTCGTCCCGCGTCAGCAGCGTCGCGTCCGACGTGAACGGCACCTCGCGCGTCTGCACGTTCCTGTAGTACTGGTTGTCGAGCCGGAGCCCCGTGACCGGGTCCAGGTGCACCACCGGGTCCCGGCGCCCCGGCGCCGCCGGGCACCGCACCCGGAGGGACCTGCCGTAGGTGGTGTTCATGTCGGTTGCGACTTGCGGGTAGAGCCGGAAGGCGATGGCGGAGCAGTGGGTGCGGCCGAAGGAGTGCGCGCCGGAGAGCGTGACCATGTCGTCGGCGTTGAGGCCCTTGGCGGCGAAGCTGTCTACGAGCCGCGAGGCGTTGGAGAAGGGCGGGGGCAGGCTGTTGAGCACCTCCGACGCGTTGGAGACGCGGCCGTCGCGCCGCCCCGCCGGCACCTCGTACTCGATGCCCCCAAGGACTCCGCTCGCGTCGCGCGCGGCGAAGGCCACGATGTCGGCGCAGGAGACGGTGCGCCGGCACCGCCGCTCGACCACGCGCTTGGCGCGCTCGATGACGCCGTAGCCCCTGAGGCTGGGGCTGTTCGCCTGCGACGCCTTCTCCACGGCGTCGTCGCTGCCCGGGACCGCGTCCAGGAGCACGGACGCATCACACCCCTGCGCAGTGCACTAACGTTGGGATTAGGTTGTTGGCACGGAATATACAAGACGGACATGCCAGAAAGAAGCTGACCCTGACGAAGCAGTCGTGGAAGAAGAGGCGCACGAGCCCGGCGCCGATGCCGGGGTCGCGGCGGATGGCGGCGTGGACGACGGTGCGGACGAGCTGCTCCGCTCTCGGGCAGGTGTAGTCGTAGAACCCGACCTCCAGCTGCGCGTCAGACAATGCGACGAAGAGCATGGCCCATGCCAAGGCCAGAACGAGAGGGGCAGGAGACCTCCGGTGAAGGACGCGTCCTCCGCTCATATCTCTGAGACTCCGAGTTCGATCTTTTGATTTCTGTGAGCTCGAATAGGAATAGAGGAGAGTGTGGCCATGGCGGTTATTTATACGCGTCGACTGGTCTCAAGACCAACGGCAACGGGGTGAACCGGAGCACTGAACTGGTAGTAGATGTGCATGAAGTGACGAGATGATCAGAGTTGACCTCCGGTGAGTTAAAGGTGCGATCTCATTGTTTATTTTCATATCTGTTGCTGCGAGCTCTTCTAGTGCTAGTGTTCCGCGCAGTTTGTCGGGTCAAACTGACATCACTGTACTGTATTACTAGTCGTTGCGCCATTGACAGTTGTGCCAGCTTTACTGCAGTATCTACTGCCTTGCCGGCTACCGTTGGGTAGATCAGCCTTGGGAGGAAGTGGACGTGTTTTCCACCCCTTCACCGGACAGGGCAAACTCTTCCCCTCCATGCTTCACCATGGGGGAGCCTATATATGGCTTCACCTTCCCTCTTCCTGTCGCTCCGGTGGCCAATGACGGGGAGGGGAATTTTGACGCCTTCACTCTGGCTAGTAGCTTAAGTTAGGTTTTTTTAGTTCTCACTGGTTCGGTGCTCGGGCAGATGGCGGCGATTCTTGGTTGACTCTGTTTTCGGGCTCCGATCCTCCTTTGAGATTGTTATTTGTACATAATCGACCGAGCTTCGGTGTAGATTCCCATCGTCTTCTTGGGACAGTGCGGTTAGGATTTCTTGTTGTGTGTGCACGACAATGAGATTTGTTTTCAGTTGCTTTACATCTATTCAAGGGTTCAACGACGACTGCAGCTTACGGACGATGGTCCTTAGGGGCACGTGCACAAAGACTTCTCGGCTATCAACAACGACATTAAGTTGACTACGATAAGGGAGTGGCGACAGCGACATGTCAGTGGCTCGTTCTAACGGCGGTAGTGGTCATACGATGGTCTAGAGACCTCAATGTAATTTTTATTGTGTTTGAGGTGCTTTGTACTCCTGGTGAACGTTTATTATAAATCCGAATCTTTTTCACTAAGAAAAACATGTGTATTATGGAGTTGTCTTTTTTGCGTGTGAGAAAATCCTTGGAGGCACATGCCTACTGCTTCGGACTATCACTCTCACAGTCCCCAATCTCCACCGCCACACCCCATTCCCTCATCCATTCGTCCCTCCTTCCTTGCTAGCATTGGAGGAAGCGATGAGGCCCTTCCTCGATCATGTACTCCTCACAGTGAGGTTTTTTGGGTTCGCCAGCATCAACTGGCTAGCTACGTTCTTTGAGACATCGGTGAAGAGGCTCTTTCCAAGAGGTCATATGCTACACCAATGGTACAACAACTTGGTGGTAAGCAACAAGCTTTCATAGGGTATTTTTTAGGAGTTGACATTCATGTTGGGTGTGTCGATTTTAAGCTATATTCATATTTGTTTCACGGGCAGACATGCAGATTTTGTGGAACCTTGTGGTCCTCTTAAGATGTCTACCATGGGTCTCAGGCTCGCGGGCCCATTGGCTTTCTCGCTTCCGAGTTAGTGTGATGTGTCTGCTCCTGAGATGTGTGAGACATTTTCAACGTTCTTGTCCTTCTACAGATTACCAATGCTAGAGGTATAGAGGTATAGCGGTGCAACCTCAGGGAGAGTGGGACCAACATCATTAGAAGACTTCGGGTTAATAGTGTTGTTTGAGAATTGATTTTTGAGCTTCATAGAGTTTGTGCATTGCACAACATGTAACAAGTTGCATGTGTCTATAAGAGGTTGAGGTTTAAAGCAACATCCATGTAATCCCGCATGATTATGCCCAACAAATATATATCAACGTAACATCCTATAAGGTGTAGATATGTTTCAATAAAAATTTCATGATATTGGAGTTTGCCTCTTCCATCCACATTTAACCCATGGCGTCATCATCTCATCTACCTCAACCTCTCACACCCTCGGGCTGACCATCTTTGAGAAGCTCACGCGGGACAACTATGTTCTTTGGAAGACTCAAGGCCTTCTTCTTACTCGCGGTGCTTAGCTCGCCGGGTATATTGATGAGACTACACTAGTGCAGCCCACAACCCTTGAGGTCATGAGGGTGATAAAAATCAAGAAAATCCATAATTCGTTATACACGATTTGGCTCGCCCAAGAGCATGTGGTGCTCACATACCTCCTGAATTGCTTTATAAAGTTGGCATCCATGAGAAGAGCGTCCTAAGTTTGGACCCCAGTACTATCACAAATGCTTTTGTCTTAAGGGTTGTTTGGATTGCAACCTAGAACCGCCCAGCCAAAGAATTGGTGTTCATCCGAGCATCGGTGATTGTTTGCATGAGCGCCAGTTAATTAGCTTGTCATATGCCCATCCACTTCTCTTGTTCATTCCATGGCAAATTTATTTGCAATGGCCTGCCAACGGAATCCCGCGCCACCTTTTTGACGAGCCGATGGTTGGCATGGCCACCATATGCAAAAAGCAAACAAACCCCTAGTGTCATGTGTGAATTAAGAACGTGTGCATAACTATGGCGAACATGCAAAAATTGTTAGAAATATGCCGTAGATGCAATCATTAGTGACAATTGTATTTCATTATCTATATCTATACTACTATTAAAAGAGCAAACATAAATCCTCTTAAAGTCACACCACAAAGTGTACACAGAAGTACTAGAGACGTTTGATCAATCCCACTAAATCACATCCGACGTTCTATATTACATAAAAGGTCTGCCACACCAATCAACGCTCAGGATTAAATGTTCTGCCAGGGCAGACGCCCACGTCCTACTTCTCCCACAATCTACCTCAGCAAAAAAGCCGCCGCACAACACGCCACTTTAGTACAGATCTCACGCCCGCACAAGGAAACAGCACGTCCAATTCGCATGGACTTGCTCAACTATACGGAAAGAAATCTGCTAAATTAGGGGGGAATCAATCCAGACATCCGGCTTGACGTGCACCATCGCTGCTCGCTGCCCTGCGCAGACGTCGAGGCACCGGACGACGACCGCGACGATGAGCTCTTCGCCAGCACAAGTGCAACCGCCGAGTCACCCGACGACGGCCACGACGACGAGCTCTTCACCATCACAGGTGCAGCCGCCGAGGCGCCCGTCCACGGCCGTGCTGACGAGCTCGTCGCCAACACAGGTGCATGCTCTTCAGTATATAACTGACCTCACCTAAAAGCCTTGCCAATATGCATACGGATCGTCCAATGCTTTAGTTACAAGTAATATGAACACAAATAAAGACACACCCAGAAAGAGACCTAGATGAATGATATTACAAACTACTACATCATGTTGCATTATCCCTTCAGGTACCGTTGTATGATAACATTCTTGACATTCACAGGGTCAAAGGACAGCATATGGTCCCGACCACTCCCAACGGGACGCTCACCCCGTGCCAGGATATAAGCAACACCCAATACTTGGGTGATGATCAGTACCCAAGCACCCGATTCAGTTTTGTTGCTCAAATATTGAATTGTGTCATTGACTGCAGACCCTAAAGAAGTAAAAAAGGCAGATGGATAGAGAGCAATATGCACAAAATAGGGATGAGATTAATAAGAGACGGCGTGAGGTCTATAAACAAAAGAAAATTGCCGCGGCCGAGAACATAACGATAGCCTCCGCGAGCCTCAACGCTCATTGGACCGCACACATCAGTATGTATGATTTCCAATAAGTTGGTTGCTCGCTCCATTGTTTCGGAGAACGAAGTCTTGGTCATTTTACCCATGAGGCATGGTTCGCACGTGTCAAATGATTCGAAATCAAGAGACTCCAAAACTCCATATGTATGGAGCTTCTTCATGCGTTTGACACCAATGTGACCAAGGCGGCAGTGCCACAGATATGTGGGACTATCGTTATCAACTTTACATCTTTTGGTATTCACACTATGAATATGTGTAACATCACATTCGAGATTCATTAAGAGTAAACCATTGACCAGCGGGGCATGACCATAAAACATATCTCTCATATAAATAGAATAACCATTATTCTCGGATTTAAATGAGTAGCCATCTCGTATTAAACGAGATCCAGATACAATGTTCATGCTCAAAGCTGGCACTAAATAACAATTATTGAGGTTTAAAACTAATCCCGTAGGTAAATGTAGAGGTAGCGTGCCGACGGCGATCACATCGACCTTGGAACCATTCCCGACGCGCATCGTCACATCGTCCTTCGCCAGTCTCCGCTTATTCCGCAGCTCCTGTTTTGAGTTACAAATATAAGCAAGAGAACCGGTATATAATACCCAGGAGCTACTACGAGTACTGGTAAGGTACACATCAATTACATGTATATCACATATACCTTTAGTGTTGCTGGCCTTCTTGTCCGCTAAGTATTTGGGGCAGTTCCGCTTCCAGTGTCTGCTTCCCTTGCAATAAAAGCACTCAGTCTCAGGTTTGGGTCCATTCTTTGGCTTCTTCCGGCAACTGGCTTACCGGGCGCGGCAACTCCCTTGCCGTTCTTCTTGAAGTTCTTCTTACTCTTGCCTTTCTTGAAACTAGTGATTTTATTGACCATCAACACTTGATGTTCCTTTTTTATTTCCTACTCTGCTGATTTCAGCATTGAAAATACTTCAGGAATAGTTTTCACCATCCCCTGCATATTGTAGTTCATAACAAAGCTCTTGTAGCTAGGTGGGAGCGACTGAAGGATTCTGTCAATGACCGTCTCGTCCGGGAGGTTAATGTCCAGCTGGGACAAGCGCTTGTGCAACCCAGACATTTTGAGTATGTGCTCACTAACAGAACTATTTTCCTCCATCTTACAACTGTAGAACTTGTCGGAGACTTCATATCTCTCGACCCGGGCATGAGCTTGGAAAACCATTTTCAGCTCTTCGAACATCTCATATGCTCCGTGTTGCTCAAAACGCTTTTGGAGCCCCGGTTCTAAGCTGTAAAGCATGCCGCACTGAACGAGGGAGTAATCATCAGCAGGCGGTTGCCAAGCGTTCATAACGTTTTGGTTCTCTGGGATGGGTGCTTCACCTAGCGGTGCTTCTAGGACATATGCTTTCTTGGCAGCTATGAGGATGATCCTCAGGTTCCGAACCCAGTCCGTATAGTTGCTGCTATCATCTTTCAGCTTGGTTTTCTCTAGGAACGCGTTGAAGTTGAGGTTGACATGAGCGTGGGCCATTTGATATACAAGACATTTTGCAAAGGTTTTTAGACTAAGTTCATGATAATTAAGTTCATCTAATCAAATTATTTAATGAACTCCCACTCAGATTAGATCCCTCTAGTCATCTAAGTGATACATGATCCGACTCAACTAGACCGTGTCCGATCATCACGTGAGACGGACTAGTCATCATCGGTGAACATCTCCATGTTGATCGTATCTTCCATACGACTCATGTTCGACCTTTCGGTCTCTTATGTTCCGAGGCCATGTCTGTACATGCTAGGCTCATCAAGTCAACCTAAGTGTTTTGCATGTGTAAATCTGTCTTACACCCGTTGTATGTGGACATTGGAATCTATCACACCCGATCATCATGTGGTGCTTCGAAACAACGAACTTTCGCAACGGCGCACAGTTAGGGGGAACACTTTCTTGAAATTATTGTGAGGGATCATCTTATTTACTACCGTCATTCTAAGCAAATAAGATGCAAAAACATGATAAACATCACATGCAATCAAATAGTGACATGATATGGCCAATATCATATTGCTCCTTTGATCTCCATCTTCGGGGCACCATGATCATCTTCGTCACCGGCATGACACCATGATCTCCATCATCATGATCTCCATCATCGTATCTCCATGAAGTTGTTCGCCAACTATTACTTCTACTACTATGACTAACGGTTTAGTGTCACGCCCAAGATGCGACCCTATCCTAAAGGAAACTCGAAGGTCCCACCAAGGATAGAAGCGCATCTTGAAGACGCTTTTGCAAGGTGGATATCATTACATCAACATTACATAATAGATAGGGATACATACAAGGCATACAAATGCCGCAAGAATACATCAATACATCATACATAAGATCAACATCCGGCTACGGATGAAACACAAACAGGAACTCAAACGACATCCACCCTGCTAGCCCAGGCTGCCGACCTGGAACCTATCCCCTGATCGAAGAAGAAGCAGAAGAACTCCAAAACAAGCAAACATCGCTCTCGCGTCATGATCATCGCATAACTTGTAACTGCAACTGTTGTTGTAGTAATCTATGAGCCACGAGGACTCAGCAATCCCGTTACCATGGGTATCAAGACTAGCAAAGCTTAATGGGAAAGGAAGGGGTAAAGTGGTGAGGTTGCAGCAGCGACTAAGCATATATGGTGGCTAACATACGCGAATGAGAGCGAGAAGAGAAACAAAGGAACGGTCGTCAACTAGTAATGATCAAGAGGTGATCCTGAACACCTACTTACGTCAGACATAACCCAGAAACCGTGTTCACTTCCCGGACTCCGCCGAGAAGAGACCATCATGGCTACAAACGCGGTTGATGCGTTTTAATTCGGATCTGGTGTCAAGTTATCTACAACCGGACATTAACAAATTCCCATCTGCCACATAACCGCGGGCACGGCTCTCGAAAGTTTATACCCTGCAGGGATGTCCCAACTTAGCCCATGACAAGCTCTCGCGATCAACGAAGGAATAGACCTTCTCCCAGGAAGACCCGATCAGTCTCGGAATCCCGGTTTACAAGACATTTCGACAATGGTAAAACAAGACCAGCAAAGCCGCCCGATGCGCCGACAATCCCGATAGGAGCTGCACATATCTCGTTCTCAGGGCAACACCGGATGAGACATCCTACGAGTAAAACCAGTCCTCGAGTTGCCCCGAGGGGGCCCCGCAGTCTACTCGGTTCGGACCATCACTTAGACAAGCACTGGCCCGGGGGGGCTAAAATAAAGATGACCCTCGAGAGAGCGACTCCCAAGGGAAAAAGTAGGTGGTGGTGAGGCAAATGGTAAAACCAAGGTTGGGCCTTGCTGGACAAGTTTTATTCAAAGCGAACTGTCAGGGGGATCCCATAAATCACCCGACTGCGTAAGGAACGCAAAATCCGGGAACATAATACCGGTATGACGGAAACTAGGGCGGAAAGAGTGGAACAAAACACCAGGCATAAGGCCGAGCCTTCCACCCTTTACCAAGTATATAGATGCATTAATAATATAAGAGATATTGTGATATCCCAACATAAACCCTGTCCACCATGGAGCAATCTTCAACTTCACCTGCAACTAGCAACGCTATAAGAGGGGCTGAGCAAAGCGGTAACATAGCCAAGCAATGGTTTGCATAGGAAAGGTGCCAAAGGTTAGAGGTTCATGGCAATATGGGATGGCTTGATAAACAGGTAATAGGTAGCGCAGCATAGCGATAGAACGAAGCAACTAGCATAGCAATGATAGTAGTGAGATCCAGGGTAGCGGTCATCTTGCTTGAAATCCCGCAAGGAAGAAGAACGAGTCCATGAAGAAGATGAACGGATGAAGCCGAACCAATCGTAGACGAACGAATCCTCACGATCGTGAATTTAAACAGAACTAACAAGAAGAAGCACACAACATAGGTAAACACACCACACATGAACAAGGCATGATGCACAACAAGCATGATGTATGACCAAGCTACATGAAGCTACTCATGGCAAGAGATGATGCAAACAAGAACAACACATCAAGGCAAGTTTAAATGAGGCCGGAAACAACATATAACAATTCCGGTAAGTCCTCATATGCAAATTTCGAAATTGGTCCAGATCTGAACAAACATTAAGTTGAAGTTGTTAAACAGCAAGTTAAGATGCACCAAGATGATCTACACGAGATTCTAGTCAAATTACATATAAAGTTCATTAGATTCGGAGCTACGGGCTAAAAGATATGAGCAAAACAAGTTAAACATGGCATTGATGCAAAATGCATACAAACATCAAGCAAACACACCAAAACAAGGATGCAACATGATAATATGGAACTACATGCAAAAACAAGCAAGTTTCATATAGAGCACACTCAAAACGGAGCAACGGTTCAATACACACACACTATACAAGACATAGCAACAATCTGTCCAAAACAGCAACTAGGCATATTGTAAGTATAAAAACAATATGCTACAGCACCCCAACATAATAACAAAAGGCATGGACATGAAGTACAGGTAAAGCATAACAAAACATGAACACTGAGCTATCTCCAGAAACAACTAGAACATGCTCAAAAAGACATGGTAAGATTGCAAATAATAACAGTTTCAGACTTTAGCAGAAATAACATCAGGTTGCAATGTTTAGAGCTATCAAACATGTTACAGGAACTTATCATGGCAAACAAAGGCATGGCATGAATCTACTAATTGCATAGATCAAAAGTCCCTTACTGACCATGAGCCAAAAAGGATCAAAAAATATGATGGCACCCATGTAAACATGGCAAGTTATATTACAGATTCATACATGGCAGGAACAACAATAAGTAGGCATGTTCGTGAGCTTGAACCACTCACCACAGAGCAATACATGGCATGGCAAGGCAACGAACAGTAAGAAGGCATGTTTATGAAGCTAAGCATGGCAAGAGCAAGGTCATAGGGTGCATGGATCACTAGAAAACAATCATGGAAACATTGAACTTAATGTTAACAGGCTGACAGCAACATTATGAAGCAACTTTAGAGCAAGATAACAACATGTTCCAGCAGGCTATAATTGCAACCAGTGGCATGAATGGATAGCGCAAGACATGTAGATCAAAACATGTTTATAGAACATCTCCAGATTATGCATAGAATGATTACTAGAAGCATGTTAACATAGCAACAAACTATAACAGAATCTGTCTAGCAAAACAGCAACATCATGTACACTACTTAACAAGCTCTATTCACTCACCACAAGTTATTGCATGATAATATAAGCATAGCATCATCAAGAAGGCATGTTTATGAAACAAACCAAGTCAATAACAAGTCCATAGCATGCAAGGATTAACTATAGCAACCTTGGCTAAATTGAATAACAAGTAAACAATCTGCCAGGAAACATTTTGAAGCCAAAGTAGAGCACTCAAATGACATGTTAGACTACTCCATAATTACAAACAAGGGCATGAATGGATATACAATAACCATATGTTCAAAACACCCTTACTGAAGTATTCAAAATATGCATGGATCTCTCAGAGCATCAAGTTTACATGGCATCAAAATAACAAAGAGTAAGCAGGGACTAAAATCAGCAATATCATGAAGCCTAGTTTGCATGCTTGTGCTAGTCACCACATTGATCACAAAAATACATGGCATACACCCCTGGAAAGATGGCATGGCATAGATCAAAACACATGAGACATCAACCTCATAGGATGCACACATCAATCATGGCAAAAATGACAAATGAGCAAGTTATAACAGTTTCAGCAGATTAACATCAACATGCACTCTTCCAACAGCATTTCGGGCATCAAGATGAGCTCAAATGAAAATGATGCAATGTAATGAAATGAATTACTCGTTGAGACGAACAATTTGACATATTATACGCACGAAACGGAGCTACAGATGCAGAGATACGGCATGACGAACATGGCATGAAAATACTGGAATATTTGGGGACTTAGTGGAATAACGGGGTCAACCTCCAGTTTTGCGCGGTTTACGAGGTTCGCCGGAGGGGTCACCGGAGTCGTCGCCGGAGATGGGGAAGGCTGGATCGGGCCGGCCCGGCCACGGATCCGGCCGGAGGAGGCGCCGGCGAGGCAGGGAAGGCGGCGGCGGCGCCCCGGAGGCGGAGGGCGCGGCGGAGAGGCGGAGGAGGCCGCGGCCGGCAGGGTCGGGCTGCGCCGGAAGAGCTTTGACGGCGGGAGGTGCCGGCGGCACCATGGCTGGGTGCGTGCGTGAAGCGGGTAACGGCGGCGAGGCTCGGGCGCGGGTCGGGCGCCGAGGTGGGGCGCGGGTCCGGCGGCGAGGACGCCGGGCGGCGCGCTAGGGTGGCGAGGGCGGCGGGCGCGGGTCGGGCGGCGCCGGATGGGCTCGGCGGGCAGCGCCCGGCCGCAAGCGGCGGGCGGCGGCGGGACGCTGGGCGCCACGTGGCGTCCATGGTTGACGGGAGCGGCGGCGCGACGACGTGGCGGCTCCTGATTGGCTGGAGCGACGTGTCCGGCGGACATGTCCGGCGCGATGCGGACATGTCCGGCGGCGGAGAGGAGCGGGGCTAGGGTTTGGACAGGGATTGATCCGCGAATTTCGGCGGAGGGGTGTTTATATAGGTAGGGGGAGCTAGGAGAGTACAAATGGGGTGCGGTTTTCGGCCACGCGATCGTGATCGAACGACTGAGAGCATGGAGGGGAGTTAGATGGGTTTTGGGCCACTTTGGAAGGGGTGTTGGGCTGCAAACAAAAGAGGCCTTTATGGTTACCCGGTTAAACGTTGGAGTACCAAACGACCTCCAAATGGCACAAAACTTGACAGGCGATCTACCGGTGCTATACCAAGGCCGCTTGGCAAACCTCGGGCCATTCCGAGAACGTTTAACACCCGCACATGAAAAGAGTCAAGAAGGGGACGCCGGAGGGCATAGGAGTGCCGGATTGCAAAACGGACAACGGGAAAAATGCTCGGATGCATGAGACGAACACGTATGCAAAATGAAATGCACATGATGACATGATATGGAATGCATATGATGACATGGCGAAGTGCAACACGCAAGCAAATGACATGCCAAGAACGGCGAATAACTGGCGGACACCTGGCGCATCGGATCCGGGGCGTTACATTTAGCAATAAAGTAAAGTAATTACATGGCGTTTATTCATTGACACGCAGGTCATACAATAATTAAGACAACTCCTATGGCTCCTGCCGGTTGTCATACTCATCGACATGCAAGTCGTGATTCCTATTACAAGAACATGATCAATCTCATACATCACATATATATCATTCATCACAACCTTTTTGGCCATATCACATCACAAGGCATATGCTGCAAAAACAAGTTATACGTCCTCTAATTGTTGTGGCATGTTTTTACGTGGCTGCAATAGGGTTCTAGCAAGAACATTTCTTACCTACGTAAAACCACAACGTGATATGCCAATTTCTATTAACCCTTCATAAGGACCCTTTTCATCGAATCCGATCCGACTAAAGTGGGAGAGACAGACACCCGCTAGCCACCTTATGCAACTAGTGCATGTCAGTCGGTGGAACCTGTCTCACGTAAGTGTACGTGTAAGGTCGGTCCGGGCTGCTTCATCCCATGATGCCGCCGAAACAAGATAAGACTAGTAGTGGCAAGAAAATTGACAACATCTACGCCCACAACAAGATTGTGTTCTACTCGTGCATAGAAACTACGCATAGACCTAGCTCATCATGCCACTGTTGGGGAACATTGCAGAAAATAAAAAATTTCTACGCTTCACCAAGATCAATCTATGGAGTCATCTAGCAACGAGAGAGAGGAGTGCATCTACATACCCTTGTAGATCACAAGCGGAAGCGTTCAAGAGAACGGGGTTGAGGGAGTCGTACTCATCGTGATCCAAATCACCAAAGATCCTAGTGCCGAACAGACAGCACCTCTGCGTTCAACACACGTACGGTTGGGGAAGACGTCTCCTCCTTCTTGATCCAGCAAGGGGGAGGGAGAGGTTGATGGAGATCCAGCAGCACGACGGCGTGGTTGTGGAAGTAGCGGCAATCTCGGCAACGCTTCGCCAAGCTCAGCGAGAGGGAGAGGTGTTACGGAGGGAGAGGGTGTTGGGAAACGTAGTAATTTCAAAAAAATTCCTACGCACACGCAAGATCATGGTGATGGCATAGCAACGAGAGGGGAGAGTGTTCGTCCACGTACCCTCGCAGACCGTAAGCGGAAGCGTTAGCACAACGTGGTTGATGTAGTCGTACGTCTTCACGATCCGACCGATCCAAGCACCGAACGTACGGGGCCTCCGAGTTCAACACACGTTCAGCTCAATAACGATCTCCGGCCTCCGATCCAGCCGAGCTCCGGAGATGAGTTCCGTCAGCATGACGGCGTGGTGACGATGATGATGTTCTACCGGCGCAGGGCTTCGCCTAAACTCCGCGACGATATGACCGAGGTGGAATATGGTGGAGGGGGCACCGCACATGGCTAAGGAACGATCCGTAGATCAACTTGTGTGTCTATGGGTTGCCCCCTCCCACCCCCGTATATAAAGGAGCCAGGGGGAGGAGGCGGCCGGCTAAGGAGGGCGCGCCAAGGGGGGAGTCCTACTCCCACCGGGAGTAGGACTCCTTCTTTCCAAGTAGGAGTAGGAGAAGGGGGAAAGAGGAGGAAGAGAGGAAGGAAGGGGCGCCGCCCTTCCCTTGTCCTATTCGGACTAGGAAGGGGAGGCGCGGCCCCTCCCCGGCTCCTTCCCTCTTGTCCCTCGAGGCCCATGTAGGCCCAATAACCCCGGGGTTCCGTAACCTCCGGTACTCGGTAAAATGCCGATTTCACGGAACCATTCCGATGTCCAAACATAGGCTTCCAATATATCAATCTTTATGTCTCGACCATTTGAGACTCCTCGTCATGTCCGTGATCACATCCGGACTCGAACAAACCGGTACATCAAAACTTATAAACTCATAATAAAACTGTCATCGTAACATTAAGCGTGCGGACCCTACGGGTTCGAGAACTATGTAGACATGACCTAGAACCATTCTCGGTCAATAACCAATAGCGGGACCTGGATTCCCATATTGGTTCCTACATATTCTACGAAGATCTTTATCGGTCAAACCGCATAACAACATACGTTGTTCCCTTTGTCATCGGTATGTTACTTGCCCGAGATTTGATCGTCGGTATCCAATACCTAGTTCAATCTCGTTACCGGAAAGTCTCTTTACTCGTTCCGTAATACATCATCTCATAACTAACTTATTAGTTACAATGCTTGCAAGGCTTAGGTGATGAGTATTACCAAGAGGGCCCAGAGATACCTCTCCGACAATCGGAGTGACAAAACCTAATCTCGAATTAGGCCAACCCAACATGTACCTTCAGAGACACCTGTAGAGCACCTTTATAATCACCCAGTTACGTTGTGACGTTTGGTAGCACACAAAGTGTTCCTCCGGTAAACGGGAGTTGCACAATCTCATAGTTGCAGGAACTTTGTATAAGTCATGAAGAAAGCAATAGCAGTATACTAAACGATCAAGTGCTAGGCTAACGGAATGGGTCATGTCAATCACATCATTCTCCTAATGATGTGATCCCATTAATCAAATGACAACACATGTCTATGGTTAGGAAACATAACCATCTTTGATTAATGAGCTAGTCAAGTAGAGGCATACTAGTGACTATATGTTTGTCTATGTATTCCCACATGTATCATGTTTCCGGTTAATACAATTCAAGCATGAATAATAAACATTTATCATGATATGAGGAAATAAATAATAACTTTATTATTCCCTCTAGGGCATATTTCCTTCAGTCTCCAACTTGCACTAGAGTCAATAATCTAGATTACATAGTAATGATTCTAACACCCATGGAGTCTTGGTGCTGATCATGTTTTGCTCGTGAGAGAGGCTTAGTCAACGGGTCTGCAACATTCAGATCCGTATGTATCTTGCAAATCTCTATGTCTCCCACTTGGACTTGGTCCCGAATGGAATTGAAGCGTCTCTTGATGTGCTTGGTCCTCTTGTGAAATCTGGATTCCTTTGCCAAGGCAATTGCACCAGTATTGTCACAGAAGATCTTCATTGGTCCCGATGCACTAGGTATGACACCTAGATCGGAAATGAACTCCTTCATCCAGACTCCTTCATTTGCTGCTTCAGAAGCAGCTATGTACTCCGCTTCACATGTAGATCCCACCACGATGCTTTGTTTAGAACTGCACCAACTTACAGCTCCACCGTTTAATAAAAACACGATCCGGTTAGCAATTTAGAATCGTCGGATCGGTGTCAAAGCTTGCATCGATGTAACCATTTACGACTAGCTCTTTGTCACCTCCATATACGAGAAACATATCCTTAGTCCTTTTCGTATTTTGGGATGTTCTTGACCGCTGTCGATGATCCACTCTGGATTACTTTGGTACCTTCCTGCCAAGCTTATTGCTAAGCATACGCAGTGTGGTACACAACATTGCATACATGATAGAGCCTATGGCTGAAGCATAGGGAACATTTTTCATTTTCTCTCTATCTTCTGCTGTGGTCGGGCATTGAGTTTGACTCAACTTCACACCTTGTAGCACAGGCAAGAATCCTTTCTTTGCCTGATCCATTTTGAATTTTTTCAGAATTTTGTCAAGCTATGTGCTTTGTGAAAGTCCTAATAAGCGTCTTGATCTATCTCTATAGATCTTGATGCCCAATATGTAAGCAGCTTCACCGAGGTCTTTCATTGAAAAACTTTTATTCAAGTATCCCTTTATGCTATCCAGAAATTCTATATCATTTCCAATTAATAATATGTCATCTACATATAAAATTAGAAATGCTACAGAGCTCCCACTCACTTTCTTGTAAATACATGCTTCTCCAAAAGTCTGCATAAAACCATATGCTTTGATCACACTATCAAAGCATTTATTCCAACTCCGAGATGCTTGCACCAGTCCATAAATGGAACGCTGGAGCTTGCACACTTTGTTAGCACCTTTTGGATCAACAAAACCTTCCGGCTGCATCATATACAACTCTTCTTCTAGAAATCCATTCAAGAATGCAGTCTTGACATCCATTTGCCAAATTTCATAATCATGAAATGCAGCAATAGCTAACATGATTCGGACAGACTTAAGCATCACTACGGGTGAGAAAGTCTCATCGTAGTCAACCCCTTGAACTTGTCGAAAACCTTTTGCAACAAGTCGAGCTTTATAGACAGTTACATTACCATCAGCGTCAGTCTTCTTCTTAAAGATCCATTTATTCTCAATGGCTTGCCGATCATCGGGCAAGTCAACCAAAGTCCATACTTTGTTTTCATACATGGATCCCATCTCAGATTTCATGGCTTCTAGCCATTTTATGAATCTGGGCTCATCATCGCTTCCTCATAGTTCGTAGGTTCATTATGGTCAAGTAACATGACTTCCGAATAGGATTACCGTACCACTCAGTGCGGATCTTACTCTGGTAGACCACGAGGTTCGAGAGAAACTTGATCTGAAGTTTCATGATCATTATCATTAGCTTCCTCACTAACTGGTGTAGTTGTCACAGGAACCGGTTCTCGTGATGAACTACTTTCCAATAAAGGAGTAGATACAGTTATCTCATCAAGTTCTACTTTCCTCCCACTCACTTCTTTCGAGAGAAACTCCTTCTCTAGAAAGGATCCATTCTTAGCAACGAATGTCTTGCCTTCGGATCTGTGATAGAAGGTGTACCCAATAGTCTCTTTTGGGTATCCTATGAAGACACATTTCTCCGATTTAGGTTCGAGCTTATCTAGTTGAAGTTTCTTCACATAAGCATCGCAGCCCCAAACTTTAAGAAATGACAACTTTGGTTTCTTGCCAAACCACAGTTCATAAGGTGTCGTCTCAACGGATTTTGATGGTGCCCTATTTAACGTGAATGCGGCCGTCTCTAAAGCATAACCCCAAAACGATAGCGGTAAATAAGTAAGAGACATCATAGATCGCACCATATCAAGTAAAGTACGATTACGACGTTCAGACAAACCATTTCGTTGTGGTGTTCCAGGTGGCGTAAGTTGCGAAACTATTCCACATTGTTTCAAGTGTAGACCAAACTCGTAACTCAAATATTCTCCTCCGCGATCAGATCGTAGAAACTTTATTTTCTTGTTACGATGATTTTCCACTTCACTCTGAAATTCTTTGAACTTTTCAAATGTTTCAGACTTGTGTTTCATTAAGTAGATATACCCATATCTGCTCAAATCATCTGTGAAGATGAGAAAATAACGATACCCGCCGCGAGCCTCAATATTCATAGGACCACAAACATCAGTATGTATGATTTCCAACAAATCAGTTGCTCACTCCATAGTTCCGGAGAACGGCGTTTTAGTCATCTTGCCCATAAGGCACGGTTCGCAAGTACCAAGTGATTCATAATCAAGTGACTCCAAAAGACCATCAGTATGGAGTTTCTTCATGCGCTTTACACCGATATGACCCAAACGGCAGTGCCACAAATAAGTTGCACTATCATTATCAACTCTGCATCTTTTGGTTTCAACACTATGAATATGTGTATCACTACTATCGAGATTCAATAAAAATAGACCACTCTTCAAGGGTGCATGACCATAAAAGATATTACTCATATAAATAGAACAACCATTATTCTCTGATTTAAATGAATAACCGTCTCGCATCAAACAAGATCCAGATATAATGTTCATGCTCAACGCTGGCACCAAATAACAATTATTCAGGTCTAAAACTAATCCCGAAGGTAGATGTAGAGGTAGCGTGCCGATCGCGATCACATCGACTTTGGAACCGTTTCCCACGCGCATCGTCACCTCGTCCCTGGCGATTGCTCGCTTATACGTAGTCCCTGTTTGAGTTGCAAATATTAGCAATGTAACCAATAGCAAATACCTGGTGCTACTACGAGCTCTAGTTAGGTACACATCAATAACATGTATCTCACATATACCTTTGTTTACTTTGCCATCCTTCTTATCCGCCAAATACTTGGGGCAGTTCCGCTTCAATGTCGATCGCTTGCGGTAGAAGCACTCGATTTCAGGCTTAGGTCCAGACTTGGGTTTCTTCTCTTGAGCAGCAACTTGCTTGCCGTTCTTTTGAAGTTCCCTTCTTCTTCCCTTTGCCCTTTTCTTGAAACTAGTGGTCTTGTTGACCATCAACACTTGATGCTCCTTCTTGATTTCTACCTCCGTAGCTTTTAGCATTGCGAAGAGCTCGGGAATAGTCTTGTTCATCCCTTGCATATTATAGTTCATCGCAAAGCTCTTGTAGCTTGGTGGCAGTGATTGGAGAATTCTGTCAATTACTCTATCATCCGGAAGATTAACTCCCAGTTGAATCAAGTGATTATTATACCCGGACATTTTGAGTATATGCTCACCTTGTGAACTATTCTCCTCCATCTTGCAGCTGTAGAACTTATTGGAGACTTCATATCTCTCAATCCGGGCATTTGCTTGAAATATTAACTTCAACTCCGGGAACATCTCATATGCTCCATGACGTTTAAAACGTCGTTGAAGGCCCGGTTATAAGCCGTAAAGCATGGCACATCGAACTATAGAGTAGTCATCAGCTTTGCTCGCAGACGTTCTTAACGTTGTCGGTTGCATCAAGAAGAGTTCGCACCCAGCGGTGCTTCCAGGATGTAACTTTTACGTGCAGCAATGAGGATAATCCTCGTGTTATGGACCCATCCGTGTAATTGCTACCATCATCTTTCAACTTTGCTTTCTCAAGGAACGATTAAAATTCAATGGAACAACAAAGACGAGCCATCTATCTACAAACAAACATACACAAGCAAAATACTATCAGGTACTAAGTTCATGATAAATTTAAGTTCAATTAATCATATTACTTAAGAACTCCCACTTAGACAGACATCTCTCTAGTCATCTAAGTGATTATGTGATCCAACTCAACTAAACCATAACCGATCATCACGTGAGATGGAGTAGTTTTCAATGGTGAACATCACTATGTTGATCATATATACTATATGATTCACGCTCGACCTTTCGGTCTCCGTGTTCCGAGGCCATATCTGCATATGCTAGGCTCGTCAAGTTTAACTCGAGTATTCGCGTGTGCAAAACTGGCTTGCACCCGTTGTAGATGGACGAGAGCTTATCACACCCGATCATCACGTGGTGTCGGGCACGACGAACTTTGGCAACGGTGCATACTCGTGGAGAACACTTCTTGATAATTTTAGTGAGAGATCATCTTAAAATGCTACCGTCAATCAAAGCAAGATAAGATGCATAAAGGATAAACATCACATGCAATCAATATAAGTGATATGATATGGCCATCATCATCTTGTGCTTGTGATCTCCATCTTCGAAGCACCGTCGTGATCACCATCGTCACCGGCGCGACACCTTGATCTCCATCGTAGCATCGTTGTCGTTACGCCATTTATTGCTTCTACGACTATCGCTACCGCTTAGTGATAAAGTAAAGCAATTACAGGGCGTTTGCATTTCATACAATAAAGCGACAACCATATGGCTCCTGCCAGTTGTCGATAACTTCGGTTACAAAACATGATCATCTCATACAATAAAATATAGCATCATGTCTTGACCATATCACATCACAACATGCCCTGCAAAAACAAGTTAGACGTCCTCTACTTTGTTGTTGCAAATTTTACGTGGCTGGTACGGGCTGAGCAAGAACCGTTCTTACCTACGCATCAAAACCACAACGATAGTTCATCAAGTTGGTGCTGTTTTAACCTTCGCAAGGACCGGGCGTAGCCATACTCGATTCAGCTAAAGTGAGACAGACAGACACCCGCCAGCCACCTTTAAGCACGAGTGCTCGTAACGGTGAAACCAGTCTCGCGTAAGCGTACGCGTAATGTCGGTCCGGGCCGCTTCATCTCACAATACCGCCAACCAAAGTATGACATCTTTGGTAAGCAAGATGACTTGTATCGCCCACAACTCACTTGTGTTCTACTCGTGCATATAACATCAACGCATAAAACCTAGGCTCTGATGCCACTATTGGGAAACATAGTAATTTCAAAAAAAATCCTACGCACACGCAAGATCATGGTGATGGCATAGCAATGAGAGGGGAGAGTGTTCGTCCACGTACCCTCGCAGACCGTAAGCGGAAGCGTTAGCACAACGCGGTTGATGTAGTCATACGTCTTCACGGTCCGACCGATCCAAGCACCGAACGTACGGGGCCTCCGAGTTCAGCACACGTTCAGCTCGATGACGATCTCCGGCCTCCGATCCAACCGAGCTCCAGAGATGAGTTCCGTCAGCACGACGGCGTGGTGACGATGATGATGTTCTATCGCGCAGGCTTCGCCTAAACTACGCGACGATATGACCGAGGTGGAATATGGTGGAGGGGGCACCGCACATGGCTAAGGAACGATCCGTAGATCAACTTGTGTGTCTATGGGTGCCCCCGCCTCTCAGATATAAAGGAGCAGGGGAGGAGGCGGCCGCCAAGGAGGGCGCGCCAGGGGGAGTCCTACTCCCACCGGAGTAGGACTCCTTCTTTCCAAGTAGGAGTAGGAGAAGGGGGAAAGAGGAGGAAGAAAGGAAGGAAGGGGGCGCCCTTCCCTTGTCCTATTCGGACTAGGAAGGGAGGGCGCGCCCCTCCTGGCTCCTTCCTCTTCTCCTCGAGGCCCATGTAGGCCCAATACCCCGGGGTTCCGTAACCTCCGGTACTCAGAAATGCCGATTTCACCGGAACCATTCCGATGTCCAAACATAGGCTTCCAATATATCAATCTTTATGTCTCGACCATTTCGAGACTCCTCGTCATGTCCGTGATCACATCCGGACTCAACAAACTTCGTACATCAAAACTTATAAACTCATAATAAAACCGTCATCGTAACATTAAGCGTGCGGACCCTACGGGTTCGAGAACTATGTAGACATGACCTAGAACCATTCTCGGTCAATAACCAATAGCGGGACCTGGATGCCCATATTAGTTCCTACATATTCTACGAAGATCTTTATCGGTCAAACCGCATAACAACATATGTTGTTCCCTTTATCATCGGTATGTTACTTGCCCGAGATTTGATCGTCGGTATCCAATACCTAGTTCAATCTCGTTACCGGCAAGTCTCTTTACTCGTTCCATAATACATCATCTCATAACTAACTTATTAGTTACAATGCTTGCAAGGCTTAGGTGATGAGTATTACCGAGAGGGCCTAGAGATACCTCTCCGACAATCGGAGTGGCAAAACCTAATCTCGAATTATGCCAACCCAACATGTACCTTCGGAGACACCTGTGGAGCACCTTTATAATCACCCAGTTACGTTGTGACATTTGGTAGCACACAAAGTGTTCCTCCGGTAAACGGGAGTTGCACAATCTCATAGTTGCAGGAAATTTGTATAAGTCATGAAGAAAGCAATAGCAGTATACTAAACGATCAAGTGCTAGGCTAACGGAATGGGTCATGTCAATCACATCATTCTCCTAATGATGTGATCCCATTAATCAAATGACAACACATGTCTATGGTTAGGAAACATAACCATCTTTGATTAATGAGCTAGTCAAGTAGAGGCATACTAGTGACTATATGTTTGTCTATGTATTCACACATGTATCATGTTTCCGGTTAATACAATTCTAGCATGAATAATAAACATTTATCATGATATGAGGAAATAAATAATAACTTTATTATTGCCTCTAGGGCATATTTCCTTCAGAGGGAGGCGCCAGGGACTAGGGTGCGGCTGCCCTCCTTCCCCCCTCTATATATAGGGTCCCTGGGGGGCGCCGGCCCCCTAGAGATCCCATCTCAAGGGGGCGGTGGCCAGGGGGGCTTGCCCCCCAAGCCAAGTGGGGCGCCCCCCCCCCACCCCTAGGGTTTCCAACCCTAGGCGCAGGGGAGGCCCAAGGGGGGCGCACCAGCCCACCAGGGGCTGGTTCCCTTCCCACTTCAGCCCATGAGGCCCTCCGGGATAGGTGTCCCCACCCGGTGGACCCCCGGGACACTTCCGGTGGTCCCGGTACAATACCGGTGACCCCCAAAATTTCCCCAGTGGCCGAAACTGGACTTCCTATATGCAAATCTTCACCTCCGGACCATTCCGGAACTCCTCGTGACGTCCGGGATCTCATCCGGGACTCCGAACAACTTTTGGGTTACCGCATACTAATATCTCTACAACCCTAGTGTCACCGAACCTTAAGTGTGTAGACCCTACGGGTTCGGGAATCACGCAGACATGACCGAGACAGCTCTCCGGCCAATAACCAACAGCGGGATCTGGATACCCATGTTGGCTCCGACATGTTCCACGATGATCTCATCGAATGAACGATGATGTTGAGGATTCAAGTAATCCCGTATACAATTCCCTTTGTCAATTGGTACGTTACTTGCCCGAATTCGATCGTCGGTATCCCAATACCTCGTTCAATCTCGTTACCGGCAAGTCACTTTACTCGTACCGTAATGCATGATCCCGTGACCAAACACTTGGTCACATTGAGCTCATTATGATGATGCATTACCGAGTGGGCCCAGAGATACATCTCCGTCATACGGAGTGACAAATCCTAATCTCGATCCGTGTCAACCCAACAGATACTTTCGGGGATACCTGTAGTATACCTTTATAGTCAACCAGTTACGTTGTGACGTTTGGTACACCCAAAGCACTCCTACGGCATCCGGGAGTTACACGATCTCATGGTCTAAGGAAATGATACTTGACATTGGAAAAGCTCTAGCAAACGAACTACACGATCTTGTGCTATGCTTAGGATTGGGTCTTGTCCATCACATCATTCTCCTAATGATGTGATCCCGTTATCAATGATATCCAATGTCCATAGTCAGGAAACCATGACTATCTGTTGATCAACGAGCTAGTCAACTAGAGGCTCACTAGGGACATGTTATGGTCCATGTATTCACACATGTATTATGATTTCCGGATAACACAATTATAGCATGAATAATAGACAATTATCATGAACAAGGAAATATAATAATAATCATTTTATTATTGCCTCTAGGGCATATTTCCAACACAAGGGGCCTGCCGGGCCTCGTGGGGGCATTGGTCCCGGTTCGTCTTGCCTCTTTGGTCCCAGTTGGTGGGACAAACCGGGACCAATGGGCCTCGCTCCTCGCCCACCATCATTGGTCCCAGTTGGTGGCTTCAACCGGGACCAAAGGTTGCCCTTTAGTCCCGGTTCATGCCACGAACCGGGACCAATGAGATGCCTAAATAAGTAGGAACAAAATAAAATAAATAAGTAGAAACAAAATAAACTTTAATAAATAAGTAGAAACAAAATAAACTTTAATAAAGTAAAATAAATAAACTTTAATACAATAAATAAAAATAGCAAAAGAAGTAGAAACAAAATAAAATAAATAAAGCAAAAAAGAATTTTCATAAAATAAATAAAAAGCAAAAAAGAAAAGAAAATAAATAAGTAGGAACAAAATAAACTTTAATAAATAAGTAGAAACAAAATAAACTTTAATAAAGTAAAATAAATAAAATTTAATAAAATAAATAAAAATAGCAACAAAGAAGTTGAAACAAAATAAAATAAATAAAGCAAAAAAGAATTTTCATAAAATAAATAAAAAAGCAAAAAATAAAAAAAAATAAGTAGAAACAAAATAAACTTTAATAAATAAGTAGAAACAAAATAAACTTTAATAAATAAGTAGAAACAAAATAAACTTTAATAAAGTAAAATAAATAAACTTTAATAAAATAAATAAAAATAGCAACAATAAGTAGAAACAAAATAAAATAAATAAAGCAAAAAAAAAGTGCCACCTAGTGGGCCACCACGGCCTGAATACGACTAGAAACCCAATCATGGGCCAGAATTTAGGCCCGCAGCAGCCCAGTAGGCCCACAGGCACACACTAACAGGTTAGGCCCGAAATCCTGCAGTTGAGAGGAGCTCGAGAGAGTGGGCGCAGCAGCGCTTATAAACCACTCTCGAGCTCTTCAACTAGCGAGGTGGGACTAAACTTTGTCATGACGCTGGCAAAGACAGGTTTTGTTCCCGGTTGCCAGGCACCAACCGACTAAAGGTGCATTGGTACGGTTCTCGCACCAACCGAGACCAATGCCCTTTTAGTCGGTTGGTGCCACCAACCGACCAAAGGCCTATGCTTCCCGCCCTTTGGGCTGCCGAAAAGAGACCTTTGGTCCTGGTTGGTGGCACCAACCGGGACTAAAGGGGGGCATTGGTCCCGGTTGGTGCCACGAACCGGTACCAATGCTCTGGGTATATAAGCAAGACTTGTCAAAAATTTTAGTTTTCATCGATCCCCCGCCCGACGGCCTCGACCTCAACGACGCCGCCAGTTGCCCCGACGCCGCCCGCCGCCATCACATGCCGCCTAAGCCCGTCGTTGCCATTGTTGCCGTCGCGCGCCGTCGTCGCCGCCGCTGCCCGCTTCGCTTATCGCCGCACACAGATCTTCCCGACGCTGCGTCGCCGCCTCGTCGCCGCATCGCCGCTTCGCTGTCGTCTCTCCTCATTGTCGCCGCCCTTGCCTCCGCGACCTCACCATCATCCAACGCCTCCCCGACCTCGTCGTTGCCTCCTCGTGCCGGCCCCTGCCCTGCCCTGCGCGCGCCGCCTCTACATTAGGCCGGCCCCGACCTCGCCGTCGCCGCCGCCGCCCATAGTGAGCCCCCGCGCACCTGCCCTGCCCCCTGCTGCCGCCGCCGCCGTATGATGCTTTTTTGTTCATAGATGTAATGCTTTTTTTCATATATGTTCATGTATATATGTTGATGTATGGATATATGTAAGATGTTTTTTTGCATATATGTTGATGTAATGTTTTTTTTCTGCATATATATATTCTATTTTTTCTTCTTCTCCTCTATTCCTTCTTCTTCTCCTCTTTTTTTCTTCTATTTCTTCTTCTTCTCCTCCTCTTTTTTCTTCTTCTTCTTCTTCTTCTTCTTCTTCTTCTTCTTCTTCTTCTTCTTCTTCTTCTTCTTCTTCTTCTTATCGAGAACGAGGGTGTCGAGGATCACCGAGGGGTCGAGGGTCGGGAACTAGGCTAGAGGGTCGCAAGGGTCATAGAGGGGTCGAGGGTCATCGAGGCCGGTTGAGGGTCAAGGGTTTGAGGGTCGAGGGTTCGAGGGTTCTAGGGTTCTAGGGTCGAGGGTTCGAGGGTTCTAGGGTTCGAGGGTCGAGGGTTCGAGGGTCATCGAGGGGCCGAGGGTTCGAGGGTCGAGGGTCGTCAAGGGGTCGAGGGTTCGAGGGTCGAGGGGTCGAGGGTTCTAGGGTCAAGGGTTCGAGGGTTCTAGGGTTCGAGGGTCGAGGGTCGCCGAGGGGCCAAGGGTTCGAGGGTCGAGGGTCGTCAAGGGGTCGAGGGTTTGAGGGTTCTAGGGTCGAGGGTTGAGGGTTCGAGGGTTCTAGGGTTGATGGTTCGAGGGTTCGAGGGTCGTTGAGGGGCCGAGGGTTCGAGGGTCGAGGGTCGTCGAGGGGTCGAGGATCGCCGAAGGGTCGAGAGGTTGCCTAGTGTCAAAGTATTGAAGAAACCCATGGCTTCATCATTAGCCGGAAGTAACTGGGGCATGATGGTACGAAGTTCTCCAAAGTTATTCTGGAACGAAGTCCCGGATAGGATAATCTGCCTTTTGGTACAAATTTCAGCAAAGGCATTCCAAATAGCGATATTCGGAAGGCTCTTGCTGTACTTTGTACCAAAAAGCGAATTATCCTATCTAGGATTCCGTTCCAGAGAATAACTTTAGAGAGCTTTGTACCATCATGCGCCTGTTACTTTCGCCTAATGATGAAGACATGGTTTTGTTGAATCCTTTGACACTAGACCCTGCAAGCGCTGCCGAGGCCACCCAAATTTACCAAGTTAAAAGAGCGTTTTCGTCAAGGCCACCCCGAACCCTTGAAGCGTTGCCGAGGTCACCCCAAACCCTAGAGAAGCGTCGAGGCCACTAATTAATATAATTCCTTGTTGTGATTAGCTATAGCTAGGTCTACATTTTCCACTAATATATCCATCTATCATGTTTGTATAATAATTGCCATGTTGTAATATTTGCAGAAACTATGGAGCACGACCAAGACGAGGAAGCAGAACGGGTGTTGGGGGACATAATCGCAGCCGGAGGTGATGTCATGTTGTATCTCAACGAAACCGATCGTCTGGAAGGAGAGGGTGAAGTAGGCTATGGTTATCGAACAACGTAGGAGGAAGGACATGATTATGATGGCTCCAGTAACCGAATGCCGGTGCAAGAAGGAAACCGTGATGACGGCTCCGGTGACCGAACAGAATCCGACCAGGTATATATATTAATTAAGCATGTGCTGAATAGCTAACTGATGCATTCATTGTTTTGGTATCTACACATATTAACTCTCGTCTTTCTTATTTTTTCTAGCCCTCCAGATCGAGCACAACTTCGGTAAAGAGTCGAGGCCCGAAGAAAAAGTTGCGCTCGGATGAAAGGTTCACGATCACAGCAATCGCGCATGATGGCCAACCGATTGAACCCCTCCAGACCAAGGACGCATTTACTGCTCAGTGTGGGGTTCTTGTTAGGGACATGATCCCGATTAGCATCGAGCTATGGAATCAACCGAAGAAGGAAGAGCTTCAAGTTTCTTTTGTCGAAGATAGACAGAATGAGGAACTTTGGGAAGCGCTAAAGGTAAATTTCACCCTACTGGAAGAGGAGGATCCAGAGAATCCAGTTAAAGAGCCATTGATAAAGTCATGTGCTCTCAAGAAGATGGCAGATCTATTCAGGAGGTGGAACAATGAGCTGAAAGCAAAGTTTGTCGACAAAGAAAAGACACCAGAATTCATCGGCCCATATGAGAAGCTCAGAGATCAATGGGACGCATTTGTGGCCAACAAGACATCGGAGAGGAGTAAGAAGATGTCAACGACAAACAAGATAAATGCTGCGAAGAAGGAGCATCACCATCGCATGGGGTCAGGTGGCTACCTCAAAGCCCGACCGTTGTGGGCCAAGGCTGAGAACAACCTGCTTGATAAAGGGGTCGAACCAGAGACATTGAACTGGCCAGACCATTGTAGGACTTGGTTCTTCAGGGTTAGCGGAACCATGGACCCTGTAACAGGGAAGTGCGTTTGGACGAGCGAGCAACTACGGATACCCGTCACGAAGCTTCAGGACTATATAGCCGCAGCGCAAGAAGGGACGTTCATTCCAGACAGAGAGAAGGACGAGCTCACAATGGCCCTCAGGAATCTTGAGCACCCTGGACGGACACGAGGCATGCCAGGCTCCGTTTCATGGAAGGCTGGGTTTCCAGACGCAGGCGGTTACAAATGCCAAGAGAGGCGGAGGAAAGTGGAGCAGATCGAACTGCAAGAGCTGCACGCAAGGGTACGGAAGCGAGAGGAACGAGAAGCAGCTCAAAGCAAGCAACCTACCGAAGCTACCCCGCCATCTCAGCGGAGAAGCAGCGTGGCTTCCACCGAGCTGCTTCAGCTGGAGCCCGTCTTCACGGCTCCTGCTAGCTAGCCTGTGGATGCTATCACGGAGTCTCAACACTGCCACCTTATGACGCAATGACAGAACTACAAAGTCAAGGCGGTTGTCGGCTCTGTTCGACCTCCTGAACCCGACACAACTTTTCACTGTCGTCCAATTCCAGAAGGATATGCTAGGGTGATGGTGGACGAAATAACCGAGGGACTTGAGGAGCTCGTGCTTGACCACCCTACCGGTGAAGGGGAGACTCGGCTGGGTTCTGCTCTGAAGACTCCATGCCTACGGCGGAAGGAGCTCATCAACCTTCCGAACTGGACGCCCCCGCCTCCTCCTCCTCCTCCGGTGAGTCAGGGCACTCCGCCTCCTCCTCTGCCTGCTCCTTCAGCGAGTGATCAGGGCACTCCGCCTCCTTCTCCGACGCGTGGTGGCACTCCGCCTCCTTTCTCCGCCTGAACTGGCGCGCCCGGCCAGCCAGCCTCCTCCTTCTCCGCCTCGTCAGCAAGGGCGGAAGAGACCCGCCGCAGCTCTGGCTTCTCCGGCGCGTTGTAGTCCTTATCCTCTGCCTCGTAAGCAACGAAAGAAGACAGCCGCAGTCGCTCGGCATGCTCCAACATCTAGCAGTACAACCAGAGGCGGGAGGCAATACAGATTCGGTCCATCTCTCAAGACTGCAGAGAAGTTACCATACGAGATGACCGAACAGGAAAACACGGAGATCTGTCAAGCCCAAGTGAAGGACTACTTCGAAATGCAAAGAGCTAAGAGACATCCACCTCCGGAGGAGAAGATAGATCCGGTGAAAGCGAAGTGCACTTTGGATGCCCTACAGCGACCACCACCGTCTCCGCCGCAAACCAACTATGAGCACATTACTGAAAAGACATATAAGGAAGCGAAGCGGTCGGGAAGTACTTGTAGTGACAAAAGTTACAAGAACGAAGAAGTGGGAAAAGAATTCCCCAGCTCAAGCGAACCAATTGTGCCCCCACTCAAGGTGTCAGGGGATATCATCGCTAATCATCCGGGGATCTTGCCCTGTACTAATCCTGTAGATTACATGCACGATGACGATGCACATTTTGATATAACGGAGGTGGACGAATTCAAATACGAGTACGGGAAGCCTCTCGTCAAAGATGGAACTACTCTAACAACGTGATGTGAAGATTCCATGATTGGTACATGGAAACCTGCAGAAAGTCTGGGAAGAAAATCAATACTTTGACGTTGAAAGTTAAATAGGATCAGCATGACCTCGTTGGAATTGAGGAGTTGTTTGTTCCATTTGAGGAGTTCTTCCAGTTTTTCAATCTAAAGGCCCTCGATAAATTAACGGTCACTTGTTACTGTCTGTAAGTACTACTTCTGTCATTAAGTCTCTATATATAGCCCAGCTCTTTCATTGCATGTATATATAATTATCCTCACTATATTATGCAGATTGAAGATCGTCGAATGCAGAAAAGCTGAAATGTATGATATTGGGTTCATTAACACAAATCTCATAGATGAATATACGGTTACATTTCATGCCAAAGAAACCGAGGACAACTTGCTACGATCGTTGGTAATAAATCAAAACAAAGATACAATACTCTTTCCTTACAACTTCAAGTGAGTGTTACTGTCTTGTGCATATTCGGTTTCCCTTAATTATTACTCGAGATTATAGTAATTAATGTAATTGATGAGTTATCCATGCGTGCGCAGGTTCCACTATATTCTCCTAGAGATTAAGCTTGAGCAGGGACTAGTAAACGTCTTAGACTCGATACGAAAAGATCCCGAGGACTATGCGGACATGTCTAAAATGCTCGACAAGTAAGTTGAATCGATCATTATCGCACCATATCGGCAACTTTGTTCATTTCATGATATCAAGTAATTGTTTTTCTTTGTCTCGCAGGGTTTGGAAAGTAGTAACCGCACAAGTTCCGGTACTGCCGCGGGATCTGTGATGGAAATACCTGAAGTAAGTACTACTAGCTAGCAAGTTCCGCGCATCTCCCGTTGATTCTAACTACTTTCATCAATGCCATTTATAATGCTTCATTTATTAGTTTAATTGACCTCTATTTCTCGTATAGTGCTTGTGGCAGGAAGCCGGGAATAATTACTGTGGATACTACGTCTGCGAGTTCATCTACAACGCGACGACCAAAAATAGGCGGGGCTACTCTAAAAGACAATATGAAGTGCGTAAGCAAAAATATTCACAAGTTTATTTTATTACCATCATTTCTGTTGAGTTTCATTGATATATATGTATTGACCCCCTTATTCAAATTAGATGTGGGAGGTGCGGAATGAACTCCTACCACAAGATCGCATGCAAGCAATTCAAGAGGAATTGGCTGGATTCTTTCTTGACCACGTCATCAATAAAGCCGGAGAATACCATGCATGTGGAAGTTGAGTTCATATGTTAGGGTATTGTAAGAAATCTTACACATTGTATATATATATGTAGCAAGTACCGTTAGTAAGATATATGAAAAGTTGTTGTTCGACCAATCTCTCAGAGAAGGAGAGGTCGATCACTTCTCTCTGTATATGTTCATGACGATCTTCTGTACTTAATAGTTTCCTTCATTTGCTTACTAGCTAGCTAGCGTGTCGAGTCCTCTCTATACGTATAGTACGTAGCGTCGACCAAGCACGGAGATAAGAGAGGACACTTGAGGGAGTCCTGGACTAGGGGGTGTCCGGACAGCCGGACTATCAATATCCGCCGGACTCCAAGACTATGAAGATAGAAGATTGAAGACTCCGGCTCGTGTCCGGAAGGTACTTTCCTTGGCGTGGAAGGCAAGCTTGGCGACACGGATATGTGGATCTCCTACCATTGTAACCGACTCTGTGTAACCCTAGCCTCTCCGGTGTCTATATAAACCGGAGGGCCTTAGTCCGTAGGACGAACATACATTACAACAATCATACCATAGGCTAGCTTCTAGGGTTTAGCCTCCTTGATCTCCTGGTAGATCTACTCTTGTACTACCCACATCATCAATATTAATCAAGCAGACGAGGGTTTTACCTCCATCGAGAGGGCCCAACACAGGTAAAACATCTTGTGTCCCTTGTCTCCGTTACCATCCGCCTAGACGCACGATTCGAACCCCTACCGAGATCCGCCGGTTTGACACCGACATTGGTGCTTTCATTGAGAGTTCCTTCCGTGTCGCCGCCGACAAAGCGGATGCCTCTACCCGCCTTCAAAGATGGCGTTTTTGCGGAGGGCCTTGGCCGCCGCCAAACTATCCGCTTGGTAGTTTTCATGATCGCTTATCCGGCGCGCTTCGCAATGACTTCTCAAGTCGTCGGAAGCAATCTTCGCGTCAGCCCTAAAGCTGCCGAACAGTTAGATCCAATCGAGCTCTCATCTGTTAATGAGCTCTTGGATCGCATCGCTGCCTTGGGAGTCGCAACGGATTATAACCAGATTGGGCTTAAAACCGATCTGAGAGAGATCAACTCTCCCCAGGCCACCCACCACGTCTCTGTGGTGGAGGAACAATATGGCAACTCTTTGCCAATGGTGAAGACAATTCATGTCCGGATTCCCGAACCCTCCATGCCGGATCCCCGCGGAGGGGCGGACGTCAATCGAGCATTGAACTTAAAATCATGCATCGCCCCGGACTCGCTGGATTGCGTCCAGCAAGCCAAATCTTTGAATTTGGAAACTCCTTGGCCTTTGAGCCTCAAGATGGGCAGGGGTCCGGATTTTGTTCCACCCGCCCGCCCAGACACATGCGATCTATCTCTAATACGGCAAGAGCCCACCGAAACAGTACATCACTACTGGGCCAGATTCCTCCTGGTCATGGACAGGATAAAGGACTGCCGAGAGGAAAACGCAATATCAATCTTCCGCAATAACTGCACGGACAAGGGAATACTAAACGCCATTGATCGCCGCAAAATTACGCGCTTCACCGATCTGGCGTCCATTGTACGAAAGTACTATGCGATGGAGAGTTTCCGGAAGACCGAAAATCAATTTTGGGATAATCCGGCCCCAACCCCAGTCCGCAGTAAAAGGGCGCCTTACAATCAGGCCCCGGATGCAAAAACCAAAAAACAAAAACCTAATAAGGGAAACGGAACCGTACTGGAGGGATGGCTCAATGGACCCTGTAAACTTCATAATACAGAAGGAGCCGCCCCAAGACATAGCCTTCGAGCATGTTGGATACTACGGCAGGTGGCCAAAAGTGGCGAAGAGCTTCTAGCTCCGGAAAACCACTCCAACAACACCAGCACGGTATCATCGGTCTTCGAGACTTTCGCATCAAATATGCGAAAACGAACAGTCCGCGAGCTCGCCAAGTCTACCAAGTAGCAACAACAAATCCATGGAGGACACAGCTATTACCTTCAATGCCGGCGACGAGCCCACGCCTCGAACAACCAGAGCCCCACCAGACCGGTACTCGGTCCCATAGTGGACGGCTTTCGATCGACAAAAGTCTTCATGGATGGCGGCAATGACTAAACCTCATTTACGAGGAAACTCTGCGAAAAATGGAAATCGATTGGTGCCGTATTGAGCGAAGCAGCACAACCTTTAGAGGAATAATCCCTAGCCGGGAAGCGCGCTGCACCGGAAAAATCACACTCGATGTGGTGTTCGGCTTGCCGGACAATTACAGATCAGAAGAGGTCACGTTCCAGGTGGCCCCATTCAGCAGTGGCTATCACGCCATATTAGGACGAGAGGCATTCACAATCTTTCAAGCAATACCCCATTACGGGTACATGAAGCTCAAAATGCCTGGGCCCAGCGGAGTAATCACTCTCGCTAGTGATCCGGACATAGCACTCCGCACCGAAAATAAAACAGCCGCACTAGCCCTCGAGGCACTATCCGAAGCCTTAGCGGCAGAGGAACTCACCGCGCTGCGCTCTACGGTGAACAGGGACGATGTGATACTTGATAAAAGATCCAAGTCCACCTCCTTCAAACCAGCAGATGAGATAATAAAATCTCAGGTCCACCCAACGGACCCAACAAAGACGGCCTCCATCAAGCACAGTTGAACCCTCGGTTGACGCCAAGATCGCGCGAATTCCTTCGGGAAAATTGGGATATCTTTGCTCGGCACCCTCTGACATGCCCGAATCCTCGCAGTTGGCGTAACATAGCCTCAACATCCTAAAGGATTTAAGCTACCAAACAGGCTCTTCGCGATTTTCCGAGCCCAAAAGACAAAGCGATGGGAGAAGAGCTAGCTGTTATTGGAAGCCGGATTCATCGAGATATCAAACATCCGGATGGCTAGCAAATCTGGTGATGGTACCAAAGAAGGATAAATCCTGGCGCCTCGGTCGACTTTAAAGACCTCAATAAGGCCTGCCTAAAGGATCCTTCCTCTCCCCAAGATCGATCAAATTATCGATGCCACAAAGCAGGCACGATTCATTGTGTTTCCGGACGATACTCGCTATCATCAAATCAAGATGGCGGAAGCGATCAAGCCGCAACGGCATTCATCACTCCATATGGACCATTCGCTTCAATACGATGCCCTTCGACTCAAAAATGCCGCGCAACATATCAGCGCATGATTCAAACATGTCCGCCACCCAGATCGGCAAAACAATGAGAGATACGTCGACGACGAGTCGTCAAAACAAAACACGCCGAAACCTTAGTAGACGATTTGAGGCTCACATTCGACAACCTCGAGCATACGACATCAAGTTGAATCCTGAAAATGCGTTTTGGCGCATCACCGGAAAGCTGCTGGGCTTCATCGATCCCGTAGAGGGATTGAAGCAACCGCCAAAATCCGGCTCACACGCTTGGGTATTCCAAAAGACCTCAAGCAAATACAAAAATTAACAGGATGCGTGGCAGCGTTAAGCCGCTTCATCTCCCGTCTAGGAGAAAAGGCGTTGCCCCTCTATCGCCTCCTAAGACGCACCGAACACTTCGAGTGGACGGATGCCGCCACTGCCGGACTCGAAGAAATAAAGGCCATACTAGCAACAAATCCGGTCCTGGCTGCGCCCACCCTGGGCGAACCAATGTTGTTATACATCGCAGCAACGCATCAAGTTGTTAGCGCGGTCCTCGTCGTCGAACGAGCGACAGAAGGGCATAAATTCTCTTCAAAACCAGTGTATTATGTATCCACCGTGTTAACCCCGCAAATCCGTTACCCGCACTATCGTAAGATAGCATATGCGGTGTTCATGGCGCCTCGAAGCTTCGCACTACTTTCAAGAGTGTTCGATAACGGTGGCCTCGAAGTACCACTCAATGACATTATAAATAACCGCGACGAACGGGCAGGATCGCAAATGGGCAATTGAGCTCTTGCCATTCGACATCACCTATAAACCTCGACGAGCCATAAAGTCACAAGTTTTGGCTGACTTCGTCGCCGAATGGATCAAGTCGAACTCCCTAAAGAGTACGGCGATACTCCAATGGACTATGCACTTCGACGGCTCCAAAATGTTGGCCGGATCGGGTCAAGGCAGATCGACGCCCCCACAGAGATACATCCAAGACGCATTTCAAATAATGTACACGGACTCCAACAATGCAGCCGAATACGAGGCCCTATTACATGGTCTCCGGATGGCGGTCTCCATGGGCATTCAACGCCTAGAGGTGCACGGGGACTCAAACCTCGCAATATCCCAAATAAACGGAGATTTCGACGCCAAGGATCCGAAAATGGCAGCATATCGTAACGCGGTCCTAAAAATGTCAGCTCGGTTTGAAGGACTCGAATTCCATCACATAGCCCGAGATAATAACCAAGCGGCCGACATCCCGCACGATCGGTGCGTAAACGTGATGCTGTCCCTCCAAATATCTTTCCGAACGGCTTTTCAAGCCATCCGTACTATGGGAAGAGGAGCCTGGCAGCAACAAACCGGAGAAAACCGCACCAATCGGTGATTCGGCACATGACATAACACCCTCTGCCCACGACATAATGGCAGTAATCGCCGCGTGGACAGAACCTTTCCTAGCTTACTTACTTAGGCAAGAACTTCCCGAAGACCAAAATGAGGCCCGCTGCATAGTGCAGCGATCGAAGGCTTACAAGGTCCATGAGGGAGAACTTTATAAGAAAAGCACTACCGGAGTCCTTCAGAGGTGTATCGCCGAAGAAGAGGGGCGAAACCTCCTGGCTGAAATTCATGCCGGACTAGGCGGACACCACGTAGCAGCCCAGGCCCTGGTAGGAAAGGCATTCCGTACAGGATTTTATTGGCCGACGGCTCAGGCAGACGCACAGGACTTGGTCCAGCGATGCGTTGGTTGTCAGCTCTTTGCTAATCAGAGCCATATGCCACCCACCACCCTCAAAACCATACCCATTACCTGGCCGTTCGCAGTCTGGGGGCTTGACATGGTTGGACCCCTTAAAGGGGGAACCCACAAGAAAAAGTACCTATTGGTCATGGTGGATAAATTCACCAAATGGATAGAGGCCAAACCGGTCAAAACGGCAGAGTCCGAACCAGTGATAGACTTTATATCAGAGGTGGTACACCGCTACGGAGTCCCCCACAGCATCATCACCGACAACGGCACGAACTTCACCGCCGACGAGGTTAAGTCATGGTGCAAAAATATGGGCATCAAGCTCGACTATGCGTCAGTCTATCACCCTCAAACCAACGGTTAAGTGGAAAGAGCAAATGGTCTAATAATGAGCGGCATTAAACCCAAACTAGTGAGGTCACTCACCAAATCTGACACCCAATGGGTCGAGGAGCTCGACTCCGTACTCTGGGGGCTGCGGACAACGCCTAACCGTACTACCGGATTCACACCATTTTTATGGTATACGGCGCAGAGGCAGTCTTGCCCTGCGACATTATTCATGACTCACCTCGAGTGCGCATGTACGAGGAGAGAGAGGCCGAGCTGGATCAGCAGGACAGCTTAGACACATTGGAGGAAGAACACGACGTCGCGAAGGCTCGTTCCGCATTCTATCAGTAGCAGGCCCGAAGATATCAAAGCAGAGAAGTACGGGCCAAGACCTACAACGTCGGCGAACTAGTTCTACGCCTGCCGGACAAGAAAAAGGACAAGCTCAAGCCCAGATGGGAAGGACCCTTCATTATTGATCAAGTATTGACCGGCGGAGCGTACCGTCTACAAAATACATCGGACAACCGACTCGAGCCAAACCCATGGAACGCAGCCCGACTCCGACGATTCTATGCCTAGCGCCGGACTAAGAGTTCGTCCCCTTCCCCCGTCCAACCTTCTATACTTCGACTGTCTTTTGTTTCTCTTTTTATCCTTTTAACTTAAAAGTTCTTCGGGCCTATTTTAGCATTCTTTGCATACGCATGATGTGCCATCCGCACTCGTTATTCCCGGGGCTTCTTTTACGTAAGCTCAACTATACGTGTTTCATACCCAATACATGTGTAAAGCTTCCACATGTACCTTTTAATCGCCATTATATGCATCGATATGACTTAAGTTTTGGCCAAGCTGGGTTGCCTGGCTCCTGTGCTTACCCCTACGTTCCCGATTGTTCGGCTAGGAGGTAAAGGAGCACCTCTGCGATTGTTCTCGCTGGTCACCGGATGTGTACCTCGGTGGGTGAAGCCGAAAGCTAGCGTTCTTAAGGGAATATTCGGTCGGTGATTTAAAAGATGACTTTTTACCTTTTTTTTTCATCTGCCCCCAGATGTTTTACTGCTTTCTTTGCAGTCCGGCAATGCACTTTAGGGCAAGCCTCCCTAGCGAAAGGAACCCTTAACGGAACTATTCTCCCTCGAAGATGTTTCTTACTAACCATGTAATATAACATAACTAGTTGGGCACTTGTCCGATAAAGCACTAATGACCCCTACGCCTGGTCTCCATGCATACCACGGTTGTTTCTTAACCAAAAGGTATTCGACACACCGGACTCTAGGGTCCCGAGGTCGGCTTAAAAGGTCGGCAAAGACAAACGATCTACAATCCGCTAGAAGGCATTTCACATGTCATTTCAAAGGATAACATACATTGTCAAACTTATTGATTGTATTCCTCCTCGGCCCCGTCTAACAGTGCTGTCCAGTTTACTGATCCCGCTGGGAAAATTTAGTAGCCAACTCTACTTGGCTGTACACTAAACTCACAGGATCTCCTTCCCGTCGGGCCCCACCGGTCCAACTCGCCATATGGTTAGGGTCCGCCTTCTTGTACCGCTGCCTTCACCATGGCCCAAGCCTCCCGGCACCTTGACGGCAAGCTGAAATCTTCCACAAACCGAAGCGCTGCCGACTCCTCGCAGCTTCTCATAAGCTCCCGAGGCCCTCGGGCAGGGTGAGGGCCGCCATAAAGCCCGAACGGCGCCACTCATTGCCTGCCGAACTCGTTCGAGTAGTTGCAACAGTTCGGGAAGTTGATCACCCATCGACATGGGCATCTCCTCTGCAGGAGGGCCCGCGAGTATACCTACAAGACATATCATGTCAAATTACTTCCTCGCCGAACTCTTCTTTTCAAAAGATTTCGCTCAAGCACTTACTATATATGCCGCGACGAAGTCGTTGATTCTCCTTAACGGAGCCGGACAGCTCGGCTCAGGCGCCTTTCAGCTCTTCTCTCGAGCTTGGCGTTGGCATCCTCGAGCTTGTTCCTTTCCGCTGAACCCTATTCAAGACACTTTCGCCGCCTTTAGTCGGGCGCAGCAAGGCTTGCTCGTCCGGATCTTGTCCGCGGTACCTGCAATGTCATTATTAGACTCATGCACGCCGCGCGCAGCGCTTATATTTATTAATAAAATGTGTTACCAGGGGGTGTTTTGTCCCCTCTCGGCGGCAAAGAAGAGCGCCTCCGCTTGGGCCTTGCATTCTTGCAGCTCCCGAGACATTTGGGCATTCTTCTCGTTAATGCCTGAATTTACAATGATCCTTAAATCAGTCAACAAAACTAATTTAAGTCTCGGGGCTACCGTGTATATAACCATTAAAATTTCCTTACCTGCACATCGCTCCGTGGCTCGTAAAGCCATTTTGAGCAGCACGGAGATGCGATCCCCTGCGCTGAAAGCATCCAATGCCTCGGGAAAAGCACGCTTGAAATATCGACCGCGGCGTCTATGATTCATAGCGCCTCCACCTCGGACTTGGTGGCGGACGATCTGTCGGTATCCTCCGCTGGAGCAGGATCCGTTCGCGTCTTGCGCTTGCCTCCCCTCCGGTCCGGGCGCTGGAGCTGGCGGTGTGGATTGATCAGCAATTCCTGCGCGCGCAGATCCAATGAGCGCTTTTTCTCTCAGAGATCATGAGCACTCAGCGCTTCTCGGAACATTGCTCTAAAAATTCGAATACGAGCTATACCTTTGCGGCGACGTTTCCGTCCGCACTGCGCTCCTTTTCCACCTGCTGGACCGGACTGGCCTCTGTTGGTCAGCCACCGCGGGCTCGGCTTCCCGCCGTAAAGGCGCTTCCTGCGAAATACCATCGTTCGCGAGGGTCAGAAAGGGGCAAGGAAGAAATACGGGTGTCCGAACTTCGGTCGTGGTGACCTGTGAAGCCAAATTCAGTCCGGGGTAGTCTGCCGTAATGGCGACCAAAGCATTGTCTATGCTGAGCTGGTGATACACCCCGTCGATCAGCTCCACCTCGATGTTCGGATCCTCCTCGGAGGCCGGACCCAGTGATCCTTCCGGATCCTCGGGTTGTGGAGCAGGACTCACCATGTCCTCCACAGTCCAGCGTAGACCCTGCGCCAAAGACATGATGTAAGAAGCTTAGACTTCGAAGACCCGGGTAAAAACCCTTTGAGGTGTTCGCTTACCCATCCTCTGGGGTTGATCATAGAAAACCCCTCCAGAGGGTTCGGGCGAAGGAAGTCCTCCTTCTCCCCCTTGTACAGACCGGACAGGATCTTCACCAGGTCCTCGATCGATTCCGGCCCTTTACGGCCGTGTCGGGTAGCGTCGTCTTCCCCGTTGAAATCCCACATGGGGTGGCCTCTGTATTGCAGCGGCTGCACCCCTCGCTTGATACACGTCGCCATGACTCCGATCATGGTCAAGCCAGAATGAGCCATTAACCTTATACGGCCCATAAAGTAATGGACGCTCTTGTCTTCCTCCAAACGGGGGTTCCGTGGGCGCCAGCTGAGGCGTTTCTTCAAGGGAGCAGCGTCAAACTCCGGGAGGCCAATCCGGACTGGATCCGGCAGCGGGGCGTCCCCAATATAAAACCACTCCGAGGGCCAGTCTTTGGGCGCCTTCTTGGGAGTGCCGGATAGGTATCCGTCCCGGCGATGCGCCATATCTCGCTCCGCCCACTTGATATATGGACCCCTGGTGAGAACGGGTACAAGGCAAAACAGCCTCTTCCACAATGCAAAATGGGGCTCGATGCCGTGAATAGCTCACAAAGAGCTACGAACCCGCGATGTGCAGCATGAGGCGGGCGAAGGTGGTGGAGCTGGAGTCCATAGAACTTCAGGAGCCCGCGGAGGAATGGATGTATTGGAAATCCGAGCCCCCTTATCAGATAGGGGACACAGCACACTCGCTCCCCCTTATTGGGGCTTGGAGTGTCCTCCGCCTGCCTCCCACCTTGATAAGTGACTAGTCCGGCTCGGATGGAACCATGAAGGCGGAGGAGAAACCCTCCGCTTGGAGCTTCACTAGGTCGTTGTGCGAGATAGAGCACCTCCTCCAACTCCCCGGCGGTGGGCTGGGAGCGCGTGAAGAAGAGCCGCGTTGACGATCCATGGTGGAATGGATTTCTAGGTCTGAGGCACTTCGATGAAGTATACGAGGGAGGAAGATGGTGCGGTTTAGATCTGGATTCTAGCCTCTTTAATAGGCGGACGACTCGCACAAATTAGGGGGTGACATGCAAAAGGCACCCTGACTTCTCGCATTCGTGCGACGCGTGGAAAAGGGCCATTATTTGGCATGGAAGCCGAGGAACACAGTATTCAAGATGAAGCCGAGCACTATTCGCTGGTACGTGGAATTTGAAGGAGAACCCGCTTTGCAACGCCAAGACTATAAACGACCGACTTGTCGTCATTGAAGCCTAGTTCGGGGGCTACTGAGGGAGTCCTGGACTAGGGGGTGTCCGGACAGCCGGACTATCAATATCCGCCGGACTCCAAGACTACGAAGATAAAAGATTGAAGACTCCGGCTCGTGTCCGGAAGGTACTTTCCTTGGCGTGGAAGGCAAGCTTGGCAATACGGATATGTGGATCTCCTACCATTGTAACCGACTCTGTGTAACCCTAGCCTCTCCGGTGTCTATATAAACCGGAGGGCCTTAGTCCGTAGGACGAACATACATTACAACAATCATACCATAGGCTAGCTTCTAGGGTTTAGCCTCCTTGATCTCGTGGTAGATCTACTCTTGTACTACCCACATCATCAATATTAATCAAGCAGGACGTAGGGTTTTACCTCCATCGAGAGGGCCCGAACCTGGGTAAAAACACTGTGTCCCTTGTCTCCTGTTACCATCCGCCTAGACGCACAGTTCGGGACCCCCTACCCGAGATCCGCCGGTTTTGACACCGACAACACTTCTCTATATTAGCTAGCTAACACAATATATGAAACCCCTAAATTAACCCTACAAAACCCCCCACCCCCTAAAAAAACAAAAAACCCAGCCCCTGAACTGCTGATGCGTGGAAGCCTTTTGGTCCCGGTTGGTGGCACCAACCGGGACAAAAGGCCCCCCTGCCTGGGCAAGCGGCATCGGCCACGTGGAGCCCCATCTGTCCCGGTTCCTGGGCGAACCGGGACTAAAGGTATAGGGCTTTAGTAACGACCCTTTAGTCCCGGTTCGGGAACCGGGACAAATGGCCTTCACAAACCGGGACGAATGGCCCTTTTTCTACTAGTGAAAGAACCTCCAAGTTAAGTGGGCTTGGCCTAGGTTATTTGAGGATGGGTGATTGACTGGAAATGATCCGGTATGTGCATGAGTGAGGACAAAACATGTAGAAAAGATAAGTGTTAATCTGCAGGGCCAATCTAGATCTCAGATGGTAGTGGCCTTATACCCGATAGCTTGTCCGAAGGCGTTACATGCTATTAGCCACAACGAGGGGACGATATTGGTTAAATTGTGTCTCTATTCTCACATGTCTAAGATCCCATGGTGATCAGTGACCGAGGTGACGCTTCCACAACTACAATTACATGTGACGAGTGTCATTGTTAGGTCTCAACGAAATTATCACCAACAACTAGCACAACCATGGGGAATTCACACCATCAGATTGGAACATTCCTTCATCTTCGTCTTCGACTCCACATGACGGTATGGAGTTCTTGGCTTATGAAAGATACAACTATGATACATACACTAGTAGAAAACCACCAATCAGTCCCGGTTCGTAAGGGCCTTTAGTCCCGGTTCGGGAACCGGGACTAATGGGTCGTTACTAATACCTCAACCCATTAGTCCCGGTTCAAACACGAACCGGGACCAATGAGCTCCACGTGGGCCCTCAGGCGCCGAGCCCAGCGAGGGGTTTTGGTCCCGGTTGGTGGCTCCAACCGGGACCAAAAGGCGCCCACGTGTCTCGCATTCCAAAGGGCCTGGTTTTTGTTTTTTTTGAAAGGAGGGGGTTGGGGGTTTTGGGGGTTAATTTAGGTGTTTCGTTAGCTAGCTAATTAATAGAGAGAAGTGTCCTCTTAATTATGTCCGTGCTTGCTCGACGCCACGTAGTAAATATACATAAGTGATCGAGAGAACCATTCAAGATGAAGTTCGCCATGCATACCGAGAGAAGTGATCGATCGACCTCTCCTTCTACGAGAGATTGGTCGAACAACAAGTTTTATGGCTACATACATGTACAATCTATATAAGATCTCTTAATTACAAACCACTAGCATTTGAATTCAAGTTCCACATGGTATTCTCCGCTTTACCGATGACGTGATCAAGAAAGAATCCCGCCAATTCCTCTTGAATTGCTTTCATGCGGTCCGGTGGTAGGAGTTCATCCAAGATCCGCCAAGTCTAATTAATTTGAAGAAGGGGTTAATTAATACATATATATGAATGAAACTCAACAGAAATGATGGTGTAATAAAATGAAATTGCGAATATTATTGCTTACGCACTTCATATTGTCTTCTAGAGTAGCCCCGCTTGTTTTTCAATGTCGCGTTGTGGATGAACTCGCACACGTAGTATCCACGTAAATCATTCCTTCCTCCCGCCACAAGCACTTTACGAGAAATAGAGGTCAATCAAACTGATAATGAAGCATTATATAAATGGCATTGATGAAAGTATAGCTATAGAATCAACGGAGATGCGCGCCAAGAGTACTTACTTTGGTATGTATATCGCAGCTCCTTCGGCAGTCCCGAGCTTGTGCGGTGAACTGTTTCAAACCCCGCAAGACAAAGAAAATATTTGTTATTACTTGAGATATCAAGAAATGAATAAAAAGTTGCCGATATGGTGCGATAATGATCGATTGAACTTACTTGCTGAGCATGTCGGTCATGTCCGCATAGGTGTTGGGATCTTTCCGTCTCGAGTCTAAGACGGTTACTAGTCCACGCCAAGCTTAATCTCCGTAAGAATATAGTGGTACCTACACGCAAGCATAACTCATCAATTACATTAACCTCGCCGAGTAATAAGGAAAACCGAATATGCACACGACAGTAATACTCACGGGCCGTGGTAAGGAAAGAGTATGGTATCTTTGTTTTGATTTTTGATCAATGATTGTAGCAAGTTGTCCTCGGCCTCTTGGCGCGCTTTTTAACTAGAAAACATCTATGATATTTGTGTTAATGAACCCAATATCATAGATTTCATTTTTTTGCACTCGACGATCTTCAATCTGCATAATATATTGAGGATAATTAATTATAAATACATGCAATGAAAGAGCCGAGCTATATATACAGACTAATGACGAAATAGTACTTACAGCAGTAGCAAAAGACCATTAATTTATCGAGGGCCTTTTGATTGAAGAACTCAAGAACTCCTCAAATGGAATAGACAACAGATCATTTGAAACGAGGTCGTGCTCCTCTTTAATATTCAGATACAAAGTGTTCATCCCCTCGGACTCTCGCAGGTTTTCATGTACCAACTGTGGAATCTTCGCATCATTGTTGTCGAGACTTTTCATCTTTGACGAGAGGCTTCCCAGATCAGATCTAAATAAGTCCACCTCCATGAAATCAGGAAGTGCATCGTCAGCAGTGTAATCTCCAAGATTGCCATAACCGCCACCGTGTCGGAGGATTAGACACATTCAGCGGGGGCACGATTGTCTGTGCTTGTTCGCCGAGTGGGCAATTTTTTTCCCTTTGCCCGTTGTTCTTTTGACCTTTATCCCCGACAGTAGTTCCCACCGCTTGGCTTGGAGATATGTCTGCTCAAGAATGCGCCATAGTTGGTTCTCGGCGGAGACTTTGGTGGTTTCCTCGTGGCATCGAGAGTGCGCTTTGCTTTCACCGGATCGACCTTCTTCCTCCGGAGGTGGATGTATCTTTGCTTTAACCCTTCAAAGAACTCCTTCACTTGGGTCTGCACGATCGATCGCTTTCCTCCTTGCTCCTCTCATACGGTAACTTCTCTACTGTGCTTTAGAGGTGGACCGTGATCAGATTGCTCTCTCTTCTTGTGCTGCTAGACGCCGGAGCAGACGGAGCGGCTGCGGCGCCTGCCTTCCTTCGTGCTTGCTTACGAGGCGGAGGAGAAGGACTACGACGCGCCGGAGCAGCCGGGCGGGCGGGTCTCTTCCGCCTTGCCGGGCGAGGCGGAGAAGGAGGAGGCGGAGTGCCGCCACGCCGGAGAAGGGGCGGAATGCCGCCACGCTGTGCTCTGATCTTCACTCGCCGGAGGAGGAGGCGGTGGAGGAGGCGGAGTGCCGCCATGCGTGCCTCGATCGCCACTCACGGAGGAGGAGGCGGTGGAGGAGGCGGAGTGCCCCGACTCACGGATGAGGAGGAGGAGGCGGAGGCGCCCAGCCTGAAGGTCGATGAGCTCCTTCCGCCATAGGCATGGAGTCTTTGAGCGTAACCCAGCCTAGTCTCCCTTCACCGTAGGGTGCTCTGCCGAGGTCCTCAAATCCTCCGTTATTTCATCAACCATCACCTTAGCAAATCCTTCCGAATCGGCCGGCAAGTGATAAGTTGTGCCGGGTCCACTAGGATAAACTTGGCCAACAGCCGCCTTTGACCTTCAAATTCATGCATCGCGCCATAATGTGGCAATTTTGAGACTCGTGATACCATCCACGGATAGCTGGCAGGAGCCGCCAAGACATGCTCCGCTGAAGCAGCTCGGTGGAAGCAACGCTGCTTCGCGCTGAGATGGCGGGTAGCTTCGGGAAGCTTCGCATGTCGCTTGTTGCGATCCGCCGCTTCTCGCTCCTCTTCTCGATCCTCTAGCCCCATTACCCTTCCAAGCAGCGCCTGATTTGGTCATGCTCCACTTTCTTCCTCCTCTCGTGGGTTTTGTAACCCCCGCGTCCGAAAACCAACCTTCCACGGAAGCGAGCCCTGGCGTGCCTCGTGTCCGCCTGTGGTGCTCGGGATTCCTAAGGGCCATTGTGAGCTCGCCCTTCTCCCTGTTTGGAAGGAACGCCCTCGCTGCGCAAAGCATCAATATATTGTCGAAGTTTCTTGACTGGTGTTTGCAGCTGCTCGCTCGCCCACTCGACACCGCCTCACATAGGTCCAAGGTTCCGCCAGCCTCAAGAACCAAGTCCGCAACGCCTCGCCAGCAGATCGCTCTCGGTTCGATCCCTTTTTCAAGCAGATCATGCTCAGCCTTGACCACTTAGGCCGGGCTTTGAGGTAGCCACCGACCCCGTGCGATGGTGAAGCGCCTTCTTCGCAACATTTTTCTTGTTTGTCTCCGACATCTTCTTACTCTTTTCCGATGTCTTGTGGGCCACAAATGCGGGCCGCTGATCTTTGATCTTCTCATATTTGCCGATGAATTCTGGTGTCTCTTTTTTTGGACAAACTGGTTCAGCTCTTTCCTCCACCTCCTCATTAGGCCAGCCATCTTCTTAAGAGCACAAGACTTGATTAATTGCTCTTTAACGGCTTCTCCGGATCCTCCTCTGGCGGTAGGGTGAAATTTGCCTTCACTCATTCCAAAGATCTTCTTTTCGATATCATTGACATAAGACACCTCAGCGTCTTCATCCTTAGCAGGCTTATACCATTGCTGGATGCTGATCGATCCTTTCCCTAACAAGAACCCCCGACCGAGCGAAAATGCCTTCTTTGTCCGGATGGGTTCAATCGGTTCGCCGTCGGCGCGATTTCTATGATCTCAAACTTTTCATCCGAGCTCAACTTTTCTTCGGCCTCGCCTCCGCATCAAGTTGTGCTCGATCCGGAGGGCTAGAAATTATAAGGAAGAAAGACGACAGTATTTAATATGTGTACATATACCAAAACAATGGATGCATCAATTAACTTGTCAAGACGGGCTTAACTAATATATATATACCTGGCCGGACTCGGTTCGGTGACTCGCTCGCACGGTCTCCTTCGCCTTGTACCTCCATTGTGTCACCGAGCCATCATGAACATAGTCCTCCTCTTGTACCGCATTAATGAGTCGGCCATCATAATCATAGCCCTCTTCTTCATCCATCGACCAACGGTGTCGATGAGAAATGACGAACATCATCACTTCCATTTGCGATTATTTCCAACATCGCTTCGCTTTCTTCGCCTCGGAGTGCTCCATAGTTTTCGCAAATATTGACAACATGTCAATTATTATTCAACATCGCTTTTCTCTAGGGTTTGGGTGTCCTCGAGAGTTTTGGTCGAGCGAGAGGGCCGAGGGGCTGCTGCAGTTGTATCTAGAGGGGTTAATTATATCGACAAACGCGACATACATATACATATCGGGAGGGGTATCGGTACCACCCCTCGTGTTTAAGTTTCTTCTTTCTCCTTTCCTTTCTTTCTTCTTCTCCTCTTCTTTTCTTCTTCTTCTCCTCGAGAAAGGAAAATAATTAAGAAAAAGGAAGAAGGAAAGGAAGAAGAAGAAGAAGAAGAAGAAGAAGAAGAGGAGAAGAAGAAAAATAGAATTTTTTCTTCTATTTTTCTTCTTCTCCTCTATTCCTTTCTTCTTCTCCTCTTTTTTCTTCTTTTTTTCCTCTTCTTATTTATTTCTCCTCTTCTTCCTCTCCTCTTTTCTCCTTTCTTCCTCTTCTTATTTTCCTTCCTCTCATTCTTTTCTTCTTCTTCTTCCTTCTTCCTTCTTCCTCTTTTCTTCCTTTTCCTTATTTGACTTTCTCCTCTGCACTAACCAAAAATGCACTAACCTAAAATCGATCGATATCTACTAACAACCTAAATATAAAATTAATACATATATGAAAAAACATATATAAACAAAAAAATGCTATGAACATTATATTCATACATACATATATAGCCACATCCATTCATCACATATATATATAGCTACCACATACATATATACATTATACATATGAAAAAAATGCAATGAACAAAAAAATACACTTATGAAAAAATACTATGAACATGTACACATATATATACATACAAACACATATACACAAAAAATGCAAAAAATGCTATGGAGGAAAATGCAGGGCAGGGGGGCATGTGGGGGGGGGCAGCAAGCAGGCGGCGGCGCAGCCGCGGCAGCAGATGTGGGCGGGGGTGGCAGACAGGGGCGGGCGCGCGGGCGGTGGCAGGGGCGGCGGCGCGTGGACGCGCAGGGCGCTGGACGGAGGGCGCGGAGCAAGCTATGCTCACAGGGGCGGCGGCGGCGGCGAAGGCGAGTAGTTCGACGCGGCGGGCGGGCGGCGGCGACGGCAAGGTGGAGAGGGCGCGGGCGGCGGCGGCAATGACGAGGAGGAGCAGGGGGCGGGGAGAAGTGGGCGATTTGGCCGAAATCGCTAAGTGTGCTTATATAGACAGTTTTAGTCCCGGTTGCAGGCACCAACCGACTAATGTCTTTTAGTCCCGGTTGGTGCCACCAACCGACCAAAGGCCTCTTTTTCGCAGCCCAAAGGGCGGGAAGTCATGGCCTATGGTCCCGGTTGGTGGCTACAACCGACTAAAGTCTCTTTAGTCCCGGTTGGTGCCTCCAACGGGACCAAAGGCCTCTCGCCGCCTGCCGGGCCAAAGTTTAGTCCCACTCGCTAGTTGAGAGGGGAGCGCAGTGGTTTATAAGCCCCACCGCCGCCTCCCTCTTGAACTCCTTTGAACTGCAGCTTATGGGCCTACTTGCTCCTTCGTTGCTGTTGACCTTCTGGCCTTCAAGGGCCTGAATCTCGCCCAAATAGGATACAGTCAGATTCAAAGCGTGTATGCCCAAGAGGTGGCATTTTTTTCTTGCTTTATTTAATTTATTTTGTTTCTACTTACAACAAAATACTTATTGTTGTTTTTTGTTTTGTTTTCTGCATTATTTATTTTCTTTTGTTTTTGCTCTATTTTTAAATCTTTTTGCTTCTAGTTTTAGGAAAATTATAAACTTTCTGTTAGTGCCATTACTAATTTTCAAATTTGAAAACACTTTTTTTGTTTTCTTTCTTGCTTTATTTAATTTATTTTGTTTCTACTTACAACAAAATACTTATTGTTGTTTTTTGTTTTGTTTTCTGCATTATTTATTTTCTTTTGTTTTTTGCTCTATTTTTAAATCTTTTTGCTTCTAGTTTTAGGAAAATTATAAACTTTCTGTTAGTGCCATTACTAATTTTCAAATTTGAAAACACTTTTTTTTGTTTTCTTTCTTGCTTTATTTAATTTATTTTGTTTCTACTTACAACAAAATACTTATTGTTGTTTTTTTGTTTTGTTTTCTGCATTATTTATTTTCTTTTGTTTTTTGCTCTATTTTTTAAATCTTTTTGCTTCTAGTTTTAGGAAAATTATAAACTTTCTGTTAGTGCCATTACTAATTTTCAAATTTGAAAACACTTTTTTTTGTTTTCTTTCTTGCTTTATTTAATTTATTTTGTTTCTACTTACAACAAAATACTTATTGTTGCTATTTTTAATTATTACGAGGGCGAACCATAAGACATTTCAAATGAACTCAAAAAGTTGAAAGTTGGCATGGTATATCATAAATTGACCCACACATAGCATGTGCATGTACAAAACGAAAAATGGTATCATACTCATCGGCCATAATATAATGGTATCATAAACGAACAATAGTTATGGAGAAAGTCTTCACTTTTTCTTCGCTTGTGTCATTTGCTTATTGCGCCAGTAACCATGGATAATCTTCATCGCTTATCGTGATGTGGGTCAGCCTTGACTTTAAAGGAGGAATTTCATGAAACTTTTCATAATCTTCGACATGTCTGTCTTGTCCTCCACTCCCACGATGTCCCTTTTTCCCGAAAGAACTATGTGGCGCTTTGGCTCATCGTATGATGTATTTGCTTCCTTATCTTTTCTCTTTCTCGGTCTCATCGACATGTCCTTCACATAGATAACCTGTGCCACATCATTGGCTAGGACGAACGGTTCGTCGCTGTACCCAAGATTTTTCAGATCCACTGTTGTCATTCCGCATCGTGGGTCTACTCTGCACTCCCGCCTCCCGACAGATTGACCCATTTGCACTTAAACAAAGGGACCTTAAAATCATGTCCGTAGTCAAGTTCCCATATGTCCACTATGTAACCATAATATGTGTCCTTTCCTCTCGGTTGTTGCATCAAAGCGACACCGCTGTTTTGGTTGGTGCTCTTTTGATCTTGGTCAATCGTAAAATGTATTCCCATTTATCTCAGATCCTTTCCAAATCAATACGGTCAAAGATGGTCCCTCGATAACAAGTACAGCTCCTCACAAACAAGGCTGTCACCTCCGACACGTGCTTCCAACCAACTGCTGAAAGTCCCGATGTGTTCACATGTAATCCATCGTCGACCGCTCCCGTGTTTGAAGCGCAGATCGTTCTTGTGTTCATCGACATACGGGTCACCAAGGTAGAGTTCTCAGAGAACTCGTAGTGGGCTTGAGACCAAGAATATCCGCCCCTCGCATATTATTGAGTCCTTTCCAAGCGTGTTTTTCCAAATCAGTCTCCCCTCATACCGCGATTTAGGGAGACCTATCTTCTTAAGGCCAGGAATGAAGTCAACACAAAACCCGATGACATCCTCTCGCTTGATGGCCCATGGAGATGCTTCCTTCGCCTAGCGACACGGACATATTTCTTTAGGACTCCCATGAACCTCTCAAAGGGGTACATATTGTGTAGAAATACGGGCCCGTAATGACAATCTCGCCAACTAGATGAACAAGAACGCGCCATGATATTGAAGAAGGATGGTGGGAACACCAGCTCAAACCGACAAGACATTGCACCACATCACTCCTTAGCCTTGGTATGGTTTCGGATCGATCACCTTCGAGATATTGCATTGAGGAATGCACATAGCTTCACAATGGCTAATCGGACGTTTTCCGTAGAAGCCCCTCAATGCAACCGGAAGCGCTTGCGCCATAATCACGTGGCGTCATGAGACTTTAGGTTCAAACTTTTCTCCGCCATATTTATTATTCCTTTTATATTCGACGAGAAGCCGCCGACCTTCATACTAAGTGCATTCAAAGAAGATTTCCTTTCTTCTTTGGTAAGAGCATAGCTGGCAGGACCTTCATACCGCTTTGGAGGCATGCCGCCTTTTTCGTGCAAACGCTGCAGTGTCCTCTCGTGCCTCAATTGTATCTTTTGTCTTCCCATACACGCCCAAGAAGCCTAGCAGGTTCACGCAAAGGTTCTTCGTCACGCATCACGCCGATCAAGAGCGGACCTCTAGGTCTTTCCAAGAGGGTAGGTCCCAAAATATAGATTTCTTCTTCCACATGGGTGCGTGTCCTCGGCATCACTCGGAACAGCTAGTCCGCCGACCCTTTCCAAAGATTACGTAAATCATTGACCATAGCAAGTACGTGATCACCGGTACGCATGGCGGCTTCTTCCGTGATCTGCCGCGCTTTGAAATGCTTGCCTTTCTTTCGACATTGATGGTTGGTCGGAAGAAATCGACGATGGCCCATGTACACATTCTTCCCGCAGCTTGCCGTATATACTATCGCTGTCAAGTAAACAAAGTGCGTGCATGCGTGGTATCCCTTGTTTGTCCGTCCCGAAGGTTACCGAGAGCGGCCAATCGTTGATGGTCACGAACAGCAACGCCTTTAGGTTAAATTCTCCTGCTTGTGCTCATCCCACGACGCACACCGCTTCCATTCCACAGCTGTAAAAGTTCTTCAACTAATGGCCTTAGGTACACATCAATGTCATTGCCGGGTTGCTTAGGGCCTTGGATGAGAACTGCATCATAATGAACTTCCGCTTCATGCACATCCAAGGAGGAAGGTTATACATACATAGAGTCACGGGCCAGTGTTGTGATTGCTGCTCGCTGCTCCCGAAAGGATTAATGCCATCCGCGCTTAAAGCAAACCATACGCTCCTTGGCTCACTTGCAAACTCATCCCAAGATTTCTCTCGATTTTTCTCCATCGCGACCCGTCACCGGTGCTCTCAACTTCCGCCTTTCTTACGGTCCTCACTGTGCCATCGCATCAACTTGGCATGCTCTCCGCTTCAACAGACGTTTCAACCGTGGTATTATAGGAGCATACCACATCACCTTCGCAGAACCTCTTCTTGGGGGCTCGCCACAACATCACCGTGGTCATCTCGTCGATCTTATACCGTAATGCACCGTGATACCGGCATGCGCTCAGATCCTTGTACGCACCATGTAGAGGATGCATCATTAGGGCATGCATGTATCTTCGCACCTCCAATCCTAGAGGGCATACGACCTTCTTTGCTGCGTATGTACTGTCGGGCAATTCGTTATCCTTGGAAGCTTCTTCTTCAATATTTTAAGTAGCTTCTCAAATCCTTTATCAGCACAAGATTCTCGCCTTCCATCGCAGCAATTCCAAAGACGGTACCTAGCTTTGTGTTGCCATCTTCGCAATTGGGGTACAACCCTTTTTGTGGTCCTCTAGCATGCGATCGAACTTCATCTTCTCTTTTTGACTTTCGATTGCGCCCTTGCATCGACAATGACCCGCGGAGATCATCATCATCGGGCACATCATCTGGTTCCTCTTGATCTTCAGCAGCTTCTCCCGCTGCAAGATCATCGCACATCGTCTCGTTCCTCTTGATCTTCTCGAGCATCACCGTATTCAGGGGCACATAGTTGTCATCGTATTCTTCTTCTTCGCCGCCTTCCATCATAACCCCTATTTCTCCGTGCCTCGCCCAAACATTATAGTGTGGCATGAAACCCTTGTAAAGGTGGTGTGCAGGATTTTCCGGTCGAGTAAGACTTCAGATTCCACATATAGGGCATGGACAACACATAAAACCATTCTGCTTGTTTGCCTCAGCCACTTCGAGAAAATTATGCACGCCTTAATGTACTCGGAGGTGTGTCTTGAACCGTACATCCATTGCCGGTTCATCTGTGTGCATTATATATAATTATGTGTCAAAAATCATTAGAGAGATCATGAATAGATAATTAATTAAGTGACCAAATTAATAGAAGTTCATCATCACATTAAAACCAAAGTACATACATAGTTCTCATCTAACAACATAAAGCTCTGCAGAGCATCTAAATTAATTAAACCATACACTGAAACTATGTAAAACATTTCAATGCGAAACAAATGCGATCATAATCGCAACCAATGTAACAACCGATCCAACGACATAATGATACCAAGCCTCGTATGAATGGCATATTTTCTAATCTTTCTAATCTTCAAGCGCATTGCATCCATCTTGATCTTGTGATCATCGATTTACATCCGCAACATGCAACTCCAATATCATCTTCTCCTCCTCAATTTTTCTAATTTTTCCTTCAACAAATTGTTTTCTTCTTCAACTAAATTTAACCTCTCGACAATAGGGTCGGTTGGAATTTCCGGTTCAACAACCTCCTAGATGAATAAAATCTATGTCACGTTGGTCGGCATAATTGTCATAAACAATAAATGAACCAATAGTTATGAAAAGATAATATATACCACATCCGAATCATAGATGTGACGAGGGCCGACGGGCGGATACCAAAACCATCGCACTATATAAGATGCAATAATAAAAGTAAGAAAATTATACAAGTATATATCTATCTAAACATACAAATAAGAATATTTTTCCTTTCGAAAGAAGATAAGAACAAGAGGCTCACCACGGTGGTGCCGCCGATGAGATCGGTGCGGGTGATCGACGACGTTGAAGACGGGATGGGGCGGACGGACCGCTAAACCTAGACAAATATGGAGGAAAATGGAGCTTGGCGGTCGAGCTTGGAGAGGAGAAACCTTAAGTAGTGTGGCTCGGCATTCCATCGAACACCTTGTGTGCATATGAGGTGAGCTAGAGCACCACCAAGCCCTCTCCCTCGGCGAAAAAAACAGAGCAAAGGTGCTCGCTTCTTGCGCTGGGGGTATATATAGGCACCACCATTGGTCCCGGTTGGTCGCATCTAACCGACTAAGGGTTTTTGGTCCCGGTTCGTGCCACTAACCGACGAATGGTTGTGGGCCAGAGCGGGGATCATTGGTCCCGGTTCATCCCACCAACCGGGACCAAAGGTCCAGACGAACCGGGACCAATGGCCCACGTGGGTCGGCCGCCCCGGGCTCACGAACTGGTCCGATGTTTCATTGGTCCCGGTTCGATTGAACGGACTAATGGGCTGGACCGGCCTGGACCATTGCCCCCTTTTCTACTAGTGATACTATAACCTTCCGACCACTCATACATCGATTACTCCACCCCTCATGGACGCCTACTACATGTTGGGATAGATCGAAGGTGGTTTTGTGGGTTCTTATGGCTTAAGTAGGCTTCACTCCTTACTCGCCATAGTAGCAGACCTCGAACTATTACACGAACTAGTACCAATAGCATTCAACTTTGGGAAGAGGGGGGAGGGGGGAAGAACTTTGAAGCTAACTAAGACCACCTGCCAAACCCCTGATGACCCTAACAAGAGGTGGGTTTGCAGGGTTTGTCTCCGCGTTGGCGACTTTCCTTTGTAAGTTGGTCCTTTGATCTCATCTCAACGTCATGTGCTCCTCCAGTGCCAGTGTGAGGTATGAGGAAAATAACGAAGGTCTAGCTCTTGGATCCGTGACTGATCTTTCGGCTGCGACGACCTCCTCTCTAGGGTGACGATCTAACAGGACCGAGGCTTTGATGGCTTCCCATCCACGATTGACAACTATAGGTTGGACCCGACAATGAAGTTGTATGCGGTGTGGTCCACCATCGCCCATCGATTCGTTCGGGAGGAAGAAGATGGTCAACCCCAGAGACTTAGGGCTCCTTTGATTCAAAAGAATTTTATTGGATTTCTGAAGGATTGAAATCCTTAGAATTTTTTTCCCATGCTGGTCCTTTGATTCATAGGATTGATCCCATAGGAATTTTTCCTATGAAATCTTTTGTACTACATTTCATAGGAAATCTAACATCCACTCTAACATCTTTTTACAATTCCTTTGTTTTTTTCCCGGCATAAAACACCCATTGCTAATTCTATAGGATTCAAGTGGGCATGCCATTCCAACCCTATACCTTTTCTATTCCTACGTTTTAAAAATCCTATGAATAGGCCCTCAAGGTTTTTTTAGGGGAGTCTCATCCCAAGAGACTTCGATGTATTGAGTTCCGTCTGGTTAGCGAGCCGGCCTTATTGAATTTATCACGGGCCGGGCTAGGTTGGGCCTCACTTCGGTGACCTACCCCAAACCCCCCACAGTTCACTAGCCCACCCCTCTCGTCCTGTCTCCCGTTCTTCTCCGACCACCCGCCTCGCCGGCCGCCACCTTCCCATTTACCGCCCCGCCGCCGCCACCCACCGCCCCGCCTTCCCATTTTACCACCACGCCGCCGCAGCAAGACCAGCACATACCTCTCCGACCAATACATGCTCCAGAGATGCCACTTACTCCGACCTGTTTCCTCCCCCCTCCTCCTCCGCCGCCCCATCCACTCCTCCCCTCCGCCCCAAGCCGACGGCGAGGTCGGCGCCGCGACCGACCCAACTCTACTGGGCCGTCTCACTCGCCTCCTCCTCCTCCATCGCTTCCCCGCCGTCTCCCGCCTCCTCTCCTCCTCCCCGCTCACACACGCCCTCCTCCACGCCGCCCTCCGCCGCGTCCGCCTCGACCCGGACGCCGCCCTCCACCTCTTCCGCCTTGCTCCGTACCGCCCTTCCCTCCTCGCTCACGCCCAGCTCCTCCACATCCTCGCTCACGCCCGCCGCCTTCCCGCCGCGCGCGCCCTCGTCGCCTCGCTCCTCTCCGCCCGCTCCAGCTCGGCAGCCCCGTCCCTCTTCCCCCACCTCGCCGAGGTGTACAAAGACTTCTCTTTCTCAGCCGCCTCCTTCGACCTGCTCCTCCGAGCCCACGCAGACGCTGGCCAGCTCACCGACGCCCTCCACGTGTTCGATGAAATGGGGAGGTTTGGGTGCCGTCGCACCCTGCGATCCTGCAACCGCCTGCTCAACCAGCTTGTACAGGCTGGGGATGTGGGCACCGCGGTGGCTGTGTTTGAGCAGATGCGGTGTGATGGCACACTGCCGGACGAGTTCACGGTGGCCATCATGGCAAAGGCGTACTGCAGGGATGGGAGGGTGGCACAAGCAGTGGATTTCGTGCAGGACATGGAGAGGATGGGCGTGGAGGTGAACCTGGTGGCATATCATGCGGTTATGGATGGGTATTGTGGAGTAGGACAGACTGAGGCTGCGAGAAGGGTTTTGCTGTCACTGGAGTCTAAGGGCCTGTCACCGAAGGTGGTGACATATACCTTACTTGTAAAGGGTTACTGTAAGGAGGGGAGGGTGGAGGAGGCTGAGAGGGTGGTTAGGGATATGAAAGAAAATGAGAAGATCGTGGTTGACGAGGTAGCCTATGGTGCAGTGATCAATGGCTATTGCCAAAGGGGAAGAATGGAAGATGCCAACAGGGTAAGAGCTGAGATGATTGATGTCGGACTGCAGGTTAATTTGTTTGTGTACAACACACTGATCAATGGATATTGCAAGTTGGGGAGGATGGTTGAAGTAGAGAAACTTTTACAGGAAATGGAGGATAGAGGGGTGAGTCTGGATAAATACAGTTACAATACTCTAGTAGATGGGTATTGCAGACAGGGTTCCATGAAAAAGGCATTTGAAACCTGTGCTATGATGGTAAGGAATGGGTTCGCAGGGACAACACTAACATATAATATGCTGTTGAATGGTTTTTGTTCGTGTGGTGCTATTGATGATGCACTTAAATTGTGGTTCTTGATGTTGAAGAGGGGAGTAGTGCCTAATGAAATTAGCTGTAGCACACTGCTGGATGGTTTCTTCAAAGCAGGTAAAACCGAGAAGGCCTTGAACCTTTGGAAGGAAACCTTAGCAAGGGGTTTGGGAAGGAACGTGGTTACAATTAACACAGTTATCAATGGGCTGTGTAAGATTAGGAGGATGGTTGAAGCAGAGGAGCTATTTGGTAGGATGACGGAATGGAGATGTCCTGCTGACAGCTTGACTTACAGAACACTAATTGATGGTTACTGTAAAATAGGTGACCTGGATAGAGCTACTCAAATTAGGGTTGACATGGAACATTTAGGCTTTGCTCCTTCAGTTGAAATGTTCAATTCTTTCATAACCGGATTCTTTGTAGCTAAGCAAAGTGGCAAGGTGAATGATATCGTTGTTGAAATGACTGCAAAGGGACTTTCTCCTAATACAGTCACTTATGGAGCCCTGATAGCTGGATGGTGTAAAGAGGGCAATCTGCATGATGCCTATAATTTATATTTTGAAATGGTCGAGAAAGGTCTGGCTCCAAATCTCTTCATCTGCAGTGCTTTAGTGAGCTGTTTCTATAGACAGGGAAAGGTTGATGAGGCAAATTTGGTGTTGCAAGCACTTGTGGGTACTGACATGATTCCAGACTGCAGTGCAAACACGCTTGATATTGGTAAAGTAGCACATGTCATTGAATCTGTTGCTGGTGGAAATCATCAGTCTGCAAAAATTATGTGGAACATTGTTATTTTTGGGCTGTGCAAATTGGGTAGAGTATCAGATGCTAGAAATTTGTTTGAGGATCTGAAAGTAAAGGGATTTGTTCCTGATAACTACACTTATTCTAGCCTCATTCATGGTTGCTCTGCCTCAGGTTTTGTCGATGTAGCTTTTGGCCTGAGGGATGCGATGTTGGGCGTCGGTCTTACTCCAAATATTGTAACATACAATTCTCTCATCTATGGCCTCTGCCAGTCTGGGAATGTTCAAAGGGCAGTTAGTCTTTTCAGTAAGTTGCAATCAAAGGGTATGTCCCCTAATGCTATCACCTATAATACCCTGATTGATGGACATTGCAAGGATGGTAATATAACTGAAGCCTTCAAGTTAAAACAAAAGATGATCGAGAAAGGTATTCGGCCTAATGTATTCACCTATTCTATACTGATCCATGGTCTCTGTACTCAAGGGTATATGGAAGAAGCAATCAAGCTTCTGGATCAAATGATTGAGAATAATGTGGATCCAAATCATGTTACATATTGGACACTGATTCAAGGTTATGTTCGGTGTGGTAATATGAAAGAGATTTCCAAGCTTTACAATGAGATGCATATCCGTGGACTTCTGCCTGCCAATGGTACTGGACATGTAAAACATGCAGATCCTGTTGTAATTTGTAAACAGCCAGAATGTAAATATGGACAGTGCTAACTTTTTGTTTGTGTATATATACTTTTCATTACTTGGAAGATGTTGGTCAGTTATGGCTTGCATGAGAAAGCAAATCACAAGGCTCCACCTCAACTTTCAATGAATCGATAAGTTATCATTACCTCATTTTCTTGTATAAATTTAGTCTGATCTGTTTTTTTCCTGCTTATTTTTATTTCACGTATTAGTCTACTTAGTGCTAGGGATCATGTTTCAGAAACCAGCTTTTTGTACAATCAGAAGCTTCAAAGGTCTAGGTGAATGCACTGGAAGAAAACGTTCCGCTTTCTGCATCACACATTATCCTTTTTGTCCTACAACCGAGGGAGTACTCATGCAATCCATGTTCATCTTTGGATCGATTTTATTAGGTCACTGTCTCGAGAGGTTTTAAAGGTGGTGGATATCATGCAAACTTCTCCAGTCAAGAAGAGGATGAAGGTACACTTTTTTGTATCATCATTCAGAGCTTCAAAGTGGCACTCTTGGGTGATAGTCTTTCATATAGATGGAAGGTAGAATATAAATTATTTTGTTGGGTTTAAGTGTTCTTTTCACGTTCACAAGTGTATTTGGATGTGCCTTTGAGTTGTTGTCTATTTAATCAACAAACCAGGTGTTATTATTGTTTGTATCTGCACCGTAGGATTGCTAGGAATATGAGGATCCAAAACTCGTTAGATAGTATTAATGATTTTGTTAGTTCTACCAGTTGATGCTGAGTTGCTGACCTTCAAATATGTTATTCATGGCTTGTCTACTTATGCTATTGTTAGAAAAAATGGATAACCTGGGGCATGTTTTATTTTATATCTCTAAGAACAATTGTTTTGGTGAAGGAATTTTCAATGCATATAGGTAACATGCCATGTACGGTGTACCCTTCTTGCTCTTTATCTGGCTTTTCAAGGTGCCAAATATCACATTTGTGGCACATGTTTTCTGTCTTTTGTAGGTGCAAATAGTTCAATAGATAAATCATGGTCAAGAAGTGTATGTCTTAGATTATAGAGCCTCCATTATATGCTGCACATAATCCTGATTTATGGTCAAGTGCACTAAAATTAAATGAACATTATGCAATGCTCTCATTCCGCTCACCATAGCATGAGCATAACATGTAGAACTATGCCTTAAGAACAATACTACATAAGTGATCATAATGCAGGAATGAAATATATTCTCCATCACGTTTGTTCACCATGGTTAGGTGGTCATATATAGCCAAGAATCAAGCAATGGTCCCAGCACAATACAAACAAAGAATTTGATATTATTTACAAATAACGAAATGCTATCAAAAACTCAAACCTCCACCCTCTACAATTTTATAATGCAGCACATCCATGCATGTGAGCAAGACCTTTTCGAATAGCCTCCTGGTAAATTCTTGAGTAGATATGCACTCTGCTTAAACTTTCAACTTTCCTCGTGCTTTGTCATCATTAACCTTAATACGATTTTTTCTCACAAGTGCTCAGACGAGATAACAGGGAAGAGGTTCATTTGTTTTAGTACCACACAAAAATTCTGCCTTTTGAGATCAATTCTAATTAAAAAAATCTCAAAGAATTTCAATGCAGCTAACATTGATCTCATTGGCTTCCCTTGTACCTCAGACAGTTCTCAGAGCTTCCTGGCGTCATCGGAGGTGGCCTCATCGAAGATGACAGTCAGTTTCTTGCAGATAAGGTGCTTTTCCTTTGTAAGGATGTCGGCCTGCATCGCCGCTGGCTTGCTGGCGATGTGCGTGCTCTGGTGGACGGAGCCTAGGGAGACACGAATCTTATGTCGGCGAGGCGGGGAATGAATAATATTCATATACGAAGCTTACACTTGATGACTACGAAAAAGATCATTCACACAATAGCTTTGGTAACGTTAGAGTGCAAAGTTGTTGCATCTTTTAAGTATCTTTCTTACTATTTTGTAACATGTTGCTGTTCTATATTGTTTTTGCATTTTATTGGCAACTAACACTCTTACTATCAGCAAATGCTTTATTTACAACTGAATTTTTATATTTTTTTTGCGGAACAATGTCATAGATGAGTTAATGCACGTTAAGTTAATTGATCTTTCTGAAGTGGAAGGACTTTGTTGAACTTGCCTCTGTTTTTGGAATATGTTATGGTGTCAAGACAAAGAAAAAAAATCCCTACACAGAATAGCTTTGGCGACATTATACTGGGGGATTTTGCTTAATTTTCTCTGCCAATTCGAGCATTGTTTTAATGGCTAATAAGTTCCTTAGATGTTTTAGTATTTTTTTTAAATTTATCCATATGAAGTGCACTAAAACATTGAAATTGCTTACAGCCTTCATGCTTGGATGGAACACTCCTTAAGGCTGATAAGATCGCAAGGAGAGGTACAAAAAGCACAGTGTGTTTCTATTTATTGTTTTGTGTGACTTCATAATCTTTCTGTATATTTATCCTGCACGGTCCTGCAGGTCAGAGGAGAAGAAGCACGTGGTGGACAAACACACACCGGGGAAGCACCTGACATGGCATCACACTATTCTATACACCGATGGCCATCTGCACATGAATAGGCAAGATTGTGCGCAGCAAAAGGCGCGCCACTATTTACCTCCAGGTCCTACATATCCAGTGAGTAACTCATATTTAATTGTCGGGTAAGTAAATATGTCATGGTCAGAAGTCATGGGCTATGTGCTATGCACAGCCATTCCTCGAAACTGGAAGTTGGAACAGTACAATCTGCAATCTTGTCGTAAAGCACATTGCGTATTCAATTGTTTTCAAGAACAATAGGTTTTTTAATCTTCCTTTCGCTCTGTGAAAATAACCTTGCACTCAGCGGATGATTTGAACTACGTGTTCAGTAACAACCCTAAGTTTCATAGGGTGACCGAGGTTTGGTGAGATAACACTATACACACATGATCTTTAGGTAGAACAGATATATGGCCTGTCCAGTTTTATTGTCTCATCGAGTTTAAGGCATTGGATATCCTCCTGAGAAAATAGCATTTGCCCCATGTGAGAGAAATATCATTTTGATATCCTCCTGAGAAAATAGCAGTCTTCGCAAGAAAAAGCTAACAGTATTCCATCTGTTATTGGTTATTAGAAACAGTATATGCTAATTTTGTGTCTGCATGCCTGCTTGTTTATGATGGTATTGAAAGATAAGAGCCCTATTCATATCTTGCTTGCACCTGTTCGGATTTCCTGTTTTGTTGCTAGATCGTTGTCCATGAGGTCTTATCGATTCAATAGTTATAGGAACTAAAGAAATCTAAAGGCGCATATGTTATCTAATTTTGTGGTGCTTTCAGCTTTGATCTTGCAACTGAACCTGAATACGAGTACTACTTACTTGGATGGCTAAACTTGAAAGTCAGAAACTAAATCTGTGACCCGTGTTGCCCCCTCGATAAAAAGTGTACATTGAGGTCAGCTATCTTGAATGTCACTTTTTTAAGTTTCAGTGCAGCATGACCATATTATGACATGAAGTTTTATCTTTGCTCCTTGGCATACCACTAATGGCTATATGTCATCTAAAAATCTGGCGAACTGTTGTGATAGATTAAGGGGCTATGGGCAGCTACACTTCATGATTTTCCTCTTTAATATCCATATATTTTGGTCAATGTCTTGCACAAAATTTTGGTTATAGACCACACAGAGTGATCTTACCTGCGCTATAGGGTTCAGATGTGGGTATGACTAGATGAGCATTTTCCTTTCTGGTCATGGTTGCAGCAAGCTATGCGAAACTATATATCCAATAAAATTCAAGTCACACTGGAACCACTTTTAGAGTTATAACTGAGAATTTCTCAAAATTTACTGTATGTTGGCACGGTAATTAATTTAACATGAATAGTGACGTTGATCTTCGTCATTATTGCAATCAGGATTTGTTTTTCCGTGCATTCAAATAGCTTTGAGTTTGACTATATAGGCTTTTGCATGTTTATAGAGACCTCCCCCAACATAATGTAGGCTTTTGATAATTTGTGTAATAAACTTTGAAGTGCCTATATATAGTATCCATGTCGGGTTTTTTTTCGTACAACCGAATATTTCCCCCAGAAAGCCATGGCTTAGCCTGGCTGAACATGTCAACCATAAACCCTCCCATCTGCCCACTAGATTCCATTAGTATATGATGCATATCCATGCATGACGTAATGTGCATGGGACATATCAGTTAGCTAGCCTGGCATTGTTTTGCCAGCTCAGTCAGTAGATTAACTAACCAACTAAACAAGAAACTCTGATGACATCCAATAAGCGCGACAATGCATCATGCTATGTACTCCCTCCGTTCGGAAATACTTGTCATAAAAATAGATGTATCTACAACTAAACTACATCTAGATACATTCATTTCTTGGACGAGTAATTCCGAACGGAGGGAGTATCTCAGCAAATCCAACATATGGGCGGTAATTTCTAGCATGCCAGCCAGCCAACCTATGTATTTATTTTACCTGAAGTGAAGAGCACCGCGACCCGGCCAGCCTATATATTCAGTCCAAGACGTACGATAGATAGGATAGAGCCTGTGCATACAAGTACGCACATCGGTATCTGAAGATGAGCTCTCCTGGGAAGACATCGTGGCCGGAGGTGCTCCACTGGTCCGTGTACCCGGCGATGGACAAGATCAAGAGCGACAGGCCGGAGCTGACCATCGACTCGCTGCCGGTGGGCACCGTCCCGGCCCCGCCGGGCTTCCAGTCGGACCGCGTCCTCGTCTTCTACCATCAAGAGGAGGGGGTCGTCCGCCACGTCGCAGTCATCCCCGTCGTCGGCTAGCCAGCTAGTCAATCTGCACTCTCTGGTGATTTGGTCTGACATGACCGATATGCAAAACAAATAAATGTAACGTCTTCAGACACACTATATGTGTGTGTATATGAAGCTTGGAATAATAATTTCTCAACTGTCTGAATTATACACCGGAATACGGTGCTATATGCACATGTGTCCAGAGTCAGTGGCGTAGCTAGAGAGTGGACAGGGTGATCCATGGACCACCCTGTAAATTGGCCCGATACTTCAATATACCTGTAAGAAAAAATAATCAGGCCACATTGCATATCTAAGGCCTAAGCTCAAAAACTATGAATCTGATAACTAGCCCACTCGTTCCTTCCTACGTTCTAGGTGTACGCTTTACCCAGGGAACGTTCCATAGTATGCTTAAAGCAATTTTCTTGTACGCTAGAGGATGGACTTGATCACCCAAAGTCTGCAAACGACCACACCGCGACGGCGAACCCTAGCGTTCAGCGTAACAGAAGCCAATGACGCATTACGCTAAGTAGGCATAAGGCGGAGTAGTGTCAAAAAACAGCGAGGCGGATGGCTAGTAATGCATGCACAAGATAGAGCTAAACACCGAGGCACAAGGTAGAGCTAAACACAAGGTAGATAAACATCAATTTTTTTTTTTGCAGGATTACTCGGAGTGCCAAACCAAACCGACTCTATGGCCCTGTTTGGATACTCTAACTTAGCTAGAGGTTAGAGTTAGTTTCTAGCTCATGGCTAACCCTAAACTAACTCTAGCCAAAGAGGTGTTTGGATGACAGGGTTAGTTGACAATAAATGCACTTGATGGAGAGAGAGAAATGATTTTTAGTGGGCCCCACAAGAACTAGCTCCAATTAGCACCTCTTGATTGGCGGGATAGAGAGAAAAGTGATCTTTCAGTGGGCCCCACAAGAACTAGCTCCAATTAGCACCTCTTGATTGGCGGGATAGAGAGAGAAAAGTGATCTTTCAGTGGGCCTCACAAGAACTAGCTCCAATTAGCACCTCTTGATTGGCGGGATAGAAAGAGAAAAGTGATCTTTCAGTGGACCCCACAAGAACTAGCTCCAATTAGCACCTCTTGATTGGTGGGGTAGAGAGAGAAAAGTGATCTTTCAGTGGGCCCCATAAGAACTAGCCCCAATTAGCATCTCTTGGGTGAGATAGTTTTTTTGGGTGGGTTAGATGCAACTAGCTCCAATCTAACCCTCATCTTTGGATACTTTAGGCTATTTGAGCTCCAACTAGCTCAAACTAACTCTAACCCATGGATTCAAACATGGCCTACATCTCTTCTCGCGAAGGGCACAACCCATGAGTGTTTTTGTGTGTGGGGGGGGGGGGAAGGCTATAAAATTTCTTCTCCAAGTACTTCCATTTTATTTTTTAAAAAATAAGTTTAAAGCCGGGGGGGGGGGTTATATTTTTTATGTAAACATTGTATATATCAAGTGGACCAGCCTGGGGAAAAATCCTGGCTACGCCACTGTCTAGTGTAGAATATAAATCCATCACTACTATTAGAGCAACCACAACCCCAGGCCACAAATCCGGGCCAAACCCATCGGCGAGCTGCGCGGACCAAGAAAGAGCACCCAGCCAGGTTGTCCGGCAACCTTCATATCCAGCCCAAATGGGGGGCTTCATATCCAGCTCAAATGTGGGGTGGATATGAGGAGGCCCGGAAGTGTTCAGAAACCGCTGGCATGTCTGACCAGCCCGCGTCGGGGCTACCACTGGCCCCATAAAAACCGCATCCAATTTGACGGACCCTAGTCAAACCCTCAGTTCTCCCGCCCTCTCTGCTCCCCTCATATCTTCTCCCCTTCCTCTCCCAATCTCCCCCGTCCCCTCCGTCATGACCAAGTCCGGCAACGACTCTGGCAGCGAGACCGATCTCATGGACTGGGATGGCCTCATGATCGAACATCGATGGGACCTCGAGCTCCATGAGGTCATGCGTTGTTCGCTGACCACGACGGAGACTGACGCTAGGCGGCTTCGGCACAAGAACGCAAAGGCGCTCCGGCTCGAGATCGAAGCTTTGGAGCGCAGCATGGGAAAAAGAGACAGCCAAGGCCAAGGCGGCATGCCACACGTAGGTGCAGGCCTGGGCCATCTGCCGCCTCTCCGGCTACATCTCGTCGGCGTATTAGAGCGGTACCACCAGCACGGAGGGCGATCCTCTCGTCGCGGATGCCTACATGGCAGAGATGGACCGCTGAGCCAGTGACCATAAGGGCAAGGGCCTCTCCGCATCTTCTAGCTCTATATCTATTTTGTATCTAGTATAATCCGGCGAAATATGTCTCTTGGGTTAGATGAAGTGTGTTTGATGAACTATGTTTGAGGTAGAATCTATCTATATTTCTTGTTCGATCTATATTGACGTTGATCTATGTTGTTTATGTTGTTGCATGCATTGTATGGATTCGGTGTCAGGCATATGGGGACTACGGTTGTGGACAGAGAGAAATGGGGACTGCTCAGTCACTTCCGGCGAGTGCGTCTGGACGCATCCACGGGCGTATAGGGCCTCATATTAGGCAGTTGTGGTTGTAGATACTCTTACTTCATTAGTTGACATTGATTTGGGTTTATTTAATGATAGAACAAAACCATGATATTATTAGCAAATTAGAAAAAGCCAGGATGGCTTATTCCAGCAAAACTTGACCCATGACTCTTTACCACCCTGCCCTGACTAACCAGAAGCTATTGATAGTGGTGATGCTTCATATGTGTTTTGTCATGATAATGAGAATTCTCATGCTCAAATTGAAGGAGACTATTTTGAAAAATTTAAAAGATGTTTCTCTAGTGAGAAAATAGTAGAAACAACTCATTGCTTGGTTCTGTGAAACACACTGTTTCCATGGGTGGAATTAAGGAAAACCAAGAAGAAATCCTAATTATAAAAAGTCATTACAATGGCAGGCCTTTTTCTGAAATGTCAGATGTTTGAGATCCCAAAGAATGTTTTGCCAGTGAATTAAATCTTGGACTGTGATATTTGGCACACGTGTGCCATATCGAAATTGCTTCACGGACGACAAACCATGCACGACCTGCGAACGATACCTGCTCCCCAACATAGAAAATAGCATGCACGCTCACCCTTAGCGCTGCCACGTACAAATCGTGCAGGCATCGGCCGCACGATTGTCGTGTGTATAGCACTGTTCGTGCCATATAGCAAAAGTACCACACACCTTCTCCCTCTCTCTAATTACGTGCATGTATGCACTAAGATAACTCACTTTCACGTGCATTTCTTTCTTTAATTATATGCATGCACTACATGACAAAAAAGCTGATGTCATCCTAGATTCTCACTATTCTGAAAATTCAAAATGTTTTGTAGCTCAAACCGTCTCCGATGCAAAAACTGTTTTCACATAAAAGATTCGCCGCGACGAGATCTTCAAAACTAGATCCTATGTTGGTATGTTCCGACGACCTTTTTTCGGGCCAAAAGTTACCATGTCTGACCTACATATGTTATCACGTCTGTGGTGTGCAAATTACCGTGCTATTTTCACATAAGTTACCGGGGTATAGAAATGGTTCTCCTACCCTTCTTCACATGTACATGCATGTACGCATTAGAAAAGAAAGTCATCCTAGATTTTCCCAATTCAAAAACTTTAAAATATTTTGTATCACAAACTATCGGTCCAATGTAAAAACCATTTTCACATAAAAGATTCGTCGCGTTGAGATCTTTGAAACTAAATCCCATGTTGGTATGTTTCGATGGTTTTTTTCGGACCAAAAGTTACACGCTTGGGTTACATAAGTTACCACGTCCGTGGTGTGCAAGTTAACTTGGTATTTTCATATAAGTTACCGGGCGGGGGGCATAAAAATGGTCCTCCCACCCTTTTTCACAAGCACATGAATGTACCCACCAGAGAACCGAAAAGCTGATGTCATCCTAAATTCTCCCTATTCTGAAAATTCAAATGGTTCATATCTCAAATCATTTGTCTGTTGCAAAAATCATTTTCACATACAAGATTCGACGTGATGAGATCTTCGAAACTAGATCTCATGTTGGTATGTTTCAATTATTTTCTTGGGCAAAAGTTACCACGACTGGGCAACATAAGTTACGACATATGTGGTGTGCAAGTTAGCGTGGTATTTCCATATAAATTACATAAGTTACCATGCCCATGGTAGGCAAGTTATCGTGGTATTTTCACACAACTTATCGAGGGTTATGTTTTTCTATAATTTTGCCCCCTTGATCAATATTACCACGGTTATTTTATGTAAGTTATTAGGTATGCGGTTTGTATATAACCATTTCCTTTTGACATAAGTTACCGGAGGTTATGTTTTTCAACAATTTTTTCACTCCTTGATAAAAGTTACTGTGGTATTCATACATAAGTTAAGAGTATGCTTTTCAATAACTTCCCCCTTCTTGGTCAAAATTACTGTCATGATTTTAGGTAAGTTATCGAGTATGCGGCTCGTATATTACCTTGCCCACATAAGTTACCGAGGGTATGTAAGTTATCGTGCGTGTGGTTCGTATATTACCATGTTACTTCCGCACAAGTTATCATGGTTATGTTTTCAACAACCTTTTTTGCCTCAGGTTCGAAGTTACCACATTGTTTGTACGTATATTATCGTGTATGCGGGGCATAATTTATCATGATATTTCCGCAAAAGTTATGGGGGTATGTTTCAATAACTTGTTTTCCCACGGGTCAAAGTTACCATGGTATTTGTACGTAAATTATCGTGTATGCGGTGTATAAATTATCATGATACTCACAGAAGTTAGGTGGGCTATGTTTCAATAACCTATTTCCCCATGGGTCAAAGTTATCACGGTGTTTGTATGAAATTTATTGGGTATGCGTTGCGCAAATTATCATGTTGTTACGCAAAAGTTACCGAGGGTATATTTCAATAACTTTTTTTCACATGTCAAATTTACAATGGTGTTTATGAGTAAATTATCAGGTATGCAGTGCATAAATTAGCACGTTATTTATACATTAGTTACCGGTATATTTTTCTCTAAAAAATTCCTTGGAAGTAAAGTTTACCATGGTGTTGCAAGTAAGTTATCAGGTTGGTGCTCCATAATTTACCATCATATACACATAAAAGTTACCGGGGATGTGTCCACAACTTTTTTTCCCTTGGTCCAAAGAGTTATCAGGCCTAGGTTGCGTAAGTTACGGCACCTGCGCTTTGTAATTTACCATGATGTTTACACAAATATTACTGGGCTTGAAAACCTGAACCTTTTTCATCGTTTCAATAGATTTTTGGGTCAAAAGTTACCGTCCGGTGTTGCCAAAAGTTACCAATATTGTGCATATGTTGTTATGCAGAAAAACATCGTTTGGGTTATCGGACTACTCGTCTGTTGTTATCAATTTTAAAACTAAAATCTCGTCGCAAACTCTAATTAACCACATGACTACATGACTATGAGCAGTCATGTATGTTATACCAACTACCAAATCATCAAATATCTGAATTTAGACAACTCATTCATCACAAAAAATAAATCAAAAACACTTCATTGAAATGTATTACCACTTGTCACTGAAATTTAGAAGCATGAAGAATTTAAATCAAAATCTAGAGAAGCGGCAAAAAACATTGTCATCCTTCCACAATGCATTTCTCTTCGGATTTCTTAAGAGATAAATTGCCACTTGTCATCGAAATTTAGAAGCTCTTGTACACTAAATCACACATCTATTTAACAAGCAAAAAAATAAACAGAGCATGATGGCATAAACAGTAAAGCAAATGGATTAGCATCATGCATTAGATTGATTATACATCGAACGAGAACACAAGTTGAAAAATCACAAAAGAAGCAAGCAGACGACAACTAAACTTTTCAATGCCATCTCATTCCAGCATCGGGCTACATAGCACAAGGCCACAACATATCAACATCCAACAAACAGAAGCAATCAACATACAACTAGACTGCCAGACACGACCTAGTAGTATGACTTGCAGTGACCCAAGAGTCTGTACTGGTAGAGTAGCCCTCCTTGAATGTTGATATCGACTCTATATTATCAGGTTATTTACATAGAAGTTACCGTAGGCATATTTCCAACAAGTTTTTAGTTATTATGGATGCGGTGAGTATATTATCATAGTATTTACATAGGACTTGTAGGATATGTTTTCAAACAACTTTTTATCCCAGGTCAAAAGTTGTCATGGTGTTTGTACGTCTATTATCAGCTCTGTGGTGCGTAGTAAGTTCTTATGCTATTCTACAAAAAGAGTTACCAGGTTTAAGTTTTTCAACAACCTTTTTCCCACGTCAAAGTTGCCGTGGTATTTACACGTAAGTCATCAAGTCTTTGGTGTGTATATTATCATACCATTTATACTAAAAATTTCGGAGGTATGTTCTTGACTTTTTTTTCATCCGGGTCAAAGGTTATCGTTATGTTTTTTCGTCTCCGTTGCTGACATAGAGGCATGATCACACTCCAACAACTTTTCCTCAATAACATCACTACTAAATCCTTTTTCTTTCTGGCAAGCATAAACTTTGTACGTTGTTGAGGCATTCCATTGCTACTAACTTAATTTATTTCTTTGCGAATGGCCTGACTAACTTAATTACAAGTGACAGTTTGTTCTATCTTATACATAATGGAAAAACAATTGTTTTAAGACGGCGCATATGAATGATATTCTATTGTAGCACATCAGAAACTGTTAGGACAGTGTCTGAATATCTGAGATTCAACACTTGATCGGAATTCAGTTACCACTTTGCCGGGGGAAAAATGACCAGGTCCACGTCCATTGAAGATCAGACCGCGACTAAGCTTCAGAATGTCGCTCCTTACTTGGTTCCACATGCTTCTGTATTCCACCAAAGTTCTGTTTTTTCACTCCCCAAAACTAGCTACTTGTTGTATGAATTCGTCGTTAGTTGTAGATGTTCGTCAGTTCAGCTCCCTGAACCTGGCAGAAACACAAACACCTGCTCATCAAGAAATGATACTAGCAAACAACAAAGTGTCTATCAGATCAGATCGTGACAAGATACACTTTGAACATGAGAGCAATAGCAGCAACAGCAATACAACATGAGAATTTGTTTGTGCAGCATACACATGGATAGACAAGGTGAAGGAGTTGGCTCGGAGTTGCAAGATCCAACGCCCACCTGCAGCACCTGTGCGATGACGGAGCTGAAGAGGATCTCCATTAAGCCGTATCACGGCGGGCTTGGCCAGCCCGGAGAAGAAGGCCTGCTCGGCGGCGCCGGCCTCGCGGCAGAGCTGCTCGATCTTGAGGACCGACTTCTCCGACTCGCCAATTCCTAGGACGTACAGAGACAAGACACCGCGGCACGGAGCTCGCCGACGGCGCTCTCCACTATTGCCTGCACGATGACACTAGTCGGGTGGCCGGTGGTGTCCGGATACAGCGAGTTGATCTTGAACGTAGGGGCTGGGCTTTCCGTCGTCTCGTCACGGTCGTTCTTGGCACCGTGGGAGTCGCCGGCGTAATCGGCGTGGTGGGCGGGTTCTGCTCTCGCTAGCAGCGATGAGGCGCTTGACCTGCAGGCAACTCCACGGACGGGCGCGGACCTGCGGATGATAAGGCCAGAGAAGGGGCGGTGCACGATTGGATCGAGGCCAGGATCGGACAGACGTGGATGTGTTCGGTAGTTTTAGCAATATTATGATCTGGTGTCGCACGGTTGCCATATACATATTTCGTTAAATCTTAATAGATAACTGGGATTGCATGAGACCATGAAACTATTTTTTCAAAAAAGTTTGCTGCATACGTTTAAGTGGTGGAAAGGAAATTAGCAGGCACTAGTCCCCTCCTAGAGGAAGATCTAGTGGAATCCGGTTGGAATTAGCAATGACATATTGAAGCCTTTACAAGTTGAGACTGGGGAGCATTTTGTCAGAATTCTGCCATTTGAGAAAACAACAATTTTGTGGAATTCGACTACCATCTATGATGGTGCTCAACCTCCGAGGAAAGCAACCTTCTTAGCTGAACGTTCTAGAGTTTATCATCATAATCCACTGCCTTGTCTAGTTGGTGCAAATTTCAACATTATTAGGAACGAATCCGAGAAAAATAAAACCAAATAGCACGTACGATTGGAGCTTTGCAATGCAATCATAGAGCATATCGATTTAAGAGAGTTACTTTTCGAGTAGTATGAATTATACGCACCTTTGTAAAACTAGAGAGCCTGGTATAGAAATTAGAGGAAGATATTAGCTAGCCTTGATGAGATAGATAAGCGACTTGAAAATTATCCACACAAGATGAAAATGACTGCCGTCTTGGCTTCGAAGAAAATTTGGGAAAAGTCATTATCTTTGGTTTTGGACAAAAGAAGCAAAGTATCCAAACAAGGACAACCGGGGATGTCCGTGGGGCCCATACACCCATGTGGCATGTCCCAAGGACAGGGCGTGTTGGCCCTATGGGCCACCCCCAGGCCCATATCTCTCTCGTTCTGTGGCTCCTTTCCTTCAAAAATCCCGAAAGTGTTTTTTTTTTTGCATTTTTGATGAACTGATTGGCGTTGTTTTCAGCAGAATTTCTTTGTTATTATATTTTTTCGTAAAAAGGTGCAAGATAGAGGTCAAAATCGTAGCAAATGTGACGTTACTGTTTGTAAGCATTCCAAGCAGGTTCATTTTTTCTAAACATTCATGCAAATTTGAGTTTAAGTATAAAATTTACTTGTTTATAGAGCATCACCAAGCCAACATATTGTATGTTTTTGAGAATTTCAAACAACTTTGAATTATAGTGTACACGACATTTTTTCTCTTCATAATATGGTCTAACCCGCGGCTGCGCTAGGAGGGAGAAAGTAGGAAGGAGAAATCATGGATGCGCGAGGAGGGAAAAAGTAGGAAGGAAAAGAACAATGTGGGCCGGGAGAATGATCCTGGGATGTCGATCCAACAACCGAAATGAAAGAGACTGGAAGTTCACAAAATATTGAGGCAACTATAGCATATATACGGTCCCATATTTTTCCCATTAAGCCATAAGGGCATTGCATTTAATGCCGGCCCGCTCATGAGCGGACATGTGGCTGGAGTAGGTTTCTTGGCTTCCACGCGGGTTTAATGAAAGCGTCGAATGCGGCAAGGAGGTGTGTTCAGCCGGATGTGTAGCGAGCGCCGTCCAGTGGCGCAGTCTACAGCGGCATGAATGCGGGTAGCTGGTGCTGAACGGGATGCGTGTGCCGGACAGGGAAGGTTTTTTTTTGTGGGTCAGGGCGGTTAGAAGCAAGCTTGGGATTGGTCCGGACTCCCGCAAACCTTCTCAGTTTTGTCTACAGTTTGCAGGAAATCATCTACGGATCGCGCCGCGGACGGATATAGACCCGCGTTGGATGGCTTTCGCGGTCCGGACATCATGGTCCGAACAGATGTGGTCTGTTTGCGGGTCCGCCTGAGAGATACCCTAACTTAAGTCTGGGTGACGAACACGTCAACCATGAATTCCTATCTCTCCGTTAGTTTGCATACTATATTCTCCTTTCTCCCATCCACGAACACTGATTTTGAGACGGAGCAAATACATGCATATATATGGATGAATGACGTATCTGTGCATGGGATATATCAGTTAGCTGGCCTGGCGTAGTTTTGCCAGCTCAGTTAGCAGATTATAAGTAACTAAACAAGAAACTCCAATAACAGCAGCCAGCAAGCGCCCCTGATGCATGATACTATGGGTCAGTTTTTTTGGCGACTTAAAAAATAAGCTACCTCCTTACTAGCTTTTGTCATAAGCCTGTTGGGGAACGTAGTAATTTCAAAAAGTTTCCTACGCACACGCAAGATCATGGTGATGTATAGCAACGAGAGGGGAGAGTGTTGTCTACATACCCTTGTAGACCCAAGCGAAGCGGTCTGGCGTAGAGGAAGTAGTCGACGTTCTCCTCGCGATCCGACCGATCCGGCGCCGTTACTCGACGCCCCGAGTTCTTGACACACGTACAACTCGATGGCGTCCCTCGTACTCGATCCAGCCGAGTGTCGAGGAGAGTTCCGTCAAGACGACGGCGTGGTGGCGATCTTGATGTTTCACGGCGCAGGGCTTCGCCTAAGCAGCGACGGTATAACCGAGGTGGAATATGGTGGAGGGGCACCGACACGGCTAAGGAGCGATCTAAAGATCAACTTGTGTGTTCCAAGGTGCCCCCTGCCCCGTGATATAAAGGAGCCAGGGGGGGGCGCCGGCCAGAGAGGGAGGCGCGGGAGGAGTCCTACTCCTTCCGGAGTAGGACTCCTCCAATCCTATTCAATTAGGATTCCCGGAGAGAAAGAGGAGGAGGGGGCCGGCCACCTCTCCTAGTCCTAATAGGACTAGGGGAAGGGGGAGGCGCGCAGCCCATCTAGGGCAGCCCCTTCTCTTTTCCACTAAGGCCCACTATGGCCCATTTACCTCCCGGGGGGTTCCGGTAACCTCCCGGTACTCCGGTAAATTCCCGTTTTCGCCCGGAACCATTTCGAACTCCAAACATAGGCTTCCAATATATCAATCTTTATGTCTCGACCATTTCGAGACTCCTCGTCATGTCCGTGATCACATCCGGGACTCCGAACTTCTTCGGTACATCAAAATACATAAACTCATAATAAGCATCGAAACCTTAAGCGTGCGGACCCTACGGTTCGAGAACAATGTAGACATGACCTAGAACCATTCACGGTCAATAACCAACAGCGGGACCTGGATGCCCATATTGGTTCCTACATATTCTACGAAGATCTTTATCGGTCAGACCGCATAACAACATACTTTGTTCCCTTTGTCATCGGTATGTTACTTGCCCGAGATTCGATCGTCGGTATCCAATACCTAGTTCAATCTCGTTACCGGCAAGTCTCTTTACTCGTTCTATAATACATCATCTCACAACTAACTCATTAGTTGTAGTGCTTGCAAGGCTTCAGTGATGTGCATTACCGAGAGGGCCCAGAGATACCTCTCCGACAATCGGAGTGACAAAACCTAATCTCGAAATCGCCAACCCAACATCGCCTTTGGAGACACTGTAGTACTCCTTTATAATCACCCGATTACGTTGTGACGTTTGGTAGCACCAAAGTGTTCCTCCGTAAGCGGAGTTGCATAATCTCATAGTTACAGGAACATGTATAAGTCATGGATAAAAGCAGTAGCAACATACTAAACGATCGTGTGCTAAGCTAAGGGAATGGGTCATGTCAATCAGATCATTCTACTAATGATGTGACCTTGTTAATCAAATAACAACTCTTTGTTCATGGTTAGGAAACATAACCATCTTTGATTAACAAGCTAGTCTTGTAGAGGCATACTAGTGACATATTGTTTTGTCTATGCATTCACACATGTATCATGTTTCCGGTTAATACAATTCTAGCATGAATGATAAACATTTATCATGAAATAAGGAAATAAATAATAACTTTATTATTGCCTCTAGGGCATATTTCCTTCAGTCTCCCACTTGCACTAGAGTCAATAATCTAGATCACATCACAATGTGATTAACATCGATAGTTCACATCATCATGCGATTAACACCCATAGTTCACATCGCTATGTGACCAACACCCAAAGGGTTTACTAGATTCAGTAATCTAGTTCACATCGCTATGTGATTAACACCCAAAGAGTACTAAGGTGTGATCATGTTTTGTTTGTGAGAGAGTCTTAGTCAACGGGTCTTTCACATTCAGATCCGTTATGTATTTTGCAATTTTTCTATGTCTACAATGCTCTGCACGAAGCTACTCTTAGCTAATTGCTCCCACTTTCAATATGTATCTAGATCGAGACTTAGAGTCATCCAGATCAGTGTCAAAACTTGCATCGATGTAACCCTTTACGACGAACCTTTTGTCACTTCCATAATCGAGAAACATATCCTTATTCCACTAAGGATAATTTTGACCGCTGTCCAGTGATCTACTCCTAGATCACTATTGTACTCCCTTGCGAAACTTAGTGCAGGGTATACAATAGATCTGGTACACAGCATGGCATACTTTATAGAAACTATGGCCAAGGCATAGTGAATGACTTTCATTCTCTTTCTATCTTCTGCTGTGGTCGGGTTTTGAGTCTTACTCAATTTCACACCTTGTAACACAGGCAAGAACTCTTTCTTTGACTGTTTCATTTTGAACTACTTCAAAATCTTGTCAAGGTATGTACTCATTGAAAAAACTTTATCAAGCATCTTGATCTATCTCTATAGATCTTGATGCTCAATATGTAAGTAGCTTTACCGAGGTCTTTCTTTGAAAAACTCCTTTCAAACATTTCTTTATGCCTTGCAGAATAATTCTACATTATTTCCGATCTACAATATGTCATTCACATATACTTATCAGAAATGCTGTAGTGCTCCCACTCACTTTCTTGTAAATACAGGCTTCACCGCAAGTCTGTATAAAACTATATGCTTTGATCCACTTATCAAAGCGTGTATTCCAACTCCGAGATGCTTGCACCAGTCCATAGATGGATCGCTGGAGCTTGCACACTTTGTTAGCTCCCTTTGGATCGATAAAACCTTCTGGTTGCATCATATACAACTCTTCCTCCTAAAACCCATTCAGGAATGCAGTTTTTATATCCATTTGCCAAATTTCATAAATTGTGGCAATTGCTAACATGATTCGGACAGACTTAAGCATCGCTACAGTTGAGAAAATCTCATCGTAGTCAACACCTTGAACTTGTCAAAAACCTTTTTGCGACAAGTCGAGCTTTGTAGATAGTAACACTACTATCGCGTCCGTCTTCCTCTTGAAGATCCATTTATTTTCTATGGCTTGCCGATCATCGAATAACGCCACCAAAGTCCACACTTTGTTCTCATACATGGATCTCATCTCAGATTTCATGGCCTCAAGCCATTTTGCGGAATCTGGGCTCATCATCGCTTCCTCATAGTTCGTAGGTTCATCATGGTCTAGTTACATGACTTCCAGAACAGGATTACCGTACCACTCTGGTGCGGATCTCACTCTGGTTTACCTACGAGATTCGGTAGTAACTTGATCTGAAGTTACATGATCAACATCATCAACTTCCTCGCTACTTGGTGTAGATGTCTCAGAAACCGGTTTCTGCGACGAACTACTTTCAAGTAAGGGAGAAGGTACTATTACCTCATCAAGTTCCACTTTCCTCCCACTCACTTCTTTCGAGAGAAACTCCTTCTCTAGAAAGGATCCATTTATTAGCAACGAATGTTTTGCCTTCGGATCTGTGATAGAAGGTGTACCCAACAATTTCCTTTGGGTATTCTATGAAGACGCACTTCTCCGATTTGGGTTTGAGTTTATCAGGATGAAACTTTTTCACATAAGCATCGCAGCCCCAAACTTTAAGAAACGACAACTTTGGTTTCTTGCTAAACCACAGTTCATATAGTGTCGTCTCAACGGATTTAGATGGTGCCCTATTTAACGTGAATGCAGCTGTCTCTAATGCATGATCCCAAAAGCGATATTGGTAAATCGGTAAGAAACATCATAGATTGTACTATATCCAATAAAGTACGGTTATGACATTCGGACACACCATTATGATGTGGTGTTCCAGGTGGCATGAATTTGTGAAACTATTCCACATTGTTTTAATTGAAGACCAAACTCGTAACTCAAATATTTGTCTCTGCGATCAGATCGTAGAAACCTTATTTTCTTGTCACGATGATTTTTCCACTTCACTCTGAAATTCTTTGAACCTTTTAACTATTTCAGACTTATGTTTCATCAAGCAGATATACCCATATCTGCTCAAATCATCTGTGAAGATCAGAAAATAACGATACCCGCCGCGAGCTTTAACACTCATTGGATCGCATACATCAGTATGTATTATTTCCAATAAGTCAGTTGCTCGCTCCTTTATTCGGAGAACGGAGTCTTAGTCATCTTGCCCATGAGGCATGGTTATAAGCATCAAGTGATTCATAATCAAGTGATTCCAAAATCCCATCAGTATGGAGTTTCTTCATGTGCTTTACACCAATATGACCTAAACGGCAGTGCTACAAATAAGTTGCACTATCATTATTAACTTTGCATCTTTTGGTTTCAATATTATGAATATGTGTATCACTACGATCGAGATCCAATGAACCATTTTCATTGGGTGTGTGACCATATAAGGTTTTATTCATGTAAACAGAATAACAGTTTATTCCTTACTTAAATGAATAACCGTATTTGCAAAAAACACGATCAAATCATATTCATGCTCAACACAAACACCAAATAACATTTATTTAGGTTCAACACTAATCCCGAAAGTATAGGGAGTGTGCGATGATGATCATATCAATCTTGAAACTACTTTCAACACACATCGTCACTTCACCCTTAACTAGTTTCATTTATTCGCAACTCCGTTTGAGTTACTACTCTTTAGCAACCGAACCAGTACCAAATACCGAGGGGTTGCTATAAACACTAGTAAAGTACACATCAATAACATGTATATCAAATATACTTTTGTTTACTTTGCCATCCTTCTTATCCGCCAAATACTTGGGGTAGTTCGCTTCGATGACCAGTCCCTTTGCAGTAGAAGTACTTAGTCTCGGGCTTAGGTCCAGACTTGGGCTTCTTCACTTGAGCAGACAACTTGCTTGCCGTTCTTCTTGAAGTTCCCTTCTATCCCTTTGCCCTTTTCTTGAAACTAGTGGTCTTGTTAACCATCAACACTTGATGTTCTTTCTTGATTTCTACCTTCATCGATTTCATCATCATGAAAACTCGGGAATCATTTTCATCATCCCTTGCATACTATAGTTCATCACAAAGTTCTACTAACTTGGTGATGGTGACTAGAGAATTCATCAATCACTATCTTATCGGAAGATTAACTCCCACTTGATTCAAGTGATTGAAGTACCAGACTATCGAGCACATGCTCACTAGTTGAGCGATTCTCCTCCATCTTTTAGCTATAGAACTTGTTGAAGACTTCATATCTCTCAACTCGGTATTTGCTTGAAATATTAACTTCAATTCTGGAACATCTCATATGGTCCATGATGTTCAAAACATCTTGAAGTCCCGATTCTAAGCCATAAAGCATGGTGCACAAAACTATCAAGTAGTCATCATATTGAGCTAGCCAAGCGTTCATAACGTCGCATCGCGCTCTGCAATAGGTCTGTCACCTAGCGGTGCATCAAGGACATAATTTTCTGCGCAGCAATGAGGATAAACCTCCGATCACGGATCGAATCCGCATCATTGCTACTAACATTTTTCAACACAATTTTCTCTAGGAACATATCAAAAACAAACATATGAAAGCAACAACGCGAGCTATTGATCTACAACATAATTTGCAAAAATACTACGGGACTAAGTTCATGATAAATTTAAGTTCAATTAATCATATTACTTAAGAACTCCCACTTAGAAAGACATCTCTCTAGTCATCTAAGTGATCACGTGATCCAAATCAACTAAACCATAACCGATCATCACGTGAAATGGAGTAGTTTTCAATGGTGAACATCTTATGTTGATCATATCTACTATATGACTCACGCTCGACCTTTCGGTCTCCGTGTTCGAGGCCATATCTGCATATGCTAGGCTCGTCAAGTATAACCCGAGTATTCTGCGTGTGCAAAACTGGCTTGCACCGTTGTAGATGGACGAGAGCTTATCACACCCGATCATCACGTGGTGTGCGGGCACGACGAACTTTGGCAACGGTGCATACCGGGAGAACACTTCTTGATAATTTAGTGAGAGATCATCTTATAATGCTACCGTCAATCAAAGCAAGATAAGATGCATAAAAGGATAAACATCACATGCAAATCAATATAAGTGATATGATATGGTCATCATCATCTTGTGCTTCATGATCTCCATCTTGCTGCACCACCATGATCACCATCGTCACCGGCGCGACACCTTGATCTCCATCGCAGCATCGTTGTCGTCTCGCCAAACTTATGCTACTACGACTATCGCTACCGCTTAGTGATAAAGTAAAGCATTACAGGGCGATTGCATTGCATACAATAAGCGACAACCATATGGCTCCTGCCGATTGCCGATAACCGGTTACAAAACATGATCATCTCATACAATAAAATATAGCATCACGTCTTGACCATATCACATCACAACATGCCCTGCAAAAACAAGTTAGGCGTCCTCTACTTTGTTGTTGCAAATTTTACGTGGCTGCTACGGGCTTAAGCAAGAACCAGTCTCACCTACGCATCAAAACCACAGCGATAGTTTGTCAAATAGACTCCGTTTAACCTTCTCAAGGACCGGCGTAGCCACACTCAGTTCAACTAAAGTGAGAGAGACAGACACCCGCCAGTCACCTTTAAGCAACGAGTGCTCGTAGCGGTGAAACCAGTCTCGCGTAAGCGTACGCGTAATGTCGGTCCGGGCCGCTTCATCTCACAATCCCGCTGAACCAAAGTATGACATGCTGGTAGGTAGTATGACTTGTATCGCCCACAACTCACTTGTGTTCTACTCGTGCAAAACATCAATCCATAGAAAAAAACCTGGCTCTGATACCACTGTTGGGGAACGTAGTAATTTCAAAAATTTTCCTACGCACACGCAAGATCATGGTGATGTATAGCAATGAGAGGGGAGAGTGTTGTCTACATACCCTTGTAGACCCCAAGCGAAGCGATCTGGCGTAGAGGAAGTAGTCGTCGACGTTCTCCTCGCGATCCGACCGATCCGGCGCCGTTACTCGGCGCCCCGAGTTCTTGACACACGACAGCTCGATGGCGTCCCTCGTACTCGATCCAGCCGAGTGTCGAGGGAGAGTTCCACAAGACGACGGCGTGGTGACGATCTTGATGTTTCACGGCGCGAGGCTTCGCCTAAGCTTCATGACAGTATAACCGAGGTGGAATATGGTGGAGGGGCACCGCACACGGCTAAGGAACGATCTAAAGATCAACTTGTGTGTTCAAGGTGCCCCCTGCCCCGTATATAAAGGAGCCAGGGGAGGGGGGCGGCCAGAGAGGGAGGCGCAGGAGGAGTCCTACTCCTTCCGGAGTAGGACTCCCTCAATCCTATTCAATTAGGATTCCCGGAGGGAAAAAGAGGAGGAGGGCGGCCACCTCTCCTAGTCCTAATAGGACTAGGGAAGGGGAGGCGCAGCCCATCTAGGGCAGCCCTTCTCTTTTCCACTAAGGCCCACTATGGCCCATTTACCTCCCGGGGTTCCGGTAACCTCCCGGTACTCAGGTAAATTCCCGTTTTCGCCCGGAACCATTCCGAACTCCAAACATAGGCTTCCAATATATCAATCTTTATGTCTCGACCATTTCGAGACTCCTCGTCATGTCCGTGATCACATCCGGGACTCGAACTTCTTGGTACATCAAAATACATAAACTCATAATAAGCATCATCGAAACCTTAAGCGTGTGGACCCTACGGTTCGAGAACAATGTAGACATGACCTAGAACCATTCACGGTCAATAACCAACAGCGGGACCTGGATGCCCATATTGGTTCCTACATATTCTACGAAGATCTTTATCGGTCAGACCGCATAACAACATACTTTGTTCCCTTTGTCATCGGTATGTTACTTGCCGAGATTCGATCGTCGGTATCCAATACCTAGTTCAATCTCGTTACGGCAAGTCTCTTTACTCGTTCGTAATACATCATCTCACAACTAACTCATTAGTTGTAGTGCTTGCAAGGCTTGATGATGTGCATTACCGAGAGGGCCCAGAGATACCTCTCAGACAATCGGAGTGACAAAACCTAATCTCAAATCGCCAACCCAACATCGCCTTTGGAGACACTGTAGTACTCCTTTATAATCACCCGATTACGTTGTGGCGTTTGGTAGCACCAAAGTGTTCCTCCGTAAACGGAGTTGCATAATCTCATAGTTACGGAACATGTATAAGTCATGGATAAAAGCAGTAGCAACATACTAAACGATCGTGTGCTAAGCTAAGGGAATGGGTCATGTCAATCAGATCATTCTACTAATGATGTGACCTTGTTAATCAAATAACAACTCTTTGTTCATGGTTAGGAAACATAACCATCTTTGATTAACAAGCTAGTCTTGTAGAGGCATACTAGTGACATATTGTTTTGTCTATGCATTCACACATGTATCATGTTTCCGGTTAATACAATTCTAGCATGAATGATAAACATTTATCATGAAATAAGGAAATAAATAATAACTTTATTATTGCCTCTAGGGCATATTTCCTTCAAAGCCGCCTTCCTTATTTATTGGGGCTTCTGAACTAGTTATGAGGTTACTAATTTAGAAATCTCCACAAGTTTTGGGAGCGGCTTATTTTTTAAGCTACAGAGAGGCAACTTACTTTTCAAGCCGTCCAATAGAACTGGCCCTATGTATGTCAGTAAATCCAACAGATGGGCGGATAATCGCTAGCATCACATGCCATGCCAGCCAGCCAATCTATGTTTGTTTAAGCTGAAGTGAAGAGCTAGCACCGCATGCAGCTCGTCCAGCCTATAAATTCAAATTCAGTCCAAGACTACTTCCGTTTTATTTTAAAAAAATAAGTCTAAAGGGGGGGTGGGTGGGTGGGGGGCATTTGCCCCCTCATCTTAACACACATAGCTCTGCCCCTGCTAAATATATTTGCATGTTATATTTTTTTATATACACATTGTATATATCAATTGGATCATCCTAGCGGAAAATCCTGGCTACGCCGCTGTCCTGAGTAGAACATAAATCCATCACTGCTATTAGAGCAAGCACAACCCCAGCCCACAAATCCGGGCCAAACCCATCGGCAAGCTGCGCGGACCAAGAAAGAGCACCCAACCGGGTTGTCCGGCAACCTTCATATCCAGCCCAAATGTGGGGCCTCATATCCAGCTTAAATTTGGGGTGGATATGAGGAGGCCCGGAAGCGTCTAGAAACAGCCGCCATGTCTGACCGGCCCGCGTCGGTCCTGATAGACCCACTTGGATCGTGTAGGTTAGATCTTTTCGGTACACCTACCTTCTGCTGGTGCAGACGAACTCGATCCAGCCGACCATGGTGAAGTAGGGGCCGGTGATGGCAGAGAGATGACAGCGGTGGTGGAGCTTCCCGTGAGCGCCGCGCTAACCCTAGATCGGAAGGGAGTGTCGGTGGGGATTGTGGCAGCGATTAACCTCGTAGGTCGTGCCCCGGCCCCCACCTCTGTTAATATAGCGCCGGTCACAGGGGCCCACCAACCATAATGGGTTGGGCGCCCCCGATCAGGGCGCATTGACCAAGGGCCTGGCAGGCCATTGGGCCTGCTCAGAGGAGATCAACCTAACATTCTCCCCCTTGATCTCAACTTTACTTTTAATCTTATACTTTCTAGTTTATTTGTTTCATCACATATTGGTACATAGAGCATGTTTCATCGTCACAGCTCAATTGCCGATAGAATCATACAGCTACAACATACGTTATGTTCAGAAACAAATTATGTTCCTTTTGGGCCTATCCAGGAATCATAAGGCTTTCCCTTAAACCCATGTCGGCTAAGTGTTCCTTGAACACATTGGGTGGTAAGCCTTTCGTTAGCGGATCCGCAAGCATATCTTTTGTCTTTATATGCTCGAGACTTATAGTTTGATCCTGGATTTTGTCTTTCACAACATAATATTTTATCTCTATTGTTTTGGCAGCATTACTCGAGTTGTTGTTGTGAGCGTAAAATACCGCGGGCTGATTGTCGCAGTACATCTTTAGTGGTTTGTGAATACAATCTACCACTATAAAGTCGGGTACAAATTTCTTTAGCCATATCGCCTGCCCCGTGGCTTCGAAGCATGCTATGAATTCTGCATACATCGTGGATGATGCAACTATCGACTGTTTGGAGCTTTTCCACGAAATAGCTCCCCAGCGAGGGTGAATACGTATCCTGACGTAGATTTTCTTGTTGTGGAACGTAGTAATTTCAAAAAAAAAATCCTACGCACACGCAAGATCATGGTGAGGGCATAGCAACGAGAGGGGAGAGTGTTGTCCACGTACCCTCATAGACCGAAAGCGGAATCGTTAGCACAACGCGGTTGATGTAGTCGTACGTCTTCACGGTCTAACCGATCCAAGCACCGAACGTACGGCACCTCCGTGTTCAGCACACGTCCAGCTCGATGACGTCCCCCGGGCTCCAATCCAGCGAAGCGTCGGGAATGAGTTCCGTCAGCACGACAGCGTGGTGACGATGATGATGTTCTACCGGCGCAGGGCTTCACCTAAACTCCGCGACGATATGGCCGAGGTGGATTATGGTGGAGGGGGGCACCGCACACGGCTAAGGAACGATCCGTAGATTAACTTGTGTGTCATAGGGTGCCCCCTGCCCCCGTATATAAAGGAGCAAGGGGGAGGGGGCCAGCCAAGGGGAGGAGGCGCGCCCAAGGGGGAGAATCCTACTCCAAGTAGGATTCCCCCCTCTTTCCTAGTCCAAGTAGGAGAGGGGAAGGAAGGGAAGGAGAAGGAGAAGGAAGGAGAGGGAGGAAAAGGAGGAAAGGGGGCCGACTCCCTAGTCCAATTCGGTTTGGGCTAGGGGGGCCGCGCGCCCTGCCTCCTCTCTTCCACCACTTGGCCCATGAGGCCCATTGCTTCTTCCTCGTATTTTCGTAACTCCCCGGTACCCCCGAAAATACCCGAATCACTCGGAACCTTTCCGAACTCCGAATATAGTCGTCCAATATATAGATTTTTGCGTCTCGACCATTTCAAGACTCCTCGTCATGTCCCCGATCTCATCCGGGACTCCGAACTCCTTCGGTACATCAAAACTCATAAACTCATAATATAACTGTCATCGAAACCTTAAGCGTGCGGACCCTACGGGTTCAAGAACTATGTAGACATGACCTAGAACTATTCTTGGTCAATAACCAATAGCGGAACCTGGATGCCCATATTGGCTCCTACATATTCTACGAAGATCTTTATCGGTCAAACCGCATAACAACATACGTTGTTCCCTTTGTCATTGGTATGTTACTTGCCCAAGATTCGATCGTCGGTATCCAATACCTAGTTCAATATCGTTACCGGCAAGTCTCTTTACTCGTTCCGTAATACATCATTTCGTAACTAACTCATTAGTTACAATGCTTGCAAGGCTTAAGTGATGTGTATTACCGAGAGGGCCCAGAGATACCTCTCCGACAATCGGAGTGACAAAACCTAATCTCGAATTATGCCAACTCAATATGTACCTTTGGAGACACCTGTAGTACTCCTTTATAATCACCCAGTTACGTTGTGACATTTGGTAGCACCCAAAGTGTTCCTCCGGTAAACGGGAGTTGCATAATCTCATAGTTACAGGAACATGTATAAGTCATGAAGAAAGCAATAGCAACATACTAAACGATCAAGTGCTAAGCTAACGGAATGGGTCAAGTCAATCACATCATTCTCCTAATGATGTGATCCCATTAATCAAATGACAACTCATGTCTATGGCTAGGAAACTTAACCATCTTTGATTCACGAGCTAGTCAAGTAGAGGCATACTAGTGACATTATGTTTGTCTAGGTATTCACACATGTATTATGTTTCCGGTTAATACAATTCTAGCATGAATAATAAATATTTATCATGAAATAAGGAAATAAATAATAACTTTATTATTGTCTCTTGGGCATATTTCCTTCAGTCTCCCACTTGCACTAGATTCAATAATCTAGTTCACATCACCATGTGATTTAACACCAACAGTTCACATTACCATGTGATTAACATCCATAGTTCACATCGTCATGTGATCAACACCCAAAGGGTTTACTAGAGTCAATAATCTAGTTCACATCGCTATGTGATTAACACCCAAAGAGTACTAAGGTATGATCATGTTTTGCTTGTGAGAGAAGTTTAGTCAACGGGTCTGTCACATTCAGAGTCGTATGTATTTTGCAAATATTCTATGTCTACAGTGCTCTGCATGGAGCTACTCTAGCTAATTGCTCCCACTTTCAATATGTATCCAGATTAAGACTTAGAGTCATCTGGATCAGTGCCAAAACTTGTATCGACATAACCCTTTATGATGAACCTTTTTGTCACCTCCATAATCGAGAAACATATCCTTATTCCACTAAGGATAATTTTGACCAATGTCTAGTGATCTACTCCTAGATCACTATTGTACTCTTGCCAAACCAGGGCAGAGTATACAATAGGTCTGGTTCACAGCATAGCATACTTTATAGAACCTATCACTGAGGCATAGGGAATGACTTTTCATTCTCTTTCTATTTTCTGCTATGGTCGGGTCTTGAGTCTTACTCAACTTCACACCTTGCAACACAGGCAAGAACTCCTTCTTTGACTGTTCCATTTTGAACTACTTCAAAATCTTGTCAAGGTATGTACTCATTGAAAATCTTATCAAGCGTCTTGATCTATCTCAATAGATCTTGATGCTCAATATGTAAGCAGCTTCACCGAGGTCTTTATTTTAAAGAACTCCTTTCAAACCCTCCTTTATGCTTTGCAGAATAATTCTACATTATTTTCGATCAACAATATGTCATTCACATATACTTATCAGAAATGATGTAGTGCTCCCACTCACTTTCTTGTAAATACAGGCTTCACCATAAGTCTGTACAAAACTATATGCTTTGATCAACTCATCAAAGCGTATATTCCAACTCGAGATGCTTGCACCAGTCCATAGATGGATCATTTGGAGCATGCACATTTTGTTAGTACCTTTAGGATTGACAAAACCTTCGGTTGCATCATATACAACTCTTCTTTGAGAAAACCATTAAGGAATGCAGTTTTGACATCCATTTGCCGATTTCATAAATTGTGGCAATTGCTAACATGATTCGGACAGACTTAAGCATCGCTGAGTTGAGAAAATCTCATTGTAGTCAACACCTTGAACTTGTCAAAACCTTTTTGCGACAAGTCGAGCTTTGTAGATAGTAACACTAATATCAACGTCCGTCTTCCTCTTGAAGATCCATTTATACAATATGGCTTGCCGATCATCAGGCAACTCCACCAAAGTCCACACTTTGTTCTCATACATGGATCCCATCTCAGATTTCATGGCCTTAAGCCATTTTGCGGAATCTGGGCTCATCATCGCTTCCTCATACTTCATAGGTTTATCATGGTCTAGTAACATGACTTCCAGAACAGGATTACCGTACCACTCTGGTGCGGACCATACTCTGGAAGACCTACGAGGTTCTATAGCAACTTGATCAGAAGTTTCATGATCATCATCATTAGCTTCCTCACTAATTGGTGTAGGAATCACTGGAACTGATTTCTGTGATGAACTACTTTCTAATTCGGGAGAAGGTACAAATTACCTTATAAAGTTCTACTTTCCTCCCACTCACTTCTTTCGAGAGAAACTCCTTCTCTATAAAGGATCCATTTTTAGCAACGAATATCTTGCCTTCGGATCTATGATAGAAGGTGTACCCAACAGTTTCCTTTGGGTATTATATGAAGACGCACTTCTCCGATTTGGGTTTGAGCTTATCAGGATGAAACTTTTTCACATAAGCATCGCAGCCCCAAACTTTAAGAAACGACAACTTGGGCTTCTTGCTAAACCACAATTCATATGGTGTCGTCTCAACGGATTTTAGATTGTGCCCTTTTAACGTGAATGCAGCTATCTCTAATGCACAACCCCAAAACAATATTGGTAAATCAGTAAGAGACATCATAGATCACACCATATCCAATAAAGTGCAGTTATGACGTTCGGACACACCATAACATTGTGGTCTTCCAGGTGGCGTGAGCCGTGAAACTATTCCACATTTGATTTAATTGAAGACCAAACTCATAACTCAAATATTCGTCTCCGCGATCAGATCGCAGAAACTTTATTTTCTTGTTACGATGATTTTTCCACTTCACTCTGAAATTCTTTGAACCTTCAACTATTTTAGACTTATGTTTCATCAAGTAGATATACCCATATCTGCTCAAATCATCTTGTGAAGGTCAGAAAATAACGATACTTGCCACAAGCATCAACACTCATTGGATCGCATACATCGGTATGTATTATTTCCAATAAGTCAGTAGCTTGTTCCATTGTTCCAGAGAATGAAGTTTTAGTCATCTTGCACAAAAGGCACGGTTCGCAAGCATCAAATGATTCATAACCAAGTGATTCCGAAAATCCATCTTTATGGAGTTTCTTCATGCGCTTTTCACCGATATGACCCAAACGGCAGTGCCACAAATAAGTTGCACTATCATTATTAACTTTGCATCTTTTGGCATCAATATTATGAATATGTGTATCACTATGATCGAGATCCAATAAACTATTTTCATTGGGTGTATGACCATTGAATGTTTTATTCATGTAAACAGAACAACAATTATTCTCTGACTTTAAATGAATAACCGTATTGCAATAAACATGATCAAATCATATTCATGCTCAACGCAAACGCTAAATAACATTTATTTAGGTTTAACACTTATCCCGAAAGTTTAGGGAGTGTGCGATGATGATCATATCAATCTTGGAACTGCTTCCAACACTCATCGCCACTTCCCCTTCAACTAGTCTTTGTTTATTCTCTAACTCCTGTTTCGAGTTACTAATCTTAGCAACCGAACAAGTATCAAATACTCAGGGGCTACTATAAACACTAGTAAAGCACACATCAATAACCTGTATATCAAATATACCCTTGTTCACTTTGCCATCCTTCTTATCCACCAAATATTCAGGGCATTTCCGCTTCCAGTGACCATTTCTTTTGCAGTGTAAGCACTCAGTTTTAGGCTTTGGTCCAGCTTTGGTCTTCTTCACGGGAGTGACAACTTGTTTGCCATTCTACTTGAAGTTTCCCTTTCTTTCCCTTTGCCCTTTTCTTGAAACTAGTGGTCTTGTCAATCATCAACACTTGATGCTCTTTCTTGATTTCTACCTTCGTTGATTTCAACATCACGAAGAGCTCGGGAATCGTTTTCGTCATCCCTTGCATACTATAGTTCATCTCGAAGTTCTAGTAACTTAGTGATGGTGACTAGAGAATTATGTCAATCACTATCTTATCTGGAAGATTAACTCCCACTTGATTCAAGCTATTGAAGTACCCAGACAATCTGAGCACATGCTCACTAGTTGAGCGATTCTCCTCCATCTTTTTGCTATAGAACTTGTTGGAGACTTCATATCTCTCAACTCGGGTATTTGCTTGAAATATTAACTTCAACTCCTAGAACATCTCATATGGTCCATGATGTTCAAAACGTCTTTGAAGTCCCGATTCTAAGCCGTTAAGCATGGTGCACTAAACTATCAAGTAGTCATCATATTGAGCTAGCCAAACGTTCATAACGTCTGCATCTGCTCCTGCAATAGGTTTGTCACCTAGCGGTGCATCAAGGACATAATTCTTCTGCGCAGCAATGAGGATAAACCTCAGATCATGGATCCAATCCGCATCATTGCTACTAACATCTTTCACCACAATTTTCTTTAGGAACATATCAAAATAAACATATGAAAGCAACAACACGAGCTATTGATCTACAACATAATTTGCAAAATACTACCAGGACTAAGTTCATGATAAATTTAAGTTCAATTAATCACATTACTTAAGAACTCCGACTTAGACAGACATCTCTCTAGTCATCTAAGTGATCACGTGATCCAAATCAACTAAACCATAACCGATCATCACGTGAGATGGAATAGTTTTCAATGGTGAACATCACTATGTTGATCATATCTACTATATGATTCATGCTCGACCTTTCGGTCTCCGTGCTCCGAGGCCATATCTGCATATGCTAGGCTCGTCAAGTTTAACCTGTGTATTCCGCCTATGCAAAACTGGCTTGCACCCGTTGTAGATGGACGTAGAGCTTATCACACCCGATCATCACGTGGTGTCTGGGCACGATGAACTTTGGCAACGGTGCATACTCAGGGAGAACACTTCTTGATAATTAGTGAGAGATCATCTTAAAATGCTACCGTCAATCAAAGCAAGAATAAGATGTATAATAGATAAACATCATATGCAATCAAAATATGTGACATGATATGGCCATGATCATCTTGCGCCTTTGATCTCCATCTCCAAAGTACTGTCATGATCTCTATCGTCACCGGCACGACACCATGATCTTCATCATCTTGATCTATGTCAATGTGTCATCACATGGTTGTCTCACCAACTAGTGCTCTTGCAACTATTGCTATCGTATAGCGATAAAATAAAGCAATTATTTGGCACTTGCATCTTATGCAACAAAGAGACATCCATAGGGCTTCGCGATTCTCGATAACTTCAACAAAACATGATCATCTGATACAACAACTTATATCTTATCACGTCTTGACCATATCACATCACAACATGCCCTGCAAAAACAAGTTAGACATCCTCTACTTTGTTGTTGCAAATTTTACGTGGCTGCTACGGGCTGAGCAAGAACCGTTCTTACCTACGCATCAAAACCACAACGATAGTTCGTCAAGTTAGTGTTGTTTTAACCTTCGCAAGGACCGGGCGTAGCCACACTCGGTTCAACTAAAGTTGGAGAAACTGACACCCGCCAGCCACTTGTGTGCAAAGCACGTCCGTAGAACCAGTCTCGCGTAAGCGTACGCGTAATGTCGGTGTGGGCCGCTTCATCCAACAATATCGCTGAACCAAAGTATGACATGCTGGTAAGCAGTATGACTTGTATCGCCCACAACTCACTTGTGTTCTACTCGTGCATATAACATCAATGCATAAAACCTAGGCTCGGATGCCACTGTTGGGGAACGTAGTAATTTCAAAAAAATTCCTACGCACACGAAAGATCATGGTGATGGCATAGCAACGAGAGGGGAGAGTGTTGTCCACGTACCCTCGTAGACCGAAAGCGGAAGTGTTAGCACAACGCGGTTGATGTAGTCGTACGTCTTCACGGTCCGACCGATCCAAGCACCGAACGTACGGCACCTCCGTGTTTGGCACACGTCCAGCTCGATGACGTCCCCGGGCTCCAATCCAGCGAAGCGTCGGGACTGAGTTCCGTCAGCATGACGGCGTGGTGACGATGATGATGTTCTACCGGCGCAGGGCTTTACCTAAACTCCGCGACGATATGACCGAGGTGGATTATGGTGGAGGGGGGCACCGCACACGGCTAAGGAACGATCCGTAGATCAACTTGTGTGTCATGGGGTGCCCCCTGCCCCCGTATATAAAGGAGCAAGGGGGAGGGTGCCGGCCAAGGGGAGGAGGCGCGCCCAAGGGGGAGAATCCTACTCCAAGTAGGATTCCCCCCTCTTTCCTAGTCCAAGTAGGAGAGGGGAAGGAAGGGAAGGAGAAGGAGAAGGAAGGAGAGAGAGGAAAAGGAGGAAAGGGGGCCGGCCCCCTAGTCCAATTCGGTTTGGGCTAGGGGGGGCGCGCGCCTTGCCTCCTCTCTTCCACCACTTGGCCCATGAGGCCCATTGCTTCTTCCTCGTATTCCCGTAACTCACCGGTACCCCCGAAAATACCCGAATCACTCGGAACCTTTCCGAACTCCGAATATAGTTGTCCAATATATCGATTTTTACGTCTCGACCATTTCGAGACTCCTCGTCATGTCCCCGATCTCATCCGGGACTCCGAACTCCTTCGGTACATCAAAACTCATAAACTCATAATATAACTGTCATCGAAACCTTAAGCGTGCGGACCCTACGGGTTCAAGAACTATGTAGACATGACCTAGAACTATTCTTGGTCAATAACCAATAGCGGAACCTGGATGCCCATATTGGCTCCTACATATTCTACGAAGATCTTTATCGGTCAAACCGCATAACAACATACGTTGTTCCCTTTGTCATCGGTATGTTACTTGCCCGAGATTCGATCGTCGGTATCCAATACCTAGTTCAATCTCGTTACCGGCAAGTCTCTTTACTCATTCCGTAATACATCATTTCGTAACTAACTCATTAGTTACAATGCTTGCAAGGCTTAAGTGATGTGTATTACCGAGAGGGCCCAGAGATACCTCTCCGACAATCGAAGTGACAAAACCTAATCTCGAATTATGCCAACTCAACATGTACCTTTGGAGACACTTGTAGTACTCCTTTATAATCACCCAGTTACGTTGTGACGTTTGGTAGCACCCAAAGTGTTCCTCCGGTAAACGGGAGTTGCATAATCTCATAGTTACAGGAACATGTATAAGTCATGAAGAAAGCAATAGCAACATACTAAACGATCAAGTGCTAAGCTAACGGAATGGGTCAAGTCAATCACATCATTCTCCTAATGATGTGATCCCATTAATCAAATGACAACTCATGTCTATGGCTAGGAAACTTAACCATCTTTGATTCACGAGCTAGTCAAGTAGAGGCATACTAGTGACACTATGTTTGTCTATGTATTCACACATGTATTATGTTCCCAGTTAATACAATTCTAGCATGAATAATAAACATTTATCATGAAATAAGGAAATAAATAATAACTTTATTATTGCCTCTAGGGCATATTTCCTTCATTTCTATCATCGTTGTCCCCCGCAAAATCTGCGTCTGAATACCCTTTTATCTCTAGGGAATCAGATCTCCTGTATGTTAGCATGTAGTCCTTTGTGCCTTGCGCATAACGCAATGCTTTCTTTATCATCTTCCAGTGCTCTATGCCTGGATTCTCTTGATATCTACCGAGTACCCCAATGATAAAGGCTAAGTCAGGGTGAGTGCACACTTGTGCATACTGCAAGCTGCCAACTGCCGAAGCATATGGTACTCATTTCATTTGATCGATCTCGTACTGGTTTTTGGGACATTGGAATTTTCCAAAACTATCGCCCTTAACTATAGGATCAGGTGTGGCTTTACTCGCATGCATATTATACTTTTTAAGAACCTTCCCTAAATATGCTTTCTGCGATAGTCCTAAGACTCCATTGTTTCTATCCCGGTGAATTTCTATGCCCAAAACATATGATGCTTCACCAAGATCTGTTATGTCAAAATTCGAGGATAAGAACTTCTTTGTTTCTTGTAGTAGACTAACATCACTGCTAGCAAGCAGAATGTCATCCACATACAAGATTAGGAAAATATATTTCCCATTTTTAAACTTTGCATAAATGTAGTTATCCTCAATATTTTCTTTAAATCCAAAACTTTTAATCATTTGATTAAACTTTAAATACCACTGCCTAGAGGCTTGCTTTAATCCATAAATGGATTTCTTGAGGCGGCATCCCATATTTTCCTTGCCTTCCATGATAAAACCCTTGGGTTGTTTCGTGTAGACATTTTCTTTTAAATCCCCGTTGAGAAATGCCGCCTTTACATCCATTTGATGTAACTCTAAATCAAAATAAGCAACTAATGCCATTATGATTCTGAAGGAATCCTTACATGAGACCGGAGAAAATGTCTCTTTGTAATCTATCCCTTCTCTTTGTGTAAATCCTTTTGCCACGAGTCGTGCTTTATATTTTTCTATATTCCCTTTAGAGTCATACTTAATTTTGTAGATCCATTTGCAGCCTACTGATTTGGCTCCTTTAGGAATTTCTTCTAAGTCCCAAACATCTTTGGAACTCCTTGATTTCATCTCGTCTTCCATTGCCTTCATCCACATCGATGAATGAGGGCTTCTCATGGCTTCTTCATATGAGGTGGGATCTTTTTCCATATGAACCATTTCTGTGTTATAAACATTAAAATCAGTAGAAATAGCTGACTTTCTTGGTCTTGTAGACCTTATAAGGGCCTCAGTTTCTGGCACATTCTATGCCTCAACTTCTGGCACTTCTTCTAAAATTTGCTGTTGCACCTTCCTTTCATGCTCAACAACGGGTTCAGTCGGCTCCTGACGGACAGGTTCCGGGTCTGCCCCCATAGTTTTCATGGGTGGAGTTGCAGCTGGTAGTGAGAAAAATGGCTCCTGAATCATCGGATTAGGTGCATGCACCCTCTTCTCCTCAAGATCAATTTTCCGAGCTACCAAGCTTCCCCTCATCATTTCGTCCTCTAAGAAGACTGCATGTCTTGTTTCTACAAACTTTGTATATCTGTATGGGCAGTAGAAACGAAAACCCTTTGATCTGTCTAGATAGCCAATGAAGTGGCAACTTACTGTTTTGGGATCTAACTTTCCAATGTTTGGATTAAACATTTTGGCCTCAGCAGGGCACCCCCACACCTTGAAGTGTTGTAGGGATGGCATCCTTCCTGTCCATAGCTCATACGGTGTTTTGGGCACCGACTTGCTTGGTACTCTATTCAGAATGTGAATGGCGGTTTTAAGCGCCTCCATCCATAATCCCAATGGCAAGTTGGAATAACTCATCATGCTGCGCACCATATCCATAAGTGTACGGTTGCGCCTTTCAGCTACTCCATTTCTTTGAGGTTACTTGGCATTGAATCTCGGGCAACTATGCCAGTCTCCTGCAAGAACTTTGCAAAAGGTCCAGGGACTTAGCCATATGGAGTGTGCCGACCGTAGTACTCTCCCCCATGGTCGGACCTAACTATCTTTATTATTTTATCATGCTGATTTTCAACTTCAGCTTTGAATATTTTAAATTTATCCAACGCTTCAGATCTTTCTTTGATTGGATAAATATATCCATAGCGAGAGTAATCATCTGTGAATGTTATGAACGAGTCATATCCATCCACACTTTTCACCAGAAATGGTCCACAAATATCAGTGTGGATGATTTCTAGTGTGCCTGTGCTATGGATTGCACCTTTTTTGATTTGTTTTACGTACTTTCCTTTAACGCAATCTATGCATGGTTTTAAGTCTGAAAATTCTAACGGAGGAAGAATTTCACTTTTGACTAATCTTTCTATCCTCCCCTTCGAAATATGGCCCAAGCGACAGTGCCATAATTTCGATGAGTCGAATGTTCTTTTTCTTTTCTTTTGCTCTTTATTCGACGCGGAAACATTTTCTTTCACATTGCAGACGAAATAAACTTTTTCACGAAGTGATAACAAATAAAGCTCATCATGTAGTAAAGCATCACCCACATAAGCATTATTATACCAAAAGGCACACTTGCCATGTCCAAAATAACATTCATAATTATCTTTGTCCAAACAAGAAACACTAATTAAGTTTCTATGACACGATGGAACAAATAAAACATCTCTAAGTAGAAGATTGAATCCGCCAGCTAACTCCAAGGAGATGTCACCGACAACTTCAACTTCTTCTTCATCTCCGTTTGCCACTTCAATGCGTCTTTCGCTTCTTAGCGTAGTTCGCGTCGAATGGAATCCCTCTTTTTGCGATGACTGACTTCAGCCAAGCAGCGCAGTCTTTCTTGTAATGCCCTTTCTGCTTGTAGTGGAGACAGGTGTCTTTGTGCACTAAGAAAGGCTGTTGTTGATGCTGATGCTGATAGGGGGCTTTTTCCATTATTTGAAGGAGAACTTTTATTGTTTTGACTGTAGTTCTTTTTCTTGTAATCCTTCACATAGTTGAGTGAACCACCATGTGCGGCTTTGAGTCTGTCCTCTTCTTGGACACACATTGCTATTGTCTTTTCAATGTCCCATGTTCCAGGTGACATATTATAGTTTACAACAAAAGTTGCAAACTCCTTTGGCAGTGAAGCCATGACCAGGTGGCCCAGGAGCACTGGTTTGATCTCCAGATCCGCATCCATGGGCTTGAGCTTTGCTGCCATATTGCTCATCCTGAGGATGTGCTCTCTTATTCCATGACTACCACCTGTGTAGCGTTCTGTCACCAGTTTCTCTAACACCTGGGTGGCATATATCTTTGAACTGGCTCTTTATCTTTGTAAGCAACTCCCCTACGGAAGTGCACTCTGCAATGGAGCCCACAATGGCGCTCTCAATTGTATTCTTTATAAATGCCATGCACTTTTTGTTTGCATTGACCCACTTTCGGTTATCTATGAGGTAGGACTGCTCCAAAGGAGCATATGTTGGGGAACGTTGCAGAAAATTAAAATTTTTCCCACGGTTTCACCAAGATCCATCTATGAGTTCATCTAAGCAACGAGTCAAGGGAGAGAGTTTGCATCTACATACCACTTGTAGATCGCGTGCGGAAGCTTGCAAGGTGATGATGTAGTCGTACTCGACGTGATTCGAATCACCGATGACCAAGTGCTGAATGGACAGCACCTCCGCGTTCAACACACGTACGGTACGGGTGACGTCTCCTCCGTCTTGATCCAGCAAGGAGGAAGGAGAGGTTGAGGAAGACAGCTCCACCGGCAAAGAGACGACGGCGTGGTGGTGGTGGAGAAGCAAGACTCGGCTGTGGCTTCGCCAAGCGCTAGCGGAGGAGGAGAGGTGTTGGGAGGGAGGGCTGCGCCTTGGAGATGGGTACAGCAGCCCCTCCCTCCCCTTTATATAGGCCCCCTGGAGGCTGCCCCCGAGATCCAATCTCCGTGGGGAGGGGCGGCCAAGGGGTGGAGTGCTCCCCAAGCCAAGTGGGGCGCCCCCCCCACCCCTAGGGTTTCAACCCTAGGCGCAGGGGGTGGGCCTAGGGGGGCGCACCAGCCCACTATGGGCTGGTTCCCCTCCAACTTCAGCCCATGGGGCCCTCCGGGATAGGTGGCCCCACCCGGTGGACCCCCGGGACCCTTCCGGTGGTCCCGGTACATTACCGGGAGACCCCGAAACTTTCCCGATGGCCGAAATACCACTTCCTATATATTATTCTTTACCTCCGGACCATTCTGGAACTCCTCGTGACATTCGGGATCTCATCCGGGACTCCGAACAACATTCGGTAGTCACATACTATTCTTCCTACTAACCCTAGCGTCACCGAACCTTAAGTGTGTAGACCCTACGGGTTCGGGAGACACGCAGACATGACCGAGACGACTCTCAGGCAATAACCAACAGCGGGATCTGGATACCCATGTTGGCTCCCACATGATCCTCGATGATTTCATCGGTTAAACCACGATGTCGAGGATTCGATCAAACCTCAGATGCAACTCCTTTGTCAATCGGTGCGTTACTTGCCCGAGACTCGATCGTCGGTATCCCAATACCTTGTTCGGTCTCGTTACGCAAGTCACTTTACTCGCATCCGTAATGCATGATCCCGTGGCCAACACCTTGGTCAACTTGAGCTCATTATGATGATGCATTACCGAGTGGGCCCAGAGATACCTCTCCGTCATACGGAGTGACAAATCCGATCTCGATCCGTGTCAACCCAGCAGATAATTTGGAGATACCTGTAATGCACCTTTATAGTCACCCGAGCCACGTTGTGGCGTTTGATACACCCAAGGCACTCCTACGGTAACCGGGAGTTACATGATCTCATGGTCGAAGGAAGAGATACTTGACATTGGCAAAGCTCTAGCAAACGAACTACACGATCTTTTATGCTATGCTTAGGATTGGGTCTTGTCCATCACATCATTCTCGTAATGATGTGATCGCGTTATCAACGACATCCAATGTCGATAGTCAGGAAACCATGACTATCCATTGATCACAACGGGCTAGTCAACTAGAGGCTCACTAGGGACATATTGGGGTCTATGTGCTCACACGTGTATTATGATTTCCGGATAATACAGTTATAGCATGAACAAAAGACAATTATCATGAACATTGAAATATAATAATACTTTTATTATTGCCTCTAGGGCATATTTCCAACAGTCTCCCACTTGCACTAGAGTCACCAATCTAGTTACATTGTGATGAATCGAACACCCATAGAGTTCTGGTGTTGATCATGTTTTGCACGCGAGAGAGGTTTAGTCAATGGATCTGCGACATTCAGATCCGTGTGCACTTTGCAAATCTCTATGTCTCCATCTTGAACATTTTCACGGATGGAGTTGAAACGACGCTTGATGTGCCTGGTCTTCTTGTGAAACCTGGGCTCCTTGGCAAGGGCAATAGCTCCGGTGTTGTCACAGAAGAGTTTGATCGCCCCGACGCATTGGGTATGACTCTAGGTCGGTGATGAACTCTTTCACCCAAATCGCTTCATGCGCTACCTCCGAGGCTGCCATGTACTCCGCTTCACACGTAGATCCCGCCACGACACTCGCTTGCAGCTGCACCAGCTTCATTGCTCCACCATTCAACATATACACGTATCCGGTTTGTGACTTAGAGTCATCAGATCTGAGTCGAAGCTAGCGTCGACGTAACCCTTCTGACGAGCTCTTCGTCTCCTCCATAAACGAAACATGTCCTTCGTCCTTTTCGGTACTTCAGGATATTCTTCACCGCTGTCCGGTGTTCCTTGCCGGGATTACTTTGGTATCTTGCAACCAAACTTACGGCAAGGTTTACATCGGTCAGTACACAGCATGGCATACATAATAGATCCTATGGCTGAAGCATAGGGATGAAACTCATCTCTTCTTTATCTTTTGCCGTGGTGGGTGGTCGAGCCGAGCTCAATCTCACACCTTGTAACATAGGCAAGAACCCTTCTTGGACTGATTCATTTGAACCTCTTCAAAATCTTATCAAGGTATGTGCTTTGTGAAAGACCTATGAGGCGTCTCGATCTATCTCTATAGATCTTGATGCCTAATATATAAGCAGCTTCTCCAAGGTCCTTCATTGAAAAACACTTGTTCAAGTAGGCCTTAATGCTGTCCAGAAATTTGAATCATTTCCCATCAAGAGTATGTCATCTACATATAATATGAGAAATGCTCTGAGCTCCCACTCACTTTCTTGTAAACGCAGGCTTCTCCATAAGTCTCAAGATAAACCAAACACTTTGATCATCTCATCAAAGCGAATGTTCCAACTCCGAGATGCTTGCACCAGCCCATAAATGGATCGCTGGAGCTTGCATACTTTGTTAGCGTTCTTAGGATCGACAAAACCTTCCGGCTGCATCATATACAGTTCTTCCTTAAGATGCCCGTTAAGGAATGCCGTTTTGACGTCCATCTGCCATATCTCATAATCATAGTATGCGGCAATTGCTAACATGATTCGGACGGACTTTAGCTTCGCTACGGGAGAGAATGTCTCATCGTAGTCAATCCCTTGAACTTGTCGATAACCCTTAGCGACAAGTCGAGCTTTATAGATGGTAACATTACCATCCGCGTCCGTCTTCTTCTTAAAAATCCATTTGTTTTCTATCGCTCGCCGATCATCGGGCAAGTCTGTCAAAGTCCATACTTTGTTTTCATACATGGATTCTATCTCGGATTTCATGTCTTCAAGCCATTTGTTGGAATCTGGGCCCGCCATTGCTTCTTCATAGTTCAAGGTTCATTGTTGTCTAACAACATGATTTCCATGACAGGTTGCCGTACCACTGCTGTGCGGGCGTGTCCTTGTGGACCTTGAGTTCAAGAGCAACTTGATCCAAGTACCTTGATCATCATCGTTGTTTTCCTCTTGGTTGGTGTGGGCATCACAGAACGGTTTCTGCGCTGCACCACTTTCCCGCTCGAGAGGTAGTACTTCATCGAGTTCTACTTTCCTACCACTTACTTCTTTCGAGAGAAACTCTTTTTCCGTAAAGCATCCGTTCTTGGCAACAAAGATCTTGCCTTGGATCTTAAGTAGAAGGTATACCCGACAGTTTCCTTAGGGTATCCTATGAATACACATTTTTCCGACTTGGGTTCGAGCCAGTTGAAGTTTCTTGACATAAGCATCGCATCCCCAAACTTTTAGAAACGGCAGCTTAGGTTTCTTCCCAAACCATAATTCATACGGTGTCGTCTCAACGGATTTAGACGGTGCCCTATTTAAAGTGAATGTAGCTCTCTAGAGCGTATCCCCAAAATGATAGTGGTAAATCGGTAAGAGACATCATAGACCGCACCATATCCAATAGAGTGCGACACGACGTTCGGACACACCGTTTCTCCGAGGTGTTCCAGCGGCGTGAGTTGTGAAACGATTCCACATTTCCTTAAGTGTGTACCAAATTCGTGACTTAAGTATTCTCCTCCACGATCGATCGAAGAATTTTATCTTTCGGTCACGTTGATTCTCTACCTCACTCTGAAACTCCTTGAACTTTTCAAAGGTCTCAGACTTGTGTTTCATTAAGTAGACATATCCATATCTACTCAAGTCATCGTGAGAGTGAGAACATAACGATATCCTCCATGAGCCTCAACGCTCATTGGACCGCTTTACATCGGTATGTATGATTTCCAACAAGTTGGTTGCTCGCTCCATTGTTCCGGAGAACGGAGTCTTGGTCATTTTGCCTAAGAGGCATGGTTCGCATGTGTCAAAGGATTCATAATCAAGAGACTCTAAAAGTCCATCAGCATGGAGCTTCTTCATGCGTTTGACACCAATGTGACCAAGGCAGAAGTGCCACAAGTATGTGGGACTATCGTTATCAACTTTACATCTTTTGGCATCCACACTATGAACATGTGTAACATTACGCTCGAGATTCATTAAGAATAAACCATTGACCATCGGAGCATGACCATAAAACATATCTCTCATATAAATCGAACAACCATTATTCTCAGACTTAAATGAGTAGCCATCTCGTATTAAACGAGATCCAGATACAATGTTCATGCTCAAACTTGGCACTAAATAACAATTATTAAGGTTCAAAACTAATCCGTAGGTAAATGTAGAGGCAGCGTGTCGACGGCGATCACATCGACTGGAACCATTCCGACGCGATCGTCACCTCGCCCTTCGCCAGTCTCCGTTTATTCCGCAGCTCTGCTGTGAGTTACAAATATGAGCAACGGCACGGTATCAAATACCTGGGAGTTACTACGAGTCTTGGTAAGGTACACATCAATTACATGTATATCAAATATACCTTTGGTGTTGCGGCCTTCTTATCCGCTAAGTATTTGGGGCAGTTCCGCTTCGGTGGCCCTTCCCTTGCAATAAAAGCACTCGATCTCGTGCTTGGGTCCATTCTTTGACTTCTTCCCGGCAGCAGCTTACGGGCATGGCAACATCTTTGCCGTCCTTCTTGAAGTTCTTCTTACCCTTGCCCTTCTTGAACTTAGTGGTCTTATTGACCATCAACACTTGATGTTCCTTTTGATTTCAGCCTCTGCTGACTTGAGATCGAGAACACTTCAGAATGGTCTTTACCATCCCCTACATGTTGTAGTTCATCACAAAGCTCTTGTAGCTTGGTGGGAGCGATCGAGGATTCTGTCAATGACCGCCTCATCGGGAGGTTTATGTTCACTGGGTCATACGGTTGTGCAACCGAGACATCTTCAGGATGTGTTCACCGTGTAACTGTTTTCCTCCATCTTACAACTGTAGAACTTGTCGAGACATCATATCTCTCGACCGGGCATGAGCTTGGAAAACTAGTTTCAGCTCTTGAACATCTCATATGCTCCGTGGTGCTCAAAACGCTTTTGGAGCCCGGTTCTAAGCTGTAAAGCATGCCGCACCGAACGAGGGAGTAATCATCAAGACGAGAGCTTGCCAAGCGCTCTAACGCCTTGGTTCTTCGGGACGGAGCGACACCTAGCGGTCCTTCTAGGACATATTGTTTCTGGCAGCTATGAGGATGATCCTCGGGTTCCGGACCCGATCTGTTTAGTTGCTGCCATCATCTTTCAGCTTGGTTTTCTAGGAACGCGTTGAAGTTCATGTTGACATTAGCGTTGGCCATTGATCTACAAGACATATTTGCAAAGGTTTTAGACTAAGTTCATAATAATAAAGTTCTAATCAAAATTATGAACTCCCACTTAGATTAGACATCCTCTAGTCATCTAAGTGTTACACGATCCGAGTCGACTAGCCCGTGTCCGATCATCACGTGAGACGGACTATTCATCGTCGGTGAACATCTTCATGTTGATCGTATCTTCCATACGACTCGTGTTCGACCTTTCGGTCTCCGTGTTCGAGGCCATGTCCGCACATGCTAGGCTCGTCAAGTTAACCCTAAGTGTTTTCGCTGTGTAAAACTGTCTTACACCCGTTGTATGTGAACGTAAGAATCCATCACACCCGATCATCACGTGGTGCTTAGAAGCGACGAACTGTAGCAACGGTGCACGCTTAGGGAGAACACTTCTTGAAATTTTGTAAGGATCATCTTATTTACTACCGTCGATCTAAGTAAACAAGATGCATAAACATAATAAACATCACATGCAATTATATAGTTGTGACATGATATGGCCAATATCATAAAGCTCCATTGATCTCCATCTTCGGGGCTCCATGATCATCTTGTCACCGGCTTGACACCATGATCTCCATCATCATGATCTCCATCATCGTGTCTTCATGAAGTTGTCACGCCAACGACTACTTCTACTTCTATGACTAACGCTTAGCAATAAAGTAAAGTAGTTTACATGGCGTTATTCAATGACACGCAGGTCATACAAAAATAAAGACAACTCCTATGGCTCCTGCCGGTTGTCATACTCATCGACATGCAAGTCGTGAATCCTATTACAAGAACATGATCTCATACATCACAATTCATCATTCATCACAACTTCTGGCCATATCACATCACATGATCAATCGCTGCAAAAACAAGTTAGACGTCCTCTAATTGTTGTTGCATCTTTTACGTGGCTGCGGTTGGGTTCTAGCAAGAACGTTTTCTTACCTACGAATCACCACAACGTGATTTTGTCAACTTCTATTTACCCTTCATAAGGGCCCTGTTCATCGAATCCGCTCCAACTAAAGTGGGAGAGACAGACACCCGCCAGCCACCTTATGCAACTAGTGCATGTCAATCGGTGGAACCGGTCTCACGTAAGCGTACGTGTAAGGTTGGTCCGGGCCGCTTCATCCCACAATACCGTTGAGCAAGAAAAGACTAGTAGAGGCAAGTAAGATGACAAGATCCACGCCCACAACAAATTGTGTTCTACTCGTGCATTAGAGAACTACGCATAGACCTAGCTCATGATGCCACTGTTAGGGAACGTTGCAGAAAATTAAAATTTTTCCTACGGTTTCACCAAGATCCATCTATGAGTTCATCTAAGCAACGAGTCAAGGGAGAGAGTTTGCATCTACATACCACTTGTAGATCGCGTGCGGAAGCTTGCAAGGTGATGATGTAGTCGTACTCGACGTGATTCGAATCACCGATGACCAAGTGCTGAACGGACAGCACCTCCGTGTTCAACACACGTACGGTACGGGTGACGTCTCCTCCGTCTTGATCCAGCAAGGAGGAAGGAGAGGTTGAGGAAGACATCTCCACCGGCAGCACGACGGCGTGGTGGTGGTGGAGAAGCAGTACTCCGACAGGGCTTCGCCAAGCGCTAGCGGAGGAGGAGAGGTGTTGGGGAGGGGAGGGGCTGCGCCTTGGAGCTGGGTACAGCAGCCCCCTCCCTCCCCCCTTTATATAGGCCCCCAGGGGCGCCGCCCCGAGATCCAATCTCCAAGGGGCGGCGCCAAGGGGTGGAGTGCCCCCAAGCCAAGTGGGCGCCCACCCCTAGGGTTTCAACCCTAGGCGCGGGGGTGGGCCTAGGGGCGCACCAGCCCACTATGGGCTGGTTCCTCCCACTTCAGCCCATGGGGCCCTCCGGATAGGTGGCCCCACCGGTGGACCCAGGACCCTTCCGGTGGTCCCGGTACATTACCGGGAGACCCCGAAACTTTCCCGATGGCCGAAATACCACTTCCTATATAATATTCTTTACCTCCGGACCATTCCGGAACTCCTCGTGACGTCCGGGATCTCATCTGGGACTCCGAATAACATTCGGTAGTCACATACTATTCTTCCTACTAACCCTAGCATCACCGAACCTTAAGTGTGTAGACCCTACGGGTTCGGGAGACACGCAGAACATGACCGAGGCGACTCTCGGGCAATAACCAACAGCGGGTCGGATACCCATGTTGGCTCCCACATGCTCCTCGATGATTTCATCGGTTGAACCACGATGTCGAGGATTCGATCAAACCACGTATGCAATTCCTTTGTCAATCGATGCGTTACTTGCCCGAGACTCGATCGTCGGTATCCCAATACCTTGTTCGGTTTCGTTACGGCAAGTCACTTTACTCGCACCGTAATGCATGATCCGTGGCCAACACCTTGGTCAACTTGAGCTCATTATGATGATGCATTACCGAGTGGGCCCAGAGATACCTCTCCGTCATACGGAGTGACAAATCCGATCTCGATCCGTGTCAACCCGCAGATACTTTCGGAGATACCGTAATGCACCTTTATAGTCACCCGATTCGTTGTGACGTTTGATACACCCAAGGCACTCCTACGGTAACCGGAGTTACACGATCTCATGGTCGAAGGAAGAGATACTTGACATTGGCAAAGCTCTAGCAAACGAACTACACGATCTTTTATGCTATGCTTAGGATTGGGTCTTGTCCATCACATCATTCTCGTAATGATGTGATCGCGTTATCAACGACATCCAATGTCGATAGTCAGAAACCATGACTATCCATTGATCTGTGGGCTAGTCAACTAGAGGCTCACTAGGGACATATTGGGGTCTATGTGCTCACACGTGTATTATGATTTCCGGATAATACAGTTATAGCATGAACAAAAGACAATTATCATGAACATTCAAATATAATAATACTTTTATTATTGCCTCCAGGGCATATTTCCAACAGCATAGTCCCCCTTCTTTTTAGCCCATGCAGCATCACCATCAGTAGCCTCTCTTACTGGCTCTGTGGGTCTGACCGGCTGTGGTTTCTCCACAACCCAGTCAAGATCAGCACAAAAAATGCCTGTTTAACTTTCTTCCTCCACTCAGTGTGGTTGTCACCTCTGAGTGTCGAAACTTCTTTTAGGCAAGTCATCAAGTGAAAGCCTCCTGAAATCACAATTTAAGTGACATCAATAAAACAATCATATGCAATAATCTAACATTGGTCAAATTAAAACATACAATTGTCTATGCAATTAAATCTATATTACCGTTGGGCAAAATATTAGAAATAAATGCACCTTTAAATTTCAATAATAAAACATGATCATGTTATTAATAACGTTGGTCATAAAAAATAACATAATCAAATTCATTTTAATAATCACTTTAACATGCTCTTAAAAACATAATTCTTTTTAAACTTTTATTTTCTTCATAAAAGAGCACTAATAATTATTTATGCAGCGGAAAAACATGAATAAAAATTCATGATCTTTTTAATCTCTACAGAAACTTTTCTTTGACCGAATTAAAAAAACATGAACTCTATTATTTTCTTTATAAAAAATTCATGAACATTTCTTTTCGGATTTTTTTTAAAATTCTCAAAAGAGAAAAAACAATAGCAACAACCCAGTCTAGCCTTGTGCCCATGATGGAGAAAATAAAACGCCCACGGCCTTCCCAAGGCGGCTGCGCTCGGCTGGCTTTGAACTCGGCTGGGCACGCCCTGGCTTGGCCTCGGCCAGCTCGCTGGCGATGCCCATTGGCGGTGGCCTCCCTCTTTCAGCCCAGTGGCCCAGTCTAGCACTAGGGTTTCTCTCAGGGCCGTCCGATTAGATCCAACGGCCACCCGCGCTCTTCGCTAGATCAAAACTGGCAGCGCCGTTTGACTCGGCCGAAACCCTAGCCATTTCCCCGTTTCTCTCTCGCCGTCTGTTTCGTCTCTGTCCCGCGCAAGCTTCGCCGGCAACGACCCTGAGAGCCACCGTGCCGCGCCCGGCCGCCGGCGACGGTGTCTACTGCCACCGCGCCGCGCCGCGGCTCCTTTTTCTGTTCTTATCCCTTCCCCTTTTCTTCCTGGGACAGACAGAGAGAGATGCCAGGTCGAGGCCTCTTCTGCTCCTCTCGCGCCGGCGGGCCACCGCGCCGAGCCGGTCGCTGGCGATAGCGAGCCAGGGCGGAGCCCAACGAGGCAGTCCCTTCCCCCTCCCAACTCTGTTTCGACGAGAGAGAGGAACACAGAGAGGCTACCCCTTGTCCTTTTCAGTGAGAGGAATAGGAGTGTGGCCAGATCGCGCCGTGGCCATCCTCCTAACCGGTCGCGCGTCCTCCCTAGCTGCAGGCGCACCGCCGTCGAGGGATTTTGCCGCGGTGCTGACCCCTTTCCTTTTTTTTTTCTTTTCCGGTGAGCAATTGCTTGCTCTGGTGGTTCTTCTTCCGGACGCCTCGGCTTGCCGATGCGCGTCTGAATCGAGAGGAACGGGCGCGGCCGAAGTGGCGGCGCACTTTGCCGGCGAGGCTCGAGGCCCTCTGCCGGTGAAACTTTCCTTTGCCCTCTGATTAGGGTTCTTGGGGAGGGGATCTCTTTTTCTTTCTTTGTTTTATCTTTTTACCGAAAATCAACTAACCAAGATGGCTCTGATACCATTGATAGACCCACTTGGATCGTGTAGGCTAGATCTTTCTGGTACACCTACCTTCTGCTGGTGCAGACGAACTCAATCCAGCGCTGGCCATTGTGAAGTAGGGGCCGGTGATGGCAAAGAGATGGCGGCAGTGGTGGAGCGTCCCGTGAGCGCTGCGCTAACCCTAGATCGGAAGGGAGTGTCGGTGGGGATTGTGGCAGCGATTAACCTCGTAGGTCGTGCCCCGGCCCCCACCTCTATTAATATAGCACGGGTCATAGGGGCCCACCAACCATAATGGGTTGGGTGCCCCCGATCAGGGTGCATTGACCAAGGGCCTGGCAGGCCGTTGGGCCTTCTCAGAGGAGATCAACCTAACAGGTCCTACCACTAGCCCCATAAAAACCGCATCCAGTTTGACGAACCCTAGTCAAACCCTCAGTCCTCTCGCTCTCTCGGCTCCCCTCCCATCTTCCCCCCTTCCTCTCCCAATCTCCCCCGTCCCCTCTGTCATGACCAAGTCCGGGAACGACTCTGGCAGCGAGACCGATCTCATGGACTCGGATGGCCTCATGATCGAACATCGATGGGACCTCGAGCTCCGCGGGGTCGTGCGTCATTAGCTGACCACGACGGAGACGGACGCTAGCCGGCTTTGGCGCAAGAATGCGAAGGTGCTTCGGCTCGAGATCGAAGCTTTGGAGCGCAACGTGGGATAAAGAGACAGCCAAGGCCAAGGCGGCATGCCACATGTAGGTGTTGTTGGGGAACGTTGCAGAAAATTAAAATTTTTCCTACGGTTTCACCAAGATCCATCTATGAGTTCATCTAAGCAACGAGTCATGGGAGAGAGTTTGCATCTACATACCACTTGTAGATCGCGTGCGGAAGCTTGCAAGGTGATGATGGAGTCGTACTCGACGTGATTCAGATCACCGATGTCCAAGTGCTGAACGGACAGCACCTCTGCGTTCAACACACGTACGGGACGGGAGACGTCTCCTCCTTCTTGATCCAGCAAGGGGGAAGGAGAGGTTGAGGAAGCTCGCTCCAACGGGAGCACGACGGCGTGGTGGTGTTGGTGCAGCAGTACTCCGACAGGGCTTCGCCAAGCGCTTACGGAGGAGGAGAGGTGTTGGGGAGGGGAGGGGCTGCGCCTTGGAGATGGGTACAGCAGCCCCTCTCCCCCCTTTATATAGGCCCCAGGCGCGCGCCCCGAGATCCAATCTCCAAGGGGGGCGGCGGCCAAGGGGGTGGAGTGCCCCCCCACCCCTAGGGTTTCAACCCTAGGCGCAGGGGGTGGGCCTGGGGGGCGCACCAGCCCACTATGGCGGGTTCCCCTCCCACTTCAGCCCATGGGGCCCTCCGGGATGGGTGGCCCCACCCGGTGGACCCCCGGGACCCTTCCGGTGGTCCCGGTACATTACCGGGAGACCCCGAAACTTTCCGGATGGCCGAAATACCACTTCCTATATATTATTCTTTACCTCCGGACCATTCCGAAACTCCTCGTGACGTCCAGGATCTCATCGGGGACTCCGAACAACATTCGGTAGTCACATACTAGTCTTCCGACTAACCCTAGCGTCACCGAACCTTAAGTGTGTAGACCCTACGGGTTCGGGAGACATGCAGACATGACCGAGATGACTCTCGGGAAATAACCAACAGCGGGATCTGGATACCCATGTTGGCTCCCACATGTTCCTTGATGATTTCATCGGTTGAACCACGATGTCGAGGATTCGATCAAACCGTGTATGCAATTCCCTTTGTCAATCGGTACGTTACTTGCCCGAGACTCGATCGTCGGTATCCCAATACCTTGTTCAGTCTCGTTACGGCAAGTCACTTTACTCGCATCAGTAATGCATGATCCGTGGCCAACACCTTGGTCAACTTGAGCTCATTATGATGATGCATTACCGAGTGCCCAGAGATACCTCTCCGTCATACGGAGTGACAAATCCGATCTCGATCCGTGTCAACCCAACAGATACTTTCGGAGATACCTGTAATGCACCTTTATAGTCACCCAGTTACGTTGTGACGTTTGATACACCCAAGGCACTCCTACGGTATCCGGGAGTTACACGATCTCATGGTCGAAGGAAGAGATACTTGACATAGGCAAAGCTCTAGCAAACAAACTACACGATCTTTGTGCTATGCTTAGGATTGGGTCTTGTCCATCACATCATTCTCCTAATGACGTGATCCCGTTATCAACGACATCCAATGTCCATAGTCAGGAAACCATGACTATCTGTTGATCACAACGAGCTAGTCAACTAGAGGCTCACTAGGGACATATTGTAGTCTGTGTGTTCACACGTGTATTACGATTTCCGGATAATACAGTTATAGCATGAACAAAAGACAATTATCATGAACAATGAAATATAATAATACTTTTATTATTGCCTCTAGGGCATATTTCCAACAGTCTCCCACTTGCACTAGAGTCACCAATCTAGTTACATTGTGATGAATCAAACACCCATAGAGTTCGGTGTTGATCATGTTTCGCTCATGAGAGGTTTAGTCAACGGATCTGCGACATTCAGATCCGTGTGTACTTTGCAAATCTCTATGTCTCCATCTTGAACATTTTCACGGATGGAGTTGAAACGACGCTTGATGTGCCTGGTCTTCTTGTGAAACCTGGGCTATTTTGCAAGGGCAATAGCTCCAGTGTTGTCACAGAAGAGTTTGATCGACCCCGACGCATTGGGTATGACTCCTAGGTCGGTGATGAACTCCTTCACCCAAATTGCTTCATGCGCTGCCTCCGAGGCTGCCATGTACTCCGCTTCACACGTGGATCCCGCCACGCCGCTCTGCTTGCAGCTGCACCGGCTTACTGCTGCACCATTCAACATATACACGTATCCGGTTTGTGACTTAGAGTCATCCAGATCTGAGTCGAAGCTAGCGTCAACGTAACCCTTTACGACGAGCTCTTCGTCTCCTCCATAAACGAGAAACATGTCCTTTGTCCTTTTCAGGTACTTCAGGATATTCTTGACTGCTGTCCAGTGTTCCTTGCCGAGATTACTTTGGTATCTTGCAACCAGACTTACGGCAAGGTTTACATCGGGTCTGGTACACAGCATGGCAATAGATCCTATGGCTGAAGCATAGGGGATGACACTCATCTCTTCTTTATCTTTTTCCATGGTCGGTGACTGAGCTGAGCTCAATCTCACACCTTGTAACATAGGCAAGAACCCTTTCTTGGATTGATCCATTTTGAACCTTTTCAAAATCTTATCAAGGTATGTGCTTTGTGAAAGACCTATGAGGCGTCTCGATCTATCTCTATAGATCTTGATGCCTAATATATAAGCAACTTCTCCAAGGTCCTTCATTGAAAAACACTTGTTCAAGTAGGCCTTAATGTTGTCCAGAAGTTTTGTATCATTTCCCATCAAGAGTATGTCATCTACATATAATAGGAGAAATGCTACAGAGCTCCCACTCACTTTCTTGTAAACGCAGGCTTCTCCATAAGTCTGCATAAACCCAAACGCTTTGATCATCTCATCAAAGCGAATGTTCCAACTCCGAGATGCTTGCACCAGTCCATAAATGGATCGCTGGAGCTTGCATACTTTGTTAGCGTTCGAGGATCGACAAAACCTTCCGGCTGCATCATATACAGCTCTTCCTTAAGATGCCGTTAAGGAATGCCGTTTTGACGTCCATCGCCATATCTCATAATCATAGTATGCGGCAATTGCTAACATGATTCGGACGGACTTTAGCTTCGCCACGGAGAGAATGTCTCATCGTAGTCAATCCCTTGAACTTGTCGATAACCCTTAGCGACAAGTCGAGCCTTATAGATGGTAACATTACCATCGCGTCCGTCTTCTTCTTAAAAATCCATTTGTTTTCTATCGCTCACCGATCATCGGGCAAGTCTGTCAAAGTCCATACTTTGTTTTCATACATGGATTCTATCTCGGATTTCATGGCTTCAAGCCATTTGTTGGAATCCGGGCCCGCCATCGCTTCTTCATAGTTCGAAGGTTCATTGTTGTCTAACAACATGATTTCCGAGACAGGGTTGCCGTACCACTCACAGTGCGGAACGTGTCCTTGTGGACCCACGGTTCAAGAGCAACTTGATCCAAGTACCTTGATCATCATCATTGTTTTCCTCTTGGTTGGTGTGGGCATCACAGAATGGTTTCTGCGCTGCACCACCTTCCCGCTCGAGAGGTAGTACTTCATCGAAGTTCTACTTTCCTCCCACTTACTTCTTTCGAGAGAAACTCTTTTCCGAAAGCATCCGTTCTTGGCAACAAAGATCTTGCCTTCGGATCTTAAGTAGAAGGTATACCCGACAGTTTCCTTAGGGTATCCTATGAATACGCATTTTTCCGACTTGGGTTCGAGCTTTTCAGTTGAAGTTTCTTGACATAAGCATCGCATCCCCAAACTTTTAGAAACGACAGCTTAGGTTTCTTCCCAAACCATAATTCATACGGTGTCGCCTCAACGGATTTAGGCGGTGCCCTATTTAAAGTGAATGTAGCTGTCTCTAGAGCGTATCCCCAAAATGATAGCGGTAAATCGGTAAGAGACATCATAGATCGCACCATATCCAATAGAGTGCGACACGACGTTCGGACACACCGTTTACTGAGGTGTTCCAGCGGCGTGAGTTGTGAAACGATTCCACATTTCCTTAAGTGTGTACCAAATTCGTGACTTAAGTATTCTCCTCCATGATCTGATCGTAAGAACTTTATCTTTCGGTCACGTTGATTCTCTACCTCACTCTGAAATTCCTTGAACTTTTCAAAGGTCTCAGACTTGTGTTTCATTAAATAGACATACCCATATCTACTCAAGTCATCTGTGAGAGTGAGAACATAACGATATCCTCCATGAGCCTCAACGCCATTGGACCGCACACATCGGTATGTATGATTTCCAACAAGTTGGTTGCTCGCCCATTGTTCGGAGAACGGAGTCTTGGTCATTTTGCCTAAGAGGCATGGTTCGCATGTGTCAAACGATTCATAATCAAGAGACTCTAAAAGTCCATCAAGATGGAGCTTCTTCATGCGCTTGACACCAATGTGACCAAGGCGGCGAAGCCACAAGTATGTGGGACTATCGTTATCAACTTTACATCTTTTGCATCCACACTATGAACATGTTAATATTACGCTTGAGATTCATTAAGAATAAACCATTGACCATCGGAGCATGACCATAAAACATATCTCTCATATAAATCGAACAACCATTATTCTCGGACTTAAATGAGTAGCCATCTCGTATCAAACGAGATCCGGATACAATGTCCATGCTCAAACTTGGCACTAAATAACAATTATTAAGGTTCAAACTAATCCGTGGGTAAATGTAGAGGCAGCGTGTCGACGGCGATCACATCGACTCTGGAACCATTCCCGACGCAAGATCGTCACCTCGTCCTTCGCCAGTCTCCGTTTATTCCACAGCTCCTGCCGTGAGTTACAAATATGAGCAACGGCACCGTATCAAATACCGGGAGTTACTACGAGTAATGGTAAGGTACACATCAATTACATGTATATCAAATATACCTTTGGTCTTGCCGGCCTTCTTATCCGCTAAGTATTTGGGGCAGTTCCGCTTCCAGTGACCCTTCCCCTTGCAATAAAAACATTCAGTCTCGTGCTTGGGTCCATTCTTTGACTTCTTCCGGCAATCGGCTTACGGGCGCGGCAACATCTTTGCCGCCTTCTTGAAGTTCTTCTTCCCTTGCCCTTCTTGAACTTAGTGGTCTTATTGACCATCAACACTTGATGTTCTTTCTTGATTTCAGCCTCTGCTGACTTGAGATCGAGTACACTTCAGAATGGTCATCACCATCCCCGCTTGTTGTAGTTCATCACAAAGCTCTTGTAGCTTGGTGGGAGCGATCGAGGATTCTGTCAATGACCGCCTCATCCGGGAGGTTAATGTTCATTTGGGTCATACGGTTGTGCAACCTGGACATCTTCGGATGTGCTCACTTGTGTAACTGTTTTCCTCCATCTTACAACTGTAGAACTTGTCGGAGACATCATATCTCTCGACCGGGCATGAGCTTGGAAAACTAGTTTCAGCTCTTGAACATCTCATATGCTCCGTGATGCTCAAAACGCTTTTGGAGCCCGGTTCTAAGCTGTAGAGCATGCCGCCTTGAATGAGGGAGTAATCATCGAACGAGTCCGCCAAACGCTCAAATCGCCTTGCAGTCTTTGGGAGAACGGGTGGGTCACCTAACGGTGCTTCTAGGACATATTGTTTCTTGGCAGCTATGAGGATGATCCTCAGGTTCCGGACCCAGCCCGTATAGTTGCTGCCATCATCTTTCAGCTTGGTTTTCTCTAGGAACGCGTTGAAGTTCATGTTGACATTAGCGTTGGCCATTGATCTACAAGACATATTTGCAAAGGTTTTAGACTAAGTTCATGATAATAAAGTTCTAATCAAAATTATGAACTCCCACTTAGATTAGACATCCCTCTAGTCATCTAAGTGTTACATGATCCGAGTCGACTAGCCCGTGTTCGATCATCACGTGAGACAGACTAGTCATCGTCGGTGAACATCTTCATGTTGATCGTATCTTTCATACGACTCGTGTTCGACCTTTCGGTCTCCGTGTTCCGAGGTCGTGTCTGTACATGCTAGGCTCGTCAAGTTAACCCTAAGTGTTTTTGCTGTGTAAAACTGTCTTACACCCGTTGTATGTGAACGTAAGAATCCATCACACCCAATCATCACGTGGTGCTTAGAAGCGACGAACTGTAGCAACGGTGCACAGTTAGGGGAGAACACTTCTTGAAATTTTTGTAAGGGATCATCTTATTTACTACAATCGTCCTAAGTAAACAAGATGCATAAACATAATAAACATCACATGCAATTATATATAGTTGTGACATGATATGGCCAATATCATATAGCTCCATTGATCTCCATCTTCGGGGCTCCATGATCATCTTGTCACCGGCTTGACACCATGATCTCCATCATCATGATCTCCATCATCGTGTCTTCATGAAGTTGTCACGCCAACGACTACTTCTACTTCTATGGCTAACGCGTTTAGCAATAAAGTAAAGTAGTTTACATGGCGTTCTTCAATGACACGCAGGTCATACAAAAATAAAGACAACTCCTATGGCTCCTGCGGTTGTCATACTCATCGACATGCAAGTCGTGAATCCTATTACAAGAACATGATCTCATACATCACAATTCATTATTCATCACAACTTCTGGCCATATCACATCACATGATCAATCGCTGCAAAAACAAGTTAGACGTGTTCTAATTGTTGTTGCATCTTTACGTGGCTGCAATTGGGTTCTAGCAAGAACGTTTTCTTACCTCGAATAACCACAACGTGATTTTGTCAACTACTATTTACCCTTCATAAGGGCCCTGTTCATCGAATCCGCTCCAACTAAAGTGGGAAAGACGAGACACCCGCCACCACCTTATGCAACTAGTGCATGTCAATCGGTGGAACCGGTCTCACGAAGCGCGTGTAAGGTTGGTCCGGGCCGCTTCATCCCACAATACCGTTGAAGCAAGAAAAGACTAGTAGAGGCAAGTAAGTTGACAAGATCCACGCCCACAACAAATTGTGTTCTACTCGTGCATTAGAGAACTACGCATAGACCTAGCTCATGATGCCACTGTTGGGGAACGTTGCAGAAAATTAAAAATTTTCCTACGGTTTCACCAAGATCCATCTATGAGTTCATCTAAGCAACGAGTCATGGGAGAGAGTTTGCATCTACATAACACTTGTAGATCGTGTGCGGAAGCTTGCAAGGTGATGATGGAGTCGTACTCGACGTGATTCAGATCACCGATGTCCAAGTGCTGAACGGACAGCACCTCCGCGTTCAACACACGTGACGGACGGAGACGTCTCCTCCTTCTTGATCCTGCAAGGGGAAGGAGAGGTTGAGGAAGCTCAGATCAACGGCAAAGACGACGGCGTGGTGGTGTTGGTGCAAGAAGATACTCGGCTGTGGCTTCGCCAAGCGCTTACGGAGGAGGAGAGGTGTTGGGAGGGAGGGCTGCGCCTTGGAGATGGGTACAGCAGCCCCCTCCTCCCCCTTTATATAGGCCCCTGGGCGCCGCCCTCGAGATCCAATCTCCAAGGGGGGGGCGGCCAAGGGGTGGAGTGCCCCCAAGCCAAGTGGGCGCCCCACCCCTAGGGTTTCAACCCTAGGCGCAGGGGTGGGCCTGGGGCGCACCAGCCCACTATGGCTGGTTCCTCCCACTTCAGCCCATGGGGCCCTCCGGATGGGTGGCCCCACCGGTGGACCCGGGACCCTTCGGTGGTCCCAGACATTACCGGAGACCCGAAACTTTCCCGATGGCGAAATACCACTTCCTATATATTATTCTTTACCTCCGGACCATTCCGAAACTCCTCGTGACGTCAGGGATCTCATCCGGACTCGAACAACATTCGTAGTCACATACTAGTCTTCCTACTAACCCTAGCGCCACCGAACCTTAAGTGTGTAGACCCTACGGGTTCGGAGACATCTTGAGACATGACCGAGGCGACTCTCGGGCAATAACCAACAGCGGATCTGGATACCCATGTTGGCTCCCACATGTTCCTCGATGATTTCATCGGTTGAACCACGATGTCGAGGATTCGATCAAACCTTGTATGCAATTCCCTTTGTCAATCGGTACGTTACTTGCCCGAGACTCGATCGTCGGTATCCCAATACCTTGTTCAGTCTCGTTACCGGCAAGTCACTTTACTCGTACCGCAATGCATGATCCTGTGGCCAACACCTTGGTCACCTTGAGCTCATTATGATGATGCATTACCGAGTGGGCCCAGAGATACCTCTCTGTCATACGGAGTGACAAATCCCAGTCTCGATCCGTGTCAACCCAACAGATACTTTCAGAGATACCTGTAATGCACCTTTATAGTCACCCAGTTACATTGTGACGTTTGATACACCCAAGGCACTCCTACGGTATCCGGGAGTTACACGATCTCATGGTCGAAGGAAGAGATACTTGACATAGGCAAAGCTCTAGCAAACGAACTACACGATCTTTGTGCTATGCTTAGGATTGGGTCTTGTCCATCACATCATTCTCCTAATGACGTGATCCCGTTATCAACGACATCCAATGTCCATAGTCAGGAAACCATGACTATCTGTTGATCACAACGAGCTAGTCAACTAGAGGCTCACTAGGGACATATTGTGGTCTGTGTGTTCACACGTGTATTACGATTTCCGGATAATACAGTTATAGCATGAACAAAAGACAATTATCATGAACAATGAAATATAATAATACTTTTATTATTGCCTCTAGGGCATATTTCCAACAGGTGCAGGCTTGGGCCATCTGCCGCCTCTCCGGCTACATCTCGTCGGCGTCATAGAGCGGCACCACCAGCATGGACGGTGATCCTCCCGTCGCGGATGCATACACGGAGGAGATGGATCACCGAGCCAGTGACTGCAAGGGCAAGGGCCCGACCAAGAAATGGTGATCTCCACCTCTCTGCATCTTCTAGCTCTGTCTATTTTGTATATAGTATAATCCGGCGGACTATGTCTCTTGGGTCCGATGAACTGTGTCTGATGAACTATGCTCGACGTAGAATCTATCTATATTTCTTGTTCGATCTATACAACTGCCTTGTCTAGTTGGTGCAAATTTCAACATTATTAGGAACGAATCCGAGAAAAATAAAACCAAATAGCACTGACGATTGGAGATTTGCAATGCAATCATAGAGCATATCGATTTAAGAGAGTTAATTTTCGAGTGGTATGAATTATACGCACCTTTGTAAAGTTAGAGAGCCTGGTGTAGAAATTAGAGGAAGATATTAGCTAGCCTTGCTGAGATAGATAAGCAAGTTGAAAATTATTCACACAAGATGAAAATGACTGCTGTCTTGGCTTCGAAGAAAATTTGGGAAAAGTCATTATCTTTGGTTTCGGGATGAAAGAAGCGAAATATCCAAACAAGGACAATCGGGGGATGTCCGTGGGGCCCATACACCCATATGGCGTGTCCCGAGTTAAAGTGCAATCATGTCGTAAATATTATTTTGATGTTGATGACAATATATTCATAGGGGACTAACAAAGTTTGTCAAGTATATATCAGGTTTTAGTCCCCTCGAAATCAATTGTGTGTGTGGATTATGATTTCGAACATGTTTAACCTCATCAAGAACGAAGAAACAAGACTATATTTATGTTTATTCTTGAGTATAGGATCCCGCACTATTAAGAGGGGAACATGGGTTATTGTGAAAGTCTTGCTCAAACATGTACTTCAAAGTCAGTGTCTGATCTTCATCTTTGTCGGACGACCGGTACTCACCGGATGTCCGGCTGCTTCTATACAGAGCCAAAACATCGGTCGACCGGTGTGCACCGGACGTCCGGCAATCTTTCATTCGAGCCAAAACATCGGTCGTCCGGTCCTTGTTGGACGTCCGTTGTCTGCAGAGCCCTCGGTCGTCCAATATTCTTCGGTCGTCCAGTACTTTCTCCACAGAGCCTAAACATCGGACGTCCGGATCCTCCGGTCGTCCGGTACCACTATACCGTGCCAAAACATCGGATGTCCGGTCCCTTTCGGACGTTCGGTGTCTGTCAAGCCTTCGGTCGTCCGTTGTGCATCAGACGTCCGACGCTGTAGTGCTGTTTTGGGCTCCAACGGTCACTTATTGAGGCATACTATAAATGTCTCTCTCCTATCCCATGAGAGGGTTGACCATTCACTTCAAGCATCCTCAAGAACACATCTTCACTCTCTCTCTCACTCTCCAACACCAAATCTTAGATCCCTAAGGGATTTGAGAGCATTTGAGAGAAGTTGTCCACCCAAGTGATAGATCCACTCCTTCCCCTTCTTTGCACCAAAGGAATTCGTGATTTGAGCAAGTCTTGAGCTTTTCCCCATCGTTCTTGTTACTCTTGGAGGTTGGAGACTCCTAGGCGGTAGGAGTCATTCGGAAAGGAATCGTTCTTTGTGATTACCCCCAGAAAGTTTGTGAGGGTTTGGAGACCACCCCAAGGTCTACCACTAGTGGTTGAGAAACGCCTTCGTGGTGTTGTCTCAAAGGGAGAATAGGGTGAGCCTTTGTGATGTTGCTGTGCCTTCATGGTAACATCCACCTCTTTAACGGTGATGTAGCTTCCCTCCAAGGAAGTGAACATCGGCATACATCCTCGTCTCTCGAAGTTGCGGTTATCCCTAACCCTAACTTTCTACTTGTGGTTACTTGTCTCTTAGTCTTTACTTATATCATATTGTGCTTGCTTACTCTCCTACTTGAGTTACTTGTTTACCTTGCGTAGCTCATAGCTAGCTTCACACTTGCAATTGTTAGGCTCAACTTCATATTCCGCATTATTGCCTAAAATTGTTAAGTAACAATTAAAATTTGTAATTGTACCTATTCAACCCCGTTCTAGACCCATCCCGGTCCTTTCACCAAGGATAGGGCTTGTTGGCCCTATCGGCCACCCCCAGGCCCATATATCTCTTGTACTGTGGCTCCTTTCCTCCAAAAGTCCCGAAAGTGTTTTCCTTTTGCATTTTTGATGAACTGACTGGCATTGTTTTCAGTAGAATTTCCTTGTTATTATAAATTTTTTTCATGAAAAGGTGCAAGATAGAGGTCAAAATCGTAGCAAATGTGATGTTACTATTTGTAACTATTCCAAGCAGGTTCAATTTTTCTAAACATTCATGCAAATTTGAGTTTAAGTATAAAATTTTACTTGTTTATAGAGCATCACCAAGCCAACATATTGTATGTTTTTGAGAATTTTAAACAACTTTGAATTATAGTGTACACATCATTTTTCTCTTCATAATATGGTCTAACCTGCAGCTGCGCGAGGAGGGAGAAAGTAGGAAGGAGAAATTGTGGATGTGCGAGGAGGGAGAAAGTAGGAAGGAAAGAACAATGTGGGCTGGGACCTGGGAGAATGATCCTTGGATGTCGATCCAACAGTCGAAATGAAAGAGCCTGGAACTTAACAGAATACTGAGGCAACTATAGCATATATATGGTCCCATATTTTCCCCATTAAGCCGTAAGGGCATTGCGTTTAATGTTGGCCCGCTCATGAGCGGACATGTGGCTGGAGTAGGTTTCTCGGCTTTCACGCGGGTTTAATGGAAGTGTTGAATGCGGCAAGGAGGCATGTTCAGCCGGGCGTGTAGCGAGCGACGCCTAGTGACGCACTCTACAGCGACATGAATGCGGGTAGCTGGTGCTGAACGGGATGCGTGTGCTGGACGAGGAAGGGTTTTTTGGTGGGTCAGGGCGGTTAGAAGCGAGCTTGGGATCGGTCCGGACTCCCGCAAACCTTTCCAGTTTTGTCTACAGTTTGTGGGAAATCACGTCCGGATCACGCCGCGGACCGATACAGACCCGCGTGGGATGGCTTTCGCGGTCCGGACAAATGCGGTTTGTTTACGGGTCCGCCTTAGAGATGCCCTAACTTAAGCCTGGGTGACGAGCACGTCAACCATGAATTCCTATCTCTCCGCTAGTTTGCATACTATATTCTCCTTGGTCCCATCCACGAACACTGATTTTGAGACGGAGCACCCTCCGTTAATATAAATCTTTTTAGAGATTTCACTATGGACTATATACCGATGTATGTAGACATATTTTATAATATAGTTCTTATTTTGCTCTGTATGTAGTTCATAGTGGAATCTTTAAAAAGACTTATATTTAGAAACGGAGGAAGTACATGCATATATATATATATATGGATGAATGACGTATATGTGCATGGAATATATCAGTTAGCTGGCATGGCGTAGTTTTGCCAGCTCAGTTAGCAGATTATAAGTAACTAAACAAGAAACTCTGATAACAGCAGCCAGCAAGCGCCCCCGATGCATGATACTATGTATGTCAGTAAATCCAACAGATGGGCGGATAATCGCTAGCATCGCATGCCATGCCAGCCAGCCAATCTATGTACATTTGTTTAAGCTGAAGTGAAGAGCTAGCACCGCATGCAGCTCGGCCAGCCTATAAATTCAGTCCAAGAGGTACGATACAGTCATAGAGAGGATACAGCGCCTGCGCAAAACCCATACAGCTAGCAGTATTTGACGATGAGCTCCTCTGGGAAGACGTCATGGCCGGAGCTGCTCCACTGGGCTGTGGAGCCGGCGATGGACCAGATCAAGAGCGACAGGCCGGAGCTGTCCATCGAGTCGCTGCCAGTGGGCACCTACCCAGGCGTCCAGGCTGACCGCGTCCTCGTCTTCTTCAACCAGGAGGAGCTCGTCCGCCGCGTCGTGGTCATCCCCTACGTCGGCTAGCCAGCTAGTCGATCTATACTTTGATATACAGTATGCGGTGGCGATCAACTGATCTGATCGTAGTTGTGTAAACCAAATAAATGTGCTGCCTCCATATATAGGTCACACAAACCAAATAAATGTACCGTATTCATGTACGGGTTTTATATATGAAACTTCAAATAATATGGGAGTGCCTATTCACCAGGTATCAGAAAAAAGTTGGTATCAGTAAAAAAATCTAAGGCGTTGGATCATAATCTAATGGCCCAGAGTCAACACGTCGCCCTCCAATCCAGCCGTAAACGCCGGGCCTCCAACACCCACATGGTTGGCGGTCTCAAAGCATCTCGAGCCGTTCGGCCCCCCAGGACGCCGAAAAAGAGCGGTCTGGGGGTGAGCCGGCGGTAAACTCGGCGCTGGGGCGGTTGGTCACCCCGCCGCCCCCCGATTCGCCTCAGCGTTGATTTCGGCCCAGTGTTCGGTCCAATTGTGTCCAAAAACGGCCCGATATCTGCGTGAATCGGCCTATATTCGGCGCGGTTTGGTGTGTTTCGGCGTGAATTTTCGCATACAAATAAAAATCAATTAGTTCGTCACATAGTTCGGCATGGTTCGCCGTGTTTCGGCGTGTTTCATCACATAAATCAAATAGTTCAACACAAATTATATAGTTTAATAAATAAAACTCAAGTTTCATCACACGTCATTCCCGCATCGACCCGGCCTCGCCCTTGAGCCTCCATAGGTGCTCCCACCAGATCGTGTTGCAGTTTTTGATGCACCTGTGGGTCTCGGATCTCCTGACGCATATTGAGGTAGTCAGTCCAGGTTGTCGGTAGCTGGTGATCAACTTGGGCAAAAGGACCCTGCCTGTAATATGGTTCAGTGTCAAACACTGGCTCTTCCTGCTCTCTCTCAATGATTATGTTGTGCAAGATGACATAGCAAGTCATGATCTCCCACATTTGATCTTTCGACCAGGTCTGAGCAGGGAACCGGACAACAGCAAATCGAGATTGGGGCACACCAAATGCCCGCTCGATATCCTTCCTGCAAGCCTCCTGAACCTTCGCAAACCAGGCGTTCTTGCCTCCTGGCACAGGGTTTGAGATGGTCTTCACAAATGTCGACCATCTCGGACAGATGCCATCGGCTAGATAGTACCCCTTGTTCTACTGCCGCCCATTGACCTCGAAGTTCACTGGAGGAGAATGACCTTCAACAAGCTTGGCAAAGACTGGGGAAGCCGGAACACCGGAAAAGGTGTCCGGACGGCGGCGCAGAGGCTGCCTCGGCGAAACCCATTCTTTTTCCCGGCAGAAAATGATCTACCTAGCTGTGGTGGGCGGTGGACGGCGCCGGGATCAGCAGGGTGGCGCAGGGTGGCGGCGAGCCCGGGGGGCGAATCTAGACGGGTGGCTTGACTTTTCGCCTGACAATGTGGCCCCAAGAGCGCTTTTCCCTTGCGCCGGAGCCCCTGAGCGCCCGCAGTGCGCCGGGTTCGGCCTGCGATCATCGGGCGCTAAAAAAAAACGCCTGGAAAGGGCCTGTTGGGGGTGCGGCTGAAGATGCTCTTAGGACCATGGCCCCGCCCTCCCCTCACTGCAGCCTAACGTCGCCTTCCATCTACCCCATTGTTCCGACGTCAGCAACCTCCACACCTCCACCCATAAACCTGCTTCCTTGCATCCGCCTCAGATGAAGTTGCAGTCCGCAGAGCGAAAGCTTCCATGTGTGTTTCTTCCCCTCGATGAGCCACGATGTCTTCAAATTTGCGTTGGACGTTATTACATGCATGCAAACTACATCTTTTGATATTAGAGCATGCTGTCGAGTAATGATTTAAAACAAAAGGATTAGTACTACATCTTTTTAGGCTACCACACTGCTTTGTATTCAACTTTTTCTGCATTTTCTTCACATAATTATTTGTTGGCCATAATTAAGAACTCATTAAAGATTCTAAATTTCAAACTTTTTACAATTTTTTGTTTCATTTTTAATACATTTTGATAAATATCTTAATATAAATGTGCCAGACGCATTCATACAAATTCGGTCTTGTTTTAATTGCATTTCAACAAACAATTTCAAAAGAAACACATTTAACACTGCATCTTATAAATATTAATGGCATTTCATCGAGTTATTTAAAATACATTCCAAATAAATGGGACCATGTAAGAACAATTTAAGTGCAATTCAAACATTTCATTCATGTTATATTGAATATCTTAGACATTTCACACAACTGTTTCTGATTTCTTTGTCAATTTAAGGGCAATTTAACAAATCTGTGAAATTTCACAACCATTAGAAATAGTACCGATCAGCTACATAGAAATGGCGCACAATAATCAGACATCTGTGAAATTTCACAACCATTTTAGAGCAACTAAGAATGCATTTCACACTAGTTTAAAATTATTTAAATTTATTAAGAAAATTACAAATGCATTCTACTCAAATTTCAGAACTGAACAAGTACAAATGTACTCCAATTGCACAAAGATGTATATCGGGGCATTTCAGTGCAATCTCAAAAACGACAAAGTGCAATCCTATTCTCACTATATTTCATAGCCATTGCACAAACTGCATTTCAGAAATAATTCCACCAAAACTACATGCTTGGAGAATCCACACATATTTCAAATTAGGACAACATTCAATTACTTAGCCTTTTTATCATTCAAATACTAGATAACTTTCAAATATATCTTAAATTGTGCATTTCGGTTCCACTGGATTCAACCGGTGCACCTTTGTGGGAGCACCGATGTGGCCTCTCGTAATTGTTGAAGCAAGAGGTTGGTGAGCTAGGATTCGCTGGATACCAATGCCAATCACGCTGCCACCTTGCTTGCCCTCGCCACCGATGATATTGGAACACAGGAGAGGCAGGTGCCGTGAACATGGATGCTAGAACCAAAGCCCATCGGCGTCCTAGACTCAAGATCCCACTCCCGCTCGAGCTCCCACAATCACGACAGTGCACATAGAGAGGAAGATGGTTGTGGCATGCTAAGATGATGACTTGCCTGATACGAGACTGGATCCACTGATCCTGTGATGGAGATGACGGATCTAGTGGCGGAGACATTGCGCTCGTCATGCACCTCCATTTGCATCCGTCGAGAAACATAGTGCGATAGCAGGATGCCATTGGGGTTGGTGACGATTGTAGGGGACGAAAACACAATTGTTGATGATAGATCGGTCTAAAGGTAGTAGGATCCGGAGGTTGTTTGGCGATTAGATCGACTTCATACGGCTAATAATGACGATGGCGTCGAAGGGGCGGCCACGGGGCAGATAGCAACGACTGGCGTCAAATGCAGGGTAGGTGACGCCGGATCCCGTCCAGAGGCTGCGAGCGGTTTTGCGTAAACTTCTCTTTGAGTCGCATGATATATCAACAACTAGCTACAAAACCTAATCGGTTTCATTAGATTCGATATAAAAAAATATTTCCCTACTATATATATTTGATGTTAGAGATGTTAGCACATTTCTATAGACTTTGTCAAATTTGAATAAGTTTGACTTCGTAAAGAAACTTCAAATAATTTGAACCTAAGGAAGTATATGCATGGATGATGTATACGTGCATGGGATATATCAATTAGCTAGGTTGGCATTCTTTTGCCAGCTCTTGGCAGCTTAATTAACTAACTAAACAAGAAACTATGGTACCATCCAACAAGCGTGTCCGATGGATCATACTATAAATCAGATAATCCAACATATGAGCGGATAACGCTAGCATGCTAGTCAGCTAATCCATCCATATACACTAGTGCTATCTTAGGAGTGCCACGTAGGATAAATGATGAGGTGAAGGAGAGAAAACTCATAAGTAAAGGTTTGTCTTCTCTTATTTAAGAGAAGAAAAGAGATGATCTCTTAGCACAATATGTCTCACCATATTTTTAGGAATGACTAATTATTGAAGATAAGACTAAGAGATGACCATTGCAGACTCTTTTTTTGTCATCTCTAAATTACATGCAAGACTTAAGATAAAACTACCTTATCAACCATTGTACATGTTCTTATATACCCATCTGCAACCTGAAGCGAAGGGCACCGCAACTCGTCCAGCCTATATATTTAGTCCAAGACGTGCCTGATATGCATGTGCCCAAATAAATGTACCACACCTTTATACTGTTATTAATATTTCTAGCAAAAGGGTCTGTGCGTTGCAACGGGAGAAAAAAAATCATCATCTCCAATAACGATGATCATACTTTGCTACATCACCGAGATATATTATCACTCTTAATTTCGTGAAATTGTGAACATTTTTTTAAACTCGTGAACATACTTGAAATCGCGAACATTTTACAAAATCATGAACACTTTTACAAATTATCAAACATTTTGTAAAATCAAGAACATTATATACTATTTGCAAACATTTTTTAAAATTGTGATCGTTTTATTAACAATTTTCTTAAATCGGTGAGCACTTCTAGAATGGTCAAACCTTGTTTTGGAAATTGTTGGAACAATTTTTTAAATTCACGAACATTTTTTGAAATTTATGTTCAATTTTTAATTAGCGAACATTTTATGAATCAATAAACAATTTGTAAGACACGAACATTTTTTGAATATTTAGGATATTTTCCGAGTTTGCAAAATTATGTTCAATTTCATTAACATTTTAAAAAAGCACGAGTGTTTTTTGATTTCCCAAACATTTGTTTTAATAAATTCGAAGATTTTTTTAATAAGCAAACAATTTATTATAAAATCAAGAACATTTTTTGAATCCACAAATATTTTATGCTTTAATAAATATTTTATTTCAAAATACACATTTTTTGCATTCTGAAACATTTTCTAAGTCCCAGATTATTTAAAGTAGGAAAAAGGAAAAGAAAAAGAAAACAAAATAAAAAAAGTAATTTTAAAAATAGGCCAAATGGGCGTGCTGCATCTTTTTTCCAGCGTGCAGAGCGCTGTATGGGAGGTCCCTACTGCATGGCCGGCCCAGGTGGGGACTTCCCTATGTGAAATATTTTTTATTCCTTATAGGTGGCATTGCCGGGTAATATTTTGCTAATTCGGGGGCATTTTTCGTGATGTACCGCAAGAATCAATAACTCTTTTATTACTAGTAAGTGTGCACGCGCAATGCACGTACAACCGTTAGAAGATGTTTCTTTGTTCATCTCCGTTAAGGGGCAATTGTTATATAAAATCAACAAAATTATACTTCTATAATAGAATGATAGATTTCAAGTAGTCGGTGTGTAGTAGAAAAAAAATCTTTACGACTACGGTCACAAATAGGAAGAATTTCCATTATGTGGAATATTGGATGTTCATTTTTGGTACACAAATATGAGATATGACACAGGATAACATAAAACCATAATTCTCCCAGTCATTGACCCAGCTTATCATTTTTTATGTGCACAGTCAAGATGCTCTCGACATGTTAATCTTTAGTTTATTCTTCACAAAAATATCTCAACACTAAAATTCACAAGCTAAACTTGAGAAGCAACATGCACAATCGTTCTCCAAAGTATCCCCTCTTTCATCTCTTTTATAGTCCAGTCCCGAACATTTCATGTCTAAATGCCAGAAGAAATAGTGTCGGATAAAAACAAGGGTAAACATTGGAAAACTAATTGATTTGATTGTGTTCAAAACAAAACAAAATCCCCGGATTCTAGTTAGTAATGCATAGAACCCTGATTTTCAAGTATACAAGTTTGCATCTAAGAGAAATTTCATGCACACCATGTAAATCCACAAGAAAATATAAATGCTAGTTGGGCAGTTGTCTTACAAGCAACATAAAAATCAAAAGGAATAGATACATGCATCAAAGCTTGTAGGAGGGCCTCTTCCATCTTGGTCACGTTTTGTAGTGAAGATATGCGAATATTCCATGGCTGCAAGTAGATGAGACATATTATGGGAAACTAAATAAACATGGCATGTTAATAGTTCGATGGAGGAGCAGAGGCTGGAGAGCAATTTTTACGGCGATTATCTATGTACTTAGGAGGAGACCCATCTTCATTGGTCTCAACAATAGCAGGAGAAATTTATCTTGTGTCCCACATGGACCTTCGTTTCTTAGAAATACCAGTCATACCTTTGTTTATTAGTCTGATGAAATAGCAGACGTTAAACAGTTCCAGATAGGGAACTACCTCCCTTCCATCTTATCCCTAAATGTCCATATGATCTTCTCTGAAATAGTGAAAGAATGGTACATAGTTGTAATCAACCAAAGCACTATACTTCAAAATATGCACGAGACAAACAGAGATAGCAGCTGTAACTGGAAGGAAGACAGGTTGGGTTACTGTGCAGATAAATCATAACTGCATAGTATGTAAAAGGAATTTGATATGAAGAGTTAGCACAAGAGAAACAAGGTTGTATAACAAATTAGTAGGATCCAAGGTCAGGAAAAAATAAACATGTTTAGTTGGAACGACGCAGAGGACGGAAAAAAATTTCCATTATCTTAAAAAAAAGTTAAGCATATGAAGTGACCAAGATGAAATTTTGTAACCATGACGGTTGCTGAAATCTCTAGTCATTACAAACTTCACAAATTTCATGCCTACAACAACTCTTTGCCTTACCTTCAGCAATCACAGAAATATATACAAACAATGAAAACATGATTAATGTTTTCTACCTTAGCCAGGTTAGAAGGGACCACTGGGTTAGAAAAGCACGGGGCTTCATCATTCTTCTGCCCTAACTGTGATCATTTTTGTAGATCATGATCCAGCTCTCTAAAGTCAATTTTGCTATGTCCCTTTTTTTCTTCTTTGATCCTTGGATTGATAATAATCTGGGAAACAAATATATGAGTATTTTGAGTGCATCCTGGGAGCATAACGGTCAACCGTAGAACATATGATGCATAGACAAACATCAAAATAGTTGAACTTCATGGTTGATACACAGGTAAGTTTGTACAGGTAGAAAATCATCCAGAAATGTCAACCTCATTAGTGAAATCCTGGGGAAAAAAATGCACGACATGAGCCATCATGTATCACGAAAATCAAAGAATCATGATGTGTTGTGCCTATATGGTCACACTGACAACAGAGCACAATTTAGCTGCTTGAGCTAAAGGATTACAAAGTCCTGAACATGTTGACAGAAAATATCATGCATCGTACCAAAGATAAAGTGAGGAATGAGGGTGACAGACAACAACTCATCAATTATTTCATGGCATCCTCTATGTTAGACCCATGCATGCTGAATGAAACAAATCACAATCTCCTAGATATGATCGCTAACACAAATAAATGAAACTGGAGTAGATCAAAGAAGAGAAAATTATAATTCTGCACCATGATCTTGTGGTAACACCACTAAAAAACTAATTAACAGAGGAGAAAAGGAAACAATACCATATGGCACATATCAAATTATCCTGAGAAAAGATTCGCATGTCCATCTGCAGTTAAAATAAAAGTTTACATGGTCAGACTGTAAAATGCTGATGGCAGATATCAAACTTGACCACCTCATCTAATAAGTTCAGACTTACTGTGTCTACACTTTAGATAGCATGGCCTTACATTCTTAACTATGGTAGCAAAAGTATATTTCGCATTCATGGTAGCAAAAGCCTCAAGTAAAAGGCAAAATTAGTATACCGTGGTTCAAAAAAGGCGAAATTAGCAAGATAGAATAAAGTAAAAAAAGGAAAATTAGTGATAGAAATTATCATACTTCTCCAAAATTCAGTGGAAGGTGGTGCTTTGGGATCCATACGTGTTTGAGCCAAGGGCATTTTTAAAAAGCAGTTTTTTAGTATGCTAATTTAAGACACATGTACTCATTTATTCTTCTAGACTACTCACAACCTTATACAAAAGGAAGCGACAAACTACATATACAGTGTGAAAAAACAGAAATTTATAAGAGCACACATTTAGTGATGCTGTTTTTGTCCTTTCATAAAAGATTACTATTAAATTGGAAGGGCATTTTATCTATATGGTTCCGAAGAGTTAGGATCACACGAACAATAATGAGACACAATAATGACAAGGCATGGAAGACCAAAACAAATATTGCAGTTTAACAAAAAAGAATGAAGCAATCCTCTAACTTTTATGGACAGGGAACAACAAAATGAAAACAAGATAAGCACTTGGTGCTGTTATCATATATCAAACCTGTGTTATCCCTCCAAGACATCTCTGTACACAATGTTCTTGGTGCTTTTACCCGTTTGATCTATTTATTTATTTGGCTTTGCCAGAACCCGAGTTGTCTGCCTTGAAACACCCCTTGATAGTGCAACATAGAGCTGGCCGTGCGAGAATACATGCTCCGGAAGGTAAATGCCAACAGTTGGGATGGTTTGCCCCTGGGCTTTGTTTATGGTCATTGCAAAACTCAAACGAATAGGGAATTGCTTCGTCTTCAACTTGAAAGGAAGTGAAATATCCTCCGAGGGTGCCATCGGGATCCTAGGGATGAACACTCTCTTTCCAGCATGTTGTCCACCAACAATCTCGGCGTCGATTGCGTTATTTTGGAAAGCTCTAATCATCAATCTCGCTCCATTGCAAAGTCCGTTATTAGGATCAAGGTTCCAGAGCAGAATGACAGGACAGTTGACTTTTACTTTTAAAATATGGGGAGGCAAGCCATTCGGAGTGAGGTTGTTCAAATAGTCAATTGGGTAGTTATTGCGTGTATCATCATCGACGGAATCAAAGCTATAGTATACCTTATCTTGGCCGGGGAACCTGTCAATCATCTTTGCATTTAGGTCGTCCACGTGCTCCTTCTTGGTAGAAATAATAGCATGTGTGCTCATGTAGGCACCGGATGAAGCGTTCTCATGAAGAGATGGGAACACATGTTCAATAAGCTTCATGACGGGTGCGTCACCAGGTGTGTAACCAATCACAATGTCATCAGGCAGATGCACATAATCATCACCGATCGTCTCCTCCATTCCATTGCCAATTCTCAAGAGGTATTTAGAGAACCACGGGTCAGTCTGTGCTCTCATGTTACGTGTGAGGCGTATTATTCTAATTTTCTCTCATAGATATGATCTTTGGAGAGTGACGTCAGTGATCTGTGCTCTTGTCCCACGCAGGACCACGAGAAGGACCTGCCTAAAATCCCCTCCAAACACCACAACCTTACCACTAAATGGCATAGCACATCCCATGATATCCTGCAGTGACCTATACAGTGCCTCAACTGCTCGACGCTTCGTCATGGCAACCTCATCCCAGATTATGAGAGATGCTCTTCGAAGCAACTCTGTAGTACCACTCTGCTTGGTGAAGCTGCAGATGTTATTATCCATGAGCTTAAAAGGAATTTTGAACCTGGAGTGGGCAGTACGTCCACTGGGCATGATTGATGCGGCTATTCCGGATGTCGCAGTTGCAATAGATATTTTAACCAATGAACGCACTTTAGCAAGAAGCGCCTTGTAGAGATAAGTCTTCCCCGTGCCACCAGGACCACAACAAAGAAAACATGTTTCCTGTTGTTCACCACATGATCCAAGATTTCCTCAAACCCAGCTCTCTGCTCAATGTTTAGGGATGTATACAGATCCAGATGCTCTTGATCCACACCGTCTGACAACTCTTCTCGAACTTCCCTTAGGACGTCGCCGGAACCATCACCGGTGTCAACCAGCTCCGGAAGGCCATAGCTTTTAATATCTTTGCCCATCGAATGAACCAAATCCCGGATGTCTCTAAGGACCATCTGTTCCAGTTCAGCTTGGTTGGACTGGGTATGACGGTAATCCTCAGACATTGACTCCAAATGCTTCTCCCACAATGCACGGATGTTGGTCGCCTCGCAATACACAAGAATAGTTGCAAAAAGCCTTCTTAGAGCATATGGCATCTGGAAAGTAGCAGACTCAGTCAAGTAGTCGTCAAGAGATTTGTCAATCTCTATTAGGCCCATGAGCTCACACGCTTCCCTGAAGGTCGAGCAAAGCCATCCATTTACGGTTCTCAAATCCTCATATGAAGTGGCACCTCTTATATGATTTAGAAGCACTCTCAGGAAGTACCTCTCACCATCAGCAGGGTGTGCATAAACAATCCTTCCAACTTGTCTCCGACCCCTTTGGCTTCTTTTCTGCCACTTTTTCTTACCTTTAATCCACCAACAGATGCAGCCTTCTTGTGTGCTCGGGCCATGCGCCGCTTCTGGTTGTACTCCGCTCTCTTCTCATCGGACATTCGTGCATACCAATTTTTACCACTTTTTGGTTTTTCACCATCTTGATTAACAACTGAGTTGGTTATGTTGTTCAATGGAGATCATGGCACATCGAGTGATGAAGAAGAATGTGCCTGGTTTGCAGTCTCATGAGTAGGTGTATTTGTCGGATCTTTAAATGGGGAACGATCCCCTGATCGTAACGCATGCGGACGATGATTCCTCATCTGTGGCATGTTAAAAAAATGGGGAACATCCTACATCAGTAGGATGACAAAAACGATGCTACAAAGGCATATTATGAGTTGTTATGCAGATTTGTCATGCAATATTCATGGATGTTGATGATGCGGCTATTCCGGATGTCGCAGTTGCAATAGCTATTTTCCCCAATGAACGCACTTTAGCAAGAAGCGCCTTGTAGAGATAAGTCTTCCCCGTGCCACCAGGACCATCAACAAAGAAAACATGTTTCCTGTTGTTCACCACGTGATCCAAGATTTCCTCGAACCCAGCTCTCTGCTCAATGTTCAGGGATGTATATAGATCCAGATGCTCTTGATCCACACCGTCTAACAACTCCTCTTGAACTTCCCTTAGGACGTCGCCGGAACCATCACCGGTCTCAACCAGCTCCGAAAGGCCATAGCTTTTAATATCTTTGCCCATCGAATGAACCAAATCCCGGATGTCTCTAAGGACCATCTGTTCCAGTTCAGCCTGGTTGGACTGGGTACGATGGTAATCCTCATACATTGACTCCAAATGCTTCTCCCACAATGCACGGATATTGGTTGCCTCGCAATACACAAGAATAGTTGCAAAAGGCCTTCTTAGAGCATATGGCATCTGGAAAGTAGCAGACTCAGTCAAGCAGTCGTCAAGAGATTTGTCAGTCTCTATTAGGCCCATGAGCTCACACGCTTCCCTGAAGGTCGAGCAAAGCCATCCATTTACGGTTCTCAAATCCTCATATGAAGTGGCACCTTTTATATGATTTAGAAGCACTCTCAGGAAGTACCTCACCATCAGCAGGGTGTGCATAAACAATCCTTCCAACTTGTCCCCGACCCCTTTGGCTTCTTTTCTGCCACTTTTTCTTACCTTTAATCCATCAACAGATGCAGCCTTCTTGTGTGCTCGGGCCATGCGCCGCTTCTGGTTGTACTCCGCTCTCTTCTCATCGGACATTCGTGCATACCAAGTTTTACCACTTTTTGGTTTTTCACCATCTTGATTAACAACTGAGTTGGTTGTGTTGCTCAATGGAGTTCGTGGCACATCGGGTGATGAAGAAGAATGTGTTTGGTTTGCAGTCTCATGAGTAGGTGTATTCGTCGGATCTTTAAATGGGGAACGATCCCCTGATCGTAATGCATGTGGACGATGATTCCTCATCTGTGGCATGTTAAAAAAATGGGGAACATCCTACATGAGTAGGATGACAAAAACGATGCTACAGAGGCATATTATGAGTTGTTATGCAGATTTGTCATGCAATATTCATGCAATTTTGAGAAGCTCAATTCTTAAATGTTGCGAACAAAGTAAGCACAAACTCAAGTAAATATGAATATGTGACGAAAAGGATCTTAGATGTTGTAGATGCCGATGAGTGCCAATGTTCTGAACCTGTAGAAATAAAGTATGGGTTGTTAGGGAGGAGGCAAAAAAGAAGATATAAATTATTCTTAGTGAGATTGCCTAAATGCCGTATATCATTGGAGAACCTGGACTGTTGGTGTTCTGCATGCTGTCTACAGAGGCATATTATGAGTTGTTATGCAGATTTGTCATGCAATATTCGTTCAATATTGAGAAGCTCAATTCTGCACATCATCGGGGAACCTGGACCTGAGTAAGCATCTTCAGAACATCAATCAAATGAAAGGCGTGGGCAATTTTAAAAATTTAAAAAAATACAATGATAGGCGTGGGAAATTTACTTTTCTTACAGAGCAGGCATTTAAAAAAAATCATGTACATTTAGAACCAATGATGGTATTTTCTTTTTATCTGCGAATGAGCGATCTGATGATGTAGCTTGTAGCATCACTCAAAGTCTATCCAAAAAATGGAGGAACAATAATGAACAAACCAACAAACATCATGTGCTTCTGAAGGGTTATACGTGTGCAGCTATACTTATTCCGGAGGTGCATTTGGTAAGGTGTCTAGGGAGCCAGCTGCAGTAGCAAGTCTATAAGCAGGACCAAAAAGAATTTGTGCCTGGTTGGTTATGAATCTGCGAGGAAAAGATGAGTTGGGTTTTTATGTTTCCTGATAGTTTTCCAACCTGGATTAATAGTGGAGTTATCTGAGACACTAAAAATTGATGCAATTAAAGGGAAACTATGACATAGTTCTGGATAAAAACATATGATAGGGGCAAGCTTAGTTCAATCCATAAGGATCATTCATCGAACAACAATTCCAAGTTAAAATACAATGATAGGCTCTGTAGCGGAGGTGGATACAAATTAAGGTTAAATTGCAACGATAGTCTATAACAATAAAAAAAGAAAAGGATCAAAGAAACAAATATGAGACAGATTGAATGCCAACCATCCTCGATACGCCTTTCAAATTATTCACAAAACAAAATTATTCAACACAACGATTCTAAGAAAATCAAGAAATCAATATAGCTTCTGAATATGCACGACCATGGTTTCAATAGAGAACATATATTGTTAACCTATTATGCTATTTGGATGCATCAGAATTCTTCTGAACAGAAGTTAGAGTTACATATCTGTGTTCCAATTCAGCTCATTTAAAAAAGAAAAAGGCCAAGGTGCGACGGGGGCGACCTGCTGCGAAGGGCGTGGGGCGAAGGAGGCTCCGGCTCCAGGGGCGAACTGTGGACAAGGGACTGCGGCCAAGGGCGGTGGCGACCTGCGGCGGGTGCTGGCGGCTCTGATGCAACCCGCAGCGGATCCAGCTTTGGGCGGGTTCGTCGGCGTTGTCGGCGCGACCTGCTGGGCGGCTCAGCACGGGCGGCGGCTCGAAGGGCGCTGGGCGGGCGGCTCGCGGCAACCTGCGGCGGCTCGGGAAGGGCGCGGGCTCCGGTGGCTCCGGCGGCGACCTGGCGCGGGGCGGCGAACGGCGCGGGAGGAGGAGGGGGCGAGAGGGGGTCGTGCGGGTCGTGCGAACGGTTTGGTTCTTTTTTTTAACAGCGAGGAGGGCTGGATTAACGATAGATGGTTTGTTGCCTTAATGCCTGGCTTGCAGCGTTAAACACCGAAGAATTACGGACCATTAGATGTTGATGATGGATGGTTGTGATTGTTTGGATCTGCCATCTCTCTTCTTTTTATAGGGGTAGTAGATTAATTAGGTACTAGCAAAAGGGCCCGTGCGTTGCAACGGGAGAAAAAAGATCATAACTCAAATAGAAATGATCACATTATGCTGCATCACCGAGATACAATATGGCTCTCAATTTCGTGAAATTATGAACGTTTTTTTTAACTCACGAATATTTTTTAAATTCATAAACACTTTTACAAATTTTGAACATTTTCTAAAATCAAAAACATTTTTTGAATTCATTAACATTTTAAACTATTTGAAATCATTTTCGCTGTGATGGACATGCTCACAACCACACGCGGTCTTCCCATCGATCCCAACCTAGCGCGCCCCCGTGCCTACTTGCCCCGCTCCGGCGCCTCTGCTAGTTCCCTTCCCCATCTCTTCTCATTTCTTCCTCATCGTTTCCGTTGACCTCACGGGCTCCCGCGGCTCTGCCTCCCTACCGCCGGGGTCCCTAAAGCGAGTAGGCACTCCCGCCGTTGCGGACGTCCTCAACAACCTCTGCTTTGTCATGGCAAAGCGTCTTCGCACACTGACGACCACGTTCATGTCGCCCCTCTTACCTCCATGCTCCTATGCGAGCGTGCACCCGACGCCACCCCAGCCACGCATACCTCAACCACCTCCAGCGTGCTGGCTGTTCCTGCCCCAAGGCTCTTTCCCGACGAGCTCAGCGTCACCTGCCTCTGCGCGACCTCTCCACAGCACGTGCTCTGCCACCACGCTTCTCGTCATGCCCAATCTGTCCGCGTGTTCCCGCATCTCGCCTACAAGCCCCGCGGCAGCCGCCGACCGCTCTTCTCGTGCCTAGCACCACACAGCTCATGTTAAAAAGTCAGGAGAGAAGAAAGGAAAACGAACCAGTATGCAAGACAAAATGTTTTTAACTTAAAACAGTACTACGGGGTAATTACCCAGAACTGCATGGTCTTTTCTATAAAAATGCTGGCAATGAACGGGCAGAAGCAATCGATACTTCATTAGTAGGTATATATGTAAATATAGATATACTCCCTCCGTTTCCAAATATAAGTCTTTCTAGAGATTCCAACAAGTGAGTACATACGGAGCAAAATGAGTGAATCTACACTCTAAAATATGTCTACATACATCCTATGTTGTTGTCCATTTAAAATGTCTAAAAAGACTTATATTTAGGAACAGAGGGAGTAGATAGCAAATATGCCCGTGCGTTACAACAAGAGAGAACAAAGTTTATTCCATGTTTTGGGTTATGGACATAAGAGAAGTCTTTAGCATGTAATTTTTCCCATGAATCAGATCTTTGAATATATTTTTGTTATCCAAGATTCTGATTCATTGAATATATTTTTGTTATCCAAGATTCCCGCTGTAGTCTCGGCCACGTGCATGATCCTCTTTTGCTGGTGCCTCCTCGCCGGCCTTGGCGCGGTTGAGGGCACCATAAACAGAGTGTTTTCCCTTTTCTATTGTTGTGTGGGCACGTGGGCTCGGGAGTCTTTTGTTGGTTGTCAGGACTTTTTCATCGGCTCGTTTGCGTGGGTGGGTCGGTTTCCCCAATTTTCATTTCTACTGTTTTTCCATGCGGGGTCTTAGGTGAGACGTCGGAAACCATGCACACGCAAGGCGAGGGCTGTGACGGACGGATAGTTAAAAGATCCTACTATATAACACAAAAATCTCAGCTGTCAATCCCATCCATCAATCTTAGGCTTGTGCAATACTAAGAAAAGTGAAATGAAAGACAATATTGTGCAAGTATACACGGTGCATCCCTCGGGATGAATCACGACCTTGAGTACAAATTCGAATCCTGATTTGTACAATCCATTATTTAAAAGCTTTAGATCAGATCATCACCACAATAACTTTGGTGCATTATGAATTTTGGATTGTGCCACAAACATTCACAACAACCACGTGGATGATCTATTTTGCAGGAGCTAATTCTTCAGATTGTAGAGTTCTGCACGCACTCATCTAGAGATCTTGGTTGTGTGCAGGCAAACATTCAGAAAGCACATATTGTTCTCCTGCACAAATTAATACAACTTTAGATACATCAAGATCATGTTTTTTAGAACTGTGTATGTGAGCTCTGTGCAAAATATATTAGACGGGAAATGTTTTACATGCGGAGTTCGGCACGATCCAGCCAGGGGAGAAATTAACTAATTTAACACACACGGATGGCACAGCTAGGCTGCATGGTTCCCTTCAAGAATTGATTGCAAGTGATGGGAAGGAGTGGCAATAGTCAGAGCCTCCTTCGAAGGTAAAAGTTTGCCCACACAGTGAATGGTCTGGCAACATATTGGCTTGGAACCTCTTGGTTCAGAAGAAAAGAAATGGTGTTCCAGAAAGGTAAATTTTGAAACATCCAATGAGCCTCTTTGCCAGATGGTTAAATACGTGCGTACATGTCTATTACAGATAGAATATTATAAGAAACATCCAGTGAGCCTGTTTGCCAGATGGTTAAACACATATGAACATTTCAATTACACATACAATAGAATACAGTGGTTATTTATCTAAAGTAGACAACATTATACGCACGCTGAAGGTGTATATGTCACAGCACCGCAACAGAACACACTCTGAAATGTTAGTAGCAGAATCCCGTGCATCCATATTTTGCGGAGGCGGCGAGGTGCTCGTCCATGGCTAGCCGTTGATTTCATCCAGTGCGTGACTGCGTCGACGGCAAGTCGTTCCGACGACCATGACAACAACATCCTATTCTCCTTCCCTGATTTCTGTCGGGCCATCATCGGTGGATGGTGAGAAGGATCAAAACATTCACGGCCTAGCTGCAGAACTTGAGGTCATGGCCGAAAGCGCTTGCAGGGAACCGGCAAAGCATGCATATTATAGACCTGGGAACACAAAATCCATAACTTAGTTCTTATAGCATGTAAAATTTCTTTGCTTGGTTGTAGCTTTGGCTAAATCACCAGAAGAATGGGGACCAGATTGCAGCGTGAGTGCAGATTAGCATTTCTATTAAGTGCCACTATGTTGGCCTTTGAAGGTATGGTTTATTCGGATTTCAATTTGAGAATTCTACAGAAAAAAAAATTCTTAAATCCCATTGTTATCCCTAAAAAAAATCTCAGTGTAATGAAAATCTATGCATCTAGGAACATGCAGCATCCCTTCGGAATAGTCATTAGAGGCTAAGTGTATCTATCGGCATACTGTGAGTTACCAGTTTCCAACAGTGTGGAGGAAGCTGAAGCCCGGATAGCCCTGGTTTGGCTGCATGCTCTGGCAAAAGTTTTCAGGGACCTGTGGAGCTTGAGATGGATTGGAAAACAGTGACTGAATATCTAAACTCGGATGTGCCCACTCTTGCCCCCCTGCTATGGAGTGACCCAAGATATAAAGGCGGCCCTGTATTGCTTTCCTTCGTTCAAAGTTGTATTTACAGGAAGGGGGGGTCTTGTTAGCTTTAACACAAAATTTGGGAAATATCTGAAGGATTATGTCATTCAAATAGCAGGTGAGGGAAACACATCAATAATATATAGGCAGCAGAAACATATAGATGAACTATAGCTCTATATCAAAACCACTGCTTTCCGACATACAACATGGTAGGCACAGAATGAGATGGGCAAGGAAGCTTGGTACAAATACACAAATGCAGTTTCTAAACTTACTGTAATAATGAACATATTTATTAATACGTAATTAAGTAGGAGAATAGTTGTGCAGTTCGTTTCTGTTCTGAGGGCTAATGCTCATTTCTAGAGGAAAATAATCTCAAATTTCTAACTGAACTATAATCCCATGTAGGTATGGTTGTAGAACAAAGAACATATTACACATCGATGTAATCCCTTCTTCCTCACAGAACTAAATAAAAGAGGACACAGGAGTAAAATTGTAATAACTGGATAAAAGAACACACAGGACTAATTTAAATTATGAATTGGACAGAAACGTTTTCATGGTTGCCTAGCAAATGAAAATAGCATCTTATCATATATTGGGTCTTTAACAGAATCAAATACATGGTCAGAGTGTTCCTGAGATTGATGGTTTTTGAACTCTGTTCCTTGACAACATGGCCTCTGCTTGCTTACTGATGGATCAGATAGACAACCAAGTCCTTTTTTTTTACTTTCCCTTTGCAATTTAATATATGCAGCAGGACACTGTGGTACTACAATTTTCATTAAAGTAGCTACAAAAGGCCCCTAGTCAACATATTAACATCATGGGAAATGTTTCTGATTTCCTGAAACGTTACAGTGTGGCAAACAATTCTGAATTGTAGTTGCCTGAAACTGACATGTTTCTGTGAACATCTCAAACCTGGTGGACCTGATGCCTAAGATATTTTCAACACGAATTGGTACATTTTCTTTTATAAACTCAGGTTCAAAACTATCTCTTCTTAACAGCATTTTCTATACTTGTTCACTGCCAAATTATTCAGTATATTGTCAACTGAAAATAGGCTGAACATCTGTGCTTGCTGCCTGCAGTCAGTTTTCCTTAAGAAAGAAGAAATGATATGGAATTTTGGTCTATTGAGCTTTCTTCTTCATGAAAATGTGGCATCTTTGAGAAAAAAAAATAGCAATAGTATTCATCATCTAGTAGGGATGAATGACATGGGTGCCTTTAATATTCTTGTGGAATTTCTATGATGATTTCAGTACAGTTTCAGATTCTAGAAAGTATGAACGAGAAAAAACTTTAAATATTTAATGTTTATGACTTTTTTGTTTGATGAAACCAGTAGAAAATATATTCTATATACGTGGGAACAGGTCCAGAACGAGGCCCGTAAGAAACTATTTCAGCCAAGCAACCAACCAGACTATGACACTATTAGAAGAGTCTAAGCAATCACACATGTAACTCCAGGAATCAGACAGAATAGTTCATTGAGATGCCCTGCCCAATATCATTGAATAACTAACAAGAAAAAATAATCTCCTACATTCAGCAATATAAAGCTAGCATAGTTGGCACCCCAAATTGAAGAATCATTCTGCATCCTCGAAAGGATAATAGCAACAAGTGTTGTGCAGGTCAAATTACCACGCAACAAAACCATGATATGCATCATGTGACAGTAGCATCGTTTAAGAGAAAATACCCTACCAGGAGATTGAGAGCATACATGTTGATGACCACATTGGTTCGACAGGTATTCATTGGAATCTCAAGTACATCGTACAGTGTTGTATTATCGTGTTCCATCATGTGGTCAGCTGTAAGCTTGCTGATGAAAACAGCCTGGGAGTTTTGAAGTGCTGCTGTAGATTCCTCACAAAGGTCAAACCCAGTTAGCAGTTACTTCTATGCAACCCAGTTTGATGTTACCAAAAGGATCAAAGTAATTCAAGACATGTGAACTAAACCAAGAGGCGGCAGGGAAGAACATGTATGTGTGTGCCTACGGATGATCGTCAAGATTAGGTCGGACGAAGGGTGTCCTCACACAATACATGTTTGATGAGACGCTGACATCCTCATACATCTCTCTTGTTTAAGTTGTCTCTCCTTGTTTGTCCGTTTCCTTGCTAAACAATATGACAGCAAGTCATCAGGCAGAAATAAAATCACCATTGGTATTAATGAAGAGATTTTGAGAAAGTAAAAATACATCAAATAGGAGAAGCTTACATGCCATCTTGAATTTCCTAGAAGCTGAGTGACATCCGATGCATGACCAACATACACCGGAAACAATACAAACCTGCATATTCTATACACTCTCCTAAGTTGAATCCTGAATTTAGTAAGACAATGGGACAACTCAAGATATAGCAACCTTCAAATCCATTACCCTTCAGTACCTGTACCTCCAAATCCCTCGGTCACTAATAGAACCATGCTGTCGAATGCTTGTGCAGTAAAGTTCAGAGCATGTCTGGCATCTAAAGCTTTACCTAGTTCAACAAAAATCATCACTGGAGCACCAGCCAGACGGGCCCTGGAGTCAACCCAGCAGAGGACGTGTGCAGTTGGAGCAGGTAGAGGATGCGCGGCTCCTCGAGGAGGACCCGTTCCGGCCGTGGGGATGTGGATCCAGGCGGCGGAGCTTGGCAGGGGCGGCAGCGCTGGGAGGTGGGGAAGGCTTGGCAGGGGCGGCAGCGCTGGGAGGTGGGGAAGGCGAGGGGCGGCTGGATCCGCAGGTGCTGGCGACGAACGAAGGCCGGGTCGGGCGCTCGGGGATCCCGATGGGAGGAGGGTAGCCGGTGGCGGTGCTCGACGGCGGGGGGTGGCCGGCGGCGCGCGGTGATGCGGGGCGGGCAGGAGGTGGGGGCGTGAGGCAGGGTCGTGCGGCTGGCTGGGCTGTTTTTTTTTCTCGCCCGTAAACCGGTTCGGGGTGACTTACTGAGGACCGCGGGTTAATTTCTCAGAAACGGAGGGACTTTTTCGAAAAAATGCCAACGACGTACGGCCGAAAACAATCGCTGGTTTATTATTTTTTATTATTATTTATTTATTAGCCGGTGGTAGTTACCCCACATGTCTCATATATATATATATATATATATATATATATATATATATATATATATATATACACACACAATAGTTTTAGAGAGTCTGAGTTTATACATTTATTTCTTTATCCTTGGTCGTTTGCCTCAGGCCGAGCACACTCAAGGAAGGGCAGAAAGATGAAAGCTCAGCTTCAGCGCTTAAAGCGCGTATTGGCTGGCCCAACAAAGTAGAATTTCTCGATCGCCCTTAGTTAGTTTTCTTATCACTCCCCTTTTTTACTAGTGCTGCTCTGTTGTTCAACCAAAAAATTTAAAGAATTAAAATTTCATGAATTTGAAAAGAAGTTCAGGGGTTTTAATAAAATACCATGGATTATAAAAATGTTCACCCATCTGAAAAATGTTGATGAATTCGAAACAATTATTTTACTTTCGAGTATCATAATTTTATAGAATTTCACTAATTTGTAAACCTTTAGGGATTCAAACTTTTTTATGGATTTAAAATAATTTAGAAAATGAATTTGGAAATGTTCACGAGTCTAGAAAAAAGTTCATGCAATCCAATTGTTTTAAAATGGAATAGAACAAAAAAGGGAAAACCCTGATTAAAAAACCAAGTATAACTAGAGGATGCTCTGCGAATTGTTGCGGGAATTAGTTGTTTAAAAATTGGGTGGATAACATGATAACCCAAATTAAAAATACACGTGACTTATCACATTTGTTACATATAGATGTAACAATATTTATTGAATAGAAGTAAAATAATTAAATAAAAAACATTTCCCCATGCATAGTTGAAAGTTCTGGTGGGTATTTTCCCATCCATGATTGAATGTTGACGCGGGCCTTATCCCATTTGTAATTGTTAGTGAGGTAGCAAGCTTGCATATTGAGATAAACTAGTGATTTCCCTCGTGTTGCTATGGGAATTCAAAGATAAATTTAAATGAATTATATATGAAGGAAATTATGTAAATCAAATGCTACGATATTTATACCTAGAAATATTTCGTACTTGCATTGTGTGTGAACAAAATGTATGCATCTATTGTTGACCATATTAGTTGCAAACAATTAAACTAATGCCCATCAATAGCCTGTAGAATGAAAGAAATTGAATAACATCCAATGTACTACATATGTCTATTAACAATAAAATAGACATGTTGATGTGGTTTTTACATGGATGAAAAATATAGTTAGTGGATAGTTGTGTGACCCATTTGGTGAGTTCCATTGCTTGCGTGTTGGGAAAAATAGAGTTATTGGTGATAAATACATTATGTGGTTTGCATGGCTGAAAAATATTGTTAGTGGATGCAGACAGGGCACACTTAGTGAGGTGGAAGGTTTGCATGTTAAGAGAATTAGAGGTAGTGGGGATCTACTATTGAAGTATATATGATAAGTTAGTGGGGATGACTCTCTTAGATATATAGGATATCTGGAATAAAATAGGAATATCAAATGCAGAAAAATGGAAAAAAAGTAAAACCTGGTTGAAAGCTTCTAGAACCTTCACAAAGCTGGTCAGAAGCTTCTTGAAGTTTGAAAAGAAAATTAGTTTGGTAGCTTTTTATTGTGGCAAATAGCAAAAGATATATACCTGAGATGGGCCGGCCCATTAGAAAGGAAGGTGTTAGATGTACGAAAACAACTCAAAACCGGCGCCTTAAGCACCAAATAGTGTTTGAAAATCAATATTTTAATGTTTGTACTTCAATGAGCTACATAATTTTTTTCACTTCTAAATGTATTTTGATAATTTTGTTTTGTTTCTATAACTTTATTTGGCCCGTTGCACTGAAAATTTACACAAATACACTTTAAATTTTAATGTGCAAATGATATATTTAGTTACTTTATAAGTTTTATTATTTTTGCATTTTTCTTTTCATCAATTTAAACGTTTGTGTTTTTTAATGTGTCAGTGACTTCTTGTGTAAATGATTGTTTTTACGTTTCTTGCCTCTGTTGTGTAAAAAGGAAAACCCAGTCAAACTAGATTGTAAACATGTTCTAGTCGGCTTGTGAGCAGTCCGACTGGTGCAGAACTAGAAGATCGCCGTGTAAGCGCAGCTCCTAGCCTTGCCGGGCAAGGATATTCATTTTGTTAGGAAAATAAAGCTAGCATCTGGAGGCAATTTACTCTCTAACGGCCACAAAAAGCTTGCCAACAGAGGCGAGCCATTTTGGCTCTCCCGCGCTGGCAAAAAACACGAACATGGGCACTTTGGCAGTTAACGTTTTAATTTTGTGTCTTACCAAACGCTAAGTCTTGCTTTTGACGACTCTAGCCGGAACCAGCAAGATTAACCTGGCCTAGCTAAGCTAGCTGAGTTAGGAAACCAAACGTACCCTAGGTGCCAACCGCCGCCATGTTAATTTGGACTAAATCATCAGCAAAAACGTGTCAGACCTAGAGTTCTGGTATCTTTTTATTACTTTCTCTGTAAAAAAAAATACGAGCATTTATAGATCACTAAAGGCCGGTGTAGAAGTGGCGAAGTAGAAGGCTCCCTCGACCCGCTCCTCCCGCTAGGGTTCCGCCCCGCCGGGGCGCCTAGCCCTCCCCGCCCTTGCCGGGCGCGCTGCCTGCCCCCCCGCCCGCCTCTTACACCCTCCCGTTCCGCCCTGCGCCGCCCCCGGGAGGTGGCGGGCGGCGTTCTCCCTTCCTCTCGCCCCACCCCGGAGATCTTCCCCTTGCCCGCCGGTGGTGCCAGCCCTGCCCGGTGTGCTGGTGGCGGGCGGGCCCTTCAGACTCTGGCGCTGTCTCCTTCCCGGGACAGTGTGGCAGTGATGATGCTTGGTGGGGCGGCTCGGCGACCCGGTGGCGGTAGGCGTGATGGCGATCTTGCCCTTGGGCATGGCGGCGTGGTGACGTGCGGGGGCCGGCGGCACTCCCCCGGCCCAGATCTGGGCCCTCCCGGCCCGTTGTGGGTCCTAGCGGGCCGGTCCCTGGCGTGGCTTCGTCGTCGTCTGTGTCGTGAGGAGGAGGAGCAGCTCGGACGGGGGGCGGCTGAAGGAAATATGCCCTAGAGGCAATAATAAAGTTATTATTTATTTCCTCATATCATGATAAATGTTTATTATTCATGCTAGAATTGTATTAACCGGAAACATGATACATGTGTGAATACATAGACAAACATATAGTCACTAGTATGCCTCTACTTGACTAGCTCATTAATCAAAGATGGTTATGTTTCCTAACCATAGACATGTGTTGTCATTTGATTAAATGGGATCACATCATTAGGAGAATGATGTGATTGACATGACCCATCCGTTAGCTTAGCACTTGATCGCTTAGTATTCTCGCTATTGCTTCCTTCATGACTTATACATGTTCTCGTAACTATGAGAATTGTGTAACTCCTGCCATGGAGGAACACTTTGGTACTACCAAACGTCACAACGTGAATCGGGTGATTATAAAGGAGTACTACGGTGTTTCGAAGGTACATGTTGAGTTGGCATAATTCGAGATTAGGATTTGTCACTCCGATTGTCGGAGAGGTATCTGGGCCCTCTCGGTAATACTCATCACCTAAGCCTTGCAAGCATGTAACTAATGAGTTAATTATGAGATGACGACACGGAACGAGTAAAGAGACTTACGGTAACGAGATTGAACTAGGTATTGATACCGACGATCAAATCTCGGGTAAGTAACATACCGATGACAAAGGAACAACGATGTTGTTATGCGGTTCGACCGATAAAGATCTTCGTAGAATATGTAGGAACCAATATGGGCATCCAGGTCCCGCTTATTGGTTATTGACCGAGACGTGTCTCGGTCATGTCTACATTGTTCTCGAACCGTAGGGTCCGCACGCTTAAGGTTTCGATGCGGTTATATTATGAGTTCATGTATTTTGATGTACGAAGGTTGTTCGAGTCCCGATATGATCACAGACGTGACGAGGAGTCTCGAAATGGTCGAGACATAAAGATTGATATATTGACGGTTATATTTGGACACGGAAAGGTTCCGAGAGAGTTTGGGAATATACGGAGCTCAGGGAGGTTACCGAACCCCGGTAAGTATATGGGCCTTATTGGGCCCAAGTGGGAGGAAGGAGAAGGAGCAAAGGGGGCGCCCCAAGCCCAATCCGAATTGGGGGAGGGGGCCGGCCCCCCCTTTCCTTTCTCCTTCCCCCTTCTCCTTCCTACTAGTACTACTCCTTCCTTCCCCCTCCATGTTGGATTAGGAAAAGGAGGGGAAACCTACTTGGAGTAGGTTTCCCCCTCCCTATGGCGCGCCCCCCTTGGGCCGGCCACCTCCTCCCTCCCTCCTTTATATACGGGGGTAGGGGGGCACCCTAGAGCACACAAGTTGATCATTGATCGTTCCTTAGCCGTGTGCGGTGCCCCCCTCCACGATATTACACCTCGGTCATATTGTAGCGGTGCTTAGGCGAAGCCTGCGACAGAGAACATCAAGATCGCCACCACGCCATCGCGGTGAAGGAACTCCCACGAGAGCCTCATTGGATTGGAGATCGAGGGTGCGCCATCGAGCTGTACGTGTGTCAAGAACTCGGAGGTGCCGAGTAACGGTGCTTGGATCGGTTGAACCGGAGGACGACGACTACTTCCTCTACGTTGCGCCAACGCTTCCGCTTCGGTCACGAGGGTGCGTAGACAACACTCTCCCTCGTTGCTATATCATCACCATGATCTTGCGTGTGCGTAGGAAATTTTTGAAATTACTACGTTCCCCAACAAAGGGCATCCGAGCCTAGGTTTTATGCGTTGATGTTATATGCACGAGTAGAACACAAGTGAGTTGTGGACGATATAAGTCATCGCCTACCAAAGATGTCATACTTTGGTTCAGCGGTATTGTTGGATGAAGCGGCCCGAACCGACATTACGCAGACGCTTACGCGAGACTGGTTTTACCGTCGTGCTTTGCACACAGTGACTAGCGGGTGTCGGTTTCTCCAACTTTAGTTGAACCGAGTGTGGCTACGCCGGTCCTTGTGAAGGTTAAAACGAGTCTATTTGACAAACTATCGCTGTGGTTTTGATGCGAGGTAAGAACGGTTCTTGCTAAGCTCGTAGCAGCCACGTAAAATTTGCAACAACAAAGTAGAGGACGCCTAACTTATTTTTGCAGGGCATGTTGTGATGTGATATGGTCAAGACGTGATGCTATATTTTATTGTATGAGATGATCATGTTTTGTAACCGGTTATCGGCAATCTGGCGCAGAGCCATATGGTTGTCGCTTATTGTATGAAATGCAACGCTCAGTAATTGCTTTACTTTATCACTAAGCGGTAGCGATAGTCGAGAAGCAATAGATGGCGAACGACAACGATGCTGCGATGGAGATCAAGGTGTCGCGCCGGTGACAATGGTGATCACGACGGTGCTTCGGAGATGGAGATCACAAGCACAAGATGATGATGGCCATATCATATCACTTATATTGATTGCATGTGATGTTTATCCTTTATGCATCTTATCTTGCTTTGATTGACGGTAGCATTTTAAGATGATCTCTCACTAATTATCAAGAAGTGTTCTCCCTGAGTATGCACCGTTGCGAAAGTTCTTCGTGCCGAGACAGCACGTGATGATCGGGTGTGATAGGCTCTACGCTCAAATACAACGGTGCAAAACAGTTGCACACGCGAATACTCGAGTTATACTTGACGAGCCTAGCATATACAGATATGGCCTCGGAACACGGAGACCGAAAGGTCGAGCGTGAATCATATAGTAGATATGATCAACATAGCGATGTTCACCATTGAAAACTACTCCATCTCACGTGATGATCGGACATGGTTTAGTTGATTTGGATCACGTGGTCACCTAGATGACTAGAGAGATGTCTATCTAAGTGGGAGTTCTTAAGTAATATGATTAACTGAACTTAAATTTATCATGAACTTAGTCCTGGTAGTATTTTGCAAATTATGTTGTAGATCAATAGCTTGCGTTGTTGCTTTCATATGTTTATTTTGATATGTTCCTAGAGAAAACTGTGTTGAAAAATGTTAGTAGCAATGATGCGGATTGGATCCGTGATCTGAGGTTTATCCTCATTGCTGTGCAGAAGAATTATGTCCTTGATGCACCGCTAGGTGACAAACCTATTGTAGGAGCAGATGCAAACGTTATGAACGTTTGGCCAGCTCAATATGATGACTACTTGATAGTTTAGTGCACCATGCTTAACGGCTTAGATTCGGGACTTCAAAGACGTTTTGAATGTCATAGACCATATAAGATGTTCCAGGTATTGAAGTTAATATTTTAAGCAAATACTCGAGTTGAGAGATATGAAGTCTCCAACAAGATCTATAGCTAAAAGATGGAGGAGAATCGCTCAACTAGTGAGCATATGCTCAGATTGTCTGGGTACTTCAATCGCTTGAATCAAGTGGGAGTTAATCTTCCAGATAAGATAGTGATTGACAGAATTCTCTAGTCACCATCACTAAGTTACTAGAACTTCGTGATGAACTATAGTATGCAAGGGATGACGAAAATGATTCCCGAGCTCAGAAGTAAGAGACATTTTACACAGCGAAAACACTTAGGGTTAACATGCGAGCCTGGCCTCCGTGTTCCGAGGCCATGGCCTCCACATGCTAGGCCTCGCTGTTAACCCTAAGTGTTTTCGCTGTGTAAAACTGTCTTACACCTGTTGTATGTGAACGTAAGAATCCATCACACCCGATCATCACGTGGGCTTAGAAGTTTATTTAACCGTAGCAACGGTGCACGCTTAGGGGAGAACACTTCTTGAAATTTTTTGTAAGGGATCATCTTATTTACTATCGTTGTCCTAAGTAAACAAGATGCATAAACATAATAAACATCACATGCAATTATATAGTTGTGACATGATATGGCCAATATCATAAAGCTCCATTGATCTCCATCTTCGGGGCTCCATGATCGTCTTGTCACCGGCTTGACACCATGATCTCCATCATCATGATCTCCATCATCGTGTCTTCATGAAGTTGTCACGCCAACGACTACTTCTACTTCTATGACTAACGCGTTTAGCAATAAAGTAAAGTAGTTTACATGGCGTTCCTCAATGACTCGCAGGTCATACAAAAAATAAAGACAACTCCTATGGATCCTGCCGGTTGTCATACTCATCGACATGCAAGTCGTGAATCCTATTACAAGAGCATGATCTCATACATCACAATTCATCATTCATCACAACTTCTGGCCATATCACATCACATGATCAATCGCTGCAAAAACAAGTTAGACGTCCTCTAATTGTTGTTGCATCTTTTACGTGGCTGCGATTGGGTTCTAGCAAGAACGTTTTCTTAGCTACGAATCACCACAACGTGATTTTGTCAACTTCTATTTACCCTTCATAAGGGCCCTGTTCATCGAATCCGCTCCAACTAAAGTGGGAGAGACAGACACCCGCCAGCCACCTTATGCAACTAGTGCATGTCAATCGGTGGAACCGGTCTCACATAAGCGTACGTGTAAGGTTGGTCCGGGCCGCTTCATCCCACAATACCGTTGAAGCAAGAAAAGACTAGTAGAGGCAAGTAAGTTGACAAGATCCACGCCCACAACAAATTGTGTTCTACTCGTGCATTAGAGAACTACGCATAGACCTAGCTCATGATGCCACTGTTGGGGAACGTTGCAGAAAATTATTGGAAATATGCCCTACTAGGAAATATGCCACTGTTAGGGAACTGTTGGAAATATGCCCTAGAGGCAATAATAAAAGTATTATTATATTTCATTGTTCATGATAATTGTCTTTTGTTCATGCTATAACTGTGTTATACGGAAATCGTAATACACGTGTGAACACATAGACCATAATATGTCCCTAGTGAGCCTCTAGTTGACTAGCTCGTTGTGATCAACAGATGGTCATGGTTTCCTGACTATGGACATTAGATGTCGTTGATAACGGGATCACATCATTGGGAGAATGATGTGATGGACACGACCCAATCCTGAGCATAGCATAAAAGATCGTGTAGTTCGTTTGCTAGAGCTTTGCCAACGTCAAGTATCTCTTCCTTCGACCATGAGATCGTGTAACTCCTGGATACCGTAGGAGTGCCTTGGGTGTATCAAACGTCACAACGAATCGGGTGACTATAAAGGTGCATTACAGGTATCTCCGAAAGTATCTGTTGGGTTGACACGGATCGAGATGGGATTTGTCACTCCGTATGACGGAGAGGTATCTCTCGACCCACTCGGTAATGCATCATCATAATGAGCTCAATGTGACCAAGGTGTTGCCACGGATCATGCATTACGGTATGAGTAAAGTGACTTGCCGTAACGAGACCGAACAAGGTATTGGGATACCGACGATCGAGTCTCGCAAGTAACGCATCGATTGACAAAGGGAATTGCATACTGTGGTTTTGTTCAATCCTCGACATCGTGGTTCAACCAAGAAATCATCGAGGAACATGTGGGAGCCAACATGGGTATCCGTAACCCGCTGTTGGTTATTGCCCGAGAGTCGTCTCGGTCATGTTCAGATGTCTCCCGAACCCGTAGGGTCTACACACTTAAGGTTCGGTGACGCTTAGGGTTAGTAGGAAGACTAGTATGTGACTACCGAATGTTGTTCGAGTCCGGATGAGATCCGGACGTCACGAGGAGTTTCGGAATGGTCCGGAGGTAAAGAATAATATATAGGAAGTGGTATTTCGCCATCGGGAAAGTTTCGGGTCTCCGGTAATGTATCGGGACCACGGAAGGGTCCCGGGGGTCCACCGGGTGGGGCCACCTATCCCGGAGGGCCCCATTGGCTGAAGTGGGAGGGGAACCAGCCCATAGTGGGCTGGTGCGCCCCCCTAGACCCACCCCCTGCGCCTAGGGTTGAAACCCTAGGGGTGGGGGGGGCGCCCCACTTGGCTTGGGGGGCACTCCACCCCCTTGGCCGCCGCCCCCCCCCTTGGAGATTGGATCTCCAGGGGCCGGCGCCCCCCCTGGGGGCCTATATAAAGGGGGGGAGGGAGGGGGGCTGCTGTACCCATCTCCAAGGCGCAGCCCCTCCCCTCCCCAACACCTCTCCTCCTCCGCAAGCGCATGGCGAAGCCCTGTCGGAGTACTGCTGCACCAACTCCACCACGCCGTCGTGCTGCCGTTGGAGCGAGATTCCTCAACCTCTCCTCCCCCCTTGCTGGATCAAGAAGGAGGAGACGTCTCCCGTCCCGTACGTGTGTTGAACGCGGAGGTGTTGTCCGTTCAGCACTTGGACATCGGTGATCTGAATCACGTCGAGTACGACTCCATCATCACCTTGCAAGCTTCCGCACGCGATCTACAAGTGGTATGTAGATGCAAACTCTCTCCCAATACTCGTTGCTTAGATGAACTCATAGATGGATCTTGGTGAAACCGTAGGAAAAATTTTAATTTTCTCGCAACGTTCCCCAACAAAGGGCATCATGAGCTAGGTTTATGCGTAGTTCTCTAATGCACGAGTAGAACACAATTTGTTGTGGGCGTGGATCTTGTCAACTTACTTGCCTCTACTAGTCTTTTCTTGCTTCAATGGTATTGTGGGATGAAGCGGCCCGGACCAACCTTACACGTACGCTTACGTGAGACCTGTTCCACCGATTGACATGCACTAGTTGCATAAGGTGGCTGGCGGGTGTCTGTCTCTCCCACCTTAGTTGGAGCGGATTCGATGAACAAGGCCCTTATGAAGGGTAAATAGAAGTTGACAAAATCACGTTGTGGTGATTCATAGGTAAGAAAACGTTTGCTAGAACCCAATCGCAGCTACGTAAAAGATGCAACAACAATTAGAGGACGTCTAACTTGTTTTTGCAGCGATTGATCATGTGATGTGATATGGCCAGAAGTTGTGATGAATGATGAATTGTGATGTATGAGATCATGTTCTTGTAATAGGATTCACGACTTGCATGTCGATGAGTATGACAACCGGCAGGAGCCATAGGAGTTGTCTTTATTTTTGTATGACCTGCGAGTCATTGAAGAACGCCATGTAAACTACTTTACTTTATTGCTAAACGCGTTAGTCATAGAAGTAGAAGTTGTCGCTGGCGTGACAACTTCATGAAGACACGATGATGGAGATAATGATGATGGAGATCATGGTGTAAAGCCGGTGACAAGACGATCATGGAGCCCCGAAGATGGAGATCAATGGAGCTTTATGATATTGGCCATATCATGTCACAACTATATAATTGCATGTGATGTTTATTATGTTTATGCATCTTGTTTACTTAGGACGATGGTAGTAAATAAGTGAAGGAAATATGCCCTAGAGGCAATAATAAAGTTATTATTTATTTCCTTATTTCATGATAAATGTTTATCATTCATGCTAGAATTGTATTAACCAGAAACATGATACATGTGTGAATGCATAGACAAACAAACATGTCACTAGTATGCCTCTACTAGACTAGCTTGTTAATCAAAGATGGTTATGTTTCCTAACCATGAACAAGGAGTTGTTATTTGATTAATGAGGTCACATCATTAGCGAGAATGATCGATTGACATGATCCATTCCATCGCTTAGCACACGATCGCTTAGTATGTTGCTCTTGCTTTTATCCATGACTTATACATGTTCCTGTAACTATGAGATTATGCAACTCCGTTTACGGAGGAACACTTTGGTGCTACCAAACGTCACAACGAATCGGGTGATTATAAAGGAGTACTACAGTGTCTCCAAAGGCGATGTTGGGTTGGCGATTTGAGATTAGGTTTTGTCACTCCGATTGTCGGAGAGGTATCTCTGGGCCCTCTCGGTAATACACATCACTTAAGCCTTGCAAGCACTACAACTAATGAGTTAGTTGTGAGATGATGTATTACGGAACGAGTAAAGAGACTTGCCGTAACGAGATTGAACTAGGTATTGATACCGACGATCGAATCTCGGGCAAGTAACATACCGATGACAAAGGAACAACGATGTTGTTATGCGGTCGACCGACAAAGATCTTCGTAGAATATGTAGGAACCAATATGGGCATCCAGGTCCCGCTGTTGGTTATTGACCGTGAATAGTTCTAGGTCATGTCTACATTGTTCTCGAACCGTAGGGTCCGCACGCTTAAGGTTACGATGATGCTTATTATGAGTTTATGTATTTTGATGTACGAAGGAGTTCGAGTCCCGGATGTGATCACGGACATGACGAGGAGTCTCGGAATGGTCGAGACATAAAGATTGATATATTGAAGCCTATGTTTGGAGTTCGGAATGGTTCCGGACGAAAACGGGAATTTACCGGAAAACCGGGAGGTTACCGGAACCCCCCGGGAGGTAAATGGGCCTCGGTGGGCCTTGAGGGAGAAGAGGAGGGGCCGGCCAGGTGGTGGCCGCGCGCCCTCCCCCAGTCCGAATAGGACAAGGAGGGGGCGCCCTTCTCTCTTCCCCCAAACCTAGTCCAACTAGGATAAGGGGGGGAGTCCTACTCCCGGTAGGAGTAGGACTCCTCCCGGCGCGCCTCCTCTAGGGCCGGCCGGCCTCCCCCCTCCCTCCTTTATATACTGGGCAGGGGGCACCTTGAGACACACAAGTTGATCGTGAGATCGTTCCTTAGCCGTGCGGTGCCCCCTCCACCATATTCCACCTCGGTTATACTGTCGCGAAGCTTAAGCGAAGCCCTGCGCGGTGAAACATCAAGATCGTCACCACGCCGTCAGGTCGACGGAACTCTCCTCGACACTCGGCTGGATCGAGTACGAGGGACGCCATCGAGCTGTACGTGTGTCAAGAACTCGGGGCGCCGGAGTAACGGCGCGGGATCGGTCGGATCGCGAGGAGAACGTCGACTACTTCCTCTACGTTGTGATCGCTTCGCCGGGTCTCACGAGGGTACGTAGACAACACTCTCCCCTCTCGTTGCTATACATCACCATGATCTTGCGTGTGCGTAGGAAAATTTTTGAAATTACTACGTTCCCCAACAGTGGTATCAGAGCCTAGGTTTTTTATATGGTTTGATGTTTTGCACGAGTAGAACACAAGTGAGTTGTGGGCGATACAAGTCATACTGCCTACCAGCATGTCATACTTTGGTTCAGCGGTATTGTGAGATGAAGCGGCCCAGACCGACATTACGCGTACGCTTACGCGAGACTGGTTTCACCGCTGCGAGCACTCGTTGCTTAAAGGTGACTGGTGGGTGCCTGTCTCTCTCACTTTAGTTGAACCGAGTGTGGCTACGCCCGGTCCTTGAGAAGGTTAAAACGGAGTCTATTTGATGAAGTATCGTTGTGGTTTTGATGCGTAGGTGAGACTGGTTCTTGCTTAAAGCCCGTAGCAGCCACGTAAAATTTGCAACAACAAAGTAGAGGACGTCTAACTTGTTTTTGCAGGGCATGTTGTGATGTGATATGGTCAAGACGTGATGCTATATTTTATTGTATGAGATGATCATGTTTTGTAACCGGTTATCGGCAATCGGCTGGAGCCATATGGTTGTCGCTTTATTGTATGCAATGCAATCGCCCTGTAATGCTTTACTTTATCACTAAGCGGTAGCGATAGTCGTAGAAGCATAAGTTTGGCGAGACGACAACGATGCTACGATGGAGATCAAGGTGTCGCGCCGGTGACGATGGTGATCATGGTGGTGCTGCAAGATGGAGATCATGAAGCACAAGATGATGATGACCATATCATATCACTTATATTGATTTGCATGTGATGTTTATCCTTTTATGCATCTTATCTTGCTTTGATTGACGGTAGCATTATAAGATGATCTCTCACTAAATTATCAAGAAGTGTTCTCCCGAGTATGCACCGCTGCCAAAGTTCGTCGTGCCTGGACACCACGTGATGATCGGGTGTGATAAGCTCTCGTCCATCTACAACGGGTGCAAGCCAGTTTTGCACACGCAGAATACTCGGGTTATACTTGACGAGCCTAGCATATGCAGATATGGCCTCGGAACACGGAGACCGAAAGGTCGGCGTGAATCATATAGTAGATATGATCAACATAAGATGTTCACCATTGAAAACTACTCCATTTCACGTGATGATCGGTTATGGTTTAGTTGATTTGGATCACGTGATCACTTAGATGACTAGAGGATGTCTTTCTAAGTGGGAGTTCTTTAGTAATATGATTAATTGAACTTAAATTTATCATGAACTTAGTACGATAGTATCTTGCTTGTTTATGTTTGATTGTAGATAGATGGCTCGTCTTTGTTGTTCCGTTGAATTTTAATCGTTCCTTGAGAAAGCAAAGTTCAAAGATGATGGTAGCAATTACACGGATTGGGTCCGTAATTTGAGGATCATCCTCATTGCTGCACGTAAGAGTTACGCCTGGATGCACCGCTAGGTGACAGAACTCTTCTTTGGAGCAACGCCGGATGTTATGAGCGTCTGGCGAGCAAAGCGATGACTACTCTATAGTTCGATGTGCCATGCTTTACGGCTTAGAACGGGACTTCAACGACGTTTTGAGCGTCATGGAGCATATGAGATGTTCCAGAGTTGAAGTTAATATTCCAACAGAATGCCCGGATTGAGAGATATGAAGTCTCCAATAAGTTCTATAGCTGCAAGATGGAGGAGAACAGTTACATTAGTGAACATATACTCGAGAATGTCCGGGTACTACAATCACTTGACACAATTGGGAGTTAATCTTCCGGATGATTGTGTCATTGATGAATTCTCCAATCACGCCACCAAGCTACAAAGGCTTCGTGATGAACTATAATATGCAAGGGTTAGTAAAGACTATGCTCGAGCTCTTCGCAATGCTAAAGGCTGCGGAGGTAGAAATCAAGAAGGAGCATCAAGTGTTGATGGTCAATAAGACCACTAGTTTCAAGAAGAAAGGCAAAGGGAAGAAGAAGGAATCTCAAGAAGAACAGCAAGCAAGTTCTTTGCTCGGAGAAGAAACCCAAGTCGGCCCTAAACCTGAAACCGAGTGCTTCTACCGCAAGCGATCGTCCTTTGAAGCGGAACTGCCCCAAGTATTTGGCGGATAAGAAGGATGGCAAGGTGAACAAAGGTATATGTGATATACATGTTATTGATGTGTACCTTACTAGAGCTCATGATAGCACTGGTATTTGATCTTGGTTACATTGCTAATATTTGCAACTCGAAGCAGGGACTACGGATTGCGAACACCGGCAAAGGACGAGGTGACGATGCGCGTGGGAAATGGTTCCAAAGTCGATGTGATCGCGGTCGGCACGCTACCTCTACATCTACCTTGGGATTAGTTTTAGACCTAAATAATTGTTATTTGGTGCTGCGTTGAGCATGAACATTATATCTGGATCTTGTTTGATGCGAGACGGTTATTCATTTAAATCGAGAGAATAATGGTTGTTCTATTTATATGAGTAATATCTTTTATGGTCATGCACCCTTGAGGAATGGTCTATTTTTGATGAATCTCGATAGTAGTGATACACATATTCATAATGTTGAAACCAAAAGATGCAGAGTTGATAACGAAAGTGCAGCTTATTTGTGGCAATCGCCGTTTAGGTCATATCGGTGTAAAGCGCATGAAGAAACTCCATACTGATGGACTTTTGGAGTCACTTGATTATGAATCACTTGGCACTTGCGAACCGTGCCTCATGGGCAAGATGACTAGAACACCGTTCTCCGGTACTATGGAGAGAGCAACGGATTTGTTGGAAATCATACATACAGATGTATGTGGTCCAATGAATGTTGAGGCTCGTGGCGGATATCGTTATTTTCTCACCTTCACAGATGACTTAAGCAGATATGGGTATATCTACTTAATGAAACATAAGTCTGAAACGTTTGAAAAGTTCAAAGAATTTCAGAGTGAAGTTGAAAATCATCGTAACAAGAAAATTAAGTTTCTACGATCGATCGTGGAGGTGAATATTTGAGTTACAAGTTTGGTCTACATTTGAAACAATGCGGAATAGTTTAGCAACTCACGCCACCGGAACACCACAACGTAATGGTGTGTCCGAACGTCGAATCGTACTTTACTAGATATGGTACGATCTATGATGTCTCTTCTGATTTACCGCTATCGTTTTGGGGTTATGCTCTAGAGACGGCGCATTCACCATTGAATAGAACACCGTCGAAATCCGTTGAGACGACACCTTATGAACTGTGGTTTAGCAAGAAACCAAAGTTGTCGTTTCTTAAAGTTTGGGGATGCGATGCTTATGTGAAAAAGCTTCAACTGATAAGCTCGAACCCAAATCGGAGAAATGTGTCTTCATAGGATACCCAAAGGAAGCAGTTGGGTACACCTTCTATCACATCCGAAGGCAAGACATTTGTTGCTAAGAATGGATCCTTTCTAGAGAAGGAGTTTCTCTCGAAAGAAGTGAGTGGGAGGAAAGTGGAACTTGATGAGGTAGTAGTACCTTCTCCCTTACTTGAAAGTAGTTAAATCGCAGAAACCAGTTTTCGAG